>OX376231.1:20007037-21207037 GCA_947364205.1 Agrochola lota | reverse complement strand
AGAGCTTAAGTTAGTTATTTCCTAACTTTTATTATTCGTAGTTATTACGACATTTTGAAGATCGTATTTATGCATACGCTCATAACTTTTGACGTAATTAAAGTCACCATTACCTGTGACCCTAATTAAACTATCTGTAACTTCAATCTGTAAAGTCTTATTTAGTTAAATTACAACCAAAAATTTTATAACCAACATATCAATATAACATATCTGAATATTTTGACGATAATATATATTGAAAACAAACTGGTACTCGCACTGATATTTCACGTACACAAAGAAATAATAATTATAAGTTATTTTGATAATCCAATCGGTAATAAATGTTTCCTTACTTGTCACTATTATGATTCATTTAAAAATATATATATTTCGTTTACACCACATTCAACCTAGCATATAACTAATTTACTCAATACTTAATACTTTAATTGCATTCCACATGTAGGTATTCTTAGGTGGTAAACTTATAATTAGATCATAATGGACCCTGTCGGGCACAGCTAAATAAGTGAGTTAGGAGAGAGGAATCATTTGTTAAACATTACTTAGCAAACTACTATTTTACTTATAATAATGACGTAGGTATTTTATGAGATAAATTTAAACAGGTATCTATTGAGAGATGTAATAATAAAAAATAAAAAAAATGTTTTTGTTTTCACTTTTGTTTTTATAAAAAAAAAGTATATACGAAATTAAGGAAATAGCAATCAAATAAAATTTAAAGTCTCAGGAACTTAAGTTATGACTTTATAAGTCTATCACTTAGGTATTCATTTACCGAGTAATAGCTTTTATTTAGCAAGAATTGTCTAAGTGAAAGCGCGCGCGCGAAGCGCTGATATTTAACACTTTCACTGACCCAAGGTGCATTTGATGTTTTTTTAATGTCATTTACTAATTCTATGACAGCGAAAATTCGTCTATCACTTTCAGATAACCATTACATATTATTTTCAAAATTGCATTACATGCAATGCACGGACGAATGTGGTTCACTTAAAGCTAATAGTGCTGTTTAAAAACGTTGAAACAATCAAAAGAACTGGTTCTCTATTTACATAACCAGCCTATAAGGTTCCCACTGCTGCGACGTAGGCGTCCTCTCTTCGAGAGGGAGTGGGCTATAATCAACCACGCAGGCCCAGGGTGGGTTGGTAGATGACACGTGTCTTCGAATACAATTCTATTATTTAATTTTGGTTAATTCCGCTGGAAAATTGAATAAAAAAGATAACTACTAGTGCATTACATGTAATGCATGGATAATGAAAGTGTTAATATAACGATACAGGAGCGCCGAAATAACCACCGCTAACCATCGTTCTTAAACTACCTCTGTAGAGCCATTACAACTTTCATTTATGATCACTGTAGACCCATTGTGGAGCTATAAGCTCTTGCTTATAGCGTAATATGGGCCTGTTTAGCGCTACAAGAGATCTGTAGCCACATATAGAACAACTATATTTCTTAGTAATGGAGCCGAGGTCGTTATGAAAATCCTTTATCAGGCTACTGTGCAGCTTGTTATAGCGCGTGTGCTAGTTGGGAAGTATGTAACCCGTTCCTTGTAACCGTAACTTGTAAGTAAAAATAATTATATGTATAGCCCACCCTCTCCCCCACCATTACCCCCAGGTTCGAGTCCTTAACCTAGCGTAGAGGTCACGACGAGATCAGTCACACAACAGAGAATACAAATAATATGTTCCGACATGCTACAAGTGAGACATTGTTGGACGTGATTTCTTTCTTATATCTATGGAAGTGATGCTCCCTGGTGTTTCCGGAGCAGCGGTAAGCAGGCCAGGCTGGTAGGGACAGGGGTTTCCTATGTTATGATCTGTTGGCCCCAGGCGTGACTAGCGAGCAGTCGCCGACCTGTTGTTAGGCACAGCTGCCACGAGCTACGTGTGAGCGATCAGCAGCAGCGCGCCGGGTCACGTGTCGGCGGAGAGGACGCGGGGCGCGCGCGCGGGCGGCGGCGCGGGCGGCGGCGCGGGCTCGGCGGCGCGCACGCGCTCGGCGTCCTGCACGCGCTGTGGCAGGCGCGCGCTGCGCGTCTCGGGCACGCACAGCACAGCCAGCGCTGCTGTTCCGCTGCACACGCCGTACAGCAGCGCTTGCACGTACATGTTCTAGCAAAAACTTGTAATGAGGAACATTGCCTGTATCACGAGTTACATGCTAAGAGCTTCGACTTAAGGGGATGCGCGTAGATAGCCCGCGAAAACATTTTTTGATCAACATAAGCACAACTTAATAACCTGCAAATAGCTAAATACGTAAGACGAAAACGTAAAATTTTAATTTCGCGGGGTTCCCTGGTGCTTTCTCTTTATAGAGTTATTCAGGCTCTGGTGATGTTGTGAGTGCATACTGACCAGTAGTGGCGTCTGCGGCGCCAGTACGGAGCCGACGCGGCCGATGAGCGAGCAGGCGGCCAGCGCCGAGCTGCGCGCGAACGTGGGGTACAGCTCGGCCGTGAACAAGTACAGCGAGTTGAACGCGAACGTGATGGCCAGCTTGCCCACGAAGAACAGCCCGAGAGACGTGCCATCGTGATCTGTGCACAAAGCAATGGTGCCATGTACGAACGAACTTGACTTAATAAATTATAGAAGGAATCATCATTCTCTTGGCCTGATCCCAATTTGTTAATAGTCGGCGCAACATGTATTATCACATATTCCATATTATTAGTCTCCATCTCAGTAGTCAGCCCCTTTCTATCCATATCATCTTCCGCAGATTCTATCCATCGTTTCTTTCCTCTTCCCCTATTCTTATGGTCAATAAATCGTAGAAAGAATAAAACTGATTAAAGTATGGAACTGGAAGCGCATTATTTATAGCTAGATTCAAGGCCCTAGTGGGGCTCATACCCAGTTTAGTTGCGATTATGATTTTTTTGCGTTTATTGGACTAACAGACTGTCTAAAACCCTAAAAATTACCGGGATAATCCAATTATATTCTATTGTTATTCCAATAAAAAATATTATGTTAATGCTTACTTATGAAGAACGGTGAAACGCAAGCGACCCCGCAAAGTAGGAACGCAAGGAATATGCACAACTTGCGTCCGATGCGGTCTAACGCCATCATGATGAGCACGGAGGCGGCGATCTCCATGGACATGTTGAGCGCGAAGTTGATGTGCTTGTTCCCGGACAGCGCCACGGAGTTGATGGTGAGGCCGTAGTACACGAAGGTGGTGGCGGCCCAGCACCAGCCGCATACCGCCAGGCGCCACATGAGGACGCGCGAGCGCACCATGCTCAGCCACGCGCTCGGTCGAGTCTCCTTTGCCTCCGTCTTCGTGTCATCCTTCAGCTTGCTCATCAGCTGCTCGTTCACGATTATCTGCAATTATTTGCCTTACTTTAATGTTGGCTCAAGGGTTCTCTCTTCTAGTCCTGATTTACCGTCTGTTCCGAAACAGAAACCAGTGAGAGATTGTAAAATGACGAAATATCGAGCATGGATGCACTTCAGGACGACGTTTAGCAATTTGATGGGGGCTAGCTCTACGCTCATGGTCAGCAGTTGGATTTTGGCAGAGTTACTTTACATAATTAGTAGATTTTACATAAATATAGATCGGTCACCTTGTTCCAACGAGCAGCCTTCCGTATGACGGTGGCAATTCTTTCGGCGTCGCCCTGCGTGTGCAGCCAGCGCGGGCTCTCGTCCAGCAGCAGCCAGTACAGCGGCAGCAGCAGCGCCAGCGCGTGTATGGTCCACAGCAGGTGGCGCCAGTAGGGCACGCCCCACGCCACCCACGCGAACAGCACGCCGCCAGCGCCGTACGCGACGCCCGTGGCGCATGTGAACACTGCGCGCAGCGACGGGTGCGCAATCTCGACCACTGCTTTGAAAGGACACCTGTGTAGCGACCCACAGCAGTTACAGTACTTACAGTCAATTCGACTGACCACAAATTACCTCTTCGACAATCTTAAAGCGCTACTACATGAATTCACGAGTAGATACTAATTTTGTGGCTCCAAGTACAAGGATAGGCTCCCACGAATGTGACGTCGTGATGAGCATGGGTCAGGCAGGAGTTTGCCCACTTTTTATATTTTGTGAGTGACCGTACTCACGCATTAGGTACTTATTAACCTTTTGGCCAGGAATAAAACGCGTAACGTAACAGTAAACGTATAATTTTTATTCTTTAACACAGTGTAATTTGGGTTATTGCACTAATCCCCATTGACAATCCCCATCAATGGGAATTTGTGAACTGTTTGTCCACATTTCCTCATTGATGGGGATTAAGGGACAAAAAGTTCACAAATCCCCATCGGTTGAAAAATAAAATACAAGAATCACGAAGTCTTCATTTCTAACAGGGGAAAGCCAGCAGAAGTTGGGGGGACACATTGATTATTTTTGTAATGAAACAAATTAAAGTAATGGCTAAATTAATAGCGTAAGTGTAAAATATTTCTGTCATATCATATAACCGTTCAAACTTTACTACAAAATATAATCTTTTAGAGATTAACTTTTAAATTACTTTATGGTATTTATCGGATGCTCATTTAACCTGTAATGATAGTCTATTGTAAGGGAAAAATACAAAAACTAAAAAATATGCGGTCATGGGGACTGCCTCCAGAAGTTAAAACTTAAAACTCAGCACGGATTTCTTAAGGGTCGTTCAACTACATCTAACCTGGCTTTGCTCAATGACTTCCTAACGGACAGAATGGACAATGGGGCACAGGTCGATGTCGTTTACACGGATTACAGTAAGGCTTTTGATAGAATTGACCACAATATCCTTAAAATAAAGCTTTTTAACAATGGTATCAGAGGAGATCTACTTCGTTGGTTTACTTCATATCTTGAAAACAGATCTCAAGCTGTCGTTGTCAGTAACTACATATCGAGCTGGGTTTCAGCTCCAAGTGGTGTGCCTCAAGGTTCCTTGATGGGTCCGTTACTTTTTATCATTTATGTGGGCGACATCGACTCGTGTTTCCATAACTCAAATTTGCTCTGTTTTGCTGATGACATGAAGATATTTTCTGCAATATCATCAGATGATGACATGGATGCTCTCCAATCTGACCTGGCGCGATTGGATGATTATTGTTTAACTAATAAACTAGACTTGAACCCTGTTAAATGTTCATTAATCTCCTTTAGCAGAAAACGCGTCCCTCTCCCTACAACTTATCAACTTAAAGGGCAGCTATTAAACAGACGCGACGGCGTACGTGACCTGGGCGTTTTTCATGACTCCAAACTCTTATTTAACGTGCACATTGAGCAAATAGTGGCCAAAGCTTAGAAGTCACTGGGTTTTGTTATGAGACTCGCAGGGTGCTTCAAAAAGACCAAGACCCTTAAAATTCTTTATTGCTCTTTTGTGAGAAGTCATCTTGAATATGCGTCACAAATCTGGAACCCGTGTTATGGCAAGTATATTGATCGTATTGAGAATATACAAAAAAGATTTATTCGTTTCCTATGTTTTCGGCTACGTATACCATACCATTCTGATAATTACATAAATCTTTGCAAGAAATTTCATTTACAGCCACTCATAAATCGTCGTCGACTGGCAGATTGCACTTTCCTTTTAAAAATTATGTCGAACAAGATCGACTGTCCTGATCTCCTACATAAACTACGCTTCAATGTTCCTCAGAGATCAGTTAGATTTAATCCGCCTATCTCCATTCCTTTTTCCTCTTCTAACTACAGGCAAAACTCATACATGGTGCGAGCGAGTAAGGACTTTAATATTCTTTGTAAAGAGTTCTCATTTGACCCATTTACCATCAATAATTATTCTGCACGCGCTCGGCTGAACGCTGACTTCTTTAAAAGTGCATAGTGCTTATTGTACCTTATACATATATGTTATTATTATTTTTATTTTTTTCGTGCTTTTAATGATCCTAAGATTTCTGTTACTTATTCTGTTTTTACCCGTGAGAACCTGTAATTGGCTGTATGTTTCACATCCAACTGTTATCCATTTGTTATAGCTGTTGGTTCTCCAATAAATAAATAAATAAATAAATAAATAAATAAAACTAGTATTAGCGCCATCTAGCTTCTATAATCTGAACAACGGAGCGAGCATATCAGTGACGTGAATCCATAAGTTTATCCCATAGAAATATAAAAAAGGAGAAGTGGCATGAGGGCGTGTCTGTGCTGCGCGTTGTGATCACAATGCTCATGTCTTAAGCAAATGGCCGTCTCCGCGAACTAGTGCGTTTCCGACCGCGATCGTGACAACATTTAAGAGGGTTTATCCTAAAAGTTGGCAACGTCGCAAATAACTGTCAAATATTTATTACTGAATAGAAATAAGAAATGTGGCTAACTAGCGAACTAGAATATTAATAATGAATTGCAATTATAACATTAAATTTGATGTTGTACCCATGTTAGGTGTAAAAGACGCATTTGGAAAGTTTCTGACTTTCCGCTTAACTGAGCGATACACATGTCGGCTGCCACATTGACGGAATGTGTGTCAACAATATAAGCTATGCAGACGACATGGTGCTTCTCAGTCCGTCGGTGGGTGGGTTGAAGAAGTTGTTATCCACCTGCGAGGCCCATGCGGAGGAGCATGGCTTAATATACAACTCGAGGAAGAGTGAGCTTCTTGTATTTAAGGCACCTAAGCAGCAGCCGCGCAGTGTTCCGCCCATAAGTCTCAACGGTGTAGCACTGAAAATTGTTAATAGTTTTAGGTACCTTGGCCACATTGTTACGAGCGACCTAAGAGATGACGTAGATATAGAGAGGGAGTGCAGGGCATTGTCTGTGAGGAGCAATATGCTTGCCCGCAGGTTCACTCGTTGTACTACAGACGTTAAAGTAACCCTGTTTAAGGCGTTCTGTCAGTCCTTTTACACGAGTGGCCTGTGGGTATTATACACGCGCCGAGCATACAACGTCGTGCGTCTTCAATTTAATAATGCTTTTAGGATGCTGTTGGGACTGCCATGGCGTTGTAGCGCCTCGGGAATGTTCGCGGAGGTTCGCACAGATGGTTTCCATGCCATCATGCGAAAGAAAGCGGCCTCTTTACTACAGCGCCTGCATGGTAGTGACAACAGCATTCTAAAAATGATCGCTGCCAGACCGGACTGTCCCTTTCAGGGACACTGGGTGGGGACAGTCATAGGTCTACATAAATAAATTTAGTTCGTGAAAACTAACAATACTAACCTATTTTAAGCACCATTGTTACTAAAACCAAAATACTAACAAAAATATGGACCTTAGTCTGAAATAAAGTTTAATTTAATTTAATTTATTTTAATTTAATTTTTAAGTGACTGGACACGCAAAGTAAAAATAACAAAACGATACTTTATTTAAAGCGGTTGCATCGCGGAGTACGGCCGCTGTATCTTGCGACGAGCTAGTGATGTGCTTGTGTAGATCCGCTATCGATAACAATATGTCGATTGTCGTATGAACAATTACTAATAAAGTTTATTCTTCAATTTGTCAACAGTTATAGCCTGGTTGGAAGACCGATATGAAATCTTGTTTTACACTCATTTTGATTATCACATATAAAAAAAAAATATTTACTATTTTTTGTAGCTATGTATTGTTTATTTATATTTATTTATTTATTTATTTAGTACATGGAGAACTTACAGCTAATAAAAACAGACAAAAAAAGAGGAGAACATAGTCACCAGAAAGCCAATTACAAATCCTCACGTATAGACATATAATAATAGTTTATGGTGTGAGCACAAAAACGAAAACAAAAAAACACATCAACTTAATTATAAGAGTAAGAAGCATAAGATAGCATAGGATATCATCTTATTATATGTATATCGTTTTTTATTTATTATTTTTTCAGGAACTTTTATAACTTTCCGTTTTTGTAAAGCACTAGCGTATATGTACAATAAATGGCTTTTGCACAGCACAACCATAGCGATCGATGTTTTCGTGTGAGTGAGTTGTACGGTGCATGGTAAATGCATGCTGCGTTTGATGGGATAAGGTTTACAATTGATTGTGTAGTACGTTCTGATTTATGAATTGAAGTGTGAGCGCGACTTCGTATGAATTGGGTTTACTGATCTGCATGTGTAGTTGTGGTGAGGTGGTGGGGACAAATTGGAGACATTAGGTTTCGATACATTTTCAACTACCGGGGATATCTCCTTCTTTCTTAAACCTATGGTTTATCCTCTAACAAAAATCGCTCAACGCGCTAAAAGAAGTTTTCACTTCTAAAACTCAGAAAGCCAGGCAGGCAGGCAGTGTTGATGACTTATAGCGGCCACACGCATTTTGATCGTCTTTTTATTTTAACTACGATATAAACTTGTTGGTAAGTTGGTAAAACGCTATAACATGCGCATTTATACATAACTGCAGATAACTATGATCTTACTCATAACGTATCCGGCGCTGCTGAAGCCGTAGCCGAGCGCCGCCTCCAGGAACTCCATGGCCAGGTACATCTGGTAGTTGACGGAGAAAGCCTTGAGGATGCCCAACACGCCCGCGAACGCTGAGAATACGCAGAAAGCAGTGCGCCGCCCAAACCTGATATCACGGAGTTGCAAAGTGTTACAATGAAAAAAAATAGGCAGTTATGGGGTCTGTCGAAAAATTGAACACTTAAAAACTGGTATTAGCGCCATCTATAGCCTAGCACTACTCGAATCCATAAGTTTACCTCCTACCAAAAACCGCTCAACGTGTCTAAAGAAGTTTTCACTTCAAATAATACTTTCAAAAGTGCATTAATGATCTCTAACACAGTGTTCCGCAAAGTGTGTACCGCGGCACACTGGTGTACCGTAGTCACTTGTTGGTGTGCCTCGGAAAAATAAGGTTATCTTATAAACTTATTTTTAGTAATTATATAAGGGTAAGAAAAACACTTACATTTATATGTAAATCACGGGAGCGCACGTGCAAGGCGTTTTGTTTCGTTCATCTCATTCTGTGGTTTCGTTTGGCGCGGGCGGCCGCGGCGGGTCGCGTGAGACGGGGACGGAGGGCCGGGCCCTGCTACCCGTACTCTCTGGCTCACGAGTCAGTACGAGTAAATTTTCAGAAACAGATTTAGAACATTTTTGGCTAGGTGTGAAAAATGAATACCCTCTGCTTTCTAAGCATGCTATTGCAATACTTTTGCCATTCGCAACGACCTATTTGTGTGAATTAGGATTTTCGACTCTTACCACAATAAAAATCAAAAAAAGGGAACGCCTCAGGACGATCGACGAAGAGATTAGAGCAGCCCTGTCAACGATTAATCCAAATTTAGACCGTCTATGCTTAATTAAATAGGCTAATTTTTCGCAATAAATACCTTTTCTGCAATATAAAGTTTAGGTTTGTTGATTAATAATAAATATTGTTTCATTGACTATAACAAATGTTGATTAATATTACTTAAAAACTGATTTTTAATTTGTGGTGTACCTCCAAAATTTTTCGTTTTCCTAGATGTACTTGAACACAAAAAGTTTGCGGAACACTGCTCTAATAGATTTAACAATGATCTCTTATTGATTCGCCTGTGCAAGGATCTTTCGGCGCGTGGCCAAAATCGGAACTAACGCGGCCATCTTATTTTTTCACAAAATACTTATAATGGTAATTTCATATATGTTTACCGACAACGCGCCCGATCAATGTCTTTCAAGGGCCAAAAGATATTATATTTCTGTTGTTCATAAACATAAACACAGCCGTAAACTCTCTGAAGGTGCTCCTCATTATAGACAGTTTACGATTGAATAAAATAGTCACGTATTTCGCGGGCTACATTGGATGTATTAGTATTTTCCATATAGGTACAGACCGACACCGTTTTTCGGGTTGGATATCAAATACAATCCGAAAGACTGGAAGCAGTACAGAAAAAAAAAATATGTTCGCTATGTATAAACCGGTCATATTCATAAAAAAAGCTTACCGAAGGCTTAAGACATTCATTTAGTGTTCGTTAAGCCTATATAACATTCGATAACATTTTGTATTCTTATAAGTTCCATAAACCTTCGTATACTAGTATGTCGTTTAGATTCATTTTGAAATCAAAATGTTGCCATTATAATGAAGTCATCCAACAAATGGGGAAGAAAACTAACAACTTTTGCCGAGGGTGTCGCTGGTAACGGTGGTAGTGGCTGACATTAGCTGTCAAACTACATACAAAACTTGATTCCAAAAAGTTTGGACGGCATCTGACAAAAAAATGCCGCGCTGTATAATAATGTTATAATAAATATAATACACGTTTATTAACCTCATCATATGTACATACTTATTCATTGTAATAAAGATGAATATGTTGAATATGTTATGATGGAAGCTTTGTTATGTCATGATAACCGTCTGGAGGTGGAAGATCCATCTTGGTATCATCAGTTTCATGCTGCTGAGATATCCAAAAATTCAAATTTCTATCAAATGATTCGATTCTGTCACCAAATTCAGATTTTAATTTCTAGGTTATATTCGTAGCTCATGAAACATCGAATATATTATAAAACTACTGTGTAAGTATGTAAAAGTTTATAATTACTACGATAATAAATGAACGACATGACAATTATAAAATTGGGCTATTTACTTCTATTATTGACAATAAAATTGGCTGTAAATACCTGCTGACCAAATCCGCTTTTCGACCTCTTAGCTGAAGCTCTTTGGTTCTTCAGTTCAGCTTTTAACTAAGGTACAGTCCACGTTGAATATATAGTTCATTAAATTAGCAAAACACTCACGCTACTTCCTGTTTTAATTATTTTAAACCCGAAAAACATTGAGAGATCAAAATGACAGTGCGATGTTATGGGCAATGCGTTAGCAGCGCCACCTGTTCATAGCTTTGCGATTTCTTCCCCAGTGACCAACATATCGACTCGTCAAACGAGAATGTACTATGTCTACGCACCGAATAATTGTGACCATAGACAGTTGTGACCATAGACGTTTATGTAATTTTATCTTTCTGTTTGTTTACAATACTACTATCTACATTTCAACTATTTATCATCGAAGATTCTTAACATTCCATTAGTTATTTTTTCTTTTTAACTCACTTTAGACATTGGTAGTATGGTCGACATCGGGTTTGCTTGCCTTAATAAAGAATATAATAGAATTTGTTATTGAAGCGATAAAAACTTTTGAATAACTATTTTTAATAAAAAAATTGAATCAAGAGACTAGTTCCAATAAAATTGGTTGGAGGAGGATAAGGTTTGAACTGTTACAGCTAGAATGTGTTCAGAATAACTTTTGTTTTGTAAATATTCTCAATCTTTCATACTTACCTATGCTTACTTTTGCTTCTATTCCTTAGATTGTTTTGAAAGAATTTGTCAGGGAGAGGGTCTCCATAATAGAAAAGAAAAACACTAACACGTAAAAGGGGCGGCCAGGCATTATTTACGAATTAGGTACCTATCCAATTTACTTTTACGTTACAAAGTTCCTAGGTATGGTATGTCATGTATGTTCCTAGGTATGTTAAGAATTTTGTTTGCCTGTGCAAAATTCATTGTAACTAATAATTTCCGCAGCCCTTAGAACAACTATTATTGAATCGTAATATTAGATATTCTTATACCGTTACTGATTTCATTAATTTGGTATCAAATTTGCAAACAAATTATTAAATTAATTTTGTATTTCAGGTTAGTAAGACTACTAAGGATGGTTGCACTACAAATAGCAGAAACTGAAATGGCCTGCAGAAAAGAATTACATGAGGCATGAACGGCAAAGGAAAACATTTTTTTTTTAAATATTGTTCTGAAAGAACAAGTTCTAAAAGCTAAATTACGTAGAGTATTATAAAAATTAATTAAAGTGGTATTTATAATACAAGCTTTTGAATAATGAACTAAGTACTCGCTAAAATGTCTTCTTATAAACGTTTGTAATATATCATTAGCATTTGCATTTCCTTAAAATAGGAGTGAAGAGATATATGGCTCTAATCTGTATCCAATGTCACCTAAAAGTCTTTCTCAAAATAATCCCACTGGATATCTGGTGAGGTGCAGAACCTCTACGATCAAACATAGGATCCTTACGAACAAGGTTAAATACGAAGGTCGCTGTAGATTGAATAAAGGATAACGCTTTCGAAACTCTTCGTCTCGTCCAAAGCAAATGGATCACTTTTAATTCTGTAAACCTTTCTTCGAAGCGGACGGTTTACAAGACGTACAAGTCTTTCAACAGTATCCAAGCTTTGTAAAGCTTCCATTGTATATAATAATAAACTAACAGAAATGTAAAATGAATTAAATACAACTGCAGCTTCTCGAAGTACGATTGTTTCCGAAACTGACATTATGTAGACAGTATTCTATTCTATTTTTCCTTATGGCAATGGTGCCGATGTCGACAATTCTGCCAGACACACATATTACATTTGTACGTCAAATGTCATTTTCTTATTATTCAGCTGCTTTAGAGAGTCGGACATTTTTTCCTTATAGTACTGTTAGAGGAGGGTTCTGGCTTTTATAATGTTATAGTAAGGTCCCCGTCACGAGAAGCTTTACATTTTGTAAACAAAGAACTTCTACTAAGTTTCGTAGCGAAGCAAATAATCCCAAAGTCAATCAACTCAAAGTAACATACGTGTTATACGAAACTAACGAGAAATTTCACTTGGTCGGGTTATATTTTAGCGATTTAAAGCACTGTCGACGACCGCGACAGCGATTTAATGTATATAAGGTCCCATTAAAATAGATTGACAAACTTTTAGAAATCATTCAGACCACCAAAATAAGAACTATGGTAAAACTAAATAATAAGAAAAACGCATTAGATACTTACAAGAAAAATAAATTTGCTAACGAAAATACACTATAAATGTAATAATTAGTTACCCAATGTCATTTATTATTTTAGGTTAAAATAAAATCACTTTAATCAGTGTTTTTGTTTGCTTGGATATTTTTGGCTAGACGTACTGACTTACTGAGCGCTGTGTTAAAATTTGTCCATCTATTTTAATGGGACCTTGTATCCCCTCTACATTGTTCTCACATGTATAATTACAACTTGAATGATGTAACCAATATTTTGTAACAATATTCTGATTTAAAAGAGTGTCCGTGGAGTTTCTTGCCCGTTCTTCTCCATAGGAACCTACTACGCGTTGGCATGGGCAACTAGCTTCATATTTCTGACTGACCGACCCTTTGACAATTCAAAAGTACCTGTAATTGGTTTATTTGAAATAAATGCTTTGAGTTTGAGTTGAGTTTGAGTTTATGTTACTTAGGTCCTTATTACAGAACGTTCCTCAAGTCCAGTTTGATCTACAATCAGTTGATCACTGTTTAAGTATAGAATCAGTACTTGAGCATCGGTCTTATTCCAGAACGGTAATCATACGTACATCAATAGGCTCGATTTAAGTCTCGATTCAGCTGAGTATAGATATACTCAGCTGAATCGAGACTTAAATCGAGCCTCAAGCAGAGATGTGCATCAGCCTGTTTTCGTTTACGAATTATTTTATTTACCAACTTGGTTCTGATTAAAGTATACCATATAAACTCAATTATTGAAGGAAATCAGCGTTATTATTTCGGTCCCGAATAGTACAATCCCCCATTTAAAGCTCTTTGAAGTAAAGTTTAGTAATTTTCTAAGCAAAATTGTCAAACTAAAAATATCTATTATTGAATAATGTAATGGCAACATTTTATATTTTAATAATACCGTGTGGCGACACACTTCTAGGGTTCGTCTCTGTTTTCCAGTTTTAGAAATAATCTCCATCTTGTGCACGTAAAATTAAACAAGCAATAATCTATTCCTTCCTTTTATTTCGCTCCAATCCACTGCATAAAATGAACTTGAAAATCTATGGCCTTAAATAGGTATTTTATTTAAAATGTCAGTATGACAATTATGTGAAAACATTACTTTGTTGAAGCCGTCGTTGCATAAAAACGTAAACTCACAAAAAATTGCAATTCTGCGGATATGGGATGCCCACGGTTATGTGATTGTCTTACATCGTGGTATAGCATATGTATAATTTAATATTACACATCTTGTGAACATCTGTACCTGTTTTTATTACTTAAAGTTTATATGGGTCCTCTTAAAAATCTGAGAGGAACGCTAAAGTTCAGCCTTCTGTTTGAATGGTCGTTGAATTCATTATTATAATGATCTACCTCTTTAATTATATCCACTTTGATAATAATAATTTAAAAAAATGTGTGCTGGGACACATAGTAGAAGTGAAACTTCAACGGACAAGTGGAAAAACGAATCGCAACGGACAAGTGGCAAAACGAATCGCAACAAAATTGTAACTTGAAGTTTTACGGGCAGATTGTTAATTTTTTTTTCGCAAGTTTACTGCAAATTATGATCTGGTTAGGTTAGGTACATAAATGCATTTTTTATTTAAATATATTTTATTTTATCAAACAAACAAACAAACTGAATTCAATCCGGAACCAAACAAAACATCCATAGTCTACTCTAAACTTATACACACAAAAAGTGTTGAGGAATGGATACTACCAATTGTTAGTTATGGTTGTGTTGCCTAGCAATGTCTTTCTTGTTGATGATTGTCATTCGTTTTTATTCTATCTTTCATACAACAATATACTTTTATCGTTTTTCTCATATTAACTGTTTATTTCTATATATCATCCACCTAACTTTAACATGGTAGCAGAGCGTGGTTAGGATAGAAGTTGTGCAGATATTTAAAGTTGCAACAAAGTGTACCTAGATAAATCCATGGAAAATGGATAAGGCAAAAGCTGAAGCCTCAAAGGTACAAATAGTGCACGTAAATGGAAACAACTACAAGCACTGGAGATATAGGGTCGAAACAGTGTGCAGAGCCATTCCTGGAGCTGAACAAATTTTGGAAGGCAAAATAATCAAGCCCGGAGAACTAGCAAAGACTGCTGATGCTGCTGCCAAACTAAAATATGAGAACGATTTACAACAATTTGTAAAGATTGATTGTATAGTATTGACTCTGATGACAACGAATATGACAGACGAGTTACTGGAGCAAGTCATGCGTTACAAAAGTGCAAAAGAGGTATGGGATGAACTACAACGCCTATACAGTGGAAGTAGTGAAGACAAAAGTTATGATCTATGTTTGAAATTCTTTGATTATAAAAAATATACTGAACATGACATAAGGAAGCACATATCTGCGTTGAAGAATATTTGGCACGAGCTGAATAGCCAAATCGAAGCAAATATGCATGAGATATTACTGATTTGTAAGATACTTGGAACTTTACCGCGAGATTAATTTGTTTTCAAGTCAAGTTGGCTTTTAATAACAAAAAAGGATCGGACAGTAGAGAATTTGACGTCGCAACTGAGCGCTTTTGAAAAAGCATTAACTACAAAAGAGAATACCGAGGAAGTATTAGCTGTGAAGACACAGAAGACGAAGAATACAGTTTTTAAATGTAATTATTGTGGAGAAGCTGGGCATGTTGTGCGAAAATGCCAAAAATGGATAAAAGATGGTAGAACATCAAAGCCGTCAAACAATAATGTGAATGTCAACATGAATGTGTTAGCTATAGAGGATGGATTGCCAATGGATAAAGTTAACTGGTACGTCGATAACGGAGCGACAAGCCATGTTACTAACAGAGGTGACTTCTTCGAGAGCTTCGAGCACTTGAGCGGAAAATGATAAATCTTCACTAATCTCTTTGATTTGCAGTACATATAATTGCTATTTTCTTGCAAAGGAACACACACGGTGACTACGGTGAACGGAGAAACCGTTGAAGCCATTGGTATAGGCAACATTAGAGCTGAAGCCAACGTTAATGGAAAAGTTGAGCAAATACTTTTGAAAGACGTTTGGTATGTCCCAAAGATTAAAAGAAACTTATTCTCAGTGCTATCTGTGCATGATAACTTGATCACAAGTACGTTCGAGTCTAGACCCAAGCAATGTGTAGTAAAAGTAAATGGAAAAGCAAAAGTAATTGGAACTAGAACGATTAAATGGGGACTATTCAAGCTGGAGTTGAAATGTGTCGCGCCCAAAAATCAGGAAGTCAATCAACTACTGACAAACCCTTTACAAGTATACCATGAAAGGCTAGTACATCAGAACAAAAGACATGTTCGTCAGGTGATCGAAAAAGAGCTAGGATTAAAAATGGAGAACAACCAATCCGACATTTGTGAAGGCTTTGTCTATGGAAAGTCACACAGGCATCCATTTGGAACAAGAATTAGAGCCACTAAATCTGGAGAACTAATCCATACAGATTTATGCGGACCATTTCCATATACGATTTCGAAGTTTCGATATTATATTCTGTTCAAGGACGACTTCACACGATATCGTCACATTTACTTTCTTAGACAAAAGTCTGAAGCAGCTTCCAAGCTATAGAACTTCTTAAATGAAGTTAAAGCAGCAGGACATGTCATTAAAGGATTGTTAAATGACAACGGAGGAGAATTTGTCAGCGCAGAATTCAAAAATATCATAACTGAAAACGGAATTAAACAAAGATTCACAATGCCCCACACCCCAGAGCAAGCAGGCTGCGTAGAGTGTGAAAATCGGACGGTAGTAGAAGCCGCACGCGCAATCATGCATGCACATGATAAAATTCCTGATGACTTGTGGGCAGAGATAGTAAATGCGACAGTCTACGTGTTGAATCGCATAGGGCCAACGAACGTGCCAAGCAAGTCTCCACATGAGCTGTGGTACGGACAGAAACCAGCGATCAAACATCTAAGAATCCTTGGTTGCACCTGCTATGCCCATGTTCCTAAAGCTAATCGCAAAAAGCTGCACAAGAAAGCTAAAAAGGGGATACTTATTGGTTATGAAGGAGATGAAGGCTATAGGATTTGGGACAAAGAAGCATTAAAATTGATTAGATCCAGAGATGTTACTGTCGAAGAGGTAGCGTTAATGGAAAAATAGAGGATGTATCTAAACCGAAAGTGCCGACTCCTGTTTTTCAGAGGAACTTCAATCATAATTTCCCAATTCTCGAGAATTAACATGAAATTCATGTTAATAGAGAGATTGGAGAAAGTCATGCTTCAGAGGATGAAATCGAAACCATTTCAAGACCTTCTTCATCAAGGGCCCATATCGAAACCAATGAAGAAATGGTAGATGATATGAATGAATCAGATTTCGAGTCCTTGCCGTCTGAAGAAGAAAACGAAAACCTAGCTCAAGAAGACAATTCTCATGAAAACCGCATGATTCTCAGAGATAGAGAAAATCTAAAACTTCCTGTAAGGTTTAATGATAATGTTATGGCTCTGGAAGCCAACAATTTATACGAGCCGTAAACCTATAAGCCGGCAACATCATGTAAAGACAAAGAAAAGTGGACAAAGGCTACCGAGAGTGAAATAAACTCTTTACGAGATAACAAAACATGGGAACTAGTTGAACTACCAAAAGGTCGAAAAGCCATCCCATGCAAGTGGATTTTCAAAATAAAGACCAATCCGGATGGCTCTATTGATAAATACAAGCTAGTGATAAAGGGATATTCGCAGAAGAAAAATATAGATTACCAAGAAACTTTTAGTCCAGTTGCTAGGAGCAGCACGATAAGAGCCGTCTTGAGTGTAGCTACAAGGGAGAATCTAAAACTATCACAACTCGTGTGTCTACAGTCTTCCTTTATGGCACGTTAGATGAGGAGATTTACATGAAACCGCCTGAAGGTTATGCTGACAAGAGGTATGTCTTTAAATTAAAGAAGAGCTTGTATGGACTAAAGCAAGCCCCGCTCTCCTGGAATAGATGCATCACAGATTACATCGTAAAGACAGGATTCAAACAGAGTAATGCTGACCCCTGTTTGTTTGTAAGAAGACAAGGAAAGGAGAAAATTATTCTGGCTCTGTATGTTGACGATGGTCTATTGGCATATACCAGCGAAAAAATGGTTAACTGTTTCTTGAATGAATTGAAAGCACAGTTCAAGATAACAGTAAAACCCACAAGCTACTTTCTAGGAATGGAGATAAAGAGATACTCTGATTGTTCCATTTGGCTGCATTAGAAAGCATACGTCACTCGCTTGTTGGAGAGATTTGGCATGCACGAATGCAAGTCTGTGACAACACCAATTTTAAAGGCATTGTTTGCCTTTAAAATTGCTCAGGTTGAGGAAGTAACTACTAAGACATTCCCCTACCGTGAAGCTGTTGGTGCGTTGTCCTATTTGATGACAAGCACAAGGCCTGATATTGCCTATGCAGTAAGCGTTGCTCCGCGAAATTTGGAGAAACCAACAAAAGAGAACATTCAGAATGTAAAAAGAATTATGCGATACCCAAAAAGGAACTATGGACGAAGGTATACGTTACAGGACAGATAATGATGTTCATAGTTTGGAATGCTATAGCGATGCAGATCATGGTGGTGATATGGAAACTGCGCGATCTACATCAGGCATTCTCTGTATATATGCTGGAGGTGCTGTTTCCTGGTATAGCAAACGGCAGAGCACCGTTGCAATATCCTCGACAGAGGCAGAAATAGTAGCAGCGAGTGAAACCGCCAGAGAAAATATGGTTATAGAAGATATTAAAAGATCTTACTGGTACTAACTGCCCTGCGACCTTAGGTGTTGACAATGAAAGTGCAATAAAGCTGGCGAAAAATCCCACAGAATTTCACCAGAAGACAAAACACGTCAGGATAAGATCTTTCTTCGTCAGAGAATGCATACAAGTGAGTTTCCTTCTGTAATACAGACCTTCGAGTTGGTTGAATTTGGGATTATTTGTTTTTGATTGAATTGTCGCTACGCTTAGCTTTGTTAACAAAAATTATAGCTTCTCGAGACGGGGACTTTAGGTTTATAGAACGTTTAGGTGCTAAAATGCTTTTATGAGTATACTTTTTGACAACCGGACTTTAGCAAGTTTTTAGATGTTCGATAACTTTTTATGAATAAGACCGTTAGTTTGAGGTGTAATACTAGTGGATGTCTTACGTGTCGGAGACGTATCCGGTGAGGATGAGCGCGAAGGGTAGCGCGACGTTGCGTACCGTGCCCACCATGGTGCGCATCCACTCGCGACACCCCAGGTTGAACTGAAACACACTCACACACGTCAGGAATAAGCCCACATTACAACCGCAACGGGCCGCAGCGCATCGGTTTTCATATAAAAAATTGCGGTACAGCCCACCTGTAGTGTGCGATAGTTCGTAGATAATATACAAAGTGATGAAGGAGGATTTTTGCAATTCAACGCAGCGTTGCAGCCGCGGCCGCGGCACGGCCCGCCCTTATCTGTGCTAGCCTTTACACCGTTTGTCCACCGCCACCGTCAACGGGACGTTAACGAGAAACGAGATTATTCGAACCGAACGTGACGTCCTGGTGGCACATAAGCACAGTCCACAACTGAGATTTGAATGTGGCTTCTGATTGTGCGTTAAACTCCCATAGTAAGTAGCCTTTGTCTACAAAATCATTGTGTTTGTTTGTCAACAACCAATCAGCGCTCGCTACCACTCAGGTGATGATTTTTTCCCAATCGAACAGCTGCGTTGGTGGAATTTGCAATAATTAATTGTTTTTAAATATCAGATGCAACGACTGCGCGTGATTGAATTCTCGTAAATGTGTTTAAATATCCCGAGATTCTGTGAGTACAGTCCTGAGAACCCAGAAGCGAACTCCGAAATGAGTTTTGCCGCAAAAGTAAACAGTTCTGAAGAGTTTGGACTGTGGATTGAGAAATAAGGAAACACGCCGTACTATCCATTTTGCAGAGGTTATCTGCGATCGAAACTTGGTTCGTAAAGTATGACGTGGTTACACATTGTATACAAAATTAATTACCTATTTGAATGATTGTAGTGCCACTTTATTGTAGTGCCACTTTATTAAATTTTCTCAATACGTCTGTAATCTGTAATAAGATAATAGAACTTACGCAGCATGCAGCGCTAGGCAAATTATATCTACTACCTACCAGTCTTGCGGATTGCTCAGCGCGCCCAGTCTCTCACAACTCCATAGAAAGATATCTCAATATTTTTACGCTAAGTTGCATTAGTTGAGATTTTTGTTAATTATTAATTTTAACAATATCTAATAAATTGAATTTAAAAAAATGTTTCATTTAAATTCAATTCGAGGAGCTCGTGGCTAAGTAACAGCCGCACTGGTCGATCCATCAGGTTAAGCTACGCTTGCCGGGGTTGGTGTGACAGTGGATGGGTGACCATCTTTACATACCGAGAATCTTCCATGCCTCGGAAAGCACGTTAAGCCGTTGGTCTCGGCTGTCATTCGTAGATCTTTGACAATCGTTACGAGTCGTCAGAAGCCCGAAAGTCTGACACCAGTCTTACCAAGGGGTATCGTATTACCTAGTTACTGGGTCGTGGAGGTCAAATAGGCAGTCGCTCCATGTAAAAATACTGGTAATCAGCTGCTTCCGGTTAGACTGGAAGCTGACCCCAACATAGTTGGGAAAAGGCTAGGCAGAGAGTTTCATTTAAATTCAAATTTAAATTCAAAATTCAAAAATCATTTATTCAAAATAGGCTGAGAATCAGCACTTTTCGAACATTAAAATTACATAAGACAGTCCCCCAAAAACGCCCGCCCTTCACCACTTCCTAGTGCTTAGCTGGGAAGAAGAAGTGGAGCAAAAAACTCCCCAGTAGCACAGCTGTCTGTTCAGTTAGTAAAATAATGTACACTATGCAACATAAAAAAAAAATTGGTTACATCATTCATGAAAATGATCCAACACACGCGCCACTACTCGCGTGACATTAGAGTGAGCATGACATACTCTCAGCTACCAGGGACATTGAAGTTCAATGAAAGACGTACCCAGTAAATCGTAGCTTTATCCATAGTAGGTATTCACACATGTATGCAATATTATACAATACTAGAGCTGACAACTAAAAGGTCGTAAGGGTATACTTACTCCTGTTTTTAGGAACTTTGGAAACATGTAGCGACGCCAAAGAAACCAAGGACGGATTGCGTGAGAGATGATAGTCGGTGACTACTGCGACGAGACGATGGCTTAATCAGATATGTGGAAACAGAAGACATACTGCAGTACTGAGTACAGATGGAAGTATGCTGAAAAATTGTAAATTTATTTATAAGAAGAGTCATAGCCTACCTCTGCGAAGATAGTGTCCATGTTCTCGTAGACGAAGGTGTCGCAAGTGATGGTTTGGTTATAGTGGAAGGCGTCGCGGTCGCAGCTGGCGCCGAGCCCGCTCAGCGGCGCGTACCGCTCACAGGCCGAGGCCGGCAGCAGCGCCGACGCCGCCGGGTTCTCGAACTGTGGGTGGCTGCCCTCGCACTCCGGCACCACGCATCTGTTCATCATGCGTCATCATTGTTTATGATTGTGAGGTAATCAAAGCTTCCAGCTGGTCTAGGATTCACCACAACACAGCACTATAAACTAGCAATAGATTGTAAAGAGGTTGCAATCTGGTCATCAAATGGTTAAAGAGGTTTATCGTGATGCGTGACTATAAACATTTGCATAGTCAATGTGTTTGCTTTGATAAATGCGTAACTTATTTTTTTTTGGGATTTCCTATTAAAATGTTTTATTTTATGCTTATGGATTATGTTGATTATTCGTATTGATTGTAGCTAGTATCTACTAGGTATTATTTTGGTACTTGTGTATTATTGTACCTACATAATATGGAATGTTGAGGTAGGTGGTAGCAACCCGGAGTCTCAATTTGTGCCTGGTTGATGGTAATAGGGTCGTCAAACATAACTGGCGAAATATGGGCGTACTATAGGCACATGAATAAAAAAAGGTAAACCTGCGCAACTCTTCGGGGCAACAAGTGATGTTATGTTAAAAGCAATTATTGTCCTTTCGAGCGAATTGGTCTAAGGCTTCTTAGAGGTATACATATGGTGGGCTTCTGCTCACGGCTTCGATCGCGTGGGCTGTGGTCTCGTGGAGGTAGGTAAACGACATCACTTCAATAGTTAATACTCAATACTCAATATATTTATTTGCGTTCCACAATGTTAACATAGGTGGTAGGCACATGATAAAAATATACATAATTTTAGATCATTGTGGACCCTGTCGGGCACAGCAAGATAGGATAGAGAAACAGGGCTATATATTATAATTATATTATTATTTGACAAAAGTAAAATATAAATGTTTTTCCACTACTCACTTCCACTTTAATTTATTTATTATTTTTGGTATTTATTTTTAATTATTGATTTAATTTTTCATTAGAATATTCATTAATATTATAATAACATTTATGGATTAGTTATTGTTTTAGTTTATTTATAAATATATTGAATTTTTGTTCATTTTTAATTACTTCTGGTAATGTATTATACGTATATTTTAACTGACATTACTAAAGTGCTTGTTGGACTCATTTTCAGCTTAGAGCCACCAGGTAGGTGTAGTCTATTTTTGTGTCGTAGTGTATATCTAGTTTGTATGTTTTCTCGTGTAGTGAATAATTGTTGGTTGCTTCTAACAAATTTGCATATTTCTAATATATACGAGTTAAAAGTTTGTGTTCTTGGAAATGTGGTTTGCAGCTGTCTGTGTCTTCTATGTTAACTAGGATTCTGATTAGTCGTTTTTGTAGTGTGAAAAGTGTAGGTGCATGTGTACTGTTTCCCCATAACATTACGCCATAGCTTAACCATGCGTATGCATAGGCATAATACGTGACCAGGGCTGTCTGAAGGTGAGTGGTTTTTTTAATTTCGCGGAGGGCTTAGTTTCCCATAGGAACTTTCTACAAGGACAGAAGGTATCCTAATCCAGGTCAAGGTCTACCTGTGTGAATTCAAATATTCAATTGTTAAGGCCTGATGGATTAACAAATATCCAAAAGCATTTTCAAATAGATTTTTGAATATCAGGTTCACTTTTCGGGGGCAAATTGAAAAAAAATTGCATACTGTAACTATGTGACATATCAAATGAAAGGGCTTGTTGATTAATATTTAAAAAAAAAAATATGAGAATGGTTCTTTACTCATAGATTACAGGAAAACCTATAAGAAATCTATGGTCTTAAAATAAAATGGTAAATCTCTCAATATTATGCGTACAAACTTACAATTGCAGTTGGAATGTATAAGAGAACATTTTTTTCAACTACAATGTTAAGTTTGTTCTTGGGATAAATTCATCCCAACTACGGAACCTTTCATTGTGCGTGGTGCGACTCGCACTTACACCTAAATTCGGTATGTAAAGTTTTTTTCAGGTGTTTTTTTTTTTTTTAATTGATAGATTTAGTTATTTTAAGCAACTAAGTTCAATATTTTGTTATTCCAAGCTGTAGTTATTTTTTTTTTTTTTTTTTAAGTTTTGTCATGCTGACGTCATAACGGAGGCTGAATAGTTTAAGATCTTTGCCACGTATAACACAATAATAAAATCCTAAATTTGACATTTTTCGCTTGACATCAGAAACTTCAAGCATGACAGTAGGGAGGAGGCATATATTTTATCGTAACAGATATAAATAACAGATATTTAAAAATAACAAATAACTTTCCTAATAATATAAATTATCTGTTACTGAAAATAGCAATCCCCACACAGACTATTACCGCGGCTGTGTTTTATTATATTATTCTTTACGTCAACCAAAAAAAAATTGTGATCGTATCCGAATGTCTTTATTATCTTTTATTCTTTCTTTAAAATATTCCAGGTAATAATAAAATACTTTTTTACTTACTTACTTTGCTTTAATTGTATATTATTATCTTTGGAAATTTGTGATGCAACCAAAAAATTCAGTGATCGTGAATCGCCTTTATTATATCGATTGACAGGATTGGTCGCGTTCTATGCATGTACGACTTTATTTTAATAGAAATAAAAATGATACTCAATTGAAAGTAATTTGGCTGGTTAGTTTGTTGTTTTTTTTTTAATTTTGAGTGTTTGAAATTTAGAAATTTAATTGCTTTCACTGCTTTCTAACGGAAGAGAACTGGTGAATTGAAATTAGAGGTGGGAATGAGCGACATAATTGAAATTTTACGTATATCAATATGAAATTAGTAACTCGATTACTTTTAATCGATTATACATAGTTAATAATTTTTTATTACTAATCTGTCTTTACTTGTTGTTGAAAGCCCGAGTTCAGTAGTCTTGTCGAATGAAGACGGATTGTAGGTATCTACTTATCTACCATGTGGTGCACGACTGTGAATGATTTCTTTCTAAACTATTTATCAAACCAATCAACAAATAACATTTAGATTTGCAAGTTTCTAACACCTTTAGTACCAGTTACAAAATAGTTCGAATGATTTTATAATGATTATAGTTTACAGGGAACGGTTTTCTTTAAGCCATCGTTCTATTGGTTAACGATCATTCAGGCTTCAGGATTTAATATTTTGTGTGAATTAATTTTCAATGTTTTTTGAATCGAGTCAAAGACCAAATTTTCGCATTTTAATTATGGTCATCCCTAAAATTGACATTATATGACTTGATTTTTTGGGTTATTCCACTAATCCCCATTGACCATCCCCATCAATAGAGATTTGTGCACAAAAAGATCACAAATCCCCATCTAGTAGTTCTGCAAACAGTAGACCTCGCGAGCACAAACTTTTTGCAACAATTAATATACCACTAAAATGATTTATAATTGTATATTTACCATGTTTTTTGTTTGAAAAACATAGTATTAATCCCGTTTTAAATAACTTTATTAGTGAAAATAACCACGTCAGATTAAAATCCTATACCCATCCAACTTAAAATAAACCCGACTACGGCTGTAGGTTACTAAAAGGATATGGTGGCAAGACGATAATTAAACAGAAATAAACTAACCCACAACTGACCAAGTACCTACTATCTGTTAAACACGTGACTTTATTTTTGAAACTACTTTACACCTAACAAAGCTGAGTCACTATTTGGCGAGCGACAACAACAGCGTGGTATAGCGGTGCACAGTATCAATCCAGCCATCTTATTGTAAAAAGTCTTAGAGAATTCAGAACATTATTTTCAGAATTTTCTAGTTTTGTGATGAGTATGGGAGTAGGGATTGATGGAGCACTCGGGACCACCTTGGTCCCGAGTGCTCCATCAATCCCTACCTAGTAATTAAAGGGCCGATTTCACTGGTAGAAATCTAAAAGTGAGCAATCTACTGCATTTGGAGGAGTTATTCTGCTCACCACGCAGGAAGATCCTCCTCCGATATTCATCAAATTTTTATGAGACCAACTTAAAGTTACTACCGTTCAAATAAAAAAAGAACCCTCGAAATCGGATCCTAGAATGTTACCGCAACCTACGTAAGGACTCTTAACCTATTTTCCTAACAAAGCTACATAGCTTTACAATTATTATTAATACGGTAGGTCCAGCGGAGCAATTAACTAAATAAATTAATATCTCGTGATTGTTTAATAAAATCTCTCTCACTTCTTGAGGCACCGAGATACACATATTTGAAGACATTCGTAATAGATTTTTTGCTTTATATGCATTATGCGTCACTATGTTTCATCATTACAGAAAACTATTTTATCATAAAGCTGTTATGAGCGTCTTAATAAATAAAAAACGAACGTATACGTAGGGTATTTAGATGTTTCACTGAGTGAATATAATAGATGTTGATATAATAAGCATCTTTATTTACGAGATATTTTTTTTAATAAAAGGGGCACCACTTTAATAAGGTAATCTAACAAAAAAAAAAGTTCTAAAATAATTAATCACAAAGTAACCATTTAATTTATTATATTTTGTAGTAAAGTTTAGACTGTAGTATGATAAGACAAAAATATTTTACACTTACGCAGGTGCAGTCCCAGCACTATGCTATTAATTTAGCCATTACTTTAATTTGTTTGATTATAAAAAATAATCAATGAGTCTTTACCTCCGTAAGAAATAAAGACTTCGTGATTCTTATACTTATAATATGTTGTTTGTATTTAATTTTTAAACCGATGGGGATTGTCAATGGGGATTAGTGGAATAACCCGTTTTTTTATCATGCAGTAGTCCGTAACAACCGGTATTTCTGACGTCATTTGGAGGTCAAATGAAAGTCAAGTGGTTTTATGTGTTTATGTTAAAATAAACTCCATCTTATAATTTTAAGCGCCAAAAATAGAAAAATAAGGTTAAGAAACCTAAAAGCTCGAAATGGTTTTGGAATCAGCGTTTTTTGAAAAAACATTTTTACTTTACATACCGAATTCTATAGGTGTTTTATCTAAAGCGTCTCCCATGTAAGTGGTCTGTAACCTAGTCGCAGTGGCACTGGACATGACATAGCGGACTTGTACGAGTACATAGATTACGTTACTTAGTAATTACACGTGGCGAGACTCAACTCCTTTACTTTAACTAATTTTAGATATGAAACGAAAACTTGATGGACTAGAGAAATGCCATCAGCGGAACTGAATAAACGCCATGTTGGTATCTAAAGAGATCCGTGCTCCCTGTGACGTGTGAGCATGACGCGGAGGTGTGCGTTGTTACCGACAGAAAGCGTTGCCTAATTCAGCCGAAAGCTAGTCTCATCATCATCTTCCTGCCCTTGTCCCATGTTACTTGTGGTCGGCGCAACACGTTTTCTTTTTCTACTCTCCCCTGTCAACCGTCACGCTGTCATTCACTCCCTTCTCTTTCATATCATTCACAATCCATCCATTTTTTCTTAGGCCTTCGTCTCCCGCTCCATCCATCAACATTTATATTCATCTCTCTCTACTCTTTTAGTCACATGCGTTTCCTCGCTCCTCATCACATGCCCATACCAGGCCAAACGATTTCCTTTCTACTTTTCTGTCACTGGCGCAACTTTTAAACTTCCCCTCATATACTCATTGCTTACCTTATCCAGTTTCATCACTCCACATATCCATCTCAACATTCTCATCTCCGCTACATGCAATCTTTTTTCATCCGTCATCGTTTCGTAGCCGAAAGCTAACCTATTGTCGTTAAAAGTAGCCTAGTGGCGTTAAAGGTAGACTTTTTTTTTTGGTTGGGAAATTATCAAATAACTTCTACCGCTCTGGCCGGACCGGGAGGGCGTGTCAGACTTTTACTGACTCAAATCCACCCGTGTTACTTCCGTTGCCTGTGTGCTGGGGCCGCGATATCCCTTTCGGACAAAGTCGCAACCCCGGCAGGCATTGGCCCTAACGGACCCCGTCAGTTGGTGCTGACATCTCTTTGAGGCGCGCGTGGAACACAACGCTCTGTCGACCTGGGCTTGGTCCCTATCGGACGGCGAATTACCCATCGCTCTCCGTCCGCAAGCCCGCGCCTACGGTGGCCAGAAATCGGCTTGCGACTCTCGACGCCCGCGGCGTCTCCTGCGGCGACTAGGGGCGCGAGGGCGCGAATCTTGCCTCCCCCTCACGCATTACATCTCCTCCTTCACGAGCATGACTGCTTCGCAGGAGGAGGTGACGGCCTCGAATGCACTCTCGCTCCGAACCATGGCCTGAACCAGGGCCAGACGCTAGAGATCGCCGCCGCCGATCGCTTCCGTGAGGACACGGCGGTGCTCCGCCCAAGCCGGGCAGACCTCCACCGTATGCTCCACCGTGTCCTCCTGGCGATCCACACAGTGGTGACACTCGGGCGTTTCCTCCCGCTTTATCCTGAATAGGAACCTCCCGAAACAAACATGCCTGGGTTGCGCCAATCGCACTCTCCATGCCGCCATGAGATTCCGCCGGAGCTCTGTCCGCTGTGCCGTGATTTCTCGCGGCAGCGGAGTTTCGCCTCCTCTTTCGCACTCCCAGATGTGCGCGAGGACTTTTGCCTCCAGATCCCATGGTGGTAGTCCGGTAGACCGTGCGGTATCCTCGGACCAGCCTAATGGCCATGACCCTTTGGGACGCGTTTAATCGGCGGGCTGGTCGCAGCCTTAAAGAACGCGTCCACACCGGTGCCCTGTAAAGGGCTATGGACCGCACGACCCCCGCGTAGAACCTCCGGCAGGAAGCGTTTGGACTCCTAGATTGAGCAGAAGCCGCTTCAAAGCAGCCCCAGCCCTATCCAGTTTGGGAGCCAAACGTCGGAAGTGCTCCACGAAGTTCCACCGGCTGTCGAGGACGAGTCCCAGGTACTTCATCGTCGACTCGACACCGATATGAACCCCTCCTGCCGTTATCTGGGAACCCCACAGTGGCATAAAAACCTAAAGGTAGCCTAGTGTCGTCCTACTGGGGTTGCGGGTTTGTCCGAAAAGGATATCGCGGCCCCGGCACACAGGCAACGGAAGGAACACGGGTGGGTTTTAGTCAGTAAAAGTCTGACACACCCTCTCGCTCTGCCCAGAGCGGGAGAAGTCATTTGATGATTTCCCGTCCTCAAAAAAAAAAAAAAGCCTAGTGTCGTTAAATGCAATGGCGCGGAACCTTGAATGTCGACTACATTGTGAACACAGTTTAATCAGCGTTCGTATTTATATAAATTTAATTAAAAGCCTTATATTTCTTGCTATAACTACATTACACAATAAAAAAATAAACTTACTAAATATTAGTAGGTACCTAATTTTTTTAAGTTAAAGTTTTTTTCATTTTTAATTTCTAAGTGTACTATTTCTTCTCTAAAGAAATCAATTTTTCTCTAGACTGGGCTGCTTCAAACCAGTTTATTCCTGCTACCTATCTTTTTAATATCGGCTGCCCATCTAGCGTGTACCTTTGGGGCCCAGCCATGCCGTTACCTTTTTCGTCCTCCTTTGGTCTTGAAGACGCGCTACATGACCGGCTCATTTTCATTTTCAGGCAGACCTTCATATTCACAATATTACGTAAAAAACAATATAATATAATCTCAACAAAGATAAGCGAAGGAAAGGTAATGTTTGTCCTACTAATTTCTTTCGCACCATTTTGTCGCAAAGGTTTTTATTATACAGATATGCTCCAAGATAACAATAAAATATTGGAGGATATCTGTATAATAAAATCAATACAACAGTTCCAATATACCCCATGCTTAGATCAGCTTTTAAACTAAATGTATGTGAATTGCTTAAAACTCTCGATTATCAGGCAACTGAGAGTCTTCTCACTCCTATTCGCTAAATTTATATTTCCTTCAGAAACGTACACGAACACACACACGCACGCAAACTCATTTACACACTCACGCACACACACATACACGTAACCCTCATATGTGTGTCCAGCATAGGCTAATTTTAGTTTAATTTGTAAATGATTAATTAATTAATTGATCTTTTAATGATTTGGTAATTTTATAATTATTTTTTAATTTAATTTAATTTTGTCTTTATCTTTTAACTGTACTTCATCACTTACTTTGTTAATTAATCTAAATTAATATGTACATATTTAAGTATTGGGGGGCCTGGTGACCTGTAACACAGGTATTTTATGCCTTTTTCGGGCACCAGTCTCTCACAAATGTTAACTCAATTTTTTTGATTAAGTACTTCCTGTCCAAATCGACATTTGTGATGAGAAATAAATAAAATTATAATTTATTATAATTATTAAATTATTATTCTAGCCCATCTGCATCTCTTTGGCATTTTCTTAACATTTAGCATGCTGCGCTCAATTCCTCGTTGGTGGCATGTTATTATCTTGTTTGTAATTTTTGATTAAATTTCCATGTTTGGCATGCATTTATTGGTTATGGCAGAAGACAAGGTGTTCAGGAGTTTTATTTTAATGTTAATGGGCACTGTGCTTTTAAATATTTCTTTTAAGCCCCAGTATTTTTTTTAAGTTAGGTGTATCCTGCGTTCTACTTCTGCGTTTTTTAATGATGCGCTTTAATTTTGTATTGACTTCTACTCTTTTTTGAGTGTGTTAGCGTTATGGTTGCTTACTGGTCTGTGGTCCGAAGGGTAAATAAAATTCAGTACTTTCATATTTTGAAATATAATTATGTGGTATATTTGATAGTATGAAGTAGATTTCGTTTTTGTGATCTCCATCTGGGGATTTAAGGTTCATTTGTTTTTTTTTTTTCTTGGAAAAGTGTTCAAAGCCGTGTCTCCTGCGCGCGTTTTTTCGAAACATTGAAACATATAGACGTGGCCATACACATTTATGTATGCAAACACGATGTTTTTGTTTTCCGAGCTGCATGGAAAACATTACCCGCGCGGGGGAAGAGGGGAAGGAAGGGTTTGTTTCATTTTCAACTGCCGCGCGCACCGCGCACATCTGTCACTGTCGGTCAACACAGGTTTTAAGGTTATATTGTCCTGTAAATAGTTGTGAACAAGTTGTGATAAATTGACGATGGATTGTAATAGACATACTGTTCCTCACTTTTTAAGCACGTCTTCCCCGTCGGAACTCATTACTACAACTGCACAAAATGTGTTATTAATCTAAAAAAAACTTATACTTGCGCAGGAGATAGCTTGTGTATGAAAACAAATATTTATGTGTAAGATTTTTTGTGAAATATTTCGAAAAAACACGCGCAAGTGATAATATAGCGAGTTTGTTTTATGGCAAAGTGTTCATTCGTATTGATGGACCCTTTTCAGCAAAACCAAGGTCTGCCGAACTGTCTAGCTTATTATCATGCTATGAGGAAAACTGATCAGACAGATGACTTTGTCGTCCACCGCTATGTGCCGGATGAATGACGCCTCGTTTCGGGGTCGGCTCGCTACACGCCTGCGCTTGGGCACTCTACATGGTGCACATCGGTTTCTACACGCCTTCGCTTTGGCACTCCACATATAGTCCACATCAGATGCTACTCGTGCCGATCGATATCCTTCACGTGTGTGAAGTTTCGCCAAGTCACTGCAATTATAACACTGAATTTGATGTTGTAACCGTTTTAGGTGTAAAAAAGGCACTTGGAAAGTTTCGAAACACTTATTTTACATCAAAAACTAAATATTTGGTGTTAGGATATTAATTATTGCAATTCATAATCAATATTTTAGTTCACTAGTTAGCCATATTTCATACCATACCATATATTTGCCAAATTAATCAAAACAGCGAAATATTTAACACCTATTTGTGACGTTGCCCACCTTCAGAATGCACGCTCTTAAAAATGTCCTGTAACTGTAACTTATCTCTATACATATCATTTAAACATTTGAGGTTATGCATACATTATAAAATCCAGTTTAAATAGAATTCTAGGTTACCGTCGGAATTAAAACCAGGATTCTGGTAAAAAAAATGGCCAAGCTATTTCTCCGTAAAGTAGCCAGCTAGGCACTTGGAAACTTAATTCATATGAAGAGACGTGTAATATTTTGTTTGTTTTATTGTAACCGAGGCTAAAGATATATTGCACGGTGATTGTTATCAAACAATCTATCGATAAGATATGATGGCGGCGAGCGATGCTCTCGGAGACACATCTCGGCAGAGCCGTGAATGTAATGTTCACAGTGAATGGCGCTCGGTAACAGTAGCACAATCATGTAACGAACAATAGCCCGTTACAGGTAATTAATATTGAGATTTGATTACCTATTACGTGATCATTTTACGTTTTAAATTGTTTCCACTTTTTATGGAGACTGCTTACATCCGAAGGAACGACATTGGGTTATTTCATGTGAAAGTAGTCTAGTAGCCTACTCTTGGTCTGAAACCATTGTTGGTTCAGTCTTCCTGGGTTGAACACAGGCACTAGCATGAATATATTGTCGGCTATGTAGCGGCTTCTGATGTGGATCTATTTGTAGATCGTCGGCCTAAGTCGTTAACCTGCTAAGTCCATTTTGACAGTTTACAGGACGAAGATAAATCTGAATAATATCTCTATTAATTAATTTCGCTATCAAAATTCTGAAAATCCCATTGGTTTCTATAATTTTTCTTGATATTTTAACAATATTCGTATATGTAGTAGCTTAACTTATACACGTTTTGTAAGATGTAGGAAAACAATTTATTTAGCAGTTTGTCGAGGTGAAGTTTCAGTTTGTCGAGGTGAAGTTTCAGTTTGTCGAGGTGAAGTTTCAGTTTGTCGAGGTGAAGTTTCAGTTTGCTTGAGGACTTAGCAGTTTTTTATTTAAATTTAGTATGGTGTTTAGATTAATGAATTGTGCAGCAAAACGAATTCAATCAGTACATTACCAAAATATTTATTATTAAAAATTAAACAATCAGTCTTCTTTAATAGGAAACAGGGTTAAAATATCTACGATAGACTCTTTTCATAAACAATCTGTAATAGTTTTAATAATATGATAATATGTGTTGGTTTTGTGGTAGGTATTACGTACAACACGTTATACTACAAAACCGAAACCGGAACGTAGTCAGTACAAAACTGAGGCCCCAACAGGATTTAGCAGGTTTGCGTTGTGGAGATTGACTGGTGGTCAGAAAGCAGTTTTTCGGGCATAGCATTTGTCACCTTTTTTGGCTAATATCGCTGTTATTCCTTAAATGATACGGTAGATATTAGATGGAACTTTTTAATTGGCATAAAAAGTAAATATTGGCAAAAAATGGACTTAGCAGGTTAACGAATTAGGCCGACGATATCTCAGACTGGTTTTTGGGTTACCTATCAAATTAATTAGGTATCTAATCTAGCCATATTATTATGTGATATTGATGTGCTTTTTAGCGTGCTTGTGTGCAAGAATGTCTTTGATGCTGCGGCCGCATCTGCGTGTATCTTGACGAAGCTTCGCACAGTGATACGGACACGCAGATGTGATCAACCATTATCGGTTATCGTCGCGATAGTTTGGACTACGTAGCACTTATCGCCCGGGTGGCGGTACATAATAATCGTGGTGAAGCCGCTAATGTGACCACCGCATTAGCGCGATAACTTTTCAGCGAGCAAAACATACGAAGCTTCGGCACGCATTGCTTTGTCACGCTAGACGCAGATGCCGCCGCAGAATTAAACGTTGGGTTTTACAGCATTGGTCTAGTTTTTGGATCGTTTTGATAAGTACCTATATTAAGAGTGCATGACATCAGTGTGCGCTTAGAGAATGTCTCTGAGCGCATACGCTTGGTAAATAATTACGTATACAATTTGTAGTTCAACTATACAATTAGAGAAAATGTTAGTACCTACACTGATAAAGAGATTATCTACTTTGTTAGGTTTGTTTATTAATGAAGGCAGTCGATATTCTTAAATATTTTCAAGAATTCGGTATCCAGTTTGTTGATAATAAGATAATCCTTGATAAGTGACCAGAAAAGTGGTCAGACATTCTTTAAATCATATCAATATGATAAAAACATTATTCAAGTTACTTAGACAAAGGTTTATGAAAGGGTACTCACCGGAAAGGCACCTGATCGGCGACGAAGATGTAGTTGAGCGTGTGCATGCAGGCGAGCAGGTTGGGGATGCAGAGCATGATGAGCATGTACCCCTGGTAGAATCCGAAGGGCCCAAGCTGCGCCAACGCCGCCTCTAGCGAGTCACCGGCGACGTCCGGTGATTGCTTGCCGGCGGCGTGCCGCGCGGCGCTGCTGCGTCTTCCCGGCACTTCCACCATGTCGCGTCAGCTCGCGTGCCCGACTGGCGCGCTGTAGGCGCGGCCTTCGCGGCCGCCACGGCTCCGCCGTGTCGTCACTGATAACACACGAGATACGCGCCACCTGCGCTCGCGACTTTCCTTAGCGTGCTCGTGACCATGCAGCGACGCCGATCACCTGCGGCTGTACCATATATAGCGAAGTTTACATGCGATAATATTGCGATTGCCGGTGAGCTTTGTCGTTACATTTATTCTTTAAAATAATATGCGAATGGCATTTTGTATTGCTGTGGGTATCTCTTGCTGTGTATTATTATAACCAAAGATTTCTTATTTAACTTTGATTTCAACATAACATAAATCTTGCTTGCGTAAAATACCTACAAAATAATTCATTGTTTTGATACCTGATGGTTGACCTGACCCTGACTGAGCTAGGTGGAGATGGGTAAGTTTATGTTCCTTGGACTGAGCTCGCTGATAAATTATTGGTAAATTATACTCATAGATACATTTTTTTTATAATACACTTATTTATCCTGTCAATAAAATCCGAAAATCTACCATAGAATGAGATAGGCTCTATCTATAGAATTAAAGCCTTATACAAAGAGTATGTAAGTTTTTTAGAAGCTATTTAAAAAAAAAAAACGAAAAATCAAAACCAAAGACACCGACTTCCGAAATTAGTGTTTTTTTTGGGAAGTCGGTTGTTTTTTTTTTTAAATGTTTCTACAAAACTTACATACTCTTTGTACAAAAGGCTTTAATTTTTAGTTGTGGTACCCCACACAAATTCGAATACCACTACCTGCTATGACAGTGACAGGAAGTTATCATTATATCATCCATATATACTAAGTGGGAAAAATACGTATTATTGAAGCTTACTCAAAAACTATCCAAGCAAAGTTAATAAAGTTTATATGGGACCAATTCGGGAGCATACCCTTTCATACAAAAAAAGAATTTTGAAAATCGGTCCACAATTGAAGGAGAAATCTTCGGACATACTTAAAAAAAAAAACGTACATACGCGACGAGCATATAACCTCCTCCTTTTTGGAAGTTGCTTAAAAATCAAAACCCTGACTGCAAAATCACACTGAAAAGACAAAAACAAGCAATATAATCTATAGAATTTTATTATATATCTATTGAATTGCAGTCCAATACCGTAAAATTCTATAGAATAACAAAAGTTACACCATATTTTCCGGTTACTGGTTAGATATTTTAAATTATAAATTTTATTTTAGACTTTTTAGTTTCCATAATCTCTTGAACAAAACATGGCCCATTTTTACGCTATCAAAATCTTTTAAAACGAATTTATTCCTAATTCAATTTAAACATATAACTTATACATATTTTTGTAATCCCCATTTAATTTCCCTTATTTTGATACCCTACTCGATAGGTTTGGTTATTTTATTTTTTATTAACGTATTACTATTTCGCACCAAAAATCCACCATCCATTTGAAACACCCATCTAAGGACACTTAGATTTTTAAGATGAATATAACGATACCTTAATAGGGACGATGCCTGGGTAAAAAAAAAAATCTAATTATTCCGTCAGTCAGATAATAAAAAAATATTAGACACGTATTTTTTGCTTTATCCTGTTAATAAAAAAATGCTTAGATAAAACGCATTTTAAGTTGGGAAGTGGGGGTCGCTACTTCACTAGTAGGTACGTATAAAATCTACATGCTCGTGACGTCATGGCGCATTTTACCTTAATGTATCACCGTAATCTTTAGATTACGTAAAAAAATAAAAAATACGTGTCTAATATTTTTATATAATCTCAAACACGGCTTAAAAAAAAAATTGTCCTCATCTCTATTGTTAAAATCCATCCAGCCGTTTAGAAGGTAGGAGCTAATAAAGAAATTTACAAATATACATAGGTACATAAAAGATACGCGCTAAAAACAGAACCCTTACATGGAAGTCAGGTAAAAAAAGTATTCACAAACACAATAATAATTGTACTCGCCAAACCTAGGTTTGATGGTGACAAGCGCTTGTTAATTATTACAAATTTAAATAATCTACTTAGTAAAAAACTGACCTTAAAACTACTTACTGAAATTCTTTCCTCAAAAACATTTGTTATTTTCGGTTAAAGTAGTCTTTTCTCTCTTACACTTGTATTATATTTATTTTCATCAGGTAGGAACTTTTTATACTCAGCACTAGGTTTAGTGTTCTAGGCTTATCAAATAATCAACTTTCCTATCTATTGGTAGGATTTTACAAATAGGGAATAATTTCTCATATTCTTTGCTAACTAGGAACTTGGTTAGTGCTATCTGTATTTTTTTATGTTTTGTAAGTACGTTTTAAACATTCGCCCACACATAAATAAACATAACTGATGAGTGAGTCAGCAAGTGCATAATATATATTATTATATACAATTAACTATGTCTGTTTACAGATCTCATCTTATTACATTATTAATATGTTAGTTACAAGTGGTTTCCAATTGAAATTAGAATTAGAATCAATAATATTAGTAGGTATGTGCCATGACGTGTTGAGAAATGCATGCTCCTAATTAGTACTCTATGGTTGTGTTGCCTAGCAATACTTACTGTTGATGAATATCATTCGCAATATTCTGTTTTTTCATACATAAATTTTTATCGTTTCTCTTCTGTTATTAACTGTTTTTCTATATCCTCCACCTAACTTTAACATGGTAGCAGAGCGTGGTTAGCATATAAGTTGAGTAGTTGAGTTATAAGATTTAAAGTTGCGAGAAAGTGTACCTAGACAAATCCATCAAAAATAGATAAGGCTATAGCTGAAGCCTCAAAGGTACAAATAGTGCACCGTAATGAAAACAACTACAAGCACTGGAGATATAGGATCGAAACAGTGTGCAGAGTCATTCTTGGAGCTGAACAAATTTTGGAAGGAAAACTAATCAAGCCCACTTGCCAAATTTCCACGATCAACTCAATAACCGCAGTTCTTCCGATGTAAATCATTCTTCTTCTCAAATCTGTAGGCATAGGCTAGTCACCTACCAACCAGTGTAAGGATGTGAACCTCAATGATCTCAATAAGCATTTCTCTCACCTTCCCTTTTCTCTTGATCCGTCAGTCAAAGCTGCGACACTAGAGAGTTTAGCTAGGTTGCTGTTACCACAACGTTCTCACTTTAAGCTTAGCGATGTTACTGAGGTTGACGTTAAGAAATCTATACTTGCTATTACTTCTTCAGCAGTCGGTCATGATAAGTTGTGTTCAAGAATGATAACTCTTATCCTTCCCTCGTTACTTCCTGTTCGCACTCATATCTTCAACCACTCTTTTTCCTCTTGCTCATTTCCTTCAGTTTGGAAACAGGCTCACATAATACCTTTACCTAAAACGAACAATTCTAATTTATTAACCCACTTTAGACCTATTTCTATTCTCCGATTTCTCTCTAAAGTTCTTGAGCACATAGTTCATAGACAATTATCTTTTTTCTTGCCGTCAATCTCGATAATTTCCTCTTTTCAATCCGGTTTTCGCTCGGGTCACAGTACTGTAACCGCGCTTTTGAAAGTTACTGACGACATCCGCTGGGCAATGGAGAATCAAGTCTTTTACTGTTCTTGTACTGCGTGACTTTAGTATCGCCTTCAACTCAGTGGATTTCGACATTTTACTAGGTATCCTCAAATCTATCAATTTATCTTCTTCCGGTTTAGCTTGGTTCAGTTCTTATCTTCGGGGACGCTCTCAGTATGTTCGCCTGGAGGAGTCCTTCTCTGATTGGTGTAACCTCACTGAGGGTGTTCCTCAGGGTACCATTCTTTCTCCTCTTCTTTTTTCAATTTTCATCAACTTTGTTACCAGAGTAATCTCCTCTAGTTTTCATCTCTACGCAGGTGACTTGCAGCTCTACCGTCATTTTACTGTAGCTGCCGCGGGTTCTACAATTGCTGCTATGAATAATGACCTGGCTTGCATCAGCGTTTGGGCTAACTCATCTGATTCATCTTATCCTTCTTACCTGCGTGAGCGTTTTACCTACGCTCGCTCTAGCGACGCACCGTGTAGGTCACACCTTAGATCCCTCCTTCAATCTCATCTTCATAAAACACGCTATTCCTATTCCTTCTCTGATCATGTAGTAAGATTGTGGAACTCAGTTCCGAAAACCTGTTTCTCAATTTAAATATCGAGTAAAAGAGTATTACCTTTCCTCTCAACTGTGAGATTTATATACCTGTAGTATGTTTGTTTATATATTTAAGCTTTATGTATTTATTTAAGTATATATATATATATATATTTTATTTTTATTTTTTAAACGTTGCCCCACACTAAGAATTTCTTCTTGTATCGTGGGTTCGTTTACAAACATAGAAACTCACAAACACTAACACCCAGACCCGGAACAACTACTTGCAGATCATACAAATATTTGTTCCGTGCGGGGATCGAACCCGCGACACGTTGCGTAGCAGTCGATCGCTCAGCCACTGCGCCAACCGTGTCGTCCATATGTTCATTTATTCAACATTTACATTACATTACATAAACACATACATACATTTACATTTATTTTTTTAGGGTCCATATTGGTCTTTTACTTTGTTATATCATCTATGTAATACATATGAAATGCAATAAATAATTGGGTATTGAGAATTACGTTATACGTGTAGGTATATTTTGATATTTTAGTTTAAGACTTCACATATTTATATTTTTCTCTTCTTGTTCTCACACACTATTGTCTACATTTCTTTCACATTTCTCCTTTCGCAGGTCTGCTGAAAGAAATTTCTAAAGAAAAAATGGAAGTAGTGAAGACAAAAGTTATGATCTCTGTTTGAAATTCTTTGATTATAAAAAAGATCCTGAACATGACATACAGAAGCATATATCTGCGTTGAAGAATATAAAAAAACTAAAAAAAAAACATTTATTTCAGGTCCTTGACCCATATTAAGTACAAACAACAATGACAACAATACACACATAGTTACATAAAATTACAAATCAACACCAGTAATAATATGCCAGCTACAACAATACCCAACGTAGGGGCAATCCAGTCGCTGAGCAATTCAAAATTCAAAATTCAAAAGTCATTTATTCAAACTAGGCTGAGAATCAGCACTTTTCGAACGTCAAAATTACATAAGACAGTCCCCCAAAACGCCCACCCTTCACCACTTCCTAGTGCATAAGCTGGGAAGAAGAAGTGGCGCAACAAACTCCCAGCAGCACAGCTGTCTGTTCAGTTAGAAGAACAAAAAAATAAGATTCTATATAATAGTATTCAAAATAATTTAGATAATTTAGATTACGCAACACAAAACATAATTTAAATTATTAGCCATATGTTAGCTAGCACACGCCAATATACCACACAACATCATCGAGAACTATACTCAGGCAGAAATAAAAACTAAACGTAAACAGAACTTATCTAAATAAAAGCCTCCAGGCATAAAGGGCGTGCCCGCTTACATATAGTTGTAACTGGAAGTTATAAATGATAAACTAGGACCATCGAGATAAAATAAATAAAACAAACAGTTAATTACTAATAACAATAACTAATATGATCAATTGTCGAGGTCACTAGCTAACCACATATTGCAATACAACTCATTAGAAAAAACATTGTAATGAGTGGATTATGTCAACAATAAATTGAAATAAAATTAAAAATAGCTTGACTTATAAAGTCAAATAAAAAAAAATAAAAAAAATACAATTATATAAACTCATATAACTTGTCAGTAGGTAATCTGGAGAAAGAACATAAACATTGTCTTGAGTTAATCACAGCGACCAACTATTCTTATCATTTAAGTAGTCATTTATAGAATAGTATGCCTTTGAACAAAGCTTGGATTTTACTTTCGTTTTAAACGCATCAAAAGGCAAATCTAGCAAAGAAGAGGGTAGCTTGTTATAAAAGGTTATACCAAGCCCAACAAATGAGTTATGAACCTTATGAAGCCGGTGAAAGGGAGCTCGTAGTTTGTCCTTATTTCTAGTGTTAACATTGTGAAAATCACTGTTTTTAGTGTATAAGTGTATATTTTGCCTAATATATAAGATGTTGGCGAAGATGAATTGGGACGCCACCGTGAGGATACCAATATCTTTGAAAAAATCTCTCTAATCATCGCCAAGACAGTGTTGGAGCTAGCCCGCATGACTGCGCGTCCTTGATGCGCAGGGTGCGGGCTAGCGCAAATATGCCCGAGGCGCTGCAGAAGCGGGGCAGCCCCAACACTGCCCTGAATGCGTTGTTGTATTGAACACGAAGGGCACTGTAAGCAACTTGTGAGTATGATGCCCATAAGCTGCACGTGTATAGGGAGGTGCAGAAAGCTTTGAAAAGTGTTATTTTAACTTGATTTGAACAACGTACAAACCTCCTGGCTATCATATTTGCTCTCTTAGACAGTGCCCTCCGCTTCCACTCAATGTCGACATGGTCTTTCAGATCGGTTGTTACCCAGTGCCCCAAGTATTTAAATTGGTTCACCCGTTCTAACAGTACACTATTCAAGCGAATGGGAGGTACTTGCTGTGGGCATTTGGCGCCTCCCTGAAATACCATGTATTGGCTTTTCGCGACATTATACATAAGGCCATGGCTGCCCGCGTACTCCTCACAGATTCTCAATAGCTTGCGTAATCCACAAACCGACGCGCTCAGCAAGACCATATCATCTGCATAGCTCCGATTGTTTACACATACATCATCAATATAGCAACCACCATGCCGACTACTGAGCGCGACGATGAGTGCATTCATATAGAGATTGAAAAGTGTGGGTGAAGTTAACCCACCTAGTCTCTCCCCACATTCAAGCCTGTAAGGCCCCGATAATGTAACCGCCCATCTGACATTGTTAACCTGGTGTTCGTACCAATACTTGAAGATATTAATAAGTTCGTGCGGCTTGTTCATGCCCTCAAGTTTATGCCACAACATATCATACGATACCAGGTCAAAGGCCCTGGACAGGTCGAAGAAACACGCGTACACTGGTGTTATAGCATCGGGTCACACCGGAATGGCGGCGGCCGGCAGCGACGCGGCGAGCACTTTCAGTGTGAAATAATTTTAAACTTTGTCTACATATTTAAAAGACCAGTATCGCTTGAAAAGCTTGAAAAGGTCGGGAGGCCGTCCGCGGTGACGCGAGCGGCCGCGCGCCACGCGCATCTTGTCGGTGGTTCTGCCCGCGGCTGCCAGCGGCGACGCGAGGCCGCTCGCGGTACCGCGGGCGGCCGCGCGTATGTGAAGTAGTAACTAAACTAGTCAAGAGTAGACTAGGCCATCATGGCCAGGAGATTTGCCTCTGGTCATACATTTTATGATTTTACGCACCTCACTGGCCAAAATCCTCATCTCAATTGCTCCCATCGGCTCTTCAGCATTGACATTCGCATCTGCCTGTCCAACTGAGGCTTGACAGAAAAGTAGGCCTTAAATAGACTAGCTATATCCCCCGATTCACTGACCCTGTTAACACTCACCGGCAGGCCAGGTTTTAAGTCTGCCTTTCTGGTACCCTTCCAACAATCACGAAAGTGACCGTTCGAGTGCGTATAGGATCTGGGACAAAGAAGCATTAAAATTGATTAGATCCAAAGATGTGACTTTCGAAGAGGTACCGTTACTGGAAAAATCAAAAGAGGATGTATCTAAACCGAAAGAGCCGACTCCCGTTCTTCAGAGGAACTTCAATCATAGTTTCCCAAGTCTCGAGAGTGAACATGAAATTAATGTTAATAGAGAGATTTGAGAACGACATGCTTCAGAGGATGAAATCGAAATCATTTCAAGACCTGCTTCATCAAGGGCACATATAGAAACCAATGAAGAAATGGTTGATGATATGAATGAATCAGATTTCTAGTCTTCTGAAGAAGAAAATGAAAACTAGCTGAAGAAAATAATTCTCATGAAAATGCATGGTTCTCAGAGATAGAGCAAACCTAAAACTTTCTGTAAGGTTTAATGATAATGTTATGGCTCTGGAAGCCAACAATTTATACGAGCCGCAAACCTATAAGCAGGCAACATCATGTAAAGACAGAAAAGTGGACAAAGGCTATCGAGAGTGAAATAAACTAGTTAAGAGATAACGAAACATTGGAACTAGTCGAACTGCCAAAAGGTCGAAAAGCCATCGCATGCAAGTGTATTTTCAAAATAAAGACCAGTCCGGATGGCTCTATTGATAAATACAAGGCTCAGCTAGTGATAAAGGGATATTCGCAGAGGAAAGATATAGATTACCAAGAAACTTTTACTCCAGTTGCTTGGAGCAGCACGATAAGAGCCGTCTTGAGCGTAGCTACAAGGGAGAATCTATTACTATCGCAATTTGATGTGTTTACAGCCTTCCTTTATGGCACGTAAGACGAGGAGATTTACATGAAACCGCCTGAAGGTTATGCTGACGAGAGGTATGTCTTTAAATTAAAGAAGAGCTTGTATAGACTAAAGCAAGCCCCACTCTGCTGGAACAGATGCATCATAGACTACATCGTAAAGACAGGATTCAAACAGAGTAATTCTGACCCGTGTTTGTTGGTAAGAAGACAAGGAAAGGAGAAAATTATTCTGGCTCTGTATGTTGACGATGGTCTATTGGCATATACCAGCGAAAAAATGGTTAACTGTTTCTTGAATGAATTGAAAGCACAGTTCAAGATAACAGTAAAACCCGCAAGCTACTTTCTAGGAATGGAGATAAAGAGATACTCTGATGGTTCCATTTGGCTGCATCAGAAAGCATACGTCAGTTGCTTGTAAGAGAGATTTGGCATGCACGAATGCAAGTCTGTGTGTGTCACCAATTTTAAAGGCAAATAATGCTCAGGTTGAGGAAGTAACTACCAAGACATTCCCCTACCGTAAAGCTGTTGATGCCTTGTCCTATTTGATGAAAAGCACAATGCCTGATATTACCTATGCAGGAAGCGTTGCGTCGCGAAATTTGAAGAAACCAATAAAAGAGAACATCCGGAACGTAAAAAGAATTATGCGATAACTAAAAGGAACTATGGACGAAGGTATACGTTACAGGACAGATAATGATGTTCATAGTTTGGAATGCTATAGCGATGCTTTGAAATTGATGCTAGATCAATTGAAAAAACATTTTAATAAACATAAATTATTGAACAGTAAACAATTCGGTTTCACAAGGGGTCGCTCGACTTCCGACGCTGGTGTTGAGCTTCTTGCACATATTTTTGAGGCCTGGGAGGAGTCACATGATGCCCTAGGTATTTTTTGTGACTTATCTAAGGCTTTCGATTGTGTTTCTCATGATACACTGGTTAGGAAATTGCATCACTATGGTGTTAGAAACACTGCCTTGGATCTTCTTATTTCTAATTTAGATAATAGGATCCAAAGAGTGGACGTTAACGGCAAGCGATGCCCGGGTTCTATTATCACTAAGGGAGTTTTGCAGGGCTCAATTTTTGGCCTTTTTATTTCTTGTATATATCAATGACCTACATTGCCTTATAAAGAACAGTCATGAAATATTGTTATTTGCAGATGACACATCACTTATATTTAAGCTTAAGCGACAACAGACAGTTACCGACGATGTAAATAATGCTCTCTCTAAAATAGTGCATTGGTTTAGTGTTAATAATTTACTTTTAAACGAGAAAAAGACTAAATGTATTAGATTTCTGACATCTAACGTTAAGCAGGTGAAAACCAATATGAAAAACAAGATCCAATTCTGTCCCATTTACTAGTGTAAATGGGACAGAATTGGATCTTGTGGACACCACTGTGTTCTTAGGTATTACTTTGGATTCGGAGCTTAAGTGGGGCTCACATATAACCAAATTGTCGAAGCGGCTAAGCTCTGCGGACTACGCGGTGTATAAAATCCGTCATTTGACTGATGTAGAAACAGCTTGAGTAGTAGGCATTCACTGAGGGATAAATTTAAGGAAATAAACATAATGACAGTCGCATCTCAATATGTATATGAGAACCTGATTTATGTTAAAAAGAATATTAATCTATATTCTAAACACAGCGACATTCATAGCATAAATACTAGACACAAAGATGTATTTATAGTGCCCAGGACAAAAAATAGTAATTTATTTAAGTGCCAAAGTATACGTTTTTACAACAAACTCCCAAGCCATGTTAAAGAACTGAGCTTCAATGAATTTAAATCATTTATTTAAATGAAACTATGTCAAAAAGGTTTCTATAAAGTTAAAGATTACTTAGACGATTAAAACGCTTGGGAATAATTAAGCTACTCCAATGTACCCCCCCCCCCCACAAGCAACAAACGAGTGTTTTAAAATCAACGACTAGATGCGTAGATGTAGATGACACACTATATGAGTTCATATAATTACTTAGTCAGTTAATTTTAATATTTTTTTACTTATTCTTGACATAATCTAGTCATTACAGTTTTTTTTTTATTGAGTTGTATTGCAATATGTGGTTAGCTAGCGACCTCGAAAATTTATCATTTTATTCTTGTCTGAGCAATCGGCAGCAAGTTCGTCATGCTCCCTTAGATGTCACTGCTTGCGGTAGCGTCGGAGTTGATCTTTGCGTTATGCTCGTAAACGGGTGCTGCTTGTGGTGACTGGTCGTCTTGCTGACCATGGTTTTGTTATTAGTAACTGTATATTTATATTATTTATTTTTACTTCGATGGTCCTAATTTATCATTTGTGACTTCGAGTTACAGCTTTAATAGATATGTAAGCGGGCACGTCCTTTATGCCTGGAGGCTTTCATTCGGGTATTAAGTTCTGTTTAATTTTTATTTTCCGTTATATGGGACCAGACTTGAAATGCTAAAGAAGACTGCTGGCATTATCATCAACTGGGGTGGATGTTGAGGAATGCATACTCCTAATATTCGTACTCTATGGTTGTGTTGCCTAGCAATACTTACTGTTGATGAATGTCATTCGTATTATTCTGTTTTTTCATACATCAATAAAGTTTTATCGTTTCTCTTATTAACTTTTTTTCTATATCAACCTAACTTTAAAATGACATCGGAAACTTATTTTAAATTTTTACTTAACGACTACATTTGAGTTACTTACGTACCAACCTTTGCCTTTGTCTCTACTCAAAGGATCATCCCTAAATGCTCGCGACTCAAACCTACTTAGTATTTACCTATTATAAACATTTCTCTTTTCAGTAAAAGAGGTGATAGACACAATTATAGGACTAGAAATAGGGACCAATTAATTCAACCGGGTTTCAGACTGGCTAAAGTAGACTCATCCCTCATGGGGTACTGTTTGAAATGTTACAATAAAATACCTTCCCACATACTGCAATTGAATCTAACGAAATTTAAATCTTGTATAAAACGCACACTATGCTGCCAAGCATATTATAAGTTGGGGGATTACATTGACGACAAAAATGCTTGGCGCAACGCTGTTCCAGCTCCACAAGGGCGCATAAACTAATTGATTAGCATTCAAAATATTGTTGCAGCCGCTGAAGATTGTAAAACTATCTTTAGATTGTATAAATTCAATCTCTAAGTATTATATAATTGCATAGCACATGTGTGAGCACTATGTACCTACTTTACAGCTACCATTTACTGGGTATGTCTTTCATTGTCTTGAGTGTGCCCTGGCGGTTGAGAGTATGTCATGCTCACTCAAATGTCTATGAGCTAAATGGTGCAGATGCATGCGTCATGTTCGTGAACGGGCGCCGTCAGTGGGGATAGGTCATCTTTTGGCTGCCACGGCTTATTTGAATTTATTTGAATTTTTGAATTGTTTTTGTTTTTATTTTTATTACGGACGCTTTTAACGTGCACGTCTTTTTACATTGTTCTCACATGTATAATTACAACATGGATGATGTAACCAATATTTTTGTAAAAATATTCTGTTTTAAAAGAGTGTCCATGGAGTTTCTTGCCCGTTCTTCTCCATAGGAACCTACGTTGCGCCGTCAGTGGGGATAGGTCATCTTTTGGCTGCCACGGCTTATTTGAATTTATTTGAATTTTTGAATTGTTTTTGTTTTTATTTTTATTACGGACGCTTTTAACGTGCACGTCTTTTTACATTGTTCTCACATGTATAATTACAACATGGATGATGTAACCAATATTTTTGTAAAAATATTCTGTTTTAAAAGAGTGTCCATGGAGTTTCTTGCCCGTTCTTCTCCATAGGAACCTACGTTGGAATGGGCAACTAGCTTCATATTTCTGACTGACCGACCCCTTGACAATTCAAAAGTACCTGTAATTGATTTTATTTTTCAAGGTCTTTATTACTGCAAAGGTTGTTACAAGGTGTTTACAAATGATCTTATTCTATTTGTACACAAATCGTGAATAATTTTGTTACATAGGCTATATTTCGCCTTTACAAACATTTAAATCATGTTTTTATTATTTTATTTGCGTTGACATAAATAAAAATTATCTAATAATGTGCATCGTTTAACTAGGTATGTGCAAGTCTTAGTATGGACCCACATAATATTTAATGTTTAAGTTACAAAATGTACGGTTTATTATAATATGTTATAATAACATAAGTAACGTGTAATAGCGGGTAGTCCGCGCAAAAATCTTAGATACACGGCCGGTCAAGCGGCGTCGGCTAGCAAGCGAGCTATCGTCATGATACGTCACGGAGGAAGTAGTGATGGGGCAGTCGGTATCGATTGTACGTGCGAGCGTAAGACAATGTACTTAGTCTACTTTTACCAATTGTAGATATTAGAGTATTACGGTGTGATGGGTTTTTGAGTAAGTAGAATTTACGTGAATTTTTTTGTATAAAATCTTTTAAAAATGGATACTTTATTCGCATGTGTAGTGTTTTAAGGTTTGTGCGAAATGGTGTGTTATACGATAATTTTAATGCTTTATTTTGGATCGTTTGGAGTGTATTGTATTTGGTGTCTGCCAGACTGGACCAGACAGGCGCTGCGTAAGTTAAGGATGGTCTTACTAAAGTAGAATAGATAAGCAATTTTCTTGAAGGACTGAGAGTAGATTTGCGATTTAAAATAGGTTTTAATGAATTTAGGGCTTGACCTGTAATTGGTTTATTTGAAATAAATGCTTTGAGTTTAGTTTGAGTTTGATTTTATAAATGTTAGTCACATATCCAATTCTGATAAAAACGTCACATTGAAATTCACGAAGCTGTTGAACGCATTAGTTACAGATATATTGACACTATTTCCCTTTTAGTAATAATCTGTATTAATGATGATAACTTATATCAACACATTACATCCTTCTAATTCGAGTTTGATAAGATACCTCGGGATGTGGGTGGTGTGATCATTAACTGTTAACACTTCAAGGAATGCAGCTGTCAGCTGTGTGAAAATATCATTACATAATAATAACAGGCAATTAAACAATTAGTTGATATTATGCGAGTATATTTAGTCAATATACAACGGACCAGAGAATCATTCTGGCGCATTTACTTTCAACTTTTAGGCAAGCACTTTATCAACTTTTACTCTTGAGATACTGAAGCTTTTTTCTCAATAAAATATTTCTCAATAAGTACTTATGCGTAGCCTGTGCAAAAAAATGGGTTTTGTAGGGCTGAATTTGAGATAGCTACAATGCTTTGATTTTTCATAAAAATACATAAATTTCACCACGCTGTTTCTCGGAAAGTAATCAACCAATTACATCAGATTTTTTGTATAATTTAGTAGCAAATGTGTATCAATTTGTACTGTAATAATTAAATGGAAAAACTATATAATTTCGCTGATTCAACACTTTTTTTGTGGCTCCTCGTATATGTACGTAGCTACTAAATTAGTTGATTAAATTGGATAACAATAGCACCAATATCTAGTAGAAACTTCTACTAAATATTGGCATAATCCAAAATCCTACACATTCAGTATTTCCAAAGAAATTAATACATTATACGTTTTACGGCCAAAACCGTAAAAATCGTTAGTTTAGATGATTCTCAACCCGACTCGGTGGGAACTACCGGTCAGAAACGTACCAGTTTTACGGGAGCCCATTTCTGCTGCCATTTATAATAATAATAATATATATAATAATAACATAGGAGATATGGCAAACGCTACTAATAAAATAAAAAATTGTATTACATGAAAAATACTAAAGATAGAACCCCCTTGTATAGTTAATTTTCAATTATTTTTCATGAATATTCAAAAAAATACGGGCGGGCACATGCCTATGAGCGACATTGTTTGTATGTATACGAAAAATGTACGACTTGACAAGACATAAAGATTTCTGAAGTATTAAATAAAAAATCCATCCGGAATAAATTTTACATAATTATCAAAAAATACACCAAAACCGCATCAAAATCGGTCGAAATTTTAGAAAAATAACGCGGTCATACAGACTAGAATATTTAGAGATTAGAGAAGAGATGATATTACAGATAGAGATTAGAGAATATATTGATAGAGATAATATTTAGAGATTAGACATTTTTTTAAATGCTACTATTTTGGGATAATACACTTTTTTATTATTATTTGTTTTTAATATACAGGATGTTAAAGAAATTGCGTGCCATAGGTTCAGGGTGAGTTCAGAGTCGATAAAGGAACCCGTAATTGTTATTTTGTTTACATTCTAATTAATAATTTCTTAGAGTTACCTACCTGCTACCGAACGCAATCAAAGTAAGTAATTAAAGCATTTAAACAAATAAAATAATTATAATTCTAAAGGATTGCTATTTTAAGTTAGTAGGTACTAAATTAGGTTGACCTTGCATTTTTTTTCATGGATTCCTTTATCGATACTGAACCTACCCCTAAGCTATGGCAAGCAATTTCTTTAACACCCTGTATAGTGCTTAATATTTAAGTGCTGATTGATGATGAATTATTCATCTGTAAATAAAACTATGTTTATGATCATACTTTGAATTATTTATGGTCACCGTATACTATACTGTTAACGCTCAGTCCACATGTGACACGCAAAATGTCTGAAAACAAACTTTATCGAAACTAATAAAATTATGAAACCTATGTACATTTTTAATATTCAGACATTGTGATGAAACCGTCTGCCCATTCTTTTGACATAGTAGAAATGGGCTCCCGTAAAACTGGTACGTTTCTGACCGGTAGTTCCCACCGAGTCGGGTTGAGGATCATCTAAACTAACGATTTTTACGTTTTTGGCCGTAAAACGATGTGATATGGTTTTGGTGGTGGGCTCTCGTACCACACTAAATTGTTAAGGAATGTTTATTTTATAAATTTCTTTGGAAATACTGAATGTGTAGGATGTTAGATTATGCCAATATTTAGTAGAAATTTCTACTAAATATTGATGCTATTGTTATTCGATTCGATCTACGTAGTTTAGTAGCTACGGACATATACGAGGAGCCACATAAAATGTGTTGTATCAGCGAAATTATATAGTTTTTCCATTTAATTATTACAGTACAAATTAAGACACATTTGCTACTAAATTATACAAAAAATCTATTGTAATTGGTTGATTACTTTCCGAGAAACAGCGCGGTGAAATTTATGGATTTTTATGAAAAATCAAAGCATTGTAGCTATCTCATTCAGCAACACAAAACCCATTTTTTTTGTACAGGCTACGCATAAGTACTACTAAATTCTACCAAATTTTCAAAAATATCCGTTGGCTAGTTTTCGAGTTCTAAGGTGGCTCCTCAATTCAGACGTCAGGATTGAGGAGCCACCTTTAACGTCGTATAACTTTTTAAGGGTTTTACTACAAAATTGGCTAATTTACTACTAAATATTCAAATATGAGACATCGTCTGCTCCTCAATCCAGACAGACACGGGAATATGCACAGTTCTAGAATTTATTTCTCATATTCGGTTTGCCACGAAGATCTTCAATCTTCTAGAGCTTATATGCTGCCAAGCTAAGACGACGTTGGAGTCTTATAAATACTGTTTACGTGTTTTTGGGAACTTCAAAGAATCAACGAAGGTCGAGCAAAGTCGAACAGCTAGTAGGGCAGCACACAGATCAGAGCGAGTTATCCACAGGCCTTGAGTGGTGGCCTTTTGGGAGGCAACACTGAATACCTGTATGTAGTACTGCAACAATAGGCGAGACACATACAACCTGCCGCGACAGTAAACCAAGCTATATAATAAGCTAGCAACTATTAGGAAACTTTCGCCAAGCTCCGTCTATCTCTTCTGAAAGAGATTCGTCCCAGCCAACCTTATCAACAACTCAAAGTTGTGGCTTTATTAACTTAGGAATAATACCTACAGGGGTTACAATACATTCCGCGCGTTTCGTGTATTTTAGCTACTTCCACAGCATTATGTCGTATGGCATTCTACTGTGGGGTCTGACTGCTGACATTGAATCCATCTTTATTTTGCAAAATAGAGCTGTTAGATCCATTTATAATCTACGTCGCCACGAATCTCTCTAGACCTGGGTATTTTAAAATAATTAATATTATGATAATCTGTGACAATTTATAAGAATAATATTATGACGGTATCTTGCTATTTCATATATGAAAATATTACCTTTGTATGTAAGAATAAATGTACGCCTTTTAATAAAATAAGTAGATATTCATCATTTTAATACTAGAAATAGAGATAAATTCATTATCATTAACATTTCAGCCGAAAGACGTCCACTGCTGGACAGAGGCCCCAAATGGGGGGGTTTGTTTGCCATAATCGCCACGCTTTACAGGCGGGTTGGCGATCGCAGTATAGCGCTAAAATGCGTAGAGAACGCTGCTGCCCATTTTCTAGTGAGTCCCTTAGTCTCCTTTTACGACACCCACGGGAAAAAATGGGATGGTACTATTCTTTACGTCCGGCACCACACTGAACAAAAACCACTAAAATTGGTCAACCATTTTTCAGATTATCTGAAGTACATACTTACATATTTTAAGGGGTACTGTGTTAAATGTTACAATAAAATACCTTGTGATATAATTGCAATTAAATGAAATACAATTTAAAACACACAAAACACACAATGCAAAAACATCTTTAAGTAACCTAGAACTCTCACTCAAGTATCAGCAGAGCATGGGTAAAGGTTTAAGTAGTTCGAATTGTGATTTAATGTAGTGTTTCAGTACGAAGTATCAAAAGAAAAATTTGAGTAAAACTTTGGAACCGATACTCCTCGTTTGCTGATGCACCTATAAAAGAGCTATCCGGAAACATGAAATGGGAATCCAAAACCCCGACTCAGGTATCAGCAGAGCATGGTTGAAAAGGTGGATTAGTAGAAATCGAGATATAATTCCGTGTTTCAGTTAGTAGGATCAAAATAAAATTTATTTGATATTGATTTAATGCAGTGTTTTAGTAAGAATACTGAAACACTGCATTAAATCACAATTTCAGACTAAATCAAAAGAAATATTTGAGTTACAATGAGGAGCCAGAACTCCTCGTTTTCTGATGCATCTATAGAAGAGCTATTCGAAAACATGAAACAGGAACTCAGAACTCTGACTCAGGTATCAACAAAGTATGGGTAAAGGTTTAATTATGTTAAAATCAAGATTTAATTTAGTGTTTCAGTAAGAAGGATCAAAAAAGAATTTGAGTAGCACGGAGGAGGCGAGACCCCTCGTTTCCTGATGCATCTATAACAGGACAATGCGAAAATATGTTAAAGTAACCCAGAACTCTTACTCAAGTATCAGCAGAGAATTAGCAAACGTTTAAGTACATAGTTTGGAATTATGATTTAATGTAGTGTTTCAGTAATAAGTATTAAAAAAAAAAATGAATGACACTGAGGAACCGGAACTTCTCGGTTCCTGATGCATCTATAAAAGAGCTATCCAAAAACTTGAAACAGGAACCCAGAATTCGGACTCAGGTATCAGCAGAGCATGGGTAACTTCGATCAATAATGCACTATATAATAGAATAATAGTGCATTATTGATCGAAGATGGGTAAACGTTTCATTAAGTTGAAATCAAGATAACTTCAGTGTTTCAGTAAGAAGGATCAAAAGAGAAATTGAGTAGCACTGAGGAGCCGGAACTCCTCGTTTCCTGCTGCATCTATAGAAGACCCATCCGAAAATATGAAACAGGAACCCAGAACTCTGAGTAGAAATCGAGATATAATTCCGTGTTTCAGTTAGTAGCATCAAAATAAAAAAATTGTAGCATGGAGGAGCCGGAACTTCTCATTTTCGAGAAATTGCTATTTTATTTACGTCCTGAGTAAATATTTCATGTGTTATTGACTTAAACTAGATTTTTTTTTGCGCATTATATTGCAATTGTACAAAACGTTTTTATAATTTAACATATTTATTTATTTAACCATTCATGTACACAAGAATAGAAAAATACGTACAAAGGTGATGCTTATTTCTAAAGAAATCTCTTGCAGCATACCTGCGATAAGACAGAGGATAAAAAGAGATGTAGACACCGTGTGTAACAGTAAAGAAAGTAAAATACATAAAATCAAAACAATTCACGCAATCAAATTAAACAAATAATATGAGAATATACTTTCTTGCATATATACAAACTTAAAAAATAATTAAAATAAAATAAAATTAATACATCTATCTATCTTCTATCTATCTATATATATAAAATGTTTTGTCCTGACTGACTGACTGACGGATCAACGCACAGCCTAAACCGCTGATCGTAGAGACCTGAAACTTGGAGGGTGTGTTTTTTGTATGACGTACGCATCCGAAAAGAAAGGATTTTTCGAAATTCTATCCCTAAGGGGGTGAAAAAGGGGGGCAAAGTTTGTATGGGATAACGTGATTCCTAGGTCCAATCTACTTCAAATTTTGCAGAAACATTCTTTAACAGAATTGATGGAAGACGTGTTTCGTATTTTATTGAAATTCATTCCTTAACGGGATTAAATAGGGGTAGAAAGTTAATTTGGGAGTGATTTGCTTCGAAGTTGATATCAATACTCCTTAGTGCTTTTGATTTAAATTACAGTTTATTTTGACACATGTTTGAAAACTCAATCCGATTTTATTCAAAAAAGGTTGAACTCGCAAAAAAGCTTGGTGCAATGCAAATACTCTTACCGAAACAGCTATCTATATATATAAAATCAGCTATCTACATGCACGCATGTCTTCATGCGTGTTGATCGCGTGCGGAAGTCACTTACACCGCGGTACGAGGGCCCGCATGAAGTTATAGAGAAACATGACAAATATTTCAAGATACGATTACCCAATCGAGAAGCAGTGGTGTCATTGGATCGATTGAAGCCTGCTAACGTAATTGGAATGTCTCGAAAGTCACCGTACTATATTAACACCGCATTTGAAGGATTCGAAGCTTTACAGAGCATATTGTGTATTTATTCCTAGGATTCCTTTATCACCGTCAAATTATCTCTTCGAATTCAAGAGAGTGCAGTTTCCCATCAAAGTCTGCTTCGCAATGACCATAAACAAAGCTCAAGGTCAAACTCTTAAGGTAGCGGGAGTAGACTTGAGGGAAAGCGGCTTCTCCCACGGCCAGTTGTATGTGGCATGCTCCAGAGTAAGCGCACAGAGTAGCCTGGTGATTCTAGCACCCGAAGTTTACAAAGAAATGCTGCGTTAGGTGTAGTATTTCGATTTCGTTGTAAAAAGATACCCCCGTGTAACTTTCACCAGATCGAAGGCCGTGCTTCGTGTTCATAAAATAAAATAATAAAATTTAAAAATAATACTTAACAAAATTTTATTTTATTTTCATGTTTATTTAACCTTTAAATCCCTACACTATAATAAAGATTGTTATATTTTATAAGTACCTATTCAAACATTTTAACATAATAATTTATATGTCATAACAAAATTAATAACGTAAAAAACCAATAAAAAATCCTGTTAGAACCATTTTCGACTTCTACGCGGACGAAGTCGCGGGCAAAAGCTAGTTTTTAATAATTTACATTATTCGTAATACATTTTTTTGTACCTTTTGCTTTCTTTATTGTTTTGTCCACAGTTTTAATACAATAAAGCTTTGAGCGCAGTTCTAAGAATAGGGATGTTGACTGGGAAAAAAAAAAAACTATTTAGTCCATCAGTCAGATAATACAAAAAAACTAGATACGTATTTTTTTGTTTTTATTATTAAAAATGGTTTAGATAAAACGCATTAAAGTTGGGAAGTGGGGGCGCGCTACGTCACAAGCCAGTATACAATCTAACGGCCAGTGACGTCATGCTACATTTAAACGCATTTCCTACTCAATGTATTGCCGTAATCGTATGATTACGTAAAAAAAGAAAAAATACATATTCAATATTTTTTTATAATTTACCTGACGGACAAAAAAATATTTTGTCCTCATCCCTATTCTTTGATAATTTTGTCACACATTTCATCCTGAAATGGCCCTGGAACTTTCTTATTAATAACTGGCAAGTTAAATTCGTTGTTTAAGCCGACGTTGCTTGTATTACAATATTTTAGAAAATGTTAATCGATATCTTCATAAATGTCATCGGTATTTACATCATAAACTAAAGTATCCGAATCAGTATAACGCAATTCAAAAATTTTGTGTCTGTGCTGTTGACCGCTGAGAAGTTCCCTCTTCTGGAGCCAATCCTGGCTACTGCAGCTAGGTCATGATAAACTTTAGAACGAACTATCATAATTACATGCGTATATAAAATTTCGTGTCTGTACTGTTGACCGTTGAAGAGTTCCCTGGTCTGGAGCGCATCCTGATTGCTGCAGCGAGGTGATGATAGACTTTAGAATAGACTATCATAATTAAATGCGTACGTATATTAAATTACATGTAAAATCGGTTATGCATCATAAAAAAATGCATTGTCTTCGAAAGTGAACCAACTTGTAAAATTTCAATTCCGTAGCATAAGAGGAAGTGGTTGTAATTCAGCTAGCAAGATTTGACCAATACATACTAACTAACTAACAAGGCAAGCTAAGTAAAAGCTTGTAAAAATAATCAGACAGTTAATTACTAATAACAATAACAAAAAAATGGTCAGCAAGACGACCAGTCACCGCAAGCAGCACCCGTTCACGAGCAAAACGCAAAGATTAGCCATTACCCCCGTCACCATATTCGAGGGAAGACAACCCGACCCCCGATGGTACCGCAAGCAGTGACATCTAAGGGAGCATGAGGAACCTGCTGCCGGTTGCTCACACAATAATAATATACTTATGTGATTGTCTATATTGTGTATTGTCTTATTTTCTAGTCAGCGTCGGTGGCTGAATTGAGCCTTCCTGCTAGGCTTGATATATGTGGGCCCCACTGAAATTTGGCATCTACTGTTATGCCGAGAAAAACTGCCGAGTCAACAGTTTTAAGCAACTCTTCATCTAAGACGATGTTAGGTCCTAGATTTCTAACATTCGGTAAGGCGAACTTTATACATTTTGTTTTCTTGACATTGAAAACTAAGTTATTTGTTATAAACCAATCCGTAAACATTGAGAGTGCACTGTTTACGTCGTCAAAATCTTGTCTATTCCTGTCTACTTTAAAAAAAAACGAAATGTGTGCTGGGACACATAGTAGAGGCATTTAACAATTGATTTATGTAATAATAAATTTATTTAATAAACATTTGTGAGTAGGCACAGCTAAAAGAGAGGTTATTTGCCATTTGCCAGAGACTCATACCTATCCGCATTGTACTTGACCAGGTCTATCAAGTCATTAGCCTCCTGCAAGCGCTTACTCAGGTGTTGTTGAGAAGCCTCATATTTACTAAACATATCCTTTTTTTTATAGCATATTCCCTAACAAACAATTATCCTGTAGGTGCTGAGTGTCGGTATCATACATAGTATTACACAATTATAATTCACTATTAAACTTCTTTCATTCTTAAAAAAATAAAAAACTTTTTTCCTATGTTTTGTACTCGCATTTCATTTGTTAACTTTTTGGCGTTTTAATGATTTTTTCTAACTAATATATATATTTTTTTTTTTTTTTTTTACTTATTATAGCTAGTAAACAAATTGCATTTAGTGATAGTATCATCAGTTAAGTCTATTGTAACAATTGGCTCAACACATGTGGGTCCAGACCCGCTACCAAACAACCATCATAAAGACTGCAGGTGATCGCAGACTCTTCACTGGCTTTGAGAGGCCCAAACGGGTTATTGTGTTGTGGGCCCTGCTTAATTCCAGTTCCAGTTTGTATATTGTACGGCGGTACTACGGAACCGTTCGTATGCGAAGCCGATTCGCGCTTGACTGGTATTTTTTTCTTTATTTTATTGCGCATGCCGCGTGTAACTGAATTAAGTGTATTGGGGAAAGTCGGATTGCCTCAGGGAGGCATATTTGGCTCAATGTGGACATAGGTGGCAGCAGTGTCCACGGTCTAAAAGCCACTATTGTTTTGTTTGTGTTTACTTTTGTATCGATCACAAATTAAACGAAAACTAGATAAATATTGTATAATATGCAACTTGGCGTGTAGCACTATTAAAAGACGATCTAAGGAAAAGGGAAGTGTCTACCACTGGTACAAAAACATGTAATGGAAAAGAAAAGAAAATATGAACATTTTATAATTTATAGGTTACTAGCTGCGCCTCGCGGTTTCACCCGCATAAGCCTCGATCCCGTGGCAATATCGGGATAAAAAGTTGTCCTATGTCTTTTTTTCCAGGTCATGGTCTCAATACCTATGTGCCAAATTTCATCCGAATCCGTTCAGCCTTTTTAGCGTGACAACGTAACGAACAAACAAACAAACGCACTTTAGCTTTTATAATATTATTATTGTTAGGATTTTATGTTTCTTGACTTTAAAGTTATTTTTTTTTGTTGAAGAATGGAGGCGTACGACAGGAATAACATGATAGGAGTTGAAATCCAACTCGAGGATGATCTTCCTGACAGAAAAACTTCAGAGATCAGAGATGTTAATTCTAGCATTGATCTAATATGATAAATATAAACACACACACCTTTACTATAATTTATTTAGATATCACACCTCAACTTTAATATGATGAGAAAGAAAAGTCTGATACTCACTTGTATACGAATTTCTCCCATTAAAGTCATCTGTTTTAAAAAGGAATACCACATATTCTCGACGAAATATCGGTTCGCATTTTTTTTTTTCAAATGGGCTTGTCCCACAGTTTTTGTCTATTAACATCTTTGGCAAATGCATGGGATGGGACCCCGTATTTTTGCAGTCAACAGCTGCGCAACCGGTATATTAATTAATTATGCGTAAAAGAAGTAGCTTGTTTACAAAAAATGTATGGATAGTGACTGCTAGCTGTTAAATTTTAGACGCTGGATAGTAGCGACATCTGAAGTGAGCAAGTGGCAGTTTTTATCCCCATTGCAATTAAAAATTACTTTGACCCAAAAATACATTATGCGGTACGGTAACATGAGGTCCCTTTTACCCAAGGTCAAGTTCATGAGCGTAATGATAGGTAGGTACTATGTTTCAAATGTGTTTTTATAATCTTTGGATCGCAATTAATTTTCTACTAAGTAGAGACAGTTACAGTACACAGACAGAGACAGTACTGTAAATAGTATCAGGAAAACTGCGCAATAACATAAACTTTATCTGTTTATTTACTCGAAGATCTTATACCCAATAATACAACATAATAGTCACCTATCTATGTGGTTGTTTGCGTTTGACGGAGAGTGACGGAATAAGGCCTCGCATTGACGGATACTAAACTAGGCGCCCATAGGCGTAATAACAATAAAACTACCATTGTTTCGTTCAGTGCCTAGTAGCAGCTAATAAGTTAAACAAACAATCAATAAAGCACGCAATTAGGAATATTATGGAAGTCAAAGTCAAAGTCAAACAATTTATTTCAATAAGGCACATAAAAGGCACTTATGAACGTCAATTTTACAAAAAATAAAATTGATTCTAGTCGCCCCTTCCAAAAGGTAGTTTTTGTATGGAGAAGAATGGGCAAGAAACTCCGCCGTTACTTTAAAAAAATGTTTATACAATATTTTGTATACATTAATTATATAATTATATGTGAAGACGATGCATCTAGAATAAGATTACTATACCACGATAGGTAAAAAAGAATGAAAAATAAAGCAATTACAGATAAATTAATTATGTGATAGATACATGGTGCTCACATATTTACAAACATTAAACGATATTCCTAACATTTTAACAAGTAATACTAATAAGTCAGTGTGTGAGTTCAACATCACGTGTGTGGATCATCGTTTATCTCTTCACCATAACATTGAAATGCGATGGATTTAGAGCCGGTGGCGGTGAATAGAAACAAAACCGCCATCTGTTAATATAGGCGCGTACTAAGTACTCTGACTATTAATACACTCGCTTGAGCACGAAGCTCGAAGCTCGTCACTGCTCCTAGTCCCTACCGGTGCAGTACAAGCTTGATGATATAATTTGTGTCGTTCTAATTGGGTTCGAGCCAAAACAATCTCATAAAAAATTGTCTGGTGTATCGGCATGTGGGTATCACCTTCACAATTCATGAGCAAGTAAATGGGGATAACAAGTGTTTACGTTACACTGAGCACGTGGCGCTCGCCGGCCTGGCTTCCGTATTCGCCGGCTGAGTATTTGAACCTTATTTGTTAACAGTTAGGGTTTATTATCGCTCAGCTTACGTTATCACAGAAAGGGTCAACTGTCAGGCTGGCTGCCTATCTCCTTTTAGCTATCAGCGGTAGTCTGAAACAGGTGATCCTGAAGGGGTCTGCGGGTGTCGCGGGTGTCGGCGGGTATCGGCGGGTGTCGCGGGTGTCGGCGTGGGCGCGCTCGCCCGGCTCCGCTTGCCACTAGCACGCCGACCTTCTGGCTGGAGGGTCGCCACATTAGCCGCTAGTTGAAGCTGGCCTAACTTGGCGTGCTTGATTCTAAGTTCAAATTCGCGAGTAAATATTAGCAATCGTTTAGTTGTAAAGTGTTGAGCGGCTGTTGAATAGGGACTCTTGGGCCGGTTCAGTGAGTTGCGATGTCGTCGGGGGCGTGCGCGGTCAGCGAGGAGTGGTGCTCAGGCTGGGGCCGCTGGCAGCTGCGACTGGCGCTGCTGCTGGCGCTGCCGGTGCTGCTGACGGGCGCGTACGGCACCAACTACGTGTTCCTCGCCGCGCCCACGCCGCACAGGTAACCACATCTCGCACACTCGAACGACTGACGTTTGATCATATAGTTTGCCTGCTATGGTTAATTTAAGTTTCTTGTAAACAAACGACGGACGCTGGTTGTTCTTAATTAGGGGTTCACAGCTGTGTTACTATCTTTGTAAAATCTTTTTGAATATAATATATTTTGGCTTCCTGAGGGCTTATGGAGTTCGATGTAGGTTTCTATATTGTGAAAAATTTATTTGCAAAACGGTTCTGGTTTCCTTTTTAAATATTTTGTGACATTTGACGGTGATTTTTAAACACTTTAGTTAACACAAAGGTCTATTTTAGTTATGTATGTCAAAACGCATGCAAGCGAGTAATTAGCGTTTGATTTATTTAACAATGCCGCACAAATGATGTGGTTAAAGTCTAAGAATTAATTTCTAACTAAAACTTGTACATTCAAACATTTCTGTGATGAAAGCTGTCTGTCTGCGTATAACATTGTATAACATTGTATAAAATGCTCCTCGCGTGCTTCCCGCGTGCGGGTGTTTTCATAAATTGCCGCAAAGTTTTTTTGTTTTTGTTATTATGCTTTAGAATAGATACTTAAAGAAGTGTTGTCTGCACCGACTTTCGACGGCCACGCTTGCATAGAATACATCCTCTGATATCCTTACTGCAAATAACTGTTGGATGCAGCAAAGTTCGTCTGTTCTCAAACAGATCAGCTAATTTTTATGAGACAACACGTGGCTATTATCGTACATATATTATGTGTAGTTCATTGGTCAATAATGTGACTGCTTCCGTCTCGGTTTGTTAACTGTTAAGTGGTACTGTTACTTATCAAACTACTGACCCCAAATTGTAACATGGATTTAAAATTTAAACAAAAGTAGGTAAAGCATTAAATACTAGATTACAAAACGTTTAGACTCATATACAGGGTGGCCCATTTATAACTCCAATTTGTTTTTTGGGTCTAGAATATCCCCTGGATTCATCTAAACGCAACATGTTCCGCGAAAATCAGTAGGTACCTAGTTTAGAAGTTGTGATTTTATTAAATTATTTTCTTAAAATTTCTACTGTAGTCATATAAACCTCTCTAGATTGAAAGTGATTGCCCTAAATCGAATCTTTGGTATGTAAGTGTATATACTATCTAAGACATGTAGCCAGCATGCAATGCTTTTTGAAATTATTCCCAAATGATTATTAAGCTTCGTGCAGACTAGCGCGACGCGACATCGGTTATTGTTATACTGTGAAGTTTTCTTAGGAATTGTTTTGTTCAAGTCGCGTCGCGCTAGTCTGCACGAGGCCTTATGGTTTTAGATCTTTCGGTGAACTATTTTTAATTTTCAAATGACAATACGAAATTTAAAAAAAATATACAAATGGAAAAAAAATGTTCCACAAGAAAGATAATTGTGTTAAAAACAACCGCGCGCGCGCCGGGCGCGGCGTGAGGATAACATAGACAAAAATATATTGCGGTGTAACCAACGCAACATTTTCAAAATTAACATTGTATGCACTAGGTAATTAAAATCTTAATGTGTCCATTTTTATCTCAAACATTATTTGAACAAATTTAACTTAATTACTATAATGCATAATCTCAATCACCTTTGATTCGATTTAGTGCAATCACTTTCAGTCTAGAGAGGTTTACATGAATAAAGTCGAGATTTTAAGTCAATAAATTACAAAATTTTAACTTCTAAACTACTGATTTTCGCTATACATTTACAATATAATTATCATAACAATAACAATATATTATATTGCTTTTACGTGAATCCGTGGACCGCAACAGAAACAAAAAAAAATTGGACCACTAAATAGGTCACCCTGTATAACCTACCGATATAGATATTTTACGGGATCCTAAAAAGGGTCCCCTGATTCATACATATTGAGGCGCAAATTGATCGTCTATAAAATGCAATTGAAGCCAATTGACATTAAACACACAACACATTGACGCTTGCAATTGATCGTTTCGGGGACCATGGTACCATCAAGAGTGGTCCCCAATTTTATGAAAGACATAATAAGGATAGGTAGAACAACATACTAATTAGGTACATTGGGTACATCGCTTATCTCTGATAGTTATTAATAACGAATAAAAATAAAAGTTCAAAGCAAGAAAAACACTAAGGGAGAAATTACACTGTCATCTAAATGGTCTAGGATCATACACTTGCGTTCCAAAAAAACACGACCCACCCCGCTGCTCTTCTATTTGACAAGCATTATCTCGATTTTTTTCTTATATTAACCAAATTATTTTATACTGTCTGAAGGCAAGTAAACTAATGATTTTTACAAATACTTTGTTAGCAATATTGTTGACGAGATCGATAAAGGATCTTTTTTGTAGGTATGTATTTCGTTAGGTTAGGACTTGACTGTTGTATTGGGTTTGCTAGAACCGGATATACCACAGTGCAGTATGCAGTCCTATTAGGAGCAGCCTACGACAGTATTGTTGCAACGACGTGTAGTCTAGTCTGTAGAGTTTTGTGATAGTATAGTTGGTGTGTTTTGCCCAGTTCAGCTGTTTGTCCAAAAAGATGCCCAGGTATTTAGTTTCAGTTGATAGGCTTAGGGTTGTTCCGAACAATCGTGGCAGCTGTAGTGTTGTCAGTTTTCTCTTTTTTGTGAAGAGAATGAGTTCAGTTTTTGTAGGGTTTACTGAGAGTTGGTGCCTGTTGCACCATTCCTCTACTATTTTTAGGGCTTGACGCATTAGGTTGCATAGAGTGTTTTCGTGGGTGCCGTTTATTACAATGGTTATGTCATCGGTGTAGCCTACTGTGAAGTAACCTTTGTCATTGAGTGTTTTGATGAGCCTGGCTACTACAAGGTTTCATAGGAGGCCAGCATATCCTTGTGGCAGTGTAAGCGACTGCTTGGCAGGAACTGGGGAATTAGCCCCAGGGTCACCCACTGGCTATACACCACAGTCATCCGACCAGTCATCACATACGGCTCACTGGTTTGGTGGCCCAGGACTGACCTGAGCACAGCCCAAAGGAATCTCGAAAAACTGCAGCGGTTTGCTTGTGTTGCAATCACTGGCAGTATGAGAACTGCACCGACTGCCGCCCTACAGGCAATGCTTGGACTGCCTCCTCTGCACCTCATCGTGCGGGAGGAGGCGGCCCTAGCCGTCTTTAGGCTCCATGTATCCGGTACACTAAGCAAAGACTCTAGAGTTAAGCACACACGCATAAAGGAAGATGCGATCAAACGACGACCAATGATGGCATCCCCCTGTGATAAAGCCCCGAAAACATACCACTTTCATAGGCACTACAACATAATACTTACAGAAGAACAGTGTGACTACTCAGGCTCGAAAGAGATGAGAGTATAAACCGACGGCTCGAAGACCGACTCCGGGACTGGAGTTGGAGTCTTCTCACACGACTTCAACGTAAAGATATCCAGCCCGCTGGGAATGTACAACACCGTCTACCAGGCGGAGTGTGTGGGTATCATACAAGCGGTCACTCCATAAAAGCCAGGAGAGTTACGGACACACACACATACGCATACTCTCCGACAGCGCCTCAGTTCTTCAATCCTTACGGAAAAAACATATTACCACAAAGCTAACACTAGAATATCACAATGCACTAGAACAAATAACGGTATCCAGCCGCAACACGGTGACACTGCAATGGATAAAAGGATACAGCGGATCGCTAGGTAACGACGCAGCTGACGAACTTGCTAGACGAGGATCCAGCACGGCAGTCTGTGGAACCGAGCCTATCGTACCCATCCCCTTCACACAGATACCATAGCCACCTTCGGCTACAGGAGTTCACCCACCCTCAAGAGGAGCACTGGTGGACCTCGACACCGGGCTGCAGGCAGTCCAAGGAAGCCATGCCATCTTTGGATACCGGACTAACCCGGCGTTTACTACGCCTGGATAGGAATGGCCTGCGCCTGGTGACGGGGACCATCACGGGCCACTGCTCGCTGAACAGACACTTCCACACAATGGGCATAACGGACAGTCCTCTGTGCAGGGCGTGCATGGAGGCTGAGGAAAACGTCGCGCACGTGCTTTTAGAATGCACAGGCGTCACTCAGATTAGAGACCCTCGGGAAACCCAGATCTTACACAGATGTTCTGAACAGACCAGGAGATTTAATCAACTTCTGGAGGGAGGTGGGCGGGTTGGAATAACCACCAACGGCCGCTAAGGCCCACGCACAATGGTCCACTGAAGGACTAAGTGCGGAAACCAAACCCCATAACATAACATATGCTCGTTCGGCTCGTGCGTAGTTGTTCACAGTTCTAACCTAACCTAACCTATTTGGTCGGAGTGCCCTAATATATTACTAGATTGTCATCGTAACATATTTATATTCCTAGTATGATAGTTATGAACCGCTTTCATATAACTATATTACTGTATGTAGCTATATCCGTAGATATCCCTAGGGATATAACTATATCATGGCTTCAACCATCTCACTGCGAAATATATATGTGCTATTATATATCTCGTGGCTGGATTATCGTGGCACGTATTATTGCTCTGGATAACTCCACATTCTGGTTGTTTCCTTACTTATGTATCGTACATTGTACAGGACCGTTGTGTTATTATCACCACGTCCGGTGTGGAGATCAATAACATTTCAATAAAGATTAACTTTCACATAATATTGTCTTTTATAGATAACTAGGTTGGTATCTCTAGGCTATAAGTTGCAACCTTTCACAATTTAGATACTGTGTTTCGCATCCTAACTAATATTATAAATGCGAAAGCGAGTTAGTTTGTTTGTTTATTTGTTTGTTTTTTACACTTTCACGCTAAAACGGCAGAACGGATTTCTATAAAATTTGGCACATGGGTAGACCATTGCCTGAATTAGGACGTAGGATACTTTTATCCAGATATTCTTACGGGATCAAGGATTATGCTGATGAAACCGCGGGGCGTAGTTAGTATTATATATATTTCGGCTATTTATTGTAGCGCAAACTAATATACAAGTAGGGTGTCCTAATAATAATGTTGGTATCGCGTTTGATAAGCCGAAGCCGAAGGCGATGACCGACTTATAAGAAACATTCGTTTCCTAATCAATGAGTTATCTTGTTTAGTCTATCATTGAAGACACCACAGTACCTACTTATCATATCTATCGGTAGTGGTGGTCGGCAGTGGTGCGGCAGGCCACCGGCACGCGGCACGGGCACAGGGCACTGGACACGGGAACCGAGTAATGTGGCACGAGACACGGAACACGGGTGGCGCGGGCCACGGAGCACGGGCCACGGGTGTTGCCCTACCACCTAAGTTTACATGTCGAAGCAATAAATATATTGAGTATAACCCACGCACGAGCCACGTACGACCCGGTGAGCATTCACACAGCATCGCAATGTTAATAATGAGTGGTTCCTGTTACCATAACTTAGATAATAGTAATTAGTACCACTGCCTCTGTCCGCCAGGGGCTACTGCATCGATCAGTAATAAAGAATGTATTAGTGACCGATGACCTGCGGCCTGCGGTCACACACGCTGACATACAACCGCCTTCAATTCATCGCAAACATTGTTTATTATTTTGATTTTCCATTAGGTACTCGTACATTAGGTACTCGTACATTAGGTACTCGTACATTAGGTACTCGTACATTAGGTACTCGTACATTAGGTACTCGTACATTAGGTACTCGTACATTAGGTACTCGTACATTAGGTACTCGTACATTAGGTACTCGTACATTCGATACTCGTACATTAGGTACTCGTACATTAGGTACTCGTACATTAGGTACTCGTACATTAGGTACTCGTACATTATTACTTCCTCTTAGTCTCCGAAATGTGTCCTTTCTAGAAATAGGATAATTTACAGATTTAATTAAATATCCAGTCTTGGTATCTACTAGTTATTTCTCTCTAAGTCAAACCTACTGTGATTTGCTAAAGTAGTGGAGCTTTCTGGTTTAACTAGTCTAGCTATTCGCTTGTACGTTTAGGACAGTTTTTATAGCCACCATAGGCAACAGTTTTTATAGCTCGCGTCCATTCACTGGCCAATACTAATAAATATGTAAATCAGTTGTGTGTCACGTAGTAACTTGTGATTTATGTTAATGAGGCCGCGCTCGCCAAACACGGCTATTGAGATTGTCGCGAGTTGTTTTTAAACGTTCATAGTTGATCAACCTGTTCCTTGTTGGATAATATTTGTAGTCATTTGCATATATTAATGATGACAAAAATGCCAGTTTAAATATTTATATGTTCATGAGCTCTAGGCACGAATTATAATATAATACTAATTATATTAAATTATGTCGTAAATAGATTGCAAACAGATTATGATGTTATTTAACTAAACTTCCTACATTTAAAAAATTCAGTGAACTAAAAGAATATAATATTCTTTTTCTTCGTATAGAACCGTAGAACCACAGAGCGGACGGGCGCTGGCAGGCTGGCACCTCAGACCAAATAAAAAACGAGCTAGGTTAAAATAATTAAACTAAATTATATTAATAGAGTCTGCAAAGTTAGGCCAAGAGAGGTCAAGGCATTGTACAAGGTATGTGACATGTACTACATGTGTGTACTACACTGTCGTCACAACTCACAACCGAACATTGTCGTTGACAATGCTCGCTTGATGTTGATGCTGCGATTGTATCGGAACTGGGCTGCTAATACAAAGCGCCTCAGTGGAGGGCAGTGCCGCGCTTTACTAACTGCTGTAGTTACTATCAGTCTCATGTACACGCGGCTGTTCGCTGGCTTGACATATTGTACAAGTATGCTCCACACGTGTTCACCATCAGCTACTGACTCAAGTCACTGGCGCACAGCGGTAAATATTACTGGTAAGTACTTCACACTATGAAGACGATCTCAAGCTTTAGAGTATGTTTCCTCTGCAGACAGATCTCAAACCGTAACAACTTGTTTACAATCACTATTCTTCACAACCAAACCAATTTTTTTGTCACTGAACTAAAATTGCAGCCACTTAACTTTTTGCTACCCTCACCAATTAACACGCGTCGTGATTGCCTATTACCTGTGCTACTGCGTGATACAATAATAGAACACCAGAATTAACCGTCGATTACTTTTTGTTCTCTTATATCCATTGTTGGCAAAAACATGACCGTGAACTGAGTAAATCCAATTTCTCATTTCAATGGAAATTGTAACTTAATCGCCGTTTGTTTTTCTCGTTGCGTGGATTTTTCTCAGTCGGCCCATTCCCTTGGCCGTGACTATTGTTTACATACAATGGGTTAGGAGTGGTTCGGGTAAAAAGTGTAACGGTTTTTTGAACGCACTCTCCGAAGTCCGCTCACGCGCCCTCGCCCGCGTCCGCTGGTGCCGTGGTAGCGGTGCGCGCGTCACAGGCAGCGCAGGTCGCTCTCGCGTACGAAACTACGAACTCATTCTATTCTATTTGGGTGCGCAGCCGAATGTCTGCGGTGGTTTTGAGCACGATAACAGTTCACGGTACACATTTTATACGGAAGTAACATATTCCAACGAGTCACTGAGTATCGAGTGTACAAATAGATTAGTGAGCCAAGTGTAACTGACCGCCTAACGATTCGCTGAAGAGCACATGAATCCACTGAAAAAGTAGTAGTGTGCCAGTAGTCATGTAGTTAACAGCACACTCGTTAATGTAAATGAGACGGACGTAATTAAGAACAATAATTTGTCCCAATTCCAAGGGAACTATGAATGCTATGGGGAACAGACATGCCTAAAAAACGATCTTATTTTTCACTTTTTTGCCGTGGGACCTACAACTTATAAATTCGTATGAATTTGCACCACTACTTGCAATGTATGCAACAGTGACAGGAAGCTATTATAAAATTATCAACATAGGTACACTAAGTGGAAAAAATACTTTTTACTGAAGCTAACTCAGAAACCACTCCTCAGAAAAAGACCAAATTTATATGGGACCATTCTAGAAATATATTCTTCCAATTAGAAAGGAATTTTCCAAATCGGTTTATAAATGACGGAGTTCTGAGGTAATAAAACAACAAAAAAAAAAACGGATTGACACCTCCTCCTTTTTTTGAAGTCGGTTAATAAATATTTAGGTAATTCTAAATTATTGTTTAAATAGCTAATTCTTCAAGAGTTAAGGCTCCCCTGGCAGGCGCGACGCGAGTCTGGAACAATTTCTGTGAAAACTTCACGGAAATTGTTCGACTAGAGCAGTGTCGGGCTCGCCGTCGCGTTGCGCCTGTCCGCGGTGTCCTTTATTTTTAAAACCACTTTTTTTTACAAATGCAAATATCATTGACTATAATTATTTATACCTAGGCATACCTACACAAATTACGTATTTATTTCTATACCCGTAGTTTATTTTTTTATGAGTAACCGTTGTAGCAGGTGCCTAACTAACGATTCGGGTTTATTCCACTTGGATTCTTAGCGCTAGCGACCTTGAGTTCCTTCAGCCAGATAACAACCGCACCGTGGACAAATACGGTCATAACATAGGTACACAGCACAGTAGTAGTCCAATAAGTATCGACCAAGGTGTAGGTATTTATTTATTTGCTGGAATCATTTTACGTGCGATCTGTTTACGTAATGACAGGAGCTTTTTAGAAGCTTTTTGGATAAGTAAACAATGTTATAATTTGACGGCCTGTACTTTATTAATAGGATGTGGTCGATGTGCTGATAATTAAGGAATTCAATGCAATTCAACACATTATGGTTCAGTACGGCTTCATTAAGGAAATATTGTTGCGGTATTAATTGGGTTAAAATAAGAGCAATATCAGGGCATTCATACATAATTATAGGTACCTACTGTTTATGGTTACAATAATCATATTTAACTGAAAAGCTGCAGGATGCAGGTCACTATAAGATAGTCAAGTTTTGATATCTATAGCGGTAAACAAGAAACTAGTCGAGTAGGTATTTAGAATATGTGTATGTTTTACATGTCGTCGGGCAGCCTCGGGTTCATGGTGTAAGGCGCTTGATCCACCGAGCAGAGAGGCGATAAAATGAGTAAAGAGATTTCATTGCCACTTCTGCGCTCAAAGTGAAAGTGTAAAGAAGATGAAGAAGTAAAATGAGGTTTTTTTTTGCAATCGAAATATAAACAGTTTTTATTTGAAAACTACGCAGACATTGATGCACTAGTTTATATTGGTCAGGAGAGCTGATTGACTGTTCACGTCATAAAATACAATACACATAGATTTAGGCAGCAGTCATCCACACATCGGGTCCGGGTTCGCAACAAGTCAATTGCCATCCTGAGGATGCCTCGTTGAGAGGTGAAACACGTGTCGATTTCGTACAGGGTTCTTTATGACTCCTTAAGAACAGTTGAGCGGATTAGGTTACTAAATATACGACGTCTATTGTATTATATAATGGATTTCCGCAAAGTCACGCCTGAATCAATTAACTATGTTCACGTCATACAAATTATATATATAAATAGTTTCTCGTTCGTTCATGATATATATGTATAGTTGTAGCGTTGAAAGCTTGCTATTCTAATTCTAAGTTATCTTGCCTCCTGGATCCTTCTCCTGCGAGACCTTCTTTAGGTAGTAGCACGACACTTGACTCGCTAAACTATAAGTTGCTAAATCTCGTATCTCCTTTGATGGACGCTGGCCCTTATTTGGTATGTCATTCTGAGGAGTAGTCTAAAGACAACATTATCGTGCTTTTAGCAGTTTGATCAGATATAGATATGTACGTACATACGAGTAAGTATATTACGTACATAATTATGCAACCAATATTGATGCGTACCTAAGTGATAAGTATGATAAGTTAGAAGGCAGTTTCTGTCTATAAAAGCGTGTAAATATAAGTTTTGAATATTTGTTATATGAGTTTACGAGTAGCTGTGTAACTGTATAAGTACTGTATGCCACGTTCAGAGCAGGCAGCACATTCGACCACTGCGATACATTCGCAACTACTTATCCGACAACTACACAGCTCTAATTAAATAGGGGGGAGGGGTCGCCGGGAAAGTGCCCCACCTTATTGAAGCCTTGCTAAGCGCCAGTGAAAGTACAAGCGCCCAGACTAATGTTAACTTAGGCTCTAAGAATACCAACTGATCGGAGATTTCCTCAGTGTTGTGAGGCAGTGCATGGTCACCATTCACTATCAGCTGTGCCGTCGCACCGTCGAAATTTAATATTGATGTCGTCTGCGAGGCGTTATTCCCGAGGCTTTCAATTTGAATAGCTTCGGAGCTGCGACGACAAAACTCAGATTGTATCTAGTTCTTTATGTTTCAACTCTAACCATCAGTTGAGGAGTGTTAAGGCATTAGTTTGGATTAGAACAAGCTAGCATTACTGAACATTTTATTATGATTGTCCTCAGATGTCATGTGCCAGAATGCGAGGGCAACTCGTCGATGGGCGTGGCGAGCTCAGAGCAGTGGTCGGCGGAGTGGTCGTCGTGGGCAATACCGGCGCAGGCGCGCTGCGAACGCTGGCAGGCGTCGCACCACGCCTGCCAGCCCGACGTGTTCGACAACAGCAGCGCCGTCGCCTGTGACGCCTACGTGTACCAGCACGGTAGCAGTATCGTCTCTGAGGTGTGCAACACATTATATTAAAGTGTTTAACACTCGTAAGATCGGCATGTAAATCAAGTCTATAAGCAAGCATAGATAGTGAACGTTGGTGTCTGGTAAGTTCATTAGCAAAAGATTGAGCAGGTAACTATTTTCAGAAGAATAAATTAAAACAGGTCGATAAATGCTACGAAAAATTAGTAACTCTGTAAGAATGATAAGCAGTCGACAGTATCTACAGCACAGTAATACAAACAGTATATATATCCCTAGCACAAATTGGAAATTATTTCTGTATTTCCACCGCACAAATGGGCGTGCTTGTCGTGAATGTTATTTTAGCCGACTCGGGTTCACAAGAGTTCGTAGGACTCGTAAAAAAATCTTTTTTGCACTTTTGCGCACATTTGTGTCGCTTGTGAAAGAAACAGGTTCCCGCTAGTAGTGTCACGTGACGGTGACTCACGCGTGGACCTCTCCATCACGTGACGGTGACTCACGCGTGGACCTCTCCATCACGTGACGGTGACTCACGCGTGGACCTCTCCATCATGTGATACATGCCCATGTGTCTTATGTATCCGACACTAGTATACTAATTCGTTGACCCTCTGACTGCCGCTACAAACACGTTAGTTGTCAACTGCTCACACGGTTCTGACTTTCAATCTTTCTCATTTCAGATTTGAATTTGTATGTGTTGTTTCCAGTTCGACCTGGGATGTCAGGAGTGGAAGCGCTCCCTGGTGGGCACGGTGCACAACGTCGGCATGCTCATCTCTTTGCCCATCATGGGCTTTGTCTCGGACAGGTAATATTAAATACCCACGTAAAGGTACAAGTCCGTAGCCGACTGCAGGCAGCAACAGTATGCGACGTGTCGCCGCGACACTACTGGTTTCTTTTTATTTCAAACTCAAACTCAAAGAATTTATTTCAAATAAACCAATTACAGGTACTTTTGAATTGTCAAGGGGTCGGTCAGTCAGAAATATGAAGCTAGTTGCCCATTCTAACGCGTAGTAGGTTCCTATGGAGAAGAACGGGCAAGAAACTCCACGGACACTCTTTTAAATCAGAATATTTTTATAAAATATTGGTTACATAATCCATGTTGTAATTATACATGTGAGAACAATGTAAAAAGACGTGCACGTTAAAAGCGTCCGTGATAAAAATAAAAACAAAAACAATTCAAAAATTAAAATAAATTCAAATAAGCCGTGGCAGCCAAGAGATGACCTGTCCCCACTGACGGCGCCCGTTCATGAACATGACGCATGCATCAGCACCATTTAGCTCATAGACATTTGAGTGAGCATGACATACTCTCAACCGCCAGGGCACACTCATTCAATGAAAGACGTACCCAGTAAATGGTAGCTGTAAAGTAGGTACTAAGTGCTCACACATGTGCTATGCAATTATATAATACTAAGAGATTGAATTTATACAATCTAAAGATAGTTTTACAATCTTCAGCGGCTGCAACAATATTTTGAATCCTAATCAATTAGTTTATGCGCCCTTGTGGAGCTGGACCAGCGTTCAGCCAAGCTTTTTTGTCGTCGATGTAATCCCCCAACTTATAATATGCTTGGCAGCATAGTGTGCGTTTAATACAAGATTTAAATTTCGTTTCATTCAATTGGAGTATGTGGGGAGGTATTTTATTGTAACATTTCAAACAGTACCCCATGAAGGATGAGTCTACTTTAGCCAGTCTGAAAGCCGGTTAAATCAATTGGTCCCTATTTCTAGTCCCATAATTGTGTCTATCACCTCTTTTACTGAAAAGACTTAGATTTTTTCTTTTATTGGTATTTTATTGAAATACCTACCTTCCGTAGAGCTAGCGACACGTTATTTCATAGAAATAGGTACTAGAAATGAAATTGTTTATTCTGTAAATAGGATATTGGAATCACTTTTACACGTCATATTAAATAAATATTAAAACTTGCTACATGAGTTCGGCGTTACCTATCTGACCACTCTGAGAAGAAAGACCGAAACAAACTCAGAGGTCACAGTCTCTTTTAAAGTCCAGACATAATTTTGGTTAGACCATATAAGGACCATGTAGATTCGTGTCTGAAATGATCTTTTGAGAGAATAACCACACAGATTTGAGTGGACCTGTCCAGTCAGTGCAAGCATTTGTGAGTAATCGTGGAGCTCAACTCAGAACATAAGGAGCTCAACTCGACGAACAATACCAAAGAAAGGATATTTGGGTAGGCCGCATCAACTACTCAAACTTCCAGACTATCATTAAAAGTAACTGAGACAGGAAAAAAAAAAGAGTAATGAAAACAAAGAAAAATTTATAAAAATATCCACTTAGTCCTCACATTCACAATAATTAAAATAATATAATACTTTACAAAGTAATCATGTCATTTTGTATGTAATATGTTTTTCGGTGTTCATAAGGAGTTTTTAATTTATTTTAAAGGGTACAAACAATTTATAACTAATTAATTAATAAAAGTAGCAAAATTATATACTAACTTAACTAAAACTATTTACAAATAATATTAAATAATGTCAAAGTTTAAATAAAACTGGTATATTTTGATGATTTTACTGAATAATTATAATGTCAAGTTTTATGGTTTTATCACAAGGTTTAGCAGAGCGAGCAGCTCAATCCTAAGCTTTTTTATCTTCTAAATAATCTGAAATTTAATAGTCCCCTTTTTAACAAATTTTAGTTTTAATACAATTTTTTTATCGTTTAATGGGTAAGGTTCGAATATCAATGGGAAGTTTGTTGTGACACAAAGTGTCACGAAGACACGTCGCTGACGTCGCCTGCTGCTGCTGCATGCAGGCGGCTACGAACTTGTACCTTTATGCATCGTTTATTTTATCTACTATGAGTCTGCGCAGTTTTTTATATCAATCTTTTATTCAGTTAATCTTCTTTGATGACTGTCTTAAAGACTACATAATGGGTTTGTATTGCATCGATTAGACGAATGTTAATTTACATTGAATTGTGTTTCGATACGGAACACTAGTCATGCGAGGCGCGACTCGTTCAACATTCTATTTTAGCATCGATGCTTATATTATTAGTAACCACTGACCGCACTGTTGAGTGATCAAAAATCAATCGTGTGGGTGTGCCACTAAAGTCGTTAGTGTTACGCTTTGCGTCGCCTTGCCTTGCATGGGACATGATAAAATTATGTAAATAACAACATTCATAGGTAAGTGATGGCGATTTTTGACGTTTATATTACTGCCTGGTTGTTCATCTTATCTTATGTTTAAAAATAAGTAATGTTTGGCCTTGAATAAAGTGCTCGTTGATGCGTAGAAACACGTACTTTTAGTAAAAAAAAACAAGGCGGGGTCAGGGGCCCTCTCTCTCAGATCCGGGACATACAAATGTTTTGAATATTTTACCACAGATGCTTCGATGATGCTGTGATCGATTAAATATACCTATTCGCACGGATCTAGCGTCGCGAGAGCGACCTCTATTTGTTTGTCGATAAAACAACATAAAACAACACGCACAAGCGTAACCAGTCTTCATCCACCGAGACTACCGACTTCATGCACATAATTAGCACAAAGTTATGAAATAGTATACATACCATTTCAGTAGTAGGTATGTGGGGTCTCTCGGTACTCACTCAGGTATCCCCTGGTCTTCTATCGCAGATGGGGTCGTCGCTCGGCGCTGGTGGTATGCGGCGTGGGCGCGGGGCTGCTGGGGCTGGCCAAGTCCTTCGCTAACTCCTACCACTCCTACCTGCTGGGCGAGCTACTCGAGACCGTGCTGGGCGCCAGCGTTTACCCCTCTGCCTTCGTGCTCAGTTAGTATACGCTACACGTTTATTTTTCCTTGTTACTTGCTATAACTTTATGAACCCTTGCTACAAGATGAAACGGCTTTTCTTACGAGTAATTTATTTCTGAATATCGTATGTTATAACTTAAAGTTAGCATAGATTTGTAAACTTAAAAGAATACAAAGTCACGTGAGCAAAGTTGCGGGCACAGCTGGTAAGATGATATCGCAGGGGTTCTAAACAATTTCGATGATTTTAGTAATGTCGTATTACTTAAATTCTTGTCACATATTAATATCGTTTGATTTTCTCCAGTGATAGAATGGCTGGGCGTGGAGCACCGCATCCTGGCCAGCCTGGTGCTGGGCATCCCGTTGTCTCTGGGCGCGGCATCGCTGGCGTTGGTGGACTGGCTGGCGGGATACTGGCGCACGTGGGCACGGCTGGCCTACCCGCCCTCGCTGCTGCTGCTGCTGTATCCTTGGCTGCTGCCCGAGAGCGTACGCTGGCTCGTGTCGCGCGGCCGGCTGGACGACGCCGCGCACGTCATCAAGCAGGCTGCGAAGTGCAACGGGGTGCGGTTACCGGGGGAGGCGCTAGAGAAGATGCTGCTGGAGAAGGAACAGATCGGAGGCAGCGCGGAGTCCAATATAGATGAGGGGCTGTTCACAGCGCTCCGCAAGTAAGTGCAATTTTATTAACAGTTTCTTTACTCATATCGATTTGACACGCACGAAGCTCTCGACCAGAACTTCTGTTCAAAATAATTTGTTGAAATGAAACAAATACAACCAATAAATACTACTTATTTAAAATATGGAAGAGTGGAGTCCTAACGCAGGTTTATTAGCTGCTTCGGGCCTATTTGGCGCACCTGTGGGGCACACAATACTATTATAACTTCCTTTTTTTGTGTCTTTTTTTTGTTTGTTTGAATATTGTGTGCCTTAACCTGAGTTAAATAAATTTATTTTCATTTCATTTTTCATTTCTTTGCGCGAGCGGTTTCTCCGTTTGCAAAATATGCAGACCGCATTCTGGCTTCGAATCCGACTCGGCTGGGCAGCATTCGGGAAGCTACACCTTATCTTCTCGTCCTACATACCGCAGTGTCTCAAGACGAAAGTCTTTGACCAGTGCGTGTTGGAAGTGATGACTTATGGCACAGAAATGTGGTCGCTCACAACGGGCCTTATCAGAAGGCTAAAAGTCACCCAAAGGGCAATGGAGAGCTATGCTTGGAGTTTCCCTACGTGATCGAATCAGAAATGAAGAGATCCGTAGGAGAACCAAGGTAACCGAAATAGCCCGAAGAATTGCCAAACTTAAGTGGCAATGGGCAGGGGTATTGCTCGTAGAACAGATGGCCGATGGGACCGAAAGGTTCTGGCGTGGCGACCGCGTACCGGAAGACGTAGTGTTGGAAGGCCTCCCACAAGATGGACCGATGACCTTGTGAAGGCCGCAGAAATCCGCTGGATGCGGGAAGCACAGAATCGTCGAATTGGCAGTGCTTGGGGGAGGCCTATGTTCAGCAGTGGACGACTTTTGGCTGAAATGATAAAATTAATGATTCTAGCTTCTGGTTTAAGGGGTCCCAAACTATGATAGTATAGATGTTGCCAGGATGTGTAGTAGTTTCAAAGCCCTTCAATAAACCATTGATTTTTTGCATTAATGCTTTACTAAAAATTCGTGTAAAATGTATGCATTAGAGAGGTGTAGGCATTAAAGAAAATAAAAAGTATAGGTACACAGCACACATTTATTTATGTATTTAGTGTTTTAAATTATTACAATCATTACTTTGTGAACCCTTGCTCCATGCAAATTACAGGATGAAACGGTTTTCTTACGAGTAATTGATTTCTGAATATCGTATACATTAACTTAGTTAGGAAAGCACAACACTAGAACACAGTACACGCGAAAACTACACAAAACAATTAAAAATCATCAAATAGTTCTTTCGATAAAGAAAGATCAAATTTAAAAATATATATATATATAAATATAATTTTTGATTACTACGTTACAGCTTACAAATGCTTTGTTTTTTTTTGTAATAACACTACATTTTAATTAAAGATATTTTTCATTATTTTTATTTCATTTGCGAGCAGACAGCAACGAGTCCGGGTCGTAGTCATTCACAGTCGCAGATTGCCATGCGGTACCTATTTGTAATGAATAAATCATGTCTTGGGGATGTAATAAATAAATTAAGTTATTTCCCTTGATTGTTTCACAAGGTGACTCACACTGCGATTCATTCCTTATTGCTTGTTAAGTAAGTCCATGAGCTTAGTGGAACGCGTTGGTATATTCTTGCCTTACTTATATAAATGCGCTCAATTTAAGATTTTTCATTCAACCCTGCTATAGTGGTCTTTTAACCAATAAAGAAAATTAATAAAGAAAGAAAATACATTGCGTCGACGGCGACGAGAAGCACAAAAAATAAAAACGAAATCACTTGGAAAATCGCTCAGCATAAAGCCTCGTGCAGACAGACGGGACGCAACTCTAACAATACAATTTTTAAGAAAACTTCACGGTATTATCGGTAACGCGTCGCACCGTCTCGTCGCAGCAGTCTGCACGAGGCTTATTGCTGTGACAGTAACACGTATACGAAACAAAGAGCGCTGGACCTCAGCGACAGCTTTTAATTACGTATTAAAAATAAAATATGTCTGTGAATGGGCACTCTTTAATTATTTTTTGTATTTTTTACTAACGCGTACTCGTACTGTGGTTGAAGGTACAGCGTGCTGCGCCGGCGACTGTGCGTGTGCTTCGTGTGGTGGATGTCGGCGGTGTTCGTGTTCTACGGGCTGGCCGTGTCGGCGCACGCGCTGGCAGGCTCGGCGCACGCCAACTACGCGCTGGTGGCGGCCGCCGAGCTGCCGGCGCTGCTGGCGAACACGCTGCTGTTGGACCGCGTTGGCCGGCGCCCGCTACTCACGGCTGCGCTGCTCATCACGGCCGCCGCGCTTATCGCCATCCCGTGCCTGCCGCAAGGTGAGACCGCAGTTTATTTGGGCCAATTGTTTGAAAATCTATCGAATAAAAACTTAAAACTAAAACTCAACTACCCACCCGTGTCATGAATTGTTCGACCATTTCAAGAAATGGTTGTATTTCATGAAATGGCCAGTTAAAATTGACCATAACATTTAAACGTCAACGTTTAATGATATGTCCTTTGACGTTTGGCCATATCGTTAATGTAGGGTATCCATGGTTTAAGAGCGTGCGTTCTGAAAGTGGGCAACGTCGGAAATACCTGTCAAATATTTCGCTGTTTTGAGTAATTTGGCAATATTACTTCAAGACGTATGGAAATATGAATTATCAATAACTAGTGAGCTAAAATGTGGATTATGAAATGCAATAATTAACATCGTAACACCGAATATTTGTAAAATAGATGTAAAAAAAGTATTTGGAATTTTTCTAAATGCCTTTTTTACACCTTAAACGGTTACAACATCAAATTCAGTGTTATAATAATTGCAATTCATTATTAATATTTTCATGGACCACAATATGATGTGGCCAGCCGACGATGTTCTATTTCATGAAATACAACCACTTCATGAAATGATCAATTCTAAGATCTGGCCACGACATAAAGAAGACATCTCAGACAGACAAATAAAAAATAACTTCGTTTATTAACTTTGTTTTCGTATAGCCGGAGTCACTCGCAATCATTACGATTTATACTTTAATTAAGTACATGACAAATGAATGTAGTAATGGCGTGTGACTCCGGTGATATGAAAACCTATAAGTAGGGTAACAACTATCGGTTTCTGTTATGGTCATGCAATGCCATGATTTGATGCGCAATAACAGGTGTATTTATGTTAGTTTATATAATTATTAAATTTACAGCGAGTAGTTAACATTATGATGATAAACTAATCACTTACTCAGGAATGTGGGTATTCGCATCTGATTAATATAATTGACGCATCTGAGTACTACAGATCTCGTTATGAAGTAAACATGAATTCGTTAAATATAATGGATGTTTACACCAATTAAGCACATAAGTGTAAGTTAATACTTAATATTATTACGTCGCAATATTGCCCATATCAATACGACATGTGCAAGACTCGTTGATTAAGTTCAGCGATAGTTAATGATATCCATGTCGCAACGGCCAAATGTTCACACCTTGACTTTCGCCCTTCCGATAAAACTTGACACCCACGTTGAGCTGATAATATTAGTCAGATAAGCGTCCAGACTGTGTGTACATACAATTGCTATCGTAAGGACCAAATGTCTCGGATGACACAAACTGACTTTTGGCCTTAGCTATAGTTGCCATATCGTTTGACGCCTTTCTTGAACTGATAATCTTTCAAACGGGTCGCTACACTATCTAGCTATATGGATATTATTTCTAACGTTTTTTATGTTAGAATTGGCATGGACCTAAGGAGGATCGAAACTGGAAAGTTTCTTGAGCTTGTGATTTATGCAGAGAATTTTAAGTCCTCTGAAGAGCCTGTTAAAAGACGTATTACTGGGTAAATGGTAGCTCTTTAGTTCATAGTACTCACACCTGTGCTCTGCAATTATGTAATACATCGAAGATTGATTTTATATAATGCAAAGATAGTCTTAAAATCTTCAGCAGCTCCAACAGCATTTTCAAATGTTAATCCATTAGTTGTGATTGTGGAGCAGGACCAACATTGAACCAAGCATTTATATCAGCGATGTTGTTTTCCCCCAACTTATAATATGCCTGCCTGCATAGTGTGCGTTTTATACAAGATTTGAATTTCGTCTCATTCAGTTGAAATAAGTGGGGAGGAATTTTATTGTAACATTTTAAACAGTACCCCATGAAAGATGAGTCCGCTTTAGCCTGTCTGGAACCTGTTTGAAATAATAGGTCCCTATTTTTTGTATTATAATTATGTCTATCACCTATTTTACTAAAAATATGTAAAAATCTTACCTATATGATGTTTTCATAGATATATTGACAAGGTACTGTCATGATGTTAATATCCTTAAACAGTTACTTAGAGAGTCGCGCTTGTGGAGATAATATATACGGTTTAAGACATTTATTTCTCAAAAAGAATACAATTCACTTATCATGAGAAATACAAGTTAATGTTACTACTAAATACATGAACATATGAAGAACGGTAGGTACTCTTAAATAATCTATTAGGTAGTAGATGTACAAAAAGCATTTTTAGTGGGTAACAAGAAAAATTAAGTGTACTATTACATATCGTTTCTCGATGGCAAGTCCATAGCAATTATACATTGTTAATAGTAGCAAACTGTGAATATTTTTTAATTTGTTAGGTATTGCTTCAAAGTGATAAGATAGATTAGTACATAGATGTATTTTATGCCTTGGTATGTATTTTAAGTAAGTAATAATTTAATGTTGTAGAAGAAAATAGCACTAGACTTTATAAATACGTAATTGAATTAAAATCGAGTGAAATCTTTCAAGATGTGGTGCTTTAAGGTTTTTTTGTATAGAGTAAAGGACTGAATCTCCTTAATGTCATTTGGCAATTTATTATATAACTCTGCTCCTTCATATACTATATTTTTCCTTCCGTAATTAGTACGTGGTGGTCTTAGGCATATGTTGTTTTTTCGTCTAGTAATACGTTTTTGTGTTTGTCCTTTTTTTGTAAACGTTATTTTAGAGCGTATGTCTTTGTTTAATAGCCTGTGTACTAATATGCAAGTGTTATATTTATAAATGTGCGATAGTGTCATCAATTTAGTTTCTTTGTAAATTATTTCTGTGGGAGTTAGATAGTGGTAATGGAATAGTATTTAATTATTTTATTTTGACATGTTTCTATTTCTTTTAAGTTTGTTTTAGCTGCAGTGTCCCACACTTCTATTAAGTAGTCCAGATGAGGTTTAACCATGGCGTTGTATATAATAAACCTAACAGACTTCGGCAAGCAGCGAACGATGCCTCGAAGCGCACCCATAATAGAAGATAGTTTAGATCTTAGTTTATCTAGGTGCGGCTGCCACATCAGATTTTAGTCTAGATAGAGACCAAGATACTTTTCTGAATCAACTTTGGTTAAGGGTTCTTTATTTATACACAGAGTTGAGTGATTAACGATTTTTTTGGTCTTAGCACTGAAAATAATGTGGTTAGTTTTAGATGTGTTAACAGTGAGCAAATTGTCTTGGAACCATCTAGAAAGAGTATCTAAATCTTGCTGCGCTTGTTTAAAGATGTGATCGATATTGTTGCCAAACAGAAATAAGCTGGTGTCGTCAGCATATAGTATTATGTCACCTGTCAGATTTAGTTTATTTATATCGTTTACATATATTATGAAGAGCAAAGGACCAAGAATGGAGCCTTGCGGTACGCCGTATGTTAAAGTTACGCAGTTACTTTGTTTATCACCAATGCGAACAATTTGCTGTCTGTTAGAAAGATACGACCGAAACATGTCATGTGCCCCTAATGCCGATATCATACAGTTTTTGGAGAAGCAGGCTATGGCTAATTGTATCAAATGCCTTTTTCAGATCGATAAATATACCGAGTGCTGTGCGTTTTTATTTATTTGTTTATTTAAGGAAAAACAAACAGTAGCACAATAAGGTTACACTTATGATCTTGAACATTAGGCACATTATAACAATTATGCTACCCACTACGTTCTCCACGGATTACAATTTAAAGTACTTAAAAACTAGCTAGTAACACAGACAATACCTAGCACATAATACCTAGGCGTTATCCCAGAATTCATATCTGGATTTTTAGAATTAAAGTAAATTTGTGTGCGTACATTATTAAACATTAGTAAGTATGTTAATTATATAATAATTTAATAATTTACTGGTCCTTTAGGGTTGCTTGGATTTGTTTCTTAAATAAATTTTTAGTAAGAAAAAGAATGTCGATTGAATTAAACTCATTGTTGTATGTCTCAACTAAACGACGAAGTGGCGAACGCGAGCCAGCGTTGGATTTACAGAGGCGAGTAGCAAATAGACGTCGAGTGCGTACCTCACGTACATGAACTGTTCGAGGAACCAGGTAACACAGGTAACTAAGTCCGGACAGTCAAAATGATTGCGGCAGACATTGAACAGAGTCATAACTTCCAGAAGTTTCCGTCTTGATTTTAAGGTCAGAAGATCATACTCGACTTCGTTTTTCATCAATATTGTTTTTCAGATTTGTCACAAGGTCGATTGTTGCGGTTAGCGTATTGGATTTTGCGCGGAAACCATATTGTTTTTTAGAGAAGAAGTTGATAGCATTGAGATAATTATCTAAACGGTTATGTAATATTTTCTCGTAGATTTTAGAGATTATCGGGAGAACTGAGATGGGACGATAATTGCCCGGGTCGGTTTTTTTCCCTGACTTAAAAATTGGACTCACTTTTGCTACTTTGAGAGAATCAGGGAAGAAGCCGTTTAGTAAACAATAGTTAATACTCATTGTTAGTTTGTTTAATATTAATATTTTGATGCATTTTATTGTTTTGCAACTAATGCCGTCTCGGCCCGTACTAGTGTTCGGATTGAGATTATCCACGATTTTGCTTACTTCCTCTTCCGTAGTTGGCTTTAAATATAGTAGTTTGCATGAACTAGACTTTGAGACCGTTTGAGTGCTTGGCTGCGTATGTGTATACGTTTTGATTTTATTTGCTAGAATAGAACCTATAGTGGCTAAGAAAGTGTTAAAATAATTACATATTTCTTGAATGTCTGTAATTGAACCCGTTTGTGTATCTAGTTTTGAAGGAGCAGAGCACGACTTTATTTTGTTACCAGCTAAGTTCCCAATTAACTTCCACATCTTTAAAGGTTTTCTTTCACAGTTTTTGAAAGCTTTGTAATAATAACTATTTTTAGTACTCTTGATTTGTTCAGACACGGAATTTCGTAGGGCTATAAAGTCTTTTCTTATTATTTCGTTGTTTGGATTTTCCTTGTTAATAGACCACAGCTGATTTCTTTTAGTTATCATTCCAATTATGTCTTTATTAATCCAATCTGATTTTAGCGCATTTTGAATTTTGAATTTTGATATTGTATTTTTATTTACTGCTTCTTTTATTATATTTTCAAGGCTGTCGTAGTTACTGTCAGAGATATTCTTAATCGTACTTTCTACTGTATGATAGAGTGCTGTGTAATCTAAGGTGTGATACTTTATTTTCTTTTTCGTTTCGATTGTGTATTTGCCAACTTCTAAATATATTTGCTTGTGGTCTGACATGGGTAATTCTACTATAGTCATATGAAATTTTTGATTTTTCAGATTTGATGAGACATGGTCACGAATCGATGTTTTTGTCGGTGTATCACGGGTGCTGAATTTTGTATCAATTTTTTTCAAGACTGTGTTTCCGTTTTCTAGTAGTATTTTTGTGCATTTATTAGTTGTTCGATTAGGATTGAGTAGATCGTAGTTGAAATCACCGAATACTAAAGTTCTTTTCCTCCTCATCAGCTGCTGTGAGTATTCCTCCAGAAATCCATTATTGTTTGATTTTGGAGTTTTATATATGGCGCCAATATCCAGCGAGTATTTATCTAAATGAACCCATAAGTAGTGATTGTCCTCTTTACACAGATCTTCTAAATAATTGTGTTTTAGGCAGTCGTGAACAAATATGGATACTCCACCTCCTCTTGAGTTTTCTCTAATATTATAATAATGGGTGTAGTTTGGTAAATTCAGACTTTTGGCTTCAGATTCTGACTTGATCCAGTTTTCTGATAGTATAATTACATGCACAGGACTGGATATGTTGTATTGTATAACGCAGTTTAGTTCATCGAGTTTTCCCGGCTTTACTATGCTACGTGCGTTAGCGTAAAGAAATTTTAGGGATTTCGTGTTTTTTATTAAATTGCTGTACGAATCAGTGACTTCGTGAGTAGTGTTTAGGGTTGAATCTTCTGTATCTTGTATCGTTAGTTTTTTGGCTGAATGTTTGTAATTGTAGGTACACCTTTGACATATTTTATGGTAATATCCTTTTCACCAGCATCTAGTCGCCGTTTCAGCTCGTCTCTCAAATTGTTCCGATATTTTTGTTGGTAGGGTGTCTCATCAGAATAGATTTTGATATTTTCAGATTTTATGTTTGATCTATTGCGTAGGATTAATTTTGCTGCTTTGGATGGCGAGAATATAATTTTTATAGGTCTGGATATATCAGGATTATATTTTCCTAGTCGTATAGTTTTTGCTGGTTCTATGCAGTCTGGAATAGCCATTTCTATTGCCTTCCTTACTTCTTCGCTATCATGACTGTCTCTCTTCAGAGTTTAAGGATCGTTTCTCTTTTATTCCTCGTATGATAACATTCTTCTCCCTCTGAGATCGTTCGTAAGTCTCTGATATAAAATCTTCATAACTAAAAGAAGGTGTAGTTATCGCGCAAGAGGAACCAGATTTTAGTGATGCTATTTCATTTTCAATAGCCTCCACTTTTTGCTCAATGTTAGCTCTGAAACCTGCGATGTTGGCTATCTCTGATTTTATTTTGACCTGTTCCGAGGACAAAAGGTCAGTTGCTACCTTGATCTGACTGATCTCTTCCTTTATTGCTGAAACGTCTTGAGATATTTTGTTAAGATTTTCAGTTTGGGTTTTAGCCATATCCTTCATAAGTGATTCCATTTTAGCTTGAAATGTATCAAATTGTGCACCAAAATCATCATGCGGCTGTTTTCTCTTGGCGCGAAAAGTTATCTGGTTGGTGTTGTCAGACAAAGCCACCTTTCGCAAATCTGGTTGTGAACCACCAGTCTTTACAGACCTATCAATACCACTTGTTATTGCTATCGAGTCTTTATTGCCTTCGTTACACGTATTAGGCGACTGCGGTGGCGATCGAACGACACTCATTGTGTGTTATTGTTTTTATAGTTATGAAAAGATATTTACTTGGTATGTTCGGAGGTGCGCCCGCACAGGATCACGACGAGAGCGAGATGAATATTCGTAGCCCGTCTCTTTTCCCCGAGGGGGTGAGGAGTAACACTTGCCGCTCGCCGCTCGCTTGAGTGTGTTGACGGATATTAATAACGACCGAAGTTGCGTAAATAAGACAATGCCAAAAAACTACTTGGATGGAGAGCACTTGGTTTCACTTTTGCATAAAGCACTATTAGTAATTTTATTAAGTTGTGGTCGACACGTCCGTACCGTAAGCTTCTCAATTTTTTGCAATTCCTATGTAATATATGGCTATATATAATTATAATTATAATTCTAATATATGGCTCTGATCGCTCTTTTCTGCAGAATAAAAAGAGACTCGATGTCTGCAGCCCGTCCCCACAGTAAAATACCGTAAGACATGATACTATGAAAGTAACAAAAATAGGCCAGCCTCCCGGTATCTACATCATATATTGCTGATCTTAGCCGTCCTGCGAAAGATATTAAATGAGTACCCCATTGTAGCCTTGAGTTGAGCATGATTCCTAAGAAAACAATTTTATCGACGAATTCTATATTCTCTTGATTCAATACTATGACACAATCACTACTTAAGACGTTTGGTAAAGAAAATTTTATGCACTTAGGTTTTTTCCCATTTAATACTAAACTATTAGCAGTGAACCAATTTTGAGCCTGCATTAGGGAATTATTTACGTCTTCAAAATTTGTAGCAGGTCTACCTCAAAAATTAAGGAAGTATCGTCACTAAATAACACCATTTGTGATTGTTTTTTTAAATAAATGGAGTAGATCATTGATATACACTAAAAAGAGGAATGGACCCAATATCGAGCCTTGTGGAACACCTATTTTTACTTTAAATCCTAGTGAATTGATAACGTTTATTTGGACTTGCTGTTGTCTATCATTTAAATAAGATTTTACTTAATTGAGCGCAAGTTGTCCAAGTCCGTAATGCTCAAGTTTCAAGAGTAAGGTTTCATAATCGACGCAATAAAATGCCTTGGAGAGGTAACAAAAGATTCCTACGGCGTCTTGGGCCTCTTCCCACGCGTTAAAAATGTGTCTTAATAAGGTTGTACCGGCGTTGGTCGTACAACATCCTTTGGTGAAACAATACTCTTGATCATGAAGGATTTTATTTGTATTAAAATGATTGAGCATTTGATTAAGGATTACCTTTTCAAACACCTTGCTGAAAATCAGCAACACAGTCTTTGTTGTCCCCGGATTTTAAAAGTGGTATTACCTTACTGTATTTAATTAAATCCGGGAAGACACCTTGGTCCACACACAAATTCAATATTAAGGCAAGGCGCTATGGTCTCAATTATGGAAGTACAGAGTTTAATGGACATTCCCCAAAAGCTTTTTTTACTGTTATAGGGTTATTATGCTTCCTGCCGGGGTTGTGAGTTTGTCCGAAAGGAATATCGCGGCCCTGGCACACAGGCAACGGAAGGAACACGGGTGGGTTTAAGTCAGTAAAAGTCTGACACGCCCTCCCGCTCCACCCAGAGCGGGAGAAGTTATTTGATAATTTTGCATACTGAAAAAAAAAATTGGGTTATTATGCATAAAGTTAAATTCAATCGAACAAGCTGAAAGCTGAAGCTGACGTTCGCCTTTACTAAATCAAAAGAGAGCGAGGGCGAGGAATTTAAGGTTTCAGTAGTTTTAAGTGGGATACTGGTAAAGTTATTTACAAATTATTAAGCAACTTCTCGCAAACGAGACCACTACATGATGTCTTCAGTGTGTAATTAGAATTATGCTTTTTGTTCCTGTTCGTTTAATTATTGATAATTTTACAAACCGTCTGTATTTTATTGTTTGGTGATTTAACCTTGTTGCTAATGTATAAGGCTTTAGCTGTCTTACAAGTGTTCTTAAAAGTTAAAGAGCAAGTAGCAACATACTCGTACATATTAAAAGTTTCCGTGTTAATATAAGGCTTAAAGCCATACAGCTCAAAAAGTCTATCCCTACTTTTCCTGATTCCTTTAGTTGCCCAGTCACTAAATAAAAACTTAGGGCTGATAGAGTTTTTGTGTTCTTCTTAATATAATTATGGAACTCGGTCTGGACCAACGAAAATGATTCTTCATGCGAAATATTAACATTGTTAATTGTAAGGTCCTGATTATTTAACTTAAAAACTAAAGTGCTATTCAATTTATTTAAATCAACTGCTGTTATTGGCCTGAATTGTATCTGCATATTTTTTATTGGTATGTTGGACTCAAAAGTTACGGATTGACCATTGTGATCAGAAGGGAGATAATTAACGACGGCTTTATCTAAATAGTCGCAACAACAAAACACATTATCAATTCATGTAGCATTAGTCGTAGTTACTCGGGTTGGTTATACAAACACATTTGACAAATTGAATGATTTGAATAAATTTAAAAATCTACTGGTATTTGAATAATTTTCTAAAATATTAATTTTAAAGTCACAACAGATAATTACTGATCTATTACCAGTTTTGCCAAAACATCTTCCAATACCGACTCAAATATAGAGTATACGTAGTTTTGATAATTTGGGGGTCTGTAAACGCGTAGTGTGCGTTTAGAGACATGCAACATGCTTCTCAACAGAAGACAGTAAAATAGTAATCAATGTAGTAATTGGGTTGTACTAACAGCACCTTCCCGATGACATAGTTGTTAGAATTCCCGGCTTTCGACTTTTAATATAAAATATAATTATATCATCACATTTGCAATAGATGTTGTTAGTGCTAGTTTAATATGAAGTGCATAGTAAAAACTTGGCAAACAGTCAGTACGTTGCAGGATTTATTTATTATAAGCAGATCTGTGGGAAAGAAAAAGGGATGGAAGAATGCTACCTTTAAAATTGCTTTCAAGAGGAAGTAAATTTGTTCTATGGTGCGCCAGCCCATGAAGTGATGCAGTATTGAAAAACCGGCCAAGTGCGTGTCGGCCCACGCACAACGAAGGGTTCCGTAGTTGGGATGAATTTATTTCAAGAAAAACTTAACTTTGTAGTTGAAAGAATATTCTCCCGTATTATCGACGTACGTCACGGTCAATTCTCCAACTGCTAATGAAAGTTTGTTATGGTAAAAAAATATTATTTTACACATCACAATCATGTTGACTGAACGGTTTCCACGTTGATGGGCAAATGTATACGTATATGAGTATTCGTTAATGTCAAGTCAGCCCAGAAAAGATTCTAGTTGACTATTCCGTCTTCGCCAGTGTTCATCATAGCAAAAGATTTCAGGTTACAGTTATTGTTTCCTTTTTGGAAAGGTTGGTCACAATAATGTGTATCTATTGACAATTTGATGTTATTTTTTTGCAGTGAGCGGCCTGTGGGGCACGGGGCTGTACCTGACTGGCAAGATGGGCGCAACCATGACGCTGAATGCGCTCTACGTGTACACAGCCGAGCTGTTCCCGACTCGTGCTCGCCAGCGCCTCCTCGCCGCCTGCTCCACGCTCGGCCGCGTCGGAGCAATACTCGCGCCGCTCACGCCGCTGCTGGTGAGTACTGCGCAGCCACTGTATGTATACAACACGGAGTGTTCCCGACGACAGCGCGCCCGTGCTTGCTCGCCGCATGCTCCACGCTCGGCCGCGTCGGAGCCATACTCGCGCCGCTCACGCCGCTGCTGGTGAGTACTGCGCAGCCACTGTATGTATACAACACGGAGTGTTCCCGACGACAGCGCGCCCGTGCTTGCTCGCCGCATGCTCCACGCTCGGCCGCGTCGGAGCCATACTCGCGCCGCTCACGCCGCTGCTGGTGAGTACTGCGCAGCCACTGTATGTATACAACACGGAGTGTTCCCGACGACAGCGCGCCCGTGCTTGCTCGCCGCATGCTCCACGCTCGGCCGCGTCGGAGCCATACTCGCGCCGCTCACGCCGCTGCTGGTGAGTACTGCGCAGCCACTGTATGTATACAACACGGAGTGTTCCCGACGACAGCGCGCCCGTGCTTGCTCGCCGCATGCTCCACGCTCGGCCGCGTCGGAGCCATACTCGCGCCGCTCACGCCGCTGCTGGTGAGTACTGCGCAGCCACTGTATGTATACAACACGGAGTGTTCCCGACGACAGCGCGCCCGTGCTTGCTCGCCGCATGCTCCACGCTCGGCCGCGTCGGAGCCATACTCGCGCCGCTCACGCCGCTGCTGGTGAGTACTGCGCAGCCACTGTATGTATACAACACGGAGTGTTCCCGACGACAGCGCGCCCGTGCTTGCTCGCCGCATGCTCCACGCTCGGCCGCGTCGGAGCCGTACTCGCGCCGCTCACGCCGCTGCTGGTGAGTACTGCGCAGCCACTGTATGTATACAACACGGAGTGTTCCCGACGACAGCGCGCCCGTGCTTGCTCGCCGCATGCTCCACGCTCGGCCGCGTCGGAGCCATACTCGCGCCGCTCACGCCGCTGCTGGTGAGTACTGCGCAGCCACTGTATGTATACAACACGGAGTGTTCCCGACGACAGCGCGCCCGTGCTTGCTCGCCGCATGCTCCACGCTCGGCCGCGTCGGAGCCATACTCGCGCCGCTCACGCCGCTGCTGGTGAGTACTGCGCAGCCACTGTATGTATACAACACGGAGTGTTCCCGACGACAGCGCGCCCGTGCTTGCTCGCCGCATGCTCCACGCTCGGCCGCGTCGGAGCCATACTCGCGCCGCTCACGCCGCTGCTGGTGAGTACTGCGCAGCCACTGTATGTATACAACACGGAGTGTTCCCGACGACAGCGCGCCCGTGCTTGCTCGCCGCATGCTCCACGCTCGGCCGCGTCGGAGCCGTACTCGCGCCGCTCACGCCGCTGCTGGTGAGTACTGCGCAGCCACTGTATGTATACAACACGGAGTGTTCCCGACGACAGCGCGCCCGTGCTTGCTCGCCGCATGCTCCACGCTCGGCCGCGTCGGAGCCATACTCGCGCCGCTCACGCCGCTGCTGGTGAGTACTGCGCAGCCACTGTATGTATACAACACGGAGTGTTCCCGACGACAGCGCGCCCGTGCTTGCTCGCCGCATGCTCCACGCTCGGCCGCGTCGGAGCCGTACTCGCGCCGCTCACGCCGCTGCTGGTGAGTACTGCGCAGCCACTGTATGTATACAACACGGAGTGTTCCCGACGACAGCGCGCCCGTGCTTGCTCGCCGCATGCTCCACGCTCGGCCGCGTCGGAGCCATACTCGCGCCGCTCACGCCGCTGCTGGTGAGTACTGCGCAGCCACTGTATGTATACAACACGGAGTGTTCCCGACGACAGCGCGCCCGTGCTTGCTCGCCGCATGCTCCACGCTCGGCCGCGTCGGAGCCATACTCGCGCCGCTCACGCCGCTGCTGGTGAGTACTGCGCAGCCACTGTATGTATACAACACGGAGTGTTCCCGACGACAGCGCGCCCGTGCTTGCTCGCCGCATGCTCCACGCTCGGCCGCGTCGGAGCCATACTCGCGCCGCTCACGCCGCTGCTGGTGAGTACTGCGCAGCCACTGTATGTATACAACACGGAGTGTTAACTATGCAAAATTTAATATGCCAAAACATTTGATGGATAATTCAATCGCCATTTCCAAAATTCCGCGGCAAATTGAAGTATTTAGGTCTATTTTTCACCACATGCGTCGCTGCTACTCAAAACAAGAAAAACGGCGTCGAGTAATGTGGTTTTGAGACCATGAAAAATATTGAAAACAGTGCTAATTTTACGTGTACAAAGGACTTTCTTATTATAATTTACTCTTATTTGAAGTCTTCATGTACCTGATTGCTTGAACGAAGTCTGATTTGTCCAACCTTGTTTTGTGTGTTATGATGGTCACCCTACGGTTAACAATCAATGTCAAATTATAACAATTGAACGAGTTGCCAATTTGTCTTCGACATTTTGTATGACTGCGAGCGTTTCTAAACGGAAGGCGCCGTTTGTATAATTACGAATCACATAATATATACTGCCCTATGTGCACGACGCGCGATCACCACGCCAGCTCGCCGCCTGCTTTATGCTCGGCCGCGTCGGGGCCATCCTCGCGCCGCTCACGCCGCTGCTGGTGAGTACTGCGCAGGAACAGTAGGTATATGTACACCGCAGAGTGTTCCCGACGCGCGCTCGCCAGCGGCTTTTCGCCGCCTGCTCAACGCTCGGCCGAGCTGCGAAATTGCACGATGATCTAATTCGGTCGCATCAGTTACTAGGCAGTTGGCACGCTCTGGAATTACGTCATAAAATTGAATTGTTTGCATATGTCGTCTTTTTGGTACTGTACGAATAACCTATGTATCTGTCTATGTGTCGCAGGCGGTGTACAAGTGGTGGCTGCCAACGCTGCTGTTCGGCTCGCTGCCGCTGCTGAGCGCGGCACTGACGCGGCTGGTGCCGGATACGTTGCACCGCCGGCTGCCCGATAGCTTCGCCGACATGGACGCGTCGGCGCAGGAGGAGCTGCCCGCATCGCCCCCGCCCGTCCACAACACAGTCTGACACCCACAGCTCAATCGACTAAAGCACTTTGAGCGTTTGCCGGGTTAACTGAATTCAGACTTTGCATTTTGTCCGATGCGCTGGGTTTTTGTAATCATTTTGTCTCAACTAAAATAACATTATTATGCTATCATTTAGCTACGATGGGTACTAATATGGTTCTCAGTACGGTGTATCTTCAGTTAGCTAATTCTTATCATTGGTTCGCGGGATCTGCACTACCGATAACATGTGCAGGGTTCTAAGTACTGTTAAAGCTTGCATTTTAAGCTGAAATATAATTTCAACTTGAAAGTTGAATTTTTTTTAAATCAATAATTTCGTTTTAGTTGAGAATTTCGAGCATCCACCTCGTTCTAGAGGTTACACTCGTTTATAAAACTAATAGATAATAATATAATATAGATCATAAGTTTTTTAAACATCCCAATTATTAGTTATGTGTTCTTTGAATAGCCTGTTCAGGAAAGCATGCGATGTGCGACACTTCTAGAGCTTTGGCATGACATAAGTACATCAAAAGTTGTTTATCACAACTTATTACTATCAGTATTGAATGAACTGTGTAAAATAAGTAAAAAAAAGTGTAGACACAATGTTAGGATGTGTCATGCAAACGTATCAAACAATGAACGGATAATTTTAATTAATTTGTTAAAGAAAATCATTGTAGAATGAAAAGTGAAAATACTTTTACTGTAAGTAATAAATAGTGTAAAATACTTTATCTGTAAGAACTTACTGTTTTATCCTGACTAGATAATAAGACTGGATGTAGGTGACATGTGGTTGTGATGTGAAACACCTGAGCGGAAATAACTAGAAAATTACGAAATAAATTAAAAAATGGGCCAACTTAAAATATTGAGTAATTGGCACTTGAGTCAAGGTTCGTGAAACTTGTTGTTGTTTTTTAAAAAGACATCTTCAACTACCTTTCCGATTCGTTTGCGTCTCGATAGCATTGAGACAGAGGAAGTACCCTACCTAGATACTTGTTTCTTAATGAGCATTTGTTAGTTTAAAATACATTGCATGATGATATCGGCTAAACCACACTTGTTTAATAAAATTCCACTCTAGACTGTGAGTTGCTGCGTGGTCTAACCGTAGATAGTCTCCCGTACCTATATGTCGTGGCCAGATCATAGAAATGGCCAGCTCAAATTGACCATATCGTTTAAACGTCAACGTTTAATGATATGTCAGTCGACGTTTGGCCATATTATTAATTTAGAGTGTCCATGGTTTTATGTGTAGGGTATAGTAAAAATTGTCATGTAACTGCGACCAACTTAGAAGTAGCGCTTGTCGGCCGCTGCCGCGGCACCGTTCTCATCGCTCGCTCGGCTATGCAACATAACACTTAAAATAACTTAAAAAACAAACACGCAGCTTGTGACACTTCGATCAAATGGGTTAGGTTAAGTGGCGAGCGGTACTCCCAAGTTGGTTGTTTTCCATAATATCGTATTTGGTACCTAATCCAATAAAAGTCCATCGCCTTTTTTTCGTGGTTACCCTACTTTGTTTGATTGGTTGTATGCCATCGCCATGATGCACAACAAAAACAAAGCGACATCAACGCCTCTACCGGTGGATAATCTAACTATTTTACGATATGATCACTATGTTTGGCCACATCATGAAGTAGTGCGTTTAACTGTACATATCGTTAAACGTTGAGTATTCAATGATCTGGCCAGACCACATCAAGATGTGGCCAACGGACGATGTTCTATTTCATGAAATACAACCATTTCATGAAATGATCGAACACTTCACGAAGTGATCAATTCTAAGTTCTAGCCACGGCATATACACAAACTAAGCTTTCACTAAACGTGCAGACATTACAACTATTAAAACTTTAATAATATTATAAATCAATCATTTTGTAAGGAAAACCTTGCACTTTTTGTTATGAACATGACAACAATGTTCACCTAACCTAGAGCACCTAACGTCTCATTTTGTAAACTGATCTCAAGGAGCTGCTGTATGACACAGCTTCACGTTTCACATGGAAGTACAAATCTCTTCTTCTTTCTCTCTTCAGAAGCTATGTATACGGTTTAACCGAAGGGTGATGGGGTAATAATGTTAATGGTCGAAGATCGTTTAGACTTTAAAATCCACGAGCATATTGTTTAGTTTTTAGTATTAGTAGATTGTATCATTCGTGCCGGTCACAATGACGGACACTCGATAACCTTCATATAGATTCGTAAGACAATTAACAATAAAGTGACAATTTTAATTTACTCAAGAGAGTGTTTTATTTACTTTCACGCTAAAGTTAAATATTGTGACAGATGATCCGATCAAAATAAAGGGTTACTTGACACAGATTAATTGTATTCGACATTTATATTTTTACGCCTGTTTACGACTGCAATTTACTCATAAAATAACAGGCTAATAACACTGGTAAATACACTATGGTTTAGTGTAAAAAAAAACAAGAATAATAATGAAATCTCAGCGATCTCTGCGGCGATTGCTTAGAGCCGAGAATCATGGTCGAGTCTGTTTAATTATGATTAGGACATTTTATAGCGCCCGAGTTTGTTCTATTTGATCACGCTGTGTCATTGTTAAACTAAATAGTTAATTATGTTATATATAACATGGAAGGTTGTTAATAATAAGTAGCCATGAGGCTAAGGTCGCGAATAAGAGGGAAGTGACAGTGGCCCCAATACAGTGCCTTGAGGAACCACGTGCAGGGGCCGGAGAAAGATGAGACATGGGCTTAAAATGATTATCTAATCAATACTCTGAAAATTGTATGTTACTTAATGTACTAACGTTCTCTTTTATTAACATACCTATATACGTTATATTGCAACGTTTGTTGTTCAGTTTCAAAAAGTAAGTTCTAAGTTCTATCCGGATCTTTCTAACTATGTTTTGTAGTAACAGTTCAAAAGCAACATTAAAATTGCTGAACTAGTTTAAAATGTTTGCGGAAAATACCATAGCATTAGCAATACGGGTATCATGGCGTCGGTGTGCAGGCCTTCATTACTACAATCCTAGATACTTCATTTCATTGCTACTATTTATGACGATTTTAAAACTGGCTACATAATTAATAAAACCGGCCCAGTGCGTGTCGGACCAAGCACTATATAGGGTTCCGTAGTTGGGATGAGTTTATCCAAAGAACAAACTTAACATTGTAGTTTAAAAACAAGAGAATCTCACAACAAGTCCTTTCATTTGATATGTCACACGGTACAGATTACAATACTTTTTTTTTCCAACCTGCCCCCAAAAGTGACCCCATTATTCAAAATTAATTTATTTACGTTACAAGTCCTTGTTTCGGTCACAGATATGCAGTAGATTCGGAGCAAATTGGCTGTGACAGACAGACCAGCCAGCCAGCCAGACAGACGAGACACACGAGTGATCCTGTAAGCGTTCCGTTTTTAGGGTTCCGTACCAAAATGGTAAAAAGGAACACTTATGGTGCGACTCAGTCTGTCTATCCGTCTGTCTGTCACAGCTGGATATCTCAAGAACTGCTAATGCTATCAACTTGAAAATTCGAAATGGGTCTACTAGGGTAATGTCGAAAGTGAAGAAAAGCGCACGTCAATGTCAAACCTCGGGGCTTGAATATTGAAAAGTTTATTTTTTTGGAGGGAGGAGCGGTTAAAACCAAGCCTGTACTTATACTATATTATTATAGCCAGTCACCAAAAGGTGAATTATAATAATAATTTCCATCTTAATAGGTACGAGGGCGACTCTGAAAGTTTTTAGAACTGGCCACTTGTAAACGATATAATAAAAAAAGAAGTTCAAATTTTGAAAATGGAACTATTTGCCAATATTATTGTGTATGTATTTTATTAATTTGTCATTTGTTTACGATTTGGCGGCAAATTGAAAATTGTCTGTTTCACGTCCGCATGAATTTAACTCGAGAAAATTTTCGTACAATGATTTTTTATGACTTTCGATGTAATTTAAGTCAACAAGAAAATTATGATAGACTTCGATTAGCCTTTGACAAGGAAGCCCCATCTCGTGCCACTGTTTACAACTGGTTTAAAAAGTTAAAACGTGGTCGCACTAGTCTCACCGACGATGATTTGCGTGAGGGACGGCGGATTAACGGAGGTGACTCAAATGCTGTGTTCGACTACTTACGGGTGACGAAATCTGGTTTTATTGTTATGATCCTGAAACTAAGAGACAGTCTGATGTCTGGGTGTTTCCTTACGAGGAGTTGCCAACTAAAGTGAAGAGAGGTCGAAGCGTGGGAAAAAAGATGGTGGCCTCGTTCTTCGGAAGGACCGGTCATTACGCAACAATTGTTTTAGAAGATCAGAAAACAGTTACTCCAGAGTGGTACACTAAAATTTTTTTGACACTTGTCTTGGAAAAAACTTCGGGAGAAACGACCTCGCAGTAGGATCCTCCTTCACCACGACAACGCCTCGTCACACACCGCCAAACAAACAATCGACTACTTGGCGACGTCAGACGTGGAATTACTGGGTCACCCGCCCTATGACCCCGACGTCGCACCTTGCGATTTTTATTTATTTCCGAAAATAAAAGAAAAAATTGAGGAAAACGTTTTATGGACGCCGAGGAAGCAGTGGTTGCATTTCAAAATACCGTCGAAGATACCGATAAGGACGAGTGCGCAAAGTGCTTTTCTCAGTGGTTCCATCGGATGCAACGATGTACTGATGTAGAGATGTGTCCCTCACTCATGAGGTGCCTCGTTTGAGATACTCACGAGTACCTCAAACGAGGCACCTCATGAGTGAGGGACTCGCAAATTGAAAGAGTTACTCGAATTTCAACATTGAACCAACTCACTCGTTCACGCGTCCTCACTTAAAAATTGACATTGACATTATTGACGCGAGTACTCGCGAGTGAGTATTGAGTGAGTGAATGAACCGACTTTCATAATTGTACAGAATATACAGAATGAGTTCGGCTCGTGAGGTGAATACATCGACGTACGACTCCTCGCCTCAAATGAGGGGTACCTCTTGAGGACCTCGCGAGGTAAAATGAGGTACTCCCTCAACCTCATATAAAAATGATGAGTTACCCATCACTATACTGATGTAAATGGACACTATTTTGAAAAGATATAATAAAACTAATAACTTGCTAGTTTGTTCAGTTTTTTGATTTTCTAAGAACTTTCAGTGTCAAAAAACTTGAGGATATTCATTGATAAGAACTTTTCTTGAACTGCCCAGCTACAGGAAGTGAGCCGCAAACTATTTGCATGCGCTGCATCTTTGAAGAGATTACGTAATTTTCTACCGACTGCTACCAAGATTGCGCTTGCCCAATCGCTTCTTCTACCCATCCTTGATTATGCAGATGCCAGCTATCTTGACCTTACCCAAGACCAACTTGATAAGCTTGAGCGGCTTCAAAATGTTTGTATAAGGTTCACATACGGTTTGCGCAAATATGACCATGTTTCCGAATATCGTGTGAAGCTCAAGTGGTTACCAATTCGCCTTCATATTCTTATTCTTTCCCTTTTGTATTGCACTTTTTTCCCCTTCCACCCCTCTCTATGTCAAGGAACGTTTCCAGTTTCTTTGCGACTCCATCACGAAATTTTTAAGGTCATCAGATAACTTGAAGCTTAGAATGCCTATGCATTCCACAACTTTCCTCGACAAATCCTTCACTGTCCAGACCGCTCGTTTATGGAATGCATTGCCAGTTGAACACTCTTCACACACTTCTCTTGTACACCGAACTAAACTAACTATCAATAAATTCCTTACTTTTGGCTATGAGAATCTTAGAGCTATTGTACAAATAAAATTCTCTAAATTAAAAAATCATTTTGACACAACTAAAATCGAATTTGACAATCGCAAATCCACGTGATACCCGTGGTTTGCCCTAACCCGTGATTTTTTTTAGAGCCGGAGGCGCGAATGGGGTGCAGCCTCGACGTGTTTTATATGGAATTTTCACTTTTTGCATGGAAAATACGAAAAAATATTACCTACATGTTGAGATTATGGGGGTTTCATAAAGGGGGTCAAATTTTCATTATTTTTGCGATAGCTGGTCGCACCATTTTCGAGATATAAGCAAAAGAAAGAATAAATACAGTACTGTTTTTGCACGTGAAGTCGAGAGATGTTGATGTGAATTTTCAATCGCGATAAAAAATTGTCAGGTTTAGTCTGGTTTCGTTTTTTACAATTCAAATTCAGTATAGCAAAAGTGCCATTTTCACTAAACTAAAAACTCAGTACTATCTTAGTGCTGTCAAACTAAAATATAGTTAAGTTGTGTCACTTTAGTCTATTTCAGGATGGGAAATCGTCGTTTGACAGGAATAAATTAAATTTTTAGTAATTTTTAGTCTAGTTTAGAGGCATTTGTTACAAGAGAATCGGCACCATTGTATGCTTATTATTTGCACCAACGACAGCCCCATTTTATGTCAAATAAAAATCATGTTGTAAAAAATCACGGGTACGTTAACAGGACGTGACCGGTATACCAAACTAAACTACACCTAAAATAAAATAAACTAAAATTGACTAACGTAAATAAGACTATTATCAATAAAAAAATAATATAAAGTGTAATTACGATTAAGGTTGCCTGAAAGGGATTGCGGAAGGCCGCCTATTGTATATTTTGTAGTGTTTGATTATTATATTTTTGCTATGTATTTTTGTGGTGTACAATAAAGTATATATGTATACATATATAAATAAATAAATATTGGTAACATAACATCCCTACACTGATCACAATGAGCAGCATCCTGTGTGCTGCTGCACTCTTGCTTTATTGAGACAATTGTCAGCATGTAGTAGCCGATGGCCTGACACGGATGTTGCGTCGCCTCTGGGGAATATATTATAATTTTTTTATATGTTATTCGATGGCAAACAAGCCGACGCCGATGGCTGCTTGATGTTTAGTGACCGCCATCTATGGACATCTGCAGTACCAGAGGTATCGCAGTTGCGGTGCCATCCCAAAGCTGTAATGCCACGTGTGCCTGTAACCACACCGCCGGCACCCATAGTGTATTGTGCCCATATATTTCAAACCAAAAGAGCTCTCCTACTAAGATACTGTACCACTACATGCTTGACGTCTTGTAAGGCGCGGGCACTCACACGTGCGTTTGGAAAACTAGCAGTCTATTACAATGATAATTAGTTTTAGTATTCTCAAGTGTTCATCAATCAAAAATAGTTTTTCTATGACATAAAAAACGTTTACTGTTGAACTGGTTTGATCATTTCAAACGTTTGTGTTGCGCGGTTTGAATATTAGGCATCACATGCGCGGACATCATATTATGCCTTGCCGTAGATAATTAATTAACGTGTGCAGCAGGCCTTATAAATATTACCAGAACTGGCTGAAGAGAAATAACTCCAACCCGGAAAAATAACGACTTGCGACAGTGTTATGATCTTAGATAATATTATATAGTTCTGTCCTCTACGTCATTCGTGTGAAAAAATCCAGCGATAATGTTTGTTCAGATGTTCTGAAATTGGTAACGGCAGCTGTTTTATCCTTCTACTGAACAAAGTATGTTATCTACGTTGTAGGTACCTATTTAACCGTAGTTCATATTTATCAGAGTTTTGTAAAAAATCTCTCTCTGGGATTTCCATACTAGTGGTTGCATAATAACTAATCATAAATAAGGAAGGCTGCGCCGGCTGTAAGGACTCGCACATCGAGTGCTCTCGGCACTACACAGTACTACAGATTGGCGCGTATTCGCGATTGCATCTCGAGTGAGATTTGATTGACAGTGGGCCTTGGCCTAGTATCGGCTTTCTAATTGATCGGTTGTTATTGTTGCGGTGGCCGAGGGCGGAGCAGTGTTGGTTGCGGTGGCGAGCGCGCGTCACGGGACATTGTTTGTAGCTCAGTGTTGGACGCCGCGGTCATGGGTGTAGACGCCGAAGGAGACAAGCCGAGGTCCGGCCTGGCACCCGGCGAGGTAGATGCAGAGAGCGTGGTGCGGCAGCTGGGTCAGGCGGGCCGTTTCCACGTGCGCGTTTACGTGCTGGTGGCGCTGGCGGCCGTGCAGGTTGGCCTGCTGCACACCACCTACATCTTCCTTGCGGCCAGCGTGCCCTACAGGTACGTACTAACCAAGCATAGTCACGTGAGAGCAACATTTGTGAAAGTTCCTAGCCGTAAAATCGTCCTCAAGCCCTGGATCACACCTGGCCTCTTACGGTGTATTCGACATAGGGATAACCTTCACCGGACATTCTTAGCAGACCCAAAAAACGAAATTGTCGAGTTATCATACAAAAGATATCGAAACCACTGTAACCTTTTGCTCCGGAAACTAAGAAACGCGCACGAAAGCTCCGCTTTAAAAACTGCAAAGGACAATAAAGAAACATGGAATATTATCAAATCCATTACCAATCGAACCGGGAAACAAAAAACAGCTGACAAACTACTAACTGCCACTGAAGTTACGGACACACCTAATGCCATTGACCAAGTAAACCATTATTTTTCGAATATCGGTAAGCAATTAGCTGAAAATATCTTAAAAAGCCAAAATTCCCCACCGGCTCCATACTTTATGGAAACACCTCCTGCACGGGATTCTATGGTCCTTCTTCCTCCGGACGAGGCTGAAGTAGAGGCAGTCATTAACAACCTAAAAATTGATTGTGCCACTGGATGGGATTCTGTGCCGGGTAAACTCCTCAAGCTGGGTAAAGAAATACTAATTCCACCTATTACAAAACTTATTGAAGCCTGCTTTGAACAAGGTATTTTCCCTCGAGTATTTAAGAAATCTCTTATTACACCTGTTCACAAGGGTGGAAACGAAGATGACTTTAAAAATTACAGACCTATATCAGTTCTGTCAGCACTGTCAAAAATATTGGAAAAATTACTAAACCGTAGACTCATGAAGTACCTAGAGCACTACAAAATAATATCGGACACACAATTTGGCTTTAGGCCCGGGAAAAGCACCGCAGATGCCGTTAATCAACTCGTTGATTACGTGACTGGTAAACTTGACGCAAAGCAAAAATGTCTAGGTGTTTTCCTGGACCTAGCCAAGGCGTTTGACACCGTCTCTATACCAACCCTTGTGACCAAGCTGGAACATGCTGGAATCCGCGGTAGGGTTCTGGGCATTTTTACAGATTTCCTTAGGGACAGGACACAAAAAGTAAAGATTGGTGAGGTCATTAGCAATGAAGCCAGGGTTGACTACGGTGTGCCTCAAGGTAGCTGCCTTTCCCCCAGTCTTTTTCTTCTCTATGTCAATGACCTGTGCCAGCAGTCGCTATGTAACGGTAAAATTGTTAGCTATGCAGATGACACCGTACTAATATTTCACGGAGATCAATGGGATGCGGCACGGGAAGCTGCAGAGATGGGGTTACGTAAAATAATCCACTGGCTGGAAGCTAACCTATTAACCCTTAATGTATCAAAAACCTCATTTCTGCAGTTTACTTTTGCCAATACCAAACCCAAAGTAATAAGTCTCAGAGCACACTCCTGTGACGCCGCGAATGACAGTATTCCATGTAATTGTCTTCCAATCAGACAACAAAAGACAATAAAGTACCTAGGAGTGATTCTGGACGAGAGACTTGGTTGGCGTCCCCACATTGAACAGTCATCCTCCCGTGTTAGGAAACTGATATGGGCGTTTAAAAAACTACGACATGTGGCCGAATTTAAGCTTCTCCGTACAGTTTATCTGGCATTGGCACAATCAATAGTGGGTTACTGTATTACTGCTTGGGGAGGTGCCTGTAAAACCTACCTGATACACCTCGAGAGAGCCCAACGTTCTTTGTTAAAAGTTATGACCTTCAAGCCGTACCGATTCCCTACAAAAACCCTGTATGAAAGTTGCCAAGTACTCACAGTGAGACAACTATACCTTCTCACTCTCATATTGAAACAACATGAACTCACACCAGTAAGTCATGCAACCAAACATAAGAGAACCATCAGTAATGTATGTAGCACAGTCAAATGTAAGACCGCCTCCGCTCGACGGCAACGCCTATATCTAACCACCTATATATATAACAAAATAAACACCATTCTTAACCTCAACCCACTAACAAAAAATAAAACTAAGATAAAACTAAATTCATGGTTGCAAACACTTGATTATTTACAGACGGAAAAACTAATTAAAGAACAATACTCCAAATGATTAAATAGTTAGGTTGGCATAATTATCAATCACTCGGACCACACACACACACTCACATATCCCACACACACGCACACACACACACACACACGCACACGTACACATCACTCATTCCCACCTACGTGTATACACGCACACACACCACACTAGAGCACGTATGCATTATCTTTTATTGATTAGTTATTGTTATTAGTATTATTGTTTTTTTTTTTTTTTATTTTAAATATTGTCTCAAACAACTGTTACAAATATTAGCTCCAACTATGGGCGAAGACACTGACTCCTGTAACACAGGTCTCACCTAGCACGGGAGTCAGGGTTTCAAATAGAAATGTATAACCTTTTTCCTTGTGTCAATAAAACATTTTTATTATTATTATTATTATTTGTCTATCCCTCGAGTATAAGGTGTTTTGTGGTTATTGACGCTCTGACCATAATTTTCCTGTTTTCCCGCGAGACATGGCAGAAATGTATGTAGGTACCTACTTTTTTTTTTCTCCCTGGGGAAATCATCATGGATACCCTCCGCCTGGGAAAAACGGGGGGTTATGTCGAACCCCTACTGACCAAAACCCCACTGTTCCTTCCAGTACCATGAGTCGAGGGCTCGGGAGATACTTGTACATTCGCCGCACCCCCGACTTGGTGTATTAGGTACCTACCGTATGTGTAAAGAACACGGGGAGTAAATTCAACACATTATTATGGAATCACAACGCGATAAATTCAGCTGCCGTGCCGACAGCACCGTCACTTTTCTACAAAAAAGCAGGACCGTTACTGACTATAAAAACACTTATATGTGTATTAGACGACACAAAGATAGTCATAGAGGGCACATCCAACGCAGGTGTCGAAACAGTATATAAGCAAACATTTGCCGAGCATGGCGCCGTCACGCTAGAGTGAGCATGAGAGTCTCTGTTCCGTAGTGCAGAAGGCCAGCTCTTCATAGCGATGACAGTTCAAATAGGAATGGACGTAGATACTTTGTAGATAAAAGCACACAATCTGGGAATATATGTATTTAGAAGGCATGTACATGGTAGTAGAAGGAACAGAGGGGGTTTAGTAGGTAGGAGTACGATATAACCCTCCGCTCCCCTACACGGAGGGCATCCATAAGGATTCCCCCACGGAAAAAAGGCATATACTGGTAGAGCTGGAAACGCCATACCTAATTTTATTACCATAAAGCAGAATTGCCGAGTTTTAATGTGAAGGGCCTCCCAGTCGTTGTTTTAGGCATAAATCTGAAGAGTTTTACCAAAAAATGATTGCGGGTTGGGAGCAACGTCTTTAGCAAATCTTTAGGAATCGCTATGACATTGGGAAATATACTTTGCGTTAAAATCGCTGATCAATACTGTTAGCACTGACGATAGATTTCACTTAAATACGGCACTGACATTTGCATCTTCTTATTTGTCTCTGTCGTTGTCGTCTTTTTTTCAGCCTCTGTGGTCTACACAATATGTAGTTCCAAATAATAAATCTATATAATAGTGGTATAGGTATGCATAGTTCAATGACTTTGTATGGCAGTTAATAGTTCTTATTGCATTATTCGTTGTCGTAGTGGCAATTCTGTAGCTTTATACAGCAGTAGTATGTTGTTTGCGGTGCGTGCGCCGGGAGTCGCGCCCGCATTCATACAATAGGCCGCTCGGAGCCCGCGAAATGCAATAAATCGCACTCATACTGAATTTCCGTTCAATTAATAAGTACGTATCATGCGTTCATAACGAGCATTACGGACTAGGTAAATTTGCGCTTAGTTTGGCAAAATCTTATTTAAATGATAGACAACAGCAAGTTCAAATTAATTGAATCAATTCACTCGGTTTAAAAGTAAAAACACCGGCCAAGTGTGTGTCGGACCACGCACAATAAAGGGTTCCGTAGTTGGGATGAATTTATCTCAAGAACAAACTTAACATTGTAGTTGAAAAACGTGTTCTCCCATACGGAATGTATGGGAGATCATGTTTTTCAAACTGCAAATTTAAGTTGGTTGATTATTTCTCGTTAACCTGTACAGCCTACTTAGCTCTCATAGTTTTATTAATAATATAATTTCGTTATAAATACTACTGCTGTGAATTTTTTCACAAGTCCAAGTACAACCATTTAGCTAGAAGGGGGGACGACGACACTGGACTCTAACAATAAATTTCAGTTAAAAGCTTAATATTTCACAAACGGATCCCAGAATCCAAAAATGGTTTTGACAAACTCACAATATTTTTGAAAGACCTTTCTAACGATACCCCACAACATGGGGTAGATGAGGAAAAAAAAAACATCCCCACTTTACGTGTACCCCTACACGTAAAAGTTTTTAAGATAAATAGACGTGCATCAAATCTTGACGACGTAAATAACGCCCTACTGCAAGTCCAAAATTGGTTCACTGCTAATAATTTAGTATTAAATAGGAAAAAAACTAAATGCATAAGATTTGCTTTACCGAATGTTAAAAGTAGTGATTGTGACATAGTATTGAATAGGGAGAAATTAGAATTCGTCGATAAAACTGTTTTCTTGGGGATTACGCTCGACTCAAGGCTGCAATGGGGTCCTCATTTAACATCTCTTGCAGGACGCCTAAGTTCAGCAGCATATGCTGTGAGAAAAATCGTACGATGTAGATACCGCGAGGCTGGTCTTTTTTTATTTTATTTTTTGAGGGTGGGAAATTATCAAATAGCTTCTCCCGCTCTGGGCGGAGCGGGAGGGTGTGTCAGACTTTTACTGACTAAAACCCACTCGTGTTCCTTCCGTTGCCCGTGTACCGGGGCCGTGATATCCCTTTCGGACAAACTCGCAACCCTGGCAGGCATTGGTCCTTACGGACCCCGTCAGTTGGTGCTGACATCTCTTTGAGGCGCGCGTGGAACACAACGCGCCGTCGACCCGGGCCTGGTCCTAATCGGACGGCGAGCTACCCATTGCTCACCGTCCGCAAGCCCGCGCCTACGGTGGCCGGAAGTCGGCTCGTGACTCCCGACGTCCGGGGCGTCTCCTGCGGCGACTGAGGACGTGAGGGCGTGCAGCTTGCATCTCCCTCACGCGCTCCGCCTCCTCCTTCGCGAGCATTACTGCTTCGTAGAAGGAGGTGACGGCTTCCCATGCACTCTCGCTCCGGACCATGGCCTGAACCAGGGCCGGACGCGAGAGATCGCCGCCGCCGATCGCCTCCGTGAGGACACGACGGTGGTCCGCCCAAGCAGGGCAGAGCGAGCCTGTTCTATTTCAGTTACTTTCATAGTATCATGTCTTACGGTATTCTACTATGGGGACGGGCTGCAGATATCGAGTCTGTTTTTATACTGCAGAAAAGAGCCATTAGAGCAATATATCCAAATATCCAAATATTTAATATATCAATATATCCGCAGACGCGATTCGCTAAGGGAACTGTTTAAAGATATTAACATCATGATGGTACCTTGTCAATATATCTATGAAAACATCATGTACGTTAGGAAAAATCTAAGTCTTTTCAGTAAAAGAGGTGATAGACACAATTATAGCACTAGAAATAGGGACCAATTAGTTCAACCGGGTTTCAGACTGGCTAAAGTACAATCATCCTTCATGGGGTACTGTTTAAAATGTTACAATAAAATACCTCGCCACATACTCCAACTGAATGAAACGAAATTTAAATCTTGTATAAAACGCACACTATGCTGCCAAGCATATTATAAGTTGGGGGATTACATCGTTGACAAAAATGCTTGCCTCAACGCTGGTCCAGCTCCACAAGGGCGCATAAACTAATCGATTGGCATTCGAAAATATTGTTGGAGCTGCTGAAGATTGTAAGACTATCTTTAGATTGTATAAATTCAATCTTTTAGTATTATATAATTGCATAGCACATGTGTGAGCACTATGTACCGACTGTAAAGTTACCATTTACTGTCTTTGTCTTTGTTTGTCTTTCATTGACTTGAATGTGCCCTTGCGGCTGAGAGTATGTCATGCTCACTCAAAAGTCTCGCTGGTGGTGGCGTGTGTGTTGGATCATTAAGTTCCCTTCAAAATGGTTGAGTTAAATGGTGCTGATCCATGCGTCATGTCCGTGAACGGGCGCCTTCAGTGGGGACTGGTCATCTCTTAGCTGCCACGGCTTATTTGAATTTTTTAATTGTTTTTGCTTTATTACGGACGCTTTTAACGTGCACGTCTCTCTACATTGTTCTCACATGTATAGTTACAACATGAATGATGTAACCAATATTTTGTAAGAATATTCTGATTTAAAAGAGTGTCCGTGGAGTTTCTTGCCCGTTCTTCTCCGTAGGAACCTACTTCACGTTGGAATGTGCATGAAAATGCATGAATGTATTGATATATTAAATGCTTTGAGTTTGAGTTTGAGTTCAATAATCTTCCGATGTGATGCCATAGGTACGTCAATTTCGGTTGAGAATATATTATTATACTCTTAGAACAAGAGATGACAGCTGCATGTTTGTATCGTAACTGAGGAGCGATTAACTTTGTTAGTTTTTCTCGTAACCATAGGATATATGTTTGACATAGATATTTTAAACTTAAACACACACAAAGTCAAATCCGTAGTAACAGAGCGGCTACTACAAAAGGACTATGCCTACACGGAGTCCTTGCTCACATACATCACCTAGTAATCCAACACAGTAAGCAGTCCAGCTTTTACATTAAAAATGCACACAACCAGGCACTTAATTCCCCAATCATAAACTCAAACGTGGCATTAAGTCCGCCTTTGTACTTTTTTGAGTGTGAAAAGTTTAAATAAATAAATAAACGTGTATGTAACACGACACTTCATTTAATTTACACTACACATAACAAAAGTGAATCTCCACTCAAGCCGGCCAATTAAGGCAAGAATGAGGTGGGAGCTCTGTTCCTCGTCAGTGTTATTTAGTACAGCATGCTCTGGTGCCAAGGCGACATTATGAAAAAACTTTTTACAAAAAAAACAACCGACTTAATTTGTGTGGGGTAGGTACCACAACTAAAAAGTGAAAAATAAAAACTTTTTACAAATAAAAACAACCGACTTCAAAAAAAAACACTACAAAGTGAAAAATAACTTTAATTTCGGAAGTCGGTGGCAAAAAACGAAAATTCAAAATTAAAGTAAGTAGGAGAAAGGAAGAGCGCATTATAATGATTTTCCTTATTACTAATATTTAAATTATTTCCTATCTATCTGTTTTCTAAATATGAGACGAGTATATCTCTTCCGAATGGAATGAAAGTGAAAGTGGTACTACTCGTATGATACACAGTTGAACAGTGTGGCGGCATCTAAAACGCCTCATGCGAACTACGCATCACTCTGACGTCACCCAAAATCCTGCATCGCGCAAAGAGTATATTATGTCGTAGGATGATTTGATAATTCGAATGTTTGCGAAAGCCCTAGGATACCTAAGGGATATTGCGAAAACACGGATAATTAGACAATGGTGGTTTCTGCGAGCAAGTAGCGCCCCCCGGTAGCTGCCGCCGCAACTAAATCTATTTCACCCTGTTCAAAATGACGAATCATACAATCCGCCGCAGAAATGTTTTCACCATTGTCTAATTGTCTAGTCGCAGGCAGATTGTATGATTCGTTATATTGAACTGGATGAAATATGTTTGGTTAGGTTAGAACTGTGACCAACCGCGCGCGAGCCGAGCGTTCGAAGCGAGCAGAGCCGCGACAGCGGCCGGCGAGCGCTACTTCCAAGTTGCTCGCAGAAATGTTTTCACCATTCAAAATTCAAAGGTCATTTATTCAAACTAGGCAGAGAATCAGCACTTTTCGAACGTCAAAATTACATAAGCCAGTCCCCCAAAACGCCCGCACTTCATTTTATTGTGTAATTAACCGTGATTTCGCAATATTCTTAGGGTTTTCGCGAAAATTCGACGTCCGTAGGTTGTGCAGTTACGAGTAAGTACTTGAAGTATAGGTTTAAAAAAATTGTTTCTTTTTGTGTAAACTTTAAAGACGTGATGGGCAATAACTAAATGAGATAAAACAAAAAAAAAAACATCATTTATGATTTTCTCTACTCATACTTCAATTAACTATACAACTTGCGGTCGTTGATCCCCAGATTTTTTTTATCAAATCATACTTTTTGTTTTATTATGTTTAGATATACCTAGAAACCCATCACGCCTGTCGAGTTTGTCTAATTAATTTAATTTGTTTCTATACACTGAACACAACTGTACAAGTATTTTCTACTCCATCCTTGGCTTGTAAGTAATCAGTCCGGCAGGTAAGTAATTGATAGACTGGATGTGAGACCTATGTAAATGCCTACCACAGCGTAACTAGCAACACTCGCACTAGGGAATTGTATTGCTCGAAGAAACGTATCATGAAATATTCGCACTAGGTACATCATTTTCTCATTTCATCATCATAGATTTGTGGAGTGAACATAAATAAGTACATGTATGTGGTCACTTTAACAATAACCCTTTTTTATTCATATCAACTTTTATAACATTTATTTCATCACTGTTAGTTTCATCCCTCCTGACTGCTCCTCCCTTGCGACTTTACTGCAACTAGTGCCATGTTCGAAGTTGATTCATTCTTGTGGCTTCTTACATCCGTATTAACATTCCCATCTCCGTTAAATTCTTGTCATAAAAGTTGAGGGCGACGTAGGTAGGTACTTGTCATTAGATATTCAATGTTTGAATGCCTCGAATACTAAAGAAAGTTTCTAGCACCTTCACTTATTGGTGAAATGTAAATAAATAAAAATATAAGAACATATTAATGGAGAGTCACTGAGTAGTGGACATAACGGTGTGTATCAAGTGTTAAATTGATATTTATATAAAGCTACCCGTCAGACGTTGTCCTGTAAAATTTTCGATTTTGATTTTTCGGCTGTTCGATTGAGTTTTGCCTAAACCACCCCAGGATTCAGGCGAACAAAACAAAAAAAAAAAACAAAAAAAGAATCGGTCGAGCCATTTTCGAGTTTTTGCGAGACTAATGCACGGCAATTGATTTTTATATACATAGATATATCGAAGCTCATGTTTATTGTTGCAACAAATTAATTATCAGTCTGTTGCTAGTATTTTTCGTAAGTAGATTTCTCCGCGTGCCATTATATCGAGCGTTTGGAATCGATGAAGGCTCTATTGAACATAGTGATTAAGTTAGTTTCGCGACAGCGCGGCCTTTCTGTGCGCAACAATGTGCTCGTTTGTATACGATTGTAATAGTATATAATTACATGGTCAGTTATGATAATGAGGTGGTTAAAATGTGTCAAACACAAGGTCCCTCTCTCTCCCAGTGGCTAGTGTGTGGCCGGTCTTGCAATATGTGAATGTGGGTGATCAAGATATGGCAGTAGAACTTACAACGGTCATCACCATGGTCAAGTTCTGTGACTGTGCACTAGCTGATATGAACGAAATACGCATTGGGTTTGCTTGCGCAAAATATAGGTCGTGTAGCTTCTTTGATTCTGACTTGACTAAGATGTGTCATCGTCCTTGCTTGAGAGTTCAGCTTCAGACGAAGCTCTACCAACTACAGCCAGCAATGGATAATTACTGTTCTAATTGTCTAGAAATTTCGATGATATCGACGCAAAAGTGGAAATGGAGTCGGTTTATTTATTCTTGGCTGTTTACTTGCTCGATAGATACAAGTGTCAGCGAACTACTTATCACTTAAGTTATAGAATAGATAATTGACTACGTACTTAAGTTAATATATTCTAGTGCAACATTGCTACCTAAGCTTCTAACCACGTCACCACCATCATCACCTTACATACACGGCACGAATGCAATTCCAGTAAAAGTTATTACAAATCTATTATGAAGTCGCCTCTCCCAATGAAGAGAAAGAGCTGCTGTTCTGTTAATATACGTAGATACATCTTAAATCCTGGCGGTCGCAGTAGAATTTAATAAAGCGTTGTTATCATAGTATCAGAGAATATTGACCTCGTGAATGTTAGTGGAATTGGAGGCCTTATATTTAGTTTTATTTTTAACATTTATCCCCAATATTTTCCTGGAAAATAGGTCTCTTCAACGCTGTTAGGCGGAACACATCTGCGGAAGGCTTTAGCGCATAATAATGTAAATATAGCGTCGGAGGGCAGCGCCGGCGCAGGTTATATGGCGGCGCCTCGTCTCAGCCGGTGTTGTCCGCTGCACGCGACTGCCGCATACACTGAGCACCACCAGCGGCGCGCGCGCACGCACACGCAATACTAGTGTCGTAACGAAACAATTTGCGCAAATTAACTTAATTAACTTAAAGTGATTAAATCATTTAAAGAATTTTGAATAAATAATCGTTTGTGATGTCGAAACCCGAGTCGGTGATGGAGGAGAAGGATTTGTTCGGGGGCAGCGCGGGGGTGGACACGGAGCGGCTGATGAAGGAGCTGGGCCAGGGCCGCCGCTTCCACATCGGCAACTACGTGCTGCTGGCGCTGGCGGTGTACGTGGCGGCCTTCTACGCCACCAACTACGTCTTCCTGGCTGCCAACGTGCCCTACAGGTACATGGGAACATCTCATTACTCATGCTTTCGTGTGCACGAGTCACTTTCTGGGAGATCCCGGCTCGTCATATTGATGTGATTTTAAAGGTCTTTATCGGGAAAACGAGTTGGAAAAATGTTCGTGACATTTTTAGAAAAAACATCTTGGAAGTGGAAGTTTGTTATTAATATGTTGTTTGAGATTTGCGGAGAATGATGATTTGGGCGGCTAGAAGTTTTTGTTGACTGTCACTGATACCTACGACGCCACGCCCGGCATAGGATGCGTTTTATATGTAATGTCGCACGCAAGTGCGTGTGCGTGCTTGCGGACACAACTTGATTTGCGAATTGGTTGGAGTTGAGGGATTTCTCTATTTAAAATCGAAGTTGCTTGAGTTTTTATCTCACCTATCATCATGCAAAGTAAATACTTCACAGATTTTATCATGGCAGATTTCTGGTGGGATAAACATTATGCAAAAACAAGATTTTTTTGCATTAGAAGGTTCGTCCTTAGAGATTGCAATTATTTATTAAAGCGCCTTGATCTTTAATAAAGATTATAGTTCTGTGATTTTTCTTTAGCTTGCGTTAATGACTCAATCAATAGCGAGCTTAAAATTAAAAATAAGTTAACTTTTAAAGTGTGTGAGAATAAATTGATAATTAAACCAATAATATTAACCAATAATAGAATCGATATTTAACTTTAGTCACAATATTTCTTAATATGTTTGATGTTTGTACTCATAGAATTGACTGTTTTTTCAAAGTACCTACATAGGTACCTACACGGTTATGTTTTCGGCATTCTTGATACGATTCCCGGATGGGGCAAGCAACGTATCAAACAAACAAACGGGGTACTTAAATTACGTTTTTATGCTCGTCTTTCATTCCAGCTTTTTGAAAAGAAATTGCGAAATATAAAACTTTTGGTTTTGTATCTCGCAATTTCTTTGTCATGCGTATCGGTGGGGTTATGTTCGATGTATTTGTCATGCGTATCGGTGGGGTTATGCTCGATGTATTTGTCATGCGTATCGGTGGGGTTATTCTCGATATATTTGCATAGCGACACAAAAATACTCGCCACTCGAAGTAAGAAACTCGTACTTTTTTATTTTGATCCAAAATAATATATAACAACCGCGGTATCGATAATCCAGTTTTATTAATGTTTGATGATATATTAGTTATGAATACAATTATACTATTGTTATTATTATCATGATCCATATTCCTACGTCCTAAATAATAAGTCGTAGTTTCTCGAAGCGCGCAAACTAGACATCAGTCAGACGCATCCGCGCCGCGCGCCGTTCCGCCGCGCCGCGCCGCGCCTGTGCAATGAGATGTGCTACCGTACCGCACTGCTACGTACGACCACATAGCGACGACCTACGTGCTACGACATACGCGCTATAACCTACGGGTTACGAACTACGGACTATGGTTTACGGGCTACGACACGTTAGTTAAATCGTCGATACGTCTCTGGATACCCTACCCGGTATGAATCCGATGAATGCTTCCGACTGTTAGGTATATTTCAATTCAATATTAAATCATTCAAACAATAGTCTGTGAACACTTTCAGGTAGATGACATTTTAGTCTTCTTCTTTTTCGTAGTTAGTGACTAGTCAGAGTTTTAATGCCGCCCATGGCCTCTGAGTTAGCTTCACATGCCATCGAGAAATATCTCTCAGGCATCTCTCAGACGGTTTTCTCACAACGTTTTCCTTCACCGTTTTTGAAGCAAGTGATAATTATACAATAAGCACACGACTCCGAAAAGTCAGAGGTGCGTGCCTATACAGTTTTTCTTGGAATAACTATTGACGGTAAATTACAATGTGGCCCACACATAGAAAAATTGTCAGGAAGGCGTAGTTCGGCCGCCTATGCTGTTAAAAAAATTAGACAGTTAACTGACGTAGAATACAGCCAGAATTGTTTATTTTAGTTACTTTCATAGTCTTATGTCATATGGGATTCTTCTTTGGGGAACCTGTGCGGACATTAATACTATCTTTGTTCTACAGAAAAGGGCCGTTCGAGCCATTTACAACCTAGGTCCAAGAGATTCCCTTTGAGAGAAATTCAGAGAAATAAATATTCTGACTGTAGCCTTACAATATATTTTTGAAAACCTTGTATGTACACAAAAATATATACAATTTTCAGAAAATGTCCGATATTCATAGTTTAAATAACAGGAATAAACACAACCTTGCTGTACATCGCACGCGTCTCCACAGAGTAAGCAACTCGTTCATGGGTCAACGTATACGCTTTAACAACAAACTTCCCATTGACATTCGAAACTTACCCATTAGACGATTTAAATTTCTGATTATTTAGAAGATAGAAAAGCTTGGGATTGAGCTGCTCGCTCTGCTAATCCTTGTGAAAACCATAAAACTTGACATTTTTATTATTCATCACAATAAACCAGTTTTATATACACATTGACATTGTTGAAAATTATATTCAAAATGACACGATTACTTTGTAAAGTTATTATATTATTTTAATTATTGTGAATGTGAGGACTATGTAGATATTTTTTTTTTTTTTTTGTTCATTTTTCATTTATTTTTTCTTTCTCAGTTAGTTTTAATGATGGTCTGGTAGTTTGAGTAGTTGATGCGGCCTACCCAAATATCCTGTCTTTGGTATTGTTCGACGAGTTGAGCTCCTTAAGTTCTGAGTTGAGCTCCACGATTACTGATAAATGCTTGCACTGACTGGACAGGTCCACTCAAATCTGTGTGGTTCTTTCCTCAAAAGACCATTTCAGACAATAATCTACATGGTCCTCACATGGCTTGACCAAGATTATGTCTGGAATTTAAAAGAGACTGCGACCTGTGAGTTTGTTTCGGCCTTTCTTCTCGGAGTAGTCAGATAGGAAACACCGACCTCATCTAGCTTATTTTTAATGTTTTTTATATTACGTGTAAAAGTGATTCCGATTTACGGAATAAACAATTTCATTTCATGTCATTTCATTTCTTGGGTTCGAACTCGAGACCTATGACTTGGCAGTCCAATTGTCACACCACTAAGCTATCACTGCTGACATTTCAGGTACTTAGATATTGCAACCCATTGAATTACTTGATTTATTTATTATAATCTTTTTTTAAATTTTAATCATAATTTATTCATAATTCAATTTCTTTTTTCATCGTATCATTTTTACTACAATTTAATATTAATATTGATGACGTTACTGATTGAAAATCAATTTATGAAGTGGTGGTGACCTACAACTGAGTGCGCATTTCGGGATATTGTACGGATAAATTTTCATAAGTATTTTATAAACGATAGTTAGTGAATCTCTCGTGTGTAAATAAATAAATAATTAAATTGTTGTGTTGCCACTCTCAAACTTTCGGCGGAGAGTTAACGGGAAAATATTCAGAATATTTAAGTTACTACTTTCCTCGGCGTTGTGCGTATCTAACACATTCCGAAAGTGATTTCCAAAGCCATGACGTCAGTGTAGTACCTACCTACGTAGGTCCGGTCACACATCTGTACCTGTGGTAATACCTCCATCCATGCTAGTTAAATACCGGTACATGCGTGTTATCAGACCTGTGATTGACCTTGAATACACGTGGGCTAGTTAACAGACCTGTGATTGACCTTGAGTACACGTGGGCTAGTTAACAGACCTGTGATTGACCTTGAGTACACGTGGGCTAGTTAACAGACCTGTGATTGACCTTGAGTACACGTGGGCTAGTTAACAGACCTGTGATTGACCTTGAGTACACGTGGGCTAGTTAACAGACCTGTGATTGACCTTGAGTACACGTGGGCTAGTTAACAGGTTAACTTTTTCTGGTATTTATTGGGGCTAAACCAATCAATCCTTTTAAATCCTGATTATAATATTAGTAGTTATTATTACAAAAAAGACCCAGTAAAGTCTTGACTGAATATTTTAGTCGTTTTTGTACAATTTATTTGCAAATATATAATTTCACAATAATAGGTTAAATACCTACTTGTCCATCTCAGACGGAAAGCCCCGAACCTTTTCATCTCTAATTACATAGAAAAACATAGATGTTTTATGATGTGTCAGAGATTCATAAAAAACATTGGCCGCAAACACTAATGTTTGTAGCGAGGAGTGAGCAGTGACCGACTCAAGTTACAGTATACAAGCATGGATGAATGTTCTGTTTACATAGCAAACTAGTGACATCCTATTTACAATGCTTTATGTGCAATCTAGTGCTAATTCGTTAATTAATCTCAACAGTAAATAGTCTTCTTCTTTTCGTGTCGATGGTACTCTTCTTCGTTGTTGTTTTTGTATTATTTTTTATATTATATGGGCTCAGTAAATGGCCACGTTGATTGCGGCATCAGTGGCATTCTTTAGGTCATCATCCGAGGTGCAGATGAACGGGCACTTCGGACACTCCAGCAAGTGGGGCATAGTCTGAGCAGAAGTACCGCACTCGCACCGGGTGTTGGATGGGTCAGTGATCCCCCACTTTGACAAATTGTGTCTGCAGCGGCCTACTTGGGTACGAAATCGATTGAGGGCTTTCTATATGTATAGCCCACTGCAGATCACGCCCCGGAGGCTAATGCGTTTAACGGGGTTTCACGAAGTCGGGTGGTGGATAGTGCAGTAAATAGTAATGTACAAATTATGACACTTTGCTTAGCTGCAGTAACATAGTTGATCTACGAAGTATTTAACAGCTTTGTCGTATTATTCTCAAATATATGCGATTGGTATTAAGACAAATAAATTAAGATTCAATAATCGTACACCGATATAAAATAGAATAACCGGTCGCTTCCTTCCTATAGACTATAGACTGAAGAGTGCACTTCCTTCCTGGTGCGAACTGTGCGGAACTGCGCCCGCGCTCACAATGCGATCATCTTTCATGCGTAAATAAAGAACCGGCTGACCGCCTGAATAGTCAGCCAATAAGAATCAATTGGAAAAGTAGAAATGATAAAAGGATCATGGTGTCAACCAAGGTATACCTATTACTTAATACTTTCATAGATTCTGTGGATATTTCAATCAGAAATAGGTTTTTGTTCGGCCAACGGTCTGTAGGAATATAAGTATTACATGAAACATGATAAAAATATCTAGGGTCAATTTAAGCACTAATTTGTAAAGAAACGGGTGTTTCTTTACAAATATTTTCACCTTGCATTGTTGGGTGATTAATAAATTAATTATGTAGGTGACTTTGATGAATTATTATTAGTGGGTCTCATATTATATTTATAAAGTTAAATTTGAAAGTGAGATAATTATTAGTTAAGTAATTTGCTTTCACGCCCAACTGATCATCGTGGGTTGAAATGGAGACTGACCATTACACGAGTAATGCCGCGCTCAAGAGTTTCTAGATATATGTATGACTTATATATAATATATTGCAACGTGAACAGTTTGAGGAATAACCAAAGAAAAAGTTAAATAAAAACATAAACAGTGTGGTCAAAACTTTTTTTGTGTACAGCATAGCGACCGCAGGATACCGACGGACGTTTGTAGACGATATCAGTTATTTAATTAGTAATAAAGTAGGTGCCTCTTCAACAATATTTGTGTTGATTTAGGCGAGGAGTATCAGAGGGCAGTGGGTCCATCTAGGGGCGTCGCAGTGCTCTGATTGATTCCCATTGTTTGATGTTCATTTGTTCTAAAGGTGTGAAGCAGTCAAGTCTGAAGGGCATCCAAATATAGAATCTCTATTTATTGACAAGGTCGTGTACTGTTGGATTTAGAGGAAAACTTGGTCACTTCTTCAAGTTAGGTAAAATTAGCAGGAAAATGAATGAACCGGAAAACAGCGTGATTGTGAAGTGTTTACCTGTAATATTTGCGCATAGAGTAGCTATATAGGGTCTTCAGTACCTTCCTAAATAATTTATAACGAAAATGCAAATTATTGTATCTTTCTAAAATCACCATTAAACAAGCATGTATTAGTGCGTTGGACAAAAGTCACAAAATATGTATGTACATTTTATTAAAAGATGGAATAATTACTTTTTATCTTGAACTCGATTATCTCTTTGAGTAAAATGAATAATATAAAATAAAAAAATCACGAATAAATTGATATAAAAAAAGATACTACAAAAGGACTTTTTTGTAACAAGTTGGTGAAAAAACTGATGCGTTATTTAAGATGATGAATCCGTTGTGTCAATAATGAACATTGCCAGGGGGCAAAACCGCGGGTAGGTACCGCTAGTTTTAGATAACTATGCATAACTTGAAAACCATAAGCTGTCACGGAACATTTATTGTGCTCCAGGGGTAGTACTGACCGAAACTATCAACCCTCGCAGTATGTCTCACTATCTAATGGATATCTTGTATATTATGGTGTAAGTTTGGGATATTGCCATCTTTCTTTTCTTGCACGATGCTTGCGGTGCTTGCTTTTCTTGCAGTGTTAGAAATCAAAGGAATAGGTATTTAATATTTATATCAGTATTCCTTGAAGGGATGGACTAAATAGCCTGAGACATAATTGTACCTACCTATCTTTACCAGTATACTATTCGATTAGTTTGTTGGGGCCCAACTATAGCAACATTCCCTATTGTGCAGATCAGGTAGGTCATCAAGCAATATAAAAAGTGCTAGTTTTTAGCTTCACCTCAAAAAATTTGTTTGACACGAACATAGTGATTTATGTTATTATTTGCAAGAGTCATTAACATCGCATTTAATTTTTGCGCTTCTTTAATCATAAAACAAACCGGTGTAAGGTATCATAATGAGTCCCCATTAGCGCAGAGATTGTATCTACTTTAATTATATTATTGTAGGCAGTGTGTCCGAACATCCGGTGGATTATAATTTTGCACGTGATACCTTGGTCCCAGCTGAGTTATCTGCACATATGCCGCTATATCTGTGACTACATTATCCTGCTGCAGACGGGCAGACACACAAGGCACGTTGCTTGTCCGATGACTTATTCCGGAAATAAGGTCTTACATAATGGGGAAGGTCGGGCAAAGCTAATTGTAGATGGCGTGATCGTAGCTAGGTCCCTACATAGATAATACAATTTATATAAATAAGACATTTCGTTCATTTATGCAATTTTATGTTCATTCATGAGTTTGCTTTTATTTCACTATTTCGTTGTTTTCGGTGATTTCAATATTTTAAATCAATTATTTGACATGGAAACTGTCAGAATTTAACATTTTAAATATTTCCTCGTAATCACTTTCTTCAAAATGTTTCCGATATAACCTTGAACTCTATGTAATTAAAAAAAAAAACACAAATAGCTTTAAGGAACTATCTACTATAATTTTAGGGTCTTTCGGGATATGGTGGACTCCAATTCCAGGGTATTTAGGAAGACAAAAAAGCGTCATGTTTGCAAAAATAGAACAAAACCACCTCACGCCTTGTATTAGCTTGTTTTGGGAACTATGTAGCTACGACAGCGCCATTTTGACAGCTGCCGAGTGAAGCGACAATGCTTCTTGGTTGTCGTAGCGGCCGTCGACCGAACGGAATTCTATTGGAACTGGCTGAATACATTATAACTTACATACGTAGGTAATGGAAAGAAACAGACGCGTGGATTAAATCGTGGAGACTGTTTGCTCTGAAAGTCAATAGTTGTGAGGATTATTCATTTACATACACAGATAAATATTATATGTGTACTGTTGAATGTAAATCAGTTTATCTTTACTGTACATACATTTACATTCTTTGGACAAGTTTTATGACTTGTGGTAAGTCAATGTTCTTCTTGAAATGTTTAATATAGAAAGATAGAACACAATTACGACGAACCAGCAAAATATCATGGTCGGTACTACGAGGGTCGGTCAAAATATCGTTCTTATGTAATTCATTTCTATTTGTAAAAGAACTAAGAGTCTAATTGGGAAAATAAATTATCCACGGCAGTAACGTTTCATGTCATGGTGATTTCCACCATAAAACATTTCCTACAGTCCTGCTATCTGTATTCATCGCAATAATTAGCTACATCCGCTCATCTGACGTGCTCGCTGAATTGCAAGAAAACTGCAAACAATGCCGCCATATTCAGACTAAAATGTCAGCTTTTCATTTGCTATTCCTGTGTTTATAGGAAATTCTACCGTCTTCGTTGTCGTCGTCGGGCACTATTCTTGAGTACAAATAAAGTTATCCTTTTACTACTTTCTCAGGGGATATATTATTACATTTATTACATTACATACGTAAATTCCACTGAGAAGCTCGTGGCTAAGTAACAGCAGCCGCACTGGTCGATCCATCAGGTTAAGCTACGCTTGCCGGGGTTGATCAGAGGATGGGTGACCATCTTTACATACAGAGAATCCTCCGTGCCTCGGAAAGCACGTTAAGCCGTTGGTCCCGGCTGTCATTCGTGGATCTTTGACAGTCGTTACGAGTCGTCAGAAGCCCGAAAGTCTGACACCAGTCTTACCAAGGGGTATCGTATTACCCAGTTACTGGGTTGTGGAGGTCAGATAGGCAGTCGTTCCATGTAAAATACTGGTATTCAGCTGCATCCGGTTAGACTGGAAGCCGACCCCAACATAGTTGGGAAAAGGCTAGGCAGATTGATTGACCTACGTATATTCCACTGCTTTGTTAATCGCTTTTACCTAGTTTCGCCATAACACACCCTTCCAATATCTTCACCATGCATTCAGTAGATGTTCTTGTAAGGAGGCCTAATGCTGCGGTCCCACGGCTCGCTTCCCCACAGGCCAGATTGCACCAGGCCAGGTCGACGGGCCGTGGAGACCGCCGCATCCGATAATGCCTAAGGTGGCCTGTCGTCACCTGTTCGCTCCGTCGGGAATCGGTAACTTCAAAGGCGCAGCGTGGCGCGCCGCGGCGCGCGCCTATCCCGGCCTGTACGGACGGGCGCGTTTCTTTTTGGTTTGTTTATCAAATGTTGACCAGTGAATAAAACCACAGCGGCTGAACACGTAGCCATGCGGTCCGTATCACTTGACATGTTGGAATAGCGGCCAACAGGCGCACCAGGCCGACACACGCTGTGGGAATGCTCGGCATGGGCCACGATAGGCCTCGACAGGCGTAGCAACGCCTGGCGCGGCCTGTCATTTAACGGACCGTGGGACCGGGGCTTCATGTACGTACCTAAGTTCATAATTACGTTGCACAAAGCAGAAACAATAAATTACAGGTAGCAGTATATTAAGTTAAGCAGTAACATCTTTATAAAAGAACTCTTTGATGGCATGTTGTGAGGAGAAACAATTTCTGCTTATCATCTGCAAGGTGGCGTCATTTACAATCATTAGTGTGTTTGCAGGTAACTACAATATTATATTATTTCATACAATATATGCAAACCGTTTTCAAAATTAAATGATCAGTTTTTGTGTCCGGGTTTCCAAATTAATTTGTATCATCATTCAAAAACTTTACCTTTTTTTTTGTAAATAAAAACGTACCTTATATTTTAGGTTCGCCTTGTAACACAACCATAATTTTGTAAAGACTTATATTTGACGTTGTTTTCCTGTCGCTGTTAGTTTCTAGTTTCTCCCTTTTGATTGATGCGAACTTTTCCCGTTAATTGTAATTTTATTGCTTACATTTCTGTAATTAGCTTATATAATGAATTATCTGCGGTTCATTGTCAGCAGGCAGCTCTCGTACGACAGTTTAAACGACCGTTGAATAACATCGACGATTACCAATAGCTAATTCTCTTTTTGAATAATTTTGATTATTATTTTAATAAGTTAGGTCGATGATGTTATGTATATTATGAGACTGGCTTGCATTTAATTGGAACTGATTTAAATAATCATTCAAAGATTAGATGCAATTTCGAAACCAGTTAGGAATGTTATGATTTCGATTTTTTAAGGATTTTAACATTTTCAAAACATTCCACAACTGTCAGGAAGACTAGAGTCTGCTTAAAGGTCACAAAGTCAAAATGCCATAACATTGTGCAAGTTCAATCTGCATTCTTGAATGAACTCTTCGTAAGATACTGCGGATGCGCTTCGTTAGCTTGAGTGTACGTTGACCCGCTTCGTGTAATCGCTTATTACCGTATACTGCCCACGCGCATGCCCGCTAATTTACTCACTATCGTCATCTTCAGCTGTTCTTAGAATACCTTCTGCGTCAATGTAAAAATGCAGAATATTCCAGCCACGTATCAGGACAAGGTCCTGGTCCTGGTGGCTGAATTCGCAATAAGTCTTTCATAGACAGGTGTCTCAGTAGGCGAAATTATGTCATAGCAAAGCGTGCAAAATTCTACAGGATGGGTTATTATACTCGTATTATATATTTGACGTTTCAGTAACAATTGAAGACGAGTCTCAGGTCAAGTTCAAGTTAGTGCTCATCAGCGACAATATTATCTTGCGGAAGTTAAGCCAAGTTGAGTTTTTGCTGTAGACAGGTTTACTCAAATGCCTGCGATGCAAAAAAATATTGTAATCGTTGGAGTATTACTTTAGAGGTCATCCAGAGATCTGCTTGTGGTGTAGTTATGTTATGACTGTCTGTATTCAAACTAATTATTGAAGGCACTCGTGTTATTTTTTGCACACGAGAGTATGCGAGCATCATGACAAAGTTGAACAACATCGTGATTGTTCGCTTGTTTGTCACAAACACAGTCGTCAATAGTTTTTGTCAACTCATCTTTATTTAAAAGAATAATGACGGCCGCCATGAGCAGTCGTGATGTGGTACATCATCACATCGTCACAGTCTATGATGTTGTAGTTGCTGGGATACTTAAATTCATTACGTATCGTATCTACAGTACTTACCTACCGAGAAATAAAAATAAAAATCTAAGTTTGATAAAAATTAAGTAAAGTTATTTATTTATTTAAATAAGTTTCTTTGGAACAGAAATAATATCACTAATCTTTTATCTAAGAAGTTTCTGCCACAAATGTTTTTTTGTATTTTGTATGCAGAAGGCATACCTAAAAACTGATTAACTTCAACAACATCTCACAGACAATACATTGAACGCGGACGCGACCGTGACTTACTTGCCACAACTGTGACGATGACTTTATAAGATGCTAAGTACATTATTATGCGTCTAGTTTCACAAAAATATTGTAGGTACGTGCGTAACATTCTCATTCAGATTATTTATAAGTTTTACATTGTCTAACAGAAGCGCTTAATGTTCTAAACAAAATATATTATTACACTATAAGAAAAGAATGTTAACTACTATCCGTAGAATATTCAAAATTAATACCAATTTTTACAGTTGATTTTGTGTTGTATTTTGACGTCTATTAGCAACAGTACGGCCAGACTAGACCGCCAGAATACTTAATTAATATTTGTGAATATCTATGAATACTTTTATAAGAATCTTTTGACAGAAACAACAATGTAAGTAATGTATGACATAACCACGTGGCTATGGCGTATGTCATACAGTGCGGACTGTGCCTGGTCGCAACAGTCGCAACTTTTGCTCAACTCGCGCGGTGTCAAGGTAACAACACGGTATAAAGAGATCATCAGTTAGCTCAATCCCCTACCAATCACCAGTAAGATCCGTCCGTTAGGTTCACACCCTCTGGACCCGCTGGGTTCGTCTGTTAGGTGCTTCGATCAACAATGTTGGTATTGTTGATCGAAGGTTAGGTGTGTCAAAGTGAGTGTTGACGTCAGAGAGAAACTTGCGTAGTTTGCGTTTGCATCACGTTAGAGCGGACTTTTCCTCAATTCGTCCGTGGTCTGCTTAGGACCGGTATCAACTGACCGATCTTACCACATTAAGGCTTATAGGAATAATTAAACAGTAGATTTTCTTGGTCAACTACTAATTGGTATTCCTGCATGTATATTATTGGTATGCTATCTCCATAGAAACTTACTAGTTCCGTTGTAGTTACTTGAATGAAGCAGACTCTTCTCGCTACGTTCGAACCATGTATAACAACAATCATAACTCCGAAGTACAGCAGATTAATTTAATTTAGAAGCAACGCGTTAACATTTAATTAAACAAAAACTTCAAAAGAAATGAAGATTACAATGGTATGACTCAGCGTGTAAAATATTTTAATGGAGGAATTATACAGATAGGGTATAACAATAGATCATTTAAGTTTGGGGACCGGCTCGGCACTCGCCACGTATTTTCATATAATTGATATGATTCGTTCACTGAGAAGGTACACTGATTAGGGGGTTCACACCGAGTCCTCTGATTGTGATAATACGGCTAGCATCCTTGGCTACCATCATTTACTCGATTTTCAAATAGCCGGATCAAGGATGAGTAAATCTGCTGCTATCTCATTTAAGCTGAACTGCAATAATAACATTAATGTAATCAAATTATTTGAGACTAGCTTTAGCCCGCGGCTTCGCCCGCGTGGATGTCGGATAATATGCCACGGGAACGTACTACCGCGGTTACAAGTACCTACCCTATGTGTTAATTCAGGTTATAAACTCCCTGTTTGACCCAAATCCGTTCTGCTGTTTTCCGCCAATCCCGTACATACATCCGTACAAACGGACAAAATTTCATCGTGACTATTATTTTTAATATATGTACGAAGAAGATCATTCACCATCAGTCGTAAGAACTAAGATAGTTGTGTTCATTGTAAAAGTTACATTTAGTTTCCCCTGAAAGCTTTCCTATTCACGTCATATTCGAGTACTTGTGAGTGACGCAGTTGCCTGACGCTGCAACTTGTTAACAAACTGTTAAATTAGCACTTAGCTAGAGTTACATATTAGCACTAACACGTGCTGAGCTTAGACACGTGTCTGTGAGGACAGTAATTGTGGGCTGTGCATATATTCCACAATGTTGACATTGTTGCATTGGTGTCAAAAGCTCATGGTCAATTCAATTCAGCAAAAGCTTGTTTGATTATTTTGACCGTTCGGAAGTTTTGCCTTGCAGTTATTAATTAATTAATAACAACATAAAATTAATAATTAATCACCATTCTATTCATTGTTTGATTGTTTATGTGTTAAGTTTGTATAAATTGTTTGCTGCTAGCTGCTATCTAGCTATAAAAGTGAATACTATCGCGTAGGTTAGCTCGGGGGCAGGGCATTTGTTAGCACTTGTGGACATGAAGGCTCTGGTTCATCGACTGCACTATTATATCAGTGACATAGAACGAACGATAGTGACGCGCTGGCGCCGCGCCGTGGCGCTAGATACGAGTCTGGAGCGGCCGGCTACTTCTGCGGGAAGTTTTAGCTGATCGCTACTGAGGCTCAACGGTCCTTGGATGCTCATTAGGGTACGGGTGGGTCTATTTGGGTACTAATGTTTCTTTGGTTGTTTGGTATCTACAAGAGCTGAGATGCTTAAATAGATTTGTTTCATATTTTTATTCAAAGTTCTGTTTGGGAAGAAGTTAAGTCTGAGCAACACGATCGAAACCGCCAGTTAATCAATATTCCTAGCTATAGAAGCCGAAGGACGATTAGATTCGAGCCCAAAATGTATAATATGTTTATGGTTGATATGGTTTTTGGTTTTGGTAATAAGGAAATTTGTATCAAACTATATGTCACACATAGTTTAGATTTAGAAGCGAGATTAGAGAATAGCCGTAGAAGATGGAGCCACTTCCGGAACAGTTTTCCGCAAGGAGCGGCTTGTAGAATACGAAGTAGCGCTAATGGAAGGTCACTGTATACTATTTTTAGGGTTCCATACCTCCAAAAGCAAAAAACGGAACCCGTCAAGACCCTTTGTCTCAGAAACGCGTGGAGGTATCAAGTTGAAATTGAAATCACCTCAAAAAAAATCAAGTATCTAAGTCAACGCAGTATAAAAATCCGGCCATTTATATACGATATCAAATAAATCAAAACCTACAGGGTATAACTAGATTTTTATAACTGAGCGCCTGTCAACGTCTAAATTGTACAGTGTATGTGGTTTAAATAATATCAATGACAACATAACAAATAATAAGACAGAAATGTGGAGACAACACGAGTTGTCTACAGAACTCGTGTCACACTCCGTATCAAGAAGCGTCGGGGCACTGAGGAGTGAGGAGGTAGCCGCGCGGGTGAATTCAATATAATATAAATTTGATATCTACGATTTTGACAACTCCAAGAGTACAGTTATAAAAATCGATTTATAGGTTCCCGTTGACCTAGAATCATGAAATTTGGCACGAAGCAAGGTCTCGCAACACAATTAGGTAAAGGAAAAAGTCCGAAAATCGTAAATTTTTATGTATATCCCATTTAAAAAAAAATTAGATTACAAACTTACATTTGCAGTTGGAGAATTGACGGTGACCTATAACGATGTATGGGAAACATGTTTTTCAACTATAAAGTTAAGTTTGTTTATGGATAAATTCCTCCCAACTACGGCACCCTTCATTGTGCGTGGTCCGACACGCATTTGGCCGGTTTTTTTGTTTATTGTTTAGTGTTGACCTCACGAACAGCTTTGGAAACATTACCCAAAGTACAGAGAAACACATATCAGTAGAGTAGTAGTAGTCGTATAGCAATAAGAACAAGGATACACCAGACAGTAGTTTTAAGTAAGGATAAAAGTGGTTCTGCTTTAATTACAATTATTTTAACTAGGTAGAGTAAAATGAATACACTAGGTTACTATCTAACTATTTTTTTTGTTACTCCTACTTTCATGACTACTTTACTAGTTCTGCAGATAGAACTGTGACACGTTCGCATAAAGTAAACAACAAAACACGGTCGAACTTAGCCTGACTCTTGAGGCCACTTAGCTGTGAATCTGTGACCACATCAGTGACAAACAAGAAGCTTTCAAATATTATGCATGATGTCTATTAACAGTGCTCACATAAGTCAAGATCATCTGTTGAATGTCACAAACAAAGTATCATTATGACTGATTTGTCCATACCAAGTACATAATGTGAGTGCTTCGCAATAGCATGAGGTTGCGAATTAAATAAATTACGTGTTGTTGTCCATCTGTGTACCTACCTGCAGCTATCATAAGGACCCATTGTTTCAATGACATTAATACAGGAGTATTGGAAACTACTAGCCGTCGATGTTACATTAAAATTGTCTCCACTTAGAAAATCTGGGCAATCAGTTCCGCTACGACCTTACTGACGGCAAATATATAAATGAACCATACGTATGATATGACTGCAATGATTAAAAATGACGTGGCAAAATTTTCACCATAGCATACATAAGCAATTCTTATTGAGATCATGCTGATACGATAGAAGATGACCTTTTCAACATCTGACAAAATATTTTAAAGTGCTAAAACTGAAAAACTCTGGATATGACCGCTGACCACTAATTTCCCAAATTTTGAATAAATGAATAAACTTGAAGGCGTCTCGTCCCGGCCTTCAAGTTTTTTCATTTATTCAAAGAAGGATGGCGAGTTTGGACCCAGATTATTTATAAATTAACGAAGCGGCATTCACTTGCAAGTTCATATTTATTATAAATATGAGTTTTTAAGAGGATTATTTAAAAAAATATTGAGTCACTAGATGATGGGAATTAAAAGTTAGAAAATATTTTTATTTACTTGAAAATAAGTCATCATGCAGTTATTAAACGCACCGTGTTTCGTATTACATTCCAACCATAACATTACATGATTTACGTTCTTACATTTGTAGACGTTTACGCTTGTCAATTATTTTTTAATAAACAAAACTACTAAAATATAAGAAAAAAATACAAAAGTTAATAATTATTAAAAATGCATTCATTTTTTTTTATACAAAAAAGTACAATATTGTAATTATTACGATTATTTGGACTATCGTAGAATGAAACGTTATACTGTCAACAGGAGTTGGCTGTCAGTGTCAAAACCAATTATTGTTATTCCATTGTTTGTTTTCAACGACTAACGTGGGATAACTATTATTTTCTATGCGATTTTGTGGATTCTTGACGACTTGGCTTTATCTTTGGACTGACTATTCTACATACCGACTTAGACAACCGATTTTACCTTTGGATTCCGATTTGCAAGTGGTTTGGACTTAGTTACCCGTTAAAATGCGTTGTGTGAATTGTCAATTGCGCATTGCCCGATTACGGAGACATCGTTTGTCCGACGAAAGTGCTCAGGTAGTTGAGAGAGTTCAGAGATGGGTTTATCCGCGTGATGTAAGTATTGTAAAATCTATACATAAATTGGTACTTAACTTAAGCGTGGTTTTGTTTCCGTTTGATTGCAAGACTCGCCCTCTATTACAAGTCTCTTAAAAGTATAAATAACCGTCACCCGCAGGATGATAAGAAGTGATCACATTCTTGATTTTGAACCACTGACATGATTATACTTAACATTAACTTGGTGTATTTGATAACTCTAAAACCATGGTAATAATTATTTTTAGATGACTGGAGATGACTTTATTTGTCATTCTTGTTGGGAGTTGATAAATCATAACCCAAATGAAGATCCTGAACGTAACACCCAACAGCAACTTGGACATCGTAATGTGTGTGCTGGGTGTGGAAGATCTATTTTGAGAATCAGGAGTAGACTGGTTCTCAGACCAGAGATGTCTGAAAGAGAAGTGCAAATAGGAAACGTTGTGTCTGAATGGATAAGACCCCGCCAGGTTAGTAATTAAAATAAAAAAAGACTGATAATGACGTGCATACTCAAGAGATCTGTATTTTTATTATTTTTGTGATTGTTTTTTTAAATCTTTTCACTTGTATTGTTTCAGTTAACCAACACTGATGAAATATGTGTGCCTTGCTATTTACGTGCACAGAGAGTGTTTGATAGCTCTCATAGAAGTTCTGCCCCTGTTGCACCTTCCACATCCAGTGTAGGAGGTAGTGCCGAGCCTATATCTTCGCAACAGATGGAGCAAGTTGTAGAGGTCATTCCGTCGACATCTGGACAGCCACTGAATGAAACATCTGCTGACCAAATATTGCCCACAACACAAGCAGCTGACACAGCAGATATTGAAGAGGTTGGTCTGTCAATCACCAGACCTCCATTGCAGGTAACATCTACTGAACAAATAACGTTGCCTACATTAAGAAGAGCCGCTGATACAGCACGTCGTTGCTTGTTTTTGGAGTGTAATGACACCGAAAAACGACGTGTGCCTGATGGATTGAGAAAACAGATTATTAAAGATTTCAATTTCTATTTACCCAGAAATGCCAGAATTTGCAATTTTCACTTAAGTGCCAACTTATTTCATGAATTGTATGCTAGTGAAAATGCTATATCAACATTTAGTGCTGCACATATAGAAGAAATTGTGTATTTACTAGCAGATGATTCAAAATTGGATTTTCTGAACCCTGAAAGTATTGATGACCATCTTTTTAAGTACTGGTTTGGACGGACAAAAGATGAATATCGTGAGATATTAATAGAAGTACCGCGATTAAATAACCATAAAATAAAAAGCGGTTTTAGTGCACTTCTGTGTAAAATGCGGACTGGAGATAGTGATGAGAGAATCTCATCATTATTCCAAATACCTAGAAGAACTCTTGAAGACTATATGCAGCAGGCACGAGAAATTCTTTGCCAGGACTATGTGCCTAGACATTTGGGATGGGCACACAAGCCCAGGGAAGAATTTGTTGCCAGAAATTCTTTGCTTGCTGAGCATCTTTTTGGCAATCCTGAAGCGCCAACTGAAGAAAAACGTTTAATTGCCATTGCTGATGGCACATATTTAAGCACTCAAAAGAGTAGTAACTATTTATTTCAAAAAGAAACTTATTCCCTTCACAAATATTATAATTTAGTTAAACCTTTTCTCATAGTTTGCTGCGATGGTTACATCATTGAGGCAGTAGGTCCGTATCCAGCCACCAAAAATGATGCTTCGATCATGAATGACCTTATGTCAGAGCGAGGTGCCTTTACGGATTTATTTAGGGAAGATGATGTTTTTATTTTAGACCGTGGGTTTAGAGACTGTGCAGACAACATGGCAACTAAAGGTTTCTTAGTACATATGCCCGAAACAATTTCGACAGGGGAAAGGCAACTTTCGACTCTCCAAGCTAATATCTCGAGATGTGTGACGATGAATAGATGGGTCGTTGAAGCTGTCAATGGAAGGTTCAATAGGGATTTTAAAATATTCCGTGCAGATTATTTAAATAAAAGGTGCCCTCATATTATGCAAGAGTTTTCAATTGCTGCTGCCTTATTGAACCATTTCGCAGCTCAATTCAGGGAACGAACAAATGTCCATGAAGTCATTCAAACAATTGAAGCAAAAATATTTGAAAATAACGAACTTGCTGAAATTGTTCAACATAATAATTTAAATATGAGACATACAATGTTCCAAAATGTTACACATTCAAATATAGAATTCCCTGAATTGACAACAGATGACCTAGAACTAATCGCTTTGGGTACATATCAAATAAAGCAAGCAAAATCATATGTCGGGGAGCACCTTAGAGCCCACGGAATTTATGCTTTAGAAGTTTGCCAGGACAACACACCTCTAGAAGGGATATATAATGACAGCCAACCATTTATTATACGTGGCAGAATTAAATCTAGGCATATAGGAAGTAAGTCCTATTTTACATATATTGCAGTTGATAGAAGGCTGGAGGGGCGAAGTGCCATATTAGGATATTATTGCCACTGTCCCGTAGGGACACGGACAGTAGGCTGTTGCTCTCACATAATGAGCATATTGTGGTACATGGGTTATGCCAGACACCAAAACTATGTTGCTGCACCAGCTTCATTCTTAGATAACCTTTTAATTCGATAAATAATGTATTAAAGGTTATCTAGGAACGAACAGTAACAAGGTATAACAAAAATACAATTACTGTAAGTATCAGTAATTATTAAAATCCTCATCTTCCTGCCCTTATCCTATTTTTTATCACAACCTGTATTTTATAATCACAAACGAAATAAAAGATTTGTTTTTATATCCTAAATATTTGTTTTATTCAACAAACCTCTTGTTTAAACATTCAAGTTCCTAATAGTCTGTAACATCGCATCTTTGCTTAATTCCTTTTCACGGAGGGAGTTCCAGGCGATAGATATTTATTCCTATTGGGTACCTACCTATACTTCGTTTTCGACTGCTTCGTTGGTCTAGTGATCGTTAGCACGACTGCCGAACGTGGGGTCCTGGGTTCGATTCCCAAGTCAGGTAAGGTGGAATTCTTAGTAGCTATCAGCCTGAACTCTGAATAATTGCCCGGTCAGTGACAGTTACTGTCACTGACCGGGCAATTATGTAACTGGCAAAATGTGAGTGTATAGCACGCGACTCCATACGCAGGTGCGACCCGACTTTAGAAAGAATCTCGGTCGCAACTAGACACGTCGCGCCAATAGAGCCTTAAAACTACATAGGTAGGTATTCTGCTAGATATTTACGCTTCTTTCAGCTTACTTTTTTACCAATAATGATTATAGTTTCATCCTATAACAATCTAGTCTATGTTTACAGTATTTCATATCTCGTTTTGACCAGGTGACTGTAGTTCCTAGTTCCCAGACATAGTAGGTATGTATTTTTTATTTTGAGTAGGTAAGTACCTATATTTGGCCAGAGAGATGCAGATCCACGATGGTAGTGTTGGCAAATATCTTTATTCTAAATGAACAGCTTTTTGAAACTACATAATACATAAAAAAAGATATTGTGTTATTAAATAAGCACTATTAGATTCGTTTTAGGTTATAATCTTTTACCTTGCATATCTTTTTTCTCCCAGCCTCTACAACTTACTGCCCATTTGCTTTTTTGCTAGTTTTATATAGTTCTACAACTAGTTATAAGTTTCCATACTGTACGGTACTCCTAACAGTGGGTCCCATTGTACATGCAACCTCGCCATTCTCCTTTAGGAAAAATCATTCCAGAACGAAAACGTAGAAGTTTCTGCTATAGGTACTGGTTCAGGAAACGGGATCAGCCGTGATTTTTTAACTTGTGGACATATCTTTTTGCCTTATTTATAAATATTGTTTCCTGTAATTTTGTATTGCAGTGATTTTGTTATTCAATCAATTGGTAGGTATGTTTGTTGTTACTCATCTGGGCTGTTGCGTTCATTAATAATATTGTTTCTCGTGGTTGATAAACAATAGCCTGTGTCATAACACTCTCGGATGTCATCACTCGCTGTCGCGGTCGTGACCGTCGGCCGGCGCGGGTGCACTCGCCCGTGACTGCCACACAACCTGCTCTTTAAAATAATTAGCTTCCAGCATTCAGACGTTTTTGAACCTCGTTGTTCGTTTTTGTCACCTGAGTATTTATCCTTGGTTAAGCTACGCTTGCCGGGGTTTGGTAAGTGGATGGGTGACCATATTTACATACCGAGACTCCTCAGTGCCTCGGAAAGCACGTTAAGCCGTTGGTTTCGCCTGTCATTCGTGGTTCTTTGACATTCGTTACAGGTCGTCCGAAGCCCGAAAGTCTGACATCCAGGCTTACCAAGGGGTATCGTATTACTATGTCACTGACTTGTGGCGTTCAGATAGGCAGTCGCTCCATGTAAAATACTGGTATTCAGCTGCATCCGGTTAGACTGGAATCCGACCCCAACATAGTTAGGAAAAGGCCAGATTGATTGTGGTATACAGCAGGGTCGAAACAAGTGGTCTATAGCTTAGTCCATCTTGTAGTCAACGGTCAAATAATGACTTTACGCAATGTTCCGGTAGATGGTCTGTTGTGGTGCTGATAAAAAAAATCACCGGATTATATTAAAATAAAACCTTAGATTTATTGGATCTTCATTACTGCGTAGTGTCTCGATGGTTAAATTCTTATAGATCACAAACATTGACATTGCACGCCACTATGATTTTGGGTCACACCCGATTTTCAACTCGTATGAATTACTTTAAATATCAATATTGTCATGATTCAATATCGCACCGGTATGTAAGATCAGCTAAACATTGTCGGAGCGACGGTGGCACGTAACCATGTTATCGGGAACATTACGCGTTAGTCGTGACCGGCCGTGTCACCAGCCTGTGCCTGTCAATCACCCTTCGCTACTACTGTTGCCTATTTTGCATCCACAATGTTCCATCCTATTTCATATATAACCATCCGCCTTCCTTGTCAGGTGTGTGGTCCCAGAATGCGAGGCTTCGAACAGCACCCTCTACAGCCCGTCCTGGTTGGAGGGAGCTCTCCCATCAGGCAGCATCGAGTCGCGATGCTCTCGCCGCGCGCCCCTCGACCCACAGCTGCCCTGTCAGGACGGCACCACCTTCGGAGACGAGCTCTTGACCTGCGACCAGTGGCTGTACCAATCTAACAACACTATTGTTACTGAGGTATGTACTTACTTCAGCCATTATTATATTGAAGAGAATTTCAGATCAAAGATGTGATTTGATGTGATAAGTCAGTCAGTCATAGCAGACAAATGACAGATTTCGGACAGACTGTACTGTACTGTACTGTATGTCAATTATATGAATAACTGCGAATATATTAGAAGCTAATAAAGTAGCTAATGGTGCCGATTCTCTTGTCACAAATGCCTCTAAACTAGACCAAAAATCACTAAAATTTAGTTTATTCCTGTCAAACGACGATTTCCCATTCTGAAATAGACTAAAGTGACACAACTTAACTATATTTTAGTTTGACAGCACTAAGATAGTACTGAGTTTTTAGTTTAGTGAAAATGCCAATTTCGCTATTCTGAATTTGACATTTTGCACCTAAAATTTTGATTGTAAAATACCAAACCAGACTAAACGTAACAATTTTTAATCGCGATTAAAAAGGTGTGGGTTAAAATAAGTTGTCATGAACTAAAATTCACACCAACATCTCGACTTCACATGCAAAAACAGTACTGTATTTTTTTTTTCTTTTACTTATATCTCGAAAATGGTGCGTCCTATGGCAAAAATTATGAAAATTTCGACCCCCTTTATGGAACCCTTAAACCCCTAAACCTGAACATGTAGGCAATATTTTTTCATGTTTTCCATACAGAATGTGAAAAATTGCATATAAAACACGTCGCGGCGGCATACCCTGCGCGCCTCCGCTCGGCTCTTAAAAAAATCATGGTTTAAGGCAAACCACGGGTACCACGTGGATTCGCGATTGTCAAATTATATTTTAGTTGTGTCAAAATTAATTTTTAGTTTAGAGAATTTTATTTGGAGAATAGTCTAAGATTCTCATAGCCAAAAGTAAGAAATTTTAGTGATAGTTTAGTTAGTTTAGTTCGGTGTACAAGAGAATCGGCACCAATGATTTTCTTGGCAAGAAACATATGTTCATAAGAAACATGTGTTACGGCCACAACAAGTTGTTTAAACTAAAAATGTAATCATTTTCTTCGTCACACAAATTATCTGAATAATGGCAACGCACATAATATTAATTTGCCTAATTTTAATTCAAGTATGACTAGTTAGAGTTGACGGTGGAAACAGTGCAGTGTGCCTTGCAAAAATTCGCTTCAAGCCCCGTTTAAATGCGTTTTAGTGCCTGGTCATGCGTGTCACTTAAGTGTTGAAATAAAATGTTGAAAACATTTGACAACGTCGACCTTTTCAAGTAGTTGGCTTAATGTATTGTAATTAATCTGTCTGATAATAAGTTTGACGTAACGTTTTGTGAAGATTTGGGAAAGACAAGTGAAGTACGATAGTCTACTTACGTTACTTACGGTCTTACATCGTCATAAAGAAGCACAGCGGGCTGGCTGTGTGAGAGTCGCCAGCGCATACTTATTTATTATTTATTTATTTACTTGTGCAAGATAAAGGATGGTGGGCGTGTGGACACGCATGTAGACGCCTGATAAGAACACAAAGCGAAAGGGAACCTACCTCTCTTGATATTGAACTATCGGACGGCGGCCTTAGCTTGGCACTTACATAATTTGCATACACACAGAAAAAGATCACGCAGAAGGATCACTTGAAGTAAACGAAGCTACAAATTCATAAGTTATGTAGTACTCCTGCTGGGGTTGCGGGTTTGTCCGAAAGGGATATCGCGGCCCCGGCACACAGGCAACGGAAGGAACACGGGTGGGTTTTAGTCAGTAAAAGTCTGACACACCTTCTCGCTCTGCCCAGAGCGGGAGAAGTCATTTGATGATTTGATGATTTCCCATCCTGAAAAAAAAAAAAAATGTAGTACTGCAGCCGCTATTGCTACTTTGTTATCTTTTCTAAATCTTTTAGTTTAGGTAAGCGTGTCTGTCACTGGGTCGTTGATCTAGTGGTCGCAAACGCCACTGTTGAGCATGGCGATTCGATTGCCACGTTCGGCAAAGTAATGAAGGAGATTTCACAGTAGCAGATCTAAGTCTCAAGTCCTCGCCTAAGCCCTCCGTGCTATTACATAGGGCTAATCACAACTGGCGAATTGTGAGTACCAAGTACACTCACATTTCGGTAGTTGTGTTGTTTCCCAATACATGGGTGACGTTAAGTTACGTCAGCAGGTAAGCGAGTGAGTCTTCTGTTTATGTTGTGCAGTGGCATGTCTCGTGCGCAGGTGTATTGATCAGATCAATCGCGTGTATTACTGTTGATTATGCGTCGGACAATGACTTAAGTTACCTACATAATATTTATTTAGTAAAAAACCAAATTTTATTAATAAGTTTGCACCACACAAACTAGTTATAAGTCAATATATATTAGTAATTAGTTAATTACACATACAATCATAAAATTAAAATTACATAAAAGTAGACAAAAGTTGAAATGAAATTAGTCCAGAGTAGACAAAATTAGATAAGATTAGATAAAAAGATATTATTGGAATAAAATTGCAATAAAATTATTAATAATAAGAAACCATAAATTTATGCACTCCAAGGAGATTGTACTGGGAGTGGCAATGTATTCCAGGTATCGAGTAGCAGTGTTCAGGAATCTCAGTTCAGTACTCGCGAAGACATCTGAGGATTAGTCATACAGCAAAATGTTGTTAATATGGGTAAGGGCTAGGTAGAATGGACTGGTTTGAGGGTCATGGTATTGGTTTGAGGTGTTGAGGATAGACGGCGGATGGACGTTGGCGAGGGCGAAGTGTCTGTCTAATGGGTAATATTACCAATCGCATATGTAAACAATAATTTTCTTAGTATCTTTTGTTAATTTCCTGTTCCTATTGATTTTAAATAAATACTCACTACGTTCCGTACTGAGAAATTGAAAGCGAACTTTTGAGTATTTGACTTTTATAGTTCATAAGCTTCATCACTTGTATCGGCAGAAGAGTCGCGACTCTTGGCATGTTTTTAATATTAAAGTTTTTGATAGAACTCTTAGTACCTATTCTGAACGAAAAAAAGTCAAGTGAACCGGACTTATTCAGTGGGATTAAATATTTGTCTAATTACGTAATACACTCAAGTATTGGCATTGCGAAGTAGGCCAGCAGTGATATCCTCACGAGGTCGAGCACTTCAGCACTCCGGTTGAAAACTATTACTTGTTGAGAACAAACACTCCTAATACATAAGTATACTCACGTCGACCTTCAGCTGATCGAGATACCTACTTTAACTTTTCTAGATAGGCAGATTACTATTTGAAACAGCCTGGAATGAAGAGGCTGCAGAATGGCGATTTTAAAGGAAAACTCAGAGCCAGTCGCAGTTTTAACAAAATTTGTTGTGAACAAGGCATTGATCTTTTCTGCACCAATGCAAGCACAGTAAGGAAGCTTTTAGCAAAGCCATTTTTTGTACAGGAGGCACCTGCATGCACTTGAGCCGTTTGTTGTCCGGATTGGCTTAAAATTTGAACAGATTGGATTAAGATTGAACAAAATTATTGTTTGAATAGAATATAAATAATTTATTTTGCTTATAATGTAGGTATACAGATGCGGTCTAGCTGAGACTATGAGACTCCCTCACGGTCTAGGTTATATCTTATCTGTCATTCTGTATGTATCTGTGGGGGCTTGTAATTTGCAATTTAGTTAAATATTATTGTTACTATAATGTTATTAGTCTGTAAGCCTTCCGAAAACAAATAAATAAATAATAAACGAATCTACAAGCCACCTCGGCATATGTAGCTGAAGAAATACATTTTACTAGTAGAATCAAATGAGTCAATAACTCACAGAAACCGAAAGTAAGATTCGCGGATTCCATTGTACCTACAAGCACTCAAAGTTTTAGATCATTTTGTCGAATTTATTTTCAATAAACTCATAATTTCATTTTTAGATAAGTAGAGGTACTTAGGTAGAACCCAAATATTGCATTTTATAAACAGCCAAGTATGCAGTTGCAGCAAGCGACCACAATGCTATTATTTAATCAAAAGTACGTGACAATTCCTATTTGGTCACGCTAAACAACGTGTTGATAATTCATGGCTGTGAGCATTGGTCACGGGTATTGAGAACTGAATGCTACAGTAGCTGACTGATCGCGCTCTGATAATGCGCTAAATTGGGCGCGCGGTCGCGGCTCACTGCAGCTGCTGCCCTTCACGGCGCGGGCGTCGCAGTCGTCGCGCCTCCACGCACAGGCTCTGCTGTGATAGATGATGCTACGTACGATGAATTCAACCTGTCTTTAAATATTCATCACGATGTAGGTAGTATCTACCAACCGGTGCACGGAATTGAAGTCACAAGAGCGATCTTTATATCAATGCTTGAAGGAGGCCTATGTCCAGCAGTGTATGTCTTCCGAATGAACGATGGTGTTGATGATGAAATGTAGGCAGTAGTTGAATAGTCCTTTGTCGTGTATTGCATTGCGGCAACCGCAAATTGACCAGTCTCCTCAAATTTTCAGAACTACTACCATTTCTTTAACGATTTTCGCAATCTTTCCTTTCTAGACACATTTATCTGCTTTAGGACATAATATTATAACATGGACGCGCTTGGCTTTATAGCCGTCACATTAATATGCAGCATTTTTAACTTCATTCTCATTTGCACAGTAATTAAATAAGTTATGTTATTGATAAGGGGAAACGGGGCTTTTATAGTTTTACGTCAGAATGTTGAAATGGACTGAAAACTGTTTGTAATTGACGGACATAAACCCAGTCCTTGGAGATTTCAAATTATACTTAATGTTATGTTGTTATTTGCAGTTCAACCTGGCGTGTCAGGAGTGGAAGCGCACTCTGGTGGGCACGGTGCACAACATCGGCATGTTGGTCTCGCTGCCCATACTCGGATATATTTCCGACCGGTAAGCAATGCCTGCGTACGCCTTCCGTATTATCAACTTAAAACCTTACGTTAATCGAGGCAAAACAATAGCTTCCTGTCCTGCAATACCTGTCGACCTAATGATTGCCTCATAAAATAAAAAACCGGCCAAATGCGTGTCGGACCACGCATAACGAAGGGTTCCGTAGTTGGGATACATTTATCCCAAGAACAAACTTAACAGTAATAGTAGTTGAAAAACATTTTCTACCATACGGAATGTATGGGAGATCAGGATTATTACTCGGTAACCTGTAAAGCCTACTTAGCTGCGATAGTTTTCCTTTTAATTTCGTTATATATACTACTGCTATGATTTTTTGCACAAATCCAAGTATGTACAATCATGTAGCTGGCAGGGACACTTGACTCTAACAAAAATTTGCACTTTAAAGCATAATATTTCGCAAACGGATTCCTGAATTAAAAATGATTTTCACACACCTACAATATTTTTGAACGACCTTTCCAACGATACTCCATACTATGGGATAGACGAGAAAAAACATCCCCACCTTACGTGTTGGGGGGGTTCCCTAAAAAAAGGAAAAAAGAAAAACTTGATTTTATTTTACCACTTCGTCGGCGTGATTAATATGTAAGTATACCGATGCCAAATTACAGCTTTCTAGAACTAACCGTCTCTGAGCTAAGCCGCGGACAGACAGACGGACATGGCGAAACTATAAGGGTTCCTTGTTTACTACGGAACCCTAAAAAGTGCCTTGCCTTATGAACATAAACTGTTGTTGTATGCATTAAAAGACATACAAATTATTATGAACAACCATTTTTTTGCACATTTTCAGTTGGGGCAGAAAACGAGCACTGATTCTGAGTTGCACATTGGTTGGTGCCATTGGTTCCTTGAAGGCGTTCTCAATCTCATACGAGATGTACATCGTGGTGGAGTTCTTAGAGACCGTCGCTGGAGCGAGTGCTTTCCCTGCAGCATACATTCTAAGTAAGTAACACAAGATTTATTGCAAACAAAGCTGCGCGATACTGGCATGTTATCTGATGGTAACAGTTCCGTTTTCTCTTTGCAGCGATCGAATTACTTGGCCAGGATAAACGAGTAATCACCACAGCCTTTCTAGGCATTATGTTGGTGTTAGGAGGACTCAGCTTCGCTCTCCTCGCGAAGACCTTCCAGTACTGGCGAACCTTCATCCTTGTGGTGTACCCTCCCTCTCTGTTGTTTATTTTATACATATACCTACTGCCAGAAAGCATCCGGTGGTTGCTGTCGAAAGGACGAAAGGAAGAGGCGGTTGAAATTATAATGAGAGCAGCAAAAATGAACAAAGTGACACTTTCCGACGAGACGATGAAGCAGTTGTCAGAGGAGAAAGTGAAGCCACTGGAGAAGAAAGACGACAAACCTGAAGAGGGGCTGTGGATGCAGGTGTTCCACTCTCCGATCATCATGACGCGCCTGGCGATCTGCTCGTGGTGGTGGATCACATGCACATTTGTGTTCTACGGGCTGGCCATCAACTCGGTGTCTCTGGCGGGTGACAAGTACACCAACTACATGCTGGTGGTGAGCGTGGAGGTTGTGGCGGTGGTCACCAACGCGCTGGTGCTCGACCGCATCGGCAGGAAGAGGACGCTGCTGTGTGCCTACACCGTGTGCGGCATCGCTTGTGTCGCTATACCGTTTGTTCCTAAAAGTGAGTATTATCTAATGATATTTAAAATTAAAAAAAAACGAAGCATGGAATTATTTTGAAAAGCACAATAATATTTCCCAACACAATCTTCATTATTACTATATTACTTGCTTTTACCCGCGGCTTCGCCCGTGTGGATGTCGGAATATATTCCACGGGTAAGTATTTATACCTAATCGCTGAGGAAAGGGTCATTGACTCCTACCGCCGCGCCCGCGTTGTCGTCAACCATAATTATTGTGTTACGCGTAATTTTGAATCTGTGATATCTTTTAAAGTAGGCATTTTAATGATAATACGATGTGAAGGCATATTTTAATCCAAAATGCCCAATTTAAATAACATATTTTATTGGATAAGGATAAATAATTATAGTAGTGGTCAACATAGTTTCGGATATAACAATATTTTTTTATCAAATTCTGAAAGATAAAAATGGTTATTGGGGGTCATTCTTAGAAGATAGACATATGCCATCGTGGATTTTGTTAAACCTTTTAAAACGCATAATCCTGTAGAACATAGTTTTTATTTATCTCTCACGGTTTACGCGGCGCACGCCCGTAAAGCTCCCAGTCGACTTGATTTTTTCCGACATCTTCAACAATAATTGTCATATTTCAGCCAATTTACACAAAACCTTAATTAATTATACACCAAAACCTTCCTCATGAAACACTCCATTTGTGAATACCGTTTGAAAATCCGTTCGGTAGTTTTTGAGGTTATCGCGTTCAGACAGACAGACGCGGCGGGGCCTTTGTTTTATAATATGTAAGGATAAGGATAAGGATGATTAATGTAAAGCTAATGTCTATGTGAAAGTTAATGTTGATGAGTTATTGTTTTTCAACTGTAAATGGCAATTATTTTCTACGCCATCATTATCTCATTTATTCCTCATGTATTAATCGACTCCCCTTTATTTCAGCTTTGCCTTGGCTGGCAACTCTGCTGTACTTAGTCGGTAAAATAGCCATCACGCAGGCGTTCAGCGGCATCTACATGTACACGTCGGAGCTGTTCCCCACTCACGCGCGCCATTCGCTGCTGGGCTTCTGCTCCATGGTGGGCAGGATCGGCTCCATCGTGGCGCCACAGATGCCACTGCTGGTCAGTATTGTCACACATATTACTCTATACAATGCCTAGACGAGCTCGGCATTGTATAGAATCACTAGGTATTCTATACAATGCCTGAATTACATGTTTTGCAGGTAAAATACTGTACTCTCATTCCAAGTTTACCAGTATTGTATAGGTATATTCGCAAGTTCACATCCATCCTCTGCCGTGTCAGATTCTGTTCTGTTGTACTCATTGTATAACAATAGTTGAAGGTCGGTCAGTAACATGTGAACCATGCGAGTTGTGTTATGATCTCACTGATGTTCAAAAAAAAAGGTCAATATTCTCAAAATTTTCATGTAAATCGGGGGATCGAGTCCATACACCTACTCTTAATTGATTAGGCATGACTGCGTGTGGTCATAGATTAAGATATTGCCAATATTTGTTTTTTTACGGTATAAACACAAACAGCCCACCATAAACATACATAAATACAATAGAATATTATTTATTTCTGCAACAGATAGATAAGAATAAAGCTGGTCAACATAAACCGGCCTAGTGCGTGTCGAACCACGCACTATGAAGGGTTCCATAGTTGGAATGATTTGATCCCAAGAACAAACTTAACATTTTAGTTGAAAAATATGTTCTCCCTGTGAACCACTTTCATGTCACACGGTACAGTATGCAAAACTTGTTTTTTTAATTTTCTTATTTGCCTTCCAAATAATTTATCTATTTACGTTACACGTCCGTGTTCGGTTTATATAAATTTATATGTGTACCAAATTTCAACTTAATTGGTTCATTAGATTTGGAGCAAATTATTGGTTGTGACAGACGACCAGACAGACAGACACACGAGTGATCCTATATGGGTTCTATTTTTCATTCAGACGCACGTAACCCTAAAAATTGTCTATGCAGCCTACCCCTTGGGTGTACAATAAAAATAAAACAAAAAGAATAATCTAACATGGAAAACTAAACTATGTACAGCCAGGGAAATTAATTCTTAAGCAAATTGATATCCTGCGTAAATTTCCTGTGATATAGCAGTGGCCGAAATATCTAGAGTTATATGAAATGTCATACAACTGTCAAGTGGTGATTTGAATATACGTTGGTAGTTACTATGCTTAGCAATTAATTTCCCTAACTTTATCAGAACTAATTATTTGTCCACTTATTATCAATATCCTTGTTCTTCCAGGCGATCTACGTGGACTGGCTGCCGTCGGTGCTGTTCGGGTTGACGGCTCTGGTGGCGGGCGCGCTGATGCTGACGACGCCGGAGACGTTGAACACGCGCCTGCCCGACACCATTCGAGAGGCCGAGCAGATCTCGCGTCGCCCCCCGGCGTCCCTCCCCGCGCCCCAAAAGGAGGACGTGCAGATGACTACCAGGGCGTGACCACTCACCATGACTTAGTTCATCATCTGCGCCTTTTCTCAACTATGTTGGGGTCGGCTTCCAGTCTAACCGGATGCAGCTAAATACCAGTATTTTTTTACATGGAGCGACTGTCTATCTGACCTCCACAGTTACGGGCTTTTCGGGCTTCTGACTACCCGTAACGACTGTCAAAGATCTACAAACCGCTACCACCATGAATAAGGCTTGATGAAAGCGTTGGTCATAGTTTCATTAGTTTTATGCGGCCCTCAGACTCACCACGACAAGTTCAGCGAGAAGACAATGACAGTAAGAACACTGCGAGAGTTTCTCGCCGTGTTCTTATCCACATTCTCATATCTCGGGTGTTCTCGGGGCTTCTCGGCGAGTCTGCAGTTGACATAATGAAAGTTTTGTTGATTTGAATGAAATAATGAAATTGTTGATCAATGTATAAACAAAGTACCTGCCTACCAAATGCAAATCGTCGTAAATGAATATCATCACTGAAATAAATGATCTGCTAAATGAATAAGTTCATGTTAAGCATTTAACAGGTTACAAGAGTAATATAGATGGTATAACTCACATAATTTTTTGTAGATTTTGTGGTGTAGCCGCTGCTTATAAACTAAATGAATTTTAATTTTAACTTATTTGTAAGTGATAATGTAATTTAGACACAACAAGTAAAGGTTTTAATGTGATAATTTTAATGCATCCTTTGTTGTTGAAAAATAAAGTGTGTGTGTGTCAGCTCCGACGCACGCCTGCACGCATAGCATGACCACAGAAGAAACGCGTTTTGTCGACGAAAGAATAGACAAAATGACAGATAGTTATTGTTTATCTGTCAATTTGTCTATTCTTCCGTCGACAAAACCCGTTTCTTCGGTGGTCATAGTACGCGTGCTGGAGTTTACTCCTTGATTATGCAATAGGCAAAGAGGGTAAATAAAAGCAGCTCAAAAAAAAACGGCCGGAATATCCAGATCGAAGTGTGAAATATGTAATACTTACATTTTTTTAAAAAAACCGTGTTATTTACGAATAATACAAGTTAACGATGGGGCCTTATATGAAAATCGATTCATAAGAGCGTTCATCCAAAAAGTTGGCAACGTCGCAAATAGCTGTCACATATTTACCTGTTTTGATTAATTTGGCAATATTACTGTATGGAAATAAGAAATATGGCTAGCTAGTGAATCAAAATATTGATTATGAAATGCAATAATTAATATCGTAACACCAAATATTTCGTTTTAGATGTAAAAAAAGTACCTATTTGGAAACTTTCCAAATGCCTTTTTTACACCTAAAACGGTTACAACATCAAATTCAGTGTTATATTTGCAACTCATTATTAATATTCTAGTTCATTAGTATGTAATATTGCCAAATTTATCAAAACATGTATATATTTGACAGCTACTTGCGACGTTGCGAACTTTTTGGATGAACGTTCTTAAGGGTGCACTAGTCGACGGCTCGAACCCGTTGTGACCAATATGCATGCTAATTAGTCTTATTATTTTATTTATTTATTTTATTTTATTAGTGGAATAGACCATGAGTTATAACGAAAACGAGTGCGTAAAATTTCATGAACAGACCTTTGGGCGTAGAGATATTATGGAAAACTACTGGATAAAATTATTTGAGCTTTCGAATAAGTTATCTATACAGTTTCTATTTTGTATTTTTTTTACTGCATAACTTATTTATTTACGCCCAGAGACGAGTTAAAATTTGTGTTGAAATATGGAAGTTTCGACGCTTATAACTTACAAACGATTTTTTTTTTCTAAATTTGTTTCCAGGGCTAGATAATGACAAGACCAAGTGATATTATTATTTTATTGGCGTAATATGGTGATTACTCGTCTGTTTGACGGTGTACGGACAAACAGACGAGTAATCATTATCAATCTATTGTCAAATACTAGCATTAAGTATATAACTTGTGTAGAGAAAATAAACGTCTTATATATCAAGCAGCGGAAGGGATATTACGTTTGTATGGAAGAATGACCACCTAGCGTACGCTTAAGGAGTAAACTTCAATAATCTATAGCCGTATTACTTTGCCAATAGTACACTTGACAACCGCTAGATGTCACCGGTTGATGTGCATTTAATTACAATTAAATAAAACTACGTTGTGCTAATTTTAAGTTCCTCAGATTTTCGCTAATTGTTACTTTATTAATATTTACCGCTACCTGGTACGCTACGCTGGTAACCCAGTTTTGTGGTAGCAACAGTGTCATAAAGTTGGAATAGTGAGTATTTCGGACTATATCCTAATATTGGCAGTAGCACACACTGGGCCGTAAGTCGGTGAGTTACGACGAATCGGGCCAGTTGTTTGCAAGAGATAGCTCAAAGTGTAGGGTTCATAATCATTTATTTCAATGGCCTAACCATTGTAATGAATAATTATGGACCTTTTTTTTGGTAAATTATAATCGAGATGTTAATTCTATAATCTGAGGTTGACATGAACTAAGTACAATCAGCATCGACCCTGTGGGTAGACATGCACTGCTCTGCCGGCCGGCCGGCGGAGCAGTCCCCAAAAAGATATCGTCGACCGTAGGTTCAATTGAGGTAAGGGACAAAATACGATTTTTCAGGAGAGGCCGACAAAGTTTTTTTTCGGACTAAATCATAACCTTTTTTGTTATTACCCTTTTTCGGATCTGATTTCACACATAATCTTGTATTTTATCTGCTCTATATACCTGTGTAACATTTATTTAAATAAGTTAGCTATTTAAGAAAATAGACGTCCCTTACACCAACGTATTTTGTTAGTAATGTCCCTTACTGACCAAGTATCTCCTAGTCCCGTCCCTTACATTAAATTGACCTATACGTTGGATCCAATCTATTCATAAAAAATTGTGTAAAGGACTTGTTGAAAACATGTATGAAAAAAAATACAGTGTAAAGAGATTGTTGACAGAAAATGAAGTTCACATTTTGACGTACTGAGTAATCCGTAATGGTAATTCGTTGCTTAGGAAGACCCTTACCTTATTTGAAGTAGATTGGCAGCGGTAAATACACCATTTCAAGTTGCTATATTGCATAGTTTTTCAGATACATTGTTATTATGGGGCTGATTCGAAATTTGGATCCAAAAAATCCGTAGGGTAAGGGACATTTTTCTTAAGCTATATTTTTTTCATATACACCGTTCGAAAGAGCGAAAAATTCTGAACAAACCTGTATACTCAACTCATTTTGGGTATTTTGCCCTTACCTCAATTGAACCTACAGTCGACGATATTATTGTTTAAGATTATCTATGTACTTAGGTATATTATGTGCAGCTTCGAGCCTACTTTGCAAAACCTTAATGCAACGGTGCCAAAAAGTCATAAGCCTATGAAAAACAATTGTACGACAAACGACTATTACTTAGTTTACAATCAATTAAATATAATAATGACTTAGAACTATTGTACCTAGATATCTCATACCTACTCCACTAAGTTGTAAGTAAATACGTTCTATTTATTATATCATTGTATGTATAATTAAGTAAACTAGCAACTCCGCGGAAGGAGATGCACATTGTTATAAATAATCTTTTGTAAATAAAATATTAATTAATTAATAATGTAAACTGTGTCTTAATAATGAGTAAAGTTCCACAGTGTCACAGAGTCATATCATATATATTTGCTGTCGATGTAAGTGTGTAAAAAGCTATGAGAAGTGTAGTGTTTTCGAATTGACGAAACCTTCGAACCAGCTGCTTTGATGTTTGGTTACCCAGTAAAAGCCAAAAGCTGTCAATTATCCACCACGGCCGCCAATAGCGATTTATTTCAATGGTTCAGACGTCCGAGTCGCCGACGGTCGACAGGCTGTCACTACATCATTACTTAAAGTCGACCAACATATAAAAATAGGATGGCTATGGAATAGAAAGAAAAGAAACAAAAAGTATTTATTGAGACTCGCACAGGAAATCACAAATGAATAAACATACTTAAATAAAAATAAAAAACCAAAGTAAAATTAAAATAAAAGCGCGGAGATTTGTTGCATTCACAATTGAATAACGTTTTCCTGCCTTAAAATCGAATTAATAGAAAATCTACTTACGTTATCGCATTACAGCAGTGACTACACGACTCACTAATAGGTAACTAAGCTAAAGATAAAGTTGGGTTCCAAGCTGTTCTTGCCTACTGTTAATGCTACGGGTGTGTTGCTGGAAAGTTAGAGGGCCATCACACAATAACCAACTGGATAACTTATCCAGGTAGATTGGGTGATGGCCCTCTTCAGAACCACGCTTTGTGGGGCAACCAACGTGGTGAGATCTTTATCACTTCTTGATGTTTTTAATCATCAGCTTGTAGCAGTCCCCCGCTCAGCATAGGTAATGTGATACCTCTCCAATCGCATGCCATTCAACTCGATCCTCGGCGGCTCTCTTCCATTCTGCGATGATCGTTGCTCCACCTATCCTGAAGGCGTTCTTACTGTTTACCATCGTAATCAGTACGAATTTATATTATCCTCGCAGTGAAAGCCAAGCAATTATGACGTTCTTTGATATCAATCACAATTTCGTAATCGTCCGCTGCCGGAGCACACCTCACACGTGGCCGTCATAACGAGCCGGCTTGTGAATGGGTTTATGCATAACGACCTAAATAACCGGCGGTTTTGATCGTAAACCGAGCGGTCGCGGATTCGGCCAGCGGTCGCAACTCGCGGCTCCCGATATATCCCGCCTGCAGTGTTCCAGCGACCGCCATCTTCTACACGCGTACTACTATATCCGCTAAACCAATAAACATAACTCGTAAATATTAGCAGAATATATCATAACGTTGTCTATGCGAGATTTATTGCTAAAGTATAAATTAAACGCTATATTGTGGGATCAACGCCGTTTGATCTGTTATTCGATCAGTGTCGGCTGCGGACGCAGCGTAAACATTGAGATTTATGTGGTGTTGCTGCTGTATGTCAACGAGTTCTCCGGTGGCACTGCTTCAGCACAGGGCCATAAGAAACAACTGACAGACGCGATTGGTTTGTTTCTCGTGGATGCGTTATGGATGAAGTGAACTGGTGACTATAAAGCCTCATGCTGTGTAAATCAGTGTTAGTGACGACAGACCCAGAGAGGTGACCAGTGGCAATGTCTCGCCGAGAGGTTCGTGTGGAGCGGGGGGAGTACCCCCTACCGCCGCCCAGCAAGTGTGCTAAAGTAAGTATAGAACATGATGTACCTGGTAGAGCTTTTGTTCAATGGATAGCTATGGCTATGGATTGAATAGCAAGTAATTAAAGGGCAGGCAAGGAATCCATGTTCATAGATAGCTAAAACAAAGTTATTCTCTCCCGTAATATTGCTTAGAGATTGGTTTAACATGCATAGCAGCTCTACGCTCAATTTTAGTCACAAAAATCACTACCGCCTATATAATACCTATGTATTGTAGAGCACCTGATTACACACTTCAACAGACGATTTGATTATTTCACAATAGATAAACAGTAATAAGTAGGTAGCCACAAAGAATATAAATCATTCGATAGATTCAATCGAACCCCACTTTTAAACACTCGAGGAGCTATGTAGCAGTGGTTTATTGAGACCCCTTGTGAAGTGTTAATAGCAACAGTCTGTGCCAAGTAATACACTCGGCTAATCTCTTGTTTTGACATATTACAATAAACATGAAGAGAAAAATATATTTTATCAGGCCACGTTGTTTAATACGATGTCATAACATATTGCAGCAGTAAGTATTTGATATATATTCGATGTACACACGGCTACATATCAAGCTATACATTTCCAGTTTAAGCTGATCTAGCATTGATTAGGATTTCCGTACAATGAGAGGTCCGCTTATACTGGAAATGTGTAGCTTGGTATGTAGCCGGGCGTACGTATAAAGATCTTTGAAAGCTCCTAGTGATGTGCATTAGAAGTTATTGCCCATATAATTCAGGCGCTATACATATATGCAGATGAAAAGTTTCAATAATCTGACCATATCAGTATTCGATTTGCTTATACCTGTAAGAATTAGTAAGAAAATGTAGTCGGTGTTGCTCAACGCTCTATTCTGTTCAAGTATTCATCTGAAAGTAGTTTATAAACGATAATTCATTAATTCATTGATCATTCGATACTAAAGTGTGTGCAGCATCAGTTGTATTAGAAAGAATAACCAGTGAAAATAAATATTATATTATAAACATAAAAGATGTGTGAGTCTATAATATGGCAGAAGCTCTACATAGTGAACAAAGATCTCTCTTGCATTGTGGGTGTTAGACCTGCGCTCCTCGCGGCTGAGCGGAGTTAGTGTAGTGAGTGAGAGAGCAATGCACATTCATCACTGTGTTTATTATACTTCGATAAATTAGCTGGAAATCTAACGAAGACAATCGTACGGTGTCGATGCAAGGTATCTCTAAAGCTAAATGTATGTTCGTGGAGTAGAGTATTTATAAGAGAATACCTAGTTCAATAACAAAATCCAATTGATTCCCGATAATTTCATTATTTGGAACGTTACACAGACTGAAAATTGGGCTCAATAAATAAACACTACATGCCAAACGAACATTTGAAAAGATAGAAATGGTCCCAACATGACATAGTACTAACGAATAGAGAGTTGCAATACTTGCAGTTGATGTCTTGCTATAATATAAGTACATGGTATCTATTGCTGCCATTTCATAGTAGGCACATCCCAATGTCTAATGTGTGTTAACGTGGTCAGGTGCTGTACTACACATGGAAGCTATGCTCGGTGGTGTTCTCCCACTTCGTGATGATCAGCCTGGTGGTGGCCTACTGCATTCTCGGAGCCGTCACCTTCGAGAAGCTGGAGGCAGATCATGAGATAGAGGTATCTTCACTTTAACTTCAATCTAGCTTCTTCTATTAATGATCACAAATATTGCTATAGGTAGAACATACAAAAGTAGTTACAGTTTACGAGCGACATGCAACATGACACATTGAACTTTAGAAAAAGACTACCAACTACCCATTACATATGTGACACAGACGAAGTCTACAAAGCCAAGCTTCTTCGAAAAATCGATGTGCCATATTTACAGCCAGGAACCTATGTCCAACAAATAGTTGGTGTTGAACTGATAACGACTCGTACTATGTGCACGAATTATTAATACCTAGTTACTGGGTTGTAGAGGTCAGATAGGCATATCTGACATATTTGACATATCGCTCCATATAAAATACTTATTCAGCTGCATCCGGTTAAACTGGAAGCCGACCCCAACATACTTAGGAAAAGGCTAGGCGGATTGGATTGACTGTGTGTAAGAATGATGCCGTAAGATCTTTCGACTCCTCACTATCCAACGTTCCATTATGCAATAGAACTGCTAAAGCCATTACATTTATGTAGGATTTATCACGTGTAAACTGAGAATTCGTATGTTGCCAATATCAATTCTGTAACTGGAATCTGTATCTAAATTATAGACATCTATTGGATCGACGAAGTGCGCAGTTGATATAAATTACTGTACAAGGTGGCAGGAACATCGACGCGAAAACTGATACCATGGATTCAGTACATGATTCTGAACCCCACTGCGATGAAATTCTTCGCCGGTTATTAAAAAAAAATCAGCTGGTCCATACATTTTGACCGCGTAGGTATTGCACTTTTCTATGAAACAGCCATGTCCCTGACACCCTGTATAGAAACTGCAATTTATTTAGCCATTTTAGTTTCTTAGTCGTCTCTGTACTAATTTGTGTGCTTAATTTTTTGTATTCTTTCAAAGCAAAGATCCTTACTATCACTTTCTTGCCTTAATATTGTCATTTTAAAGTTAAAATTATGAACAGATTTCTTCAAGAAAGCCAAAATACTAGTTTATTACCAAATCTATTTTCAATCGCAGTACATTGGACACTATAAATTTTGTTTTATCAAAGAATGGCACGCTGCCACAGAGTATTCAAACTCAACTGATTAACGATCCAGTCAAGAACATAAACGTCGCTGAACACGACGCAGTGTAAAAAACATGAAACAGGCGGGTTATGGATGACGACAATATATGTTTGTTCAATTATACGTTAAATTTTGAGATGGCTAATGATGACAATAGATTTGGACATTAATATGACTTTAAGACAGAACTAATTTCATCTACAGCAGTAGCTAATGTCTAGTCAAACTTTACAAATTTAATAGTTAACATTTTCAGTCGATTTGTAGGAGTCGATCGTGTTAAATTGTTTTTTTTTTTTGTATCTCCTATGGATTTCTAGTCTCTCTCCATTGTCTTGTCTGGCCAAACCATCATAAACGATGATTTAGCGATATCAGAAAGTGTTTTTTCCATCAATCTGTGCAGGTGGTCCGTACAAACGCGGTCGGCGCGGGCGCACGTCAGGTGGCCGACAGCTTCACACTAATTAAACAATCCTCATAAACTTGGCATAAGATTAGAGCTTTCGTAGAATCAATGGTTTTAGAACCAAATGAGTGGTGCTTGGTCCGAAATAAAGATGAATGATTTTAGAATTGACATAACAGCAGTTAGTGTTCATACCTATAAATGCCACATTAGCTTTAGGTATGTATATTCAATTCTAACAATGTATAATTAGGAACTGAAGATTATACATAGGTCGCTTACATCTGCTAATGCAGTGCGGGAATCAGAATGTTTACATACACTTCTGTATATCTAGCTGTCTTCAACTATGAAGTCGATCCTCATCGACCCACATCATTATACGTTTAACGGTATAGTTTTCTTTTTATGTTTATGTTTTTTCTTAGTATACACACGTGAGTCCATCAATGCCTGGTTGCGGCCAAAGCTTGTATAGTACTTTTCTCAGGTTCTTCGTGGACAACATTGAATAGTTTCTCTATTTCTGATGATCAAAGAAAAAATAATAGGGAGTGAGCTCCTTAGAAGATGGAAGCCTCATATCCATCGATAGCGTGTTTGTTTGTGTGTGTGCAGGTGAAGCGGAACATATCGCAGATACGCAGTAATACGACGCAGAGCATCTGGACGATGACGCGCACCGTGCCGCTCTTCAATCAAACCAACTGGACCTCTGAGGTTGTCGACATGCTCAAGGTAACGATATTATTATGGTCTTTAACATATATATTTTACTCCTTAGCATAGAAGTACCTGACCTCATAAAAAACGCCACGGTGAAAGATTGTGCTTGTTGGATCAATTACTTAGTTAGGTAAAAGGATAATTCTTTGTAGTGTATTCTTGTAAATTAATAATGAGTGACGATAGTTGTCGTTCTGCAAGCAGATAGCAGAGGTCAATCGCCAATTTTAATTTATTTAATAAGTACTCCGACAGTATGTTCATTAGGTAAAACGTTTGCTTTATTTACCGAATAACAGAATAAACACCTTCTTGGATGTTATGTGCTTTTAAGGAAAGCTAGGTGCAAATAAAAATCATGATACATGACCCTTTGGTTTTTATTTCTTCAGACTTTCAACAAGAACTACACAAATTATCTTTAGGATACTTTTAAAAACGAAAAGGCCATCACATTCATAGACAGCTGAAATATCCAAGGATAAACAAAGTATAAAATCCACTCTTACGCACCTGATACAGTTAAAGAACTACTTGGAAAACTATTGATCATATATACCTTGTAGTTGTTTATTAATAGAAATGTGCTACGGTGAAGCTCACAGATAATATTATCAACGTTTTTATGTGCGTAAGATTTACGATTTGATGATTTTCTCTTTGAATTATTACGGTTTTCAAATTCTACGTGTACATTTTTGTGGATTGCTCAAGCCAAGTGGTCACAAAAGACTGTTTTATGTGTGTGCCTTGCGTTCGATTCGTGTTGATGTTTGGAAATTTTATATTTAAATTATTTTCTGTAGCAGAACAGTAGGTACTTCATTCGAGTCTGGAAATGTAAATATCAAGGGCGTCGCCAGGGGGGTCAAAGGAGGCAGCTGCCCCCCCCCTGCTAGAGATTCAATTTTGTTTGTCAAATACAAGGCATTTTAATGTACAGAAACTACATACATAAAGCCAATTTGGTTGATTTGGATCTCCTAAATGGGGTCTAATCCGGAGTCCGGGGACGTAATATTCCTATCTATGTGTCGGTGGTAGGCCTAGTCATAATACCTATTAGGTTTTAGCTCTAAAGTTTTGAATAGTTTTGGGAAAACTACGCGAAAGGTCCCGTTCCAATCCATACATTGAATATGGAAATTATTATTTTTCTCAGTTCGTATCGGGACTCAATCAATCAATCAATCTGCCCAGCCTTTTCCCAACTATGTTGGGGTCGGCTTCCAGTCTATCCGGATGCAGCTGAATACCAGTATTTTACATGGAGCGACTGCCTATCTGACCTCCACAACCCAGTCACTGGGTAATACGATACTCCTTGGTAAGACTGATTGACAGACTTTCGGGATTACCGAGGTTCAACTGATTTGTCAAAAATGTCCACTAGCGTCGATTTTGGTCCCATTGTGGGCTGTAGAGGTAAGACTCGCACTACATGTGTAAAGCCTCGTGAGCTCTTAATTGACTCTTGATTGTATCTACAAATCATACTTTTTACATCCTCCATATTATCAACTTGCCCTCCCCCCCCCCGGGCCATCAGCTGGTGACGGCCTTGGTAAAAGTAACATGTGGTGTGGGTGTCTGCAGGATTTCGAGAACGCGATCCTGCTGGAGATGAAGGTGCGCGGCTGGGACGGCAACGAGAGCACCGACCACATCCAGTGGACCTTCACCGGCGCGCTCTTCTACTCTATCATTGTCATCACCACTATCGGTAAGTTCAGCTTTTTCTGTCTTGCCACTCCTCCTTTCGGGAACAAGTGGTAAGTGAGAGGTTAGATTGCAGTTCAGTTTTATACGTGAACTAGCAACCCACCCCTGCTTCGCACGGTTTTTACGATTTGCTAAAACATCGAGATTTATGTATTGTATGATTTGTATGTAAGTTTAATATTCATTTTTAGAATGATGAATTATTAAGTTTAGAAGAACAACGTGGTCATATAGCCAGACACTTACTACTAGTCGAAGCCTTATAAATTATGTTTCACATTAGCAAAAATCTATATACGTATAAGTACCAAGTAACAAAACTTGAAAACTGGATCTGAAATAACGACCAATGCTTTGAACCATGCTTTCGCAATCGAATTTCAGAATAGGGAATTTTCAGTAGAATTTGTGTAAGTAAGTGTGTTAGCTTTACGTGCGCGCGCGCTGGAGGAGACAAGAAACGGAGAAGTTCCAGTTTAAAAGATGCACGATTGTATATACATATTAGGGGCGATTCGCGAGCGTGTATCTGGCGAGATGGTCGGTCACAAAATGCCAAAGTCATAAGGCCCTTAAAGGTACGCGGTACTATGGAAGCCTCATCGGGTCTAGACTAGACCCGATGATGCTGCATCTAGCGCTAAACCATTTAGTGCTAGATAGAGATATCCAACCCAAGAGACATTAAGGAACCATAAGTCAGCTGCTCGCTGACGATTGCTGACACCAACCGTGGGGATTATTTAAATTCTTCCAAAATCTTACAATGCTAGTGTGCCTTCTGTTTTCCATGACCCGTTGTACCGTGTGCGAGTTGCGCCGGCGCCTGGCGCGCTGCCAGCCCGCCATCCGTCACATTTTTTATCCTCTATCGCATACGTTGGCTTATTTTCGTTATAAATTCGACACATCTGACTCGAGGAATGTCAGCTTGTTAATATCGCCATTTTTTGGCACATTACCTGGAGAGTTCATACACCTCCCCCTGGTTGAAACTAATTAATATTATTATGCTTATCGATCAGCCTGTGGTCTTTTTTTAAACGATTTATTTTGAAATAGTTTATTCTGGATAATAACGAGTGAATAGACATTTTCTGGATTTATCAAATGAAAACAAGGAATTTTCAACGATTTATATTTTGCAGTAACATAACTCCCTTTCCTTGGTATTGTTTCGCCCATGTTTGTGTGTGTGTCGCGTGTCCGTCGGCGCGGGTGCAAGCGAGTCGTCCGGCTTGGCTTTCTTCCTCTTGGAGCGCGCGCAGCCTGCAAGAGTCTCACCCGTCACTAACCCCCTTACACGCGCGAGTCGTGCACATCACATTCAAAGCTGACGGTTTCGCAGTTAACACTGATGGCGGACGTTCATTACTAATTAATCAAAATATTTACATTCACGTACACTGGTTACGGTACACTTCACAGTCTTAAACGTAAACAACAAAAACATGTAACTGGTTAGTTCTGTACTTGGATTAGTCATCACACGACATAGGGCACATTTTATTTACCGTAGAATCCCTGCGGCCTTATCTGACCGGTGGGACCGCTGGGGCCCACTAGGATCTGACGGCCTGGCCCGATGGAGCCGGTGGGGCCACCTGGGCCAACTAGTAGTCCTGGTTGCCTGCCGTATCCGGGGCCGATGATGCCAGTAGGCCCGCCTGGTCCTACTAGCACGTCAGGTCGGCCACCTCTGCCGGGCCCGATGATCCCCGTGGGTCCACCAGGGCCCACTAGTACTGGTCGTCGGCCGTACGTCCCGAATCCTGACTGTCCGTAGTAGACCCCCCTCTGTGCCGTTGGGCTTCCTAGTCCGTCGCCGTGTTGCGCCGGGCCGATGATACCGGTGGGTCCACCGGGCCCAACGAGCACAGCGGGTTCCTTTTGCTTGTCCTGTGGACCGATGAGCCCTGTGGGACCGTCTGGCCCGACGAGTACTCCGCGATTGTCGAAGGCGCCGATGGAACCGGAGCCGAGTTGTGGTACGAACGGATAATTCTCGCGACGCTGGTCTTCTACTTCATTGAAGTACTCTGTCAATTAAAGTAAATATTTATTTAACACATGATTCAAGTTTTTAGCAATGCTTTACCAACACAATCTACTAAAACAATTTGTATTATCCAACTCAAGATTCGTCGCGACTGAATTGTGTTTTTTAAAGGAACTATCATAGCGAAAAATATTGGAAGTTTTGTGTAGCACAAGAATCTGTCGCGATAAAGTGTTGCTTATAAAGAGAATGGTAGTCAGAAGAGACAAAACAATGATATTGTATGGCGCACCGTTGTTGTTGTGGCGCGGGTAGCAGCACAGGAACTTGCCGAGACCACACGCGCTCTGGGAACAACAGCACTGGTTAAATGGGTGACTAGAAAAAATCTGAACATTTATACACACAGTACAGTTGAATCAGAATACAGATGAGAACAAACCATGAACAGCCGCCGTGAACTTGTTCAACTCCAATCCAACCCTTACCACTATTGTTGGGAATTTATTTCTAGCCTTAGCTTCATTAGCTTAGTAGGAGTGTCTTTCTTTCTTTTTCGTGTTTTTAGTGACTGACCAGAGTTTTTATGCCGCCCATGGGCCTCTGACTTGGCTTCACATGCCGTCGAGAAATATCTCTCAGGCATGTCGGTTTCCTCAAGATGTTTTTCTTCACCGTTTTTGAAGCAAGTGATAATTATACAATACGCACATGGGTTCAAACTCGAGATCTATGATAGCCTAGTGGTGTCGATAGTAATGTTGATGAACTACTAATATAATGTGCATCCCACATGCAGCATTTGTAGGTGATAGTGTTTCGTTTATGGCAAGGTCAACATTACCTTGTGGTACAGTTATGTAGTACGCAATAGGGTTCGGGGTTTTTTTTTAAGAAATTGGTTAATGAGAGGTGATAGAATTACAAATTAATGATTTTCGGACTTTTTCCTCTACTTTGCTGTAAGACCTTGCTTCATGGCGAATTTCATGATTCTAGGTCAACGGGAAGTACCCTGTAGGTTTTGATTTATTTACGAGTCTCAAAATATGTCAAATAAATAGCTGTACTTTTTTATTGCGTTATCTTAGAAGTTTGATTTCTTTACAGCTCCAAGGGACCGTAGATCTACGTATTTGCGTTATCTACGTTTTTTTATATTAATTATTACTTGATACCGCCACGCGTACCTGATAAAATGGGTCTTGAGAGACAAACAGACGGACAACGCAGTGATCCTCTATGGGTTTTGTTTTTTCCTTTTGAGGTACGGAACCTTAAAGAGCGTGTTGCGCGGGTTGCCCCAACCCCAATAAACTACCACTAAACAAAAACTAACAAACAAAACCGACCCCAATAAACTAACTGGGATAATATATACATAAACTGTTTACCGCAGAGTTGGGTCGTGGGTTGCAGTCCGGTTTGGAGACACACTTGCAGTATTGTAACGAGTCGAGGGTTCCGTCAGATATCACATTTTGCTGTTGTTGGCTGAAAATCACAAATATAATTTTAATAACACATACATCAGATATAAACAAGGAATATAGGGAAGACGTAGCCAAGCTTATTGCCATACACTGGGCACAGATTCAGATTTCGCACCTAATTTGGTGCTGAAACACTGTTAATGAAAAAATCGAATAACATTATGCTCGACTGGGAGATCGAATCTACGCTTAGCACGCGCACTTCCGACCTTTAGTACAGTCAACAAGGCAAGGCGGTATAGCAATACATATGCACAAAACGCGTATGTCATATTGGCAAGGCGGTATTGCTATACCGCCTTGCCTTGTTGACTGTATTGCGTTTTGTGCATATGTCGCGGCCAGATCTTATAGAATTGATCATTTCATGAAATTAACATCGACCGCTGGTCACAACATGGTGATCTGGCCAGATCATTGAATACACAACGCTTAACGATATGTACAGTTAAACGCACTACTTCATGATGTGGCCAAACATAGTGATCATATCGTAAAATAGTTAGATTATCCACCGGTAGAGGCGTTGATGTCGCTTTGTTTTTGTTGTGCATCATGGCGGCGACATACAACGACTCAAAGTAGGGTGACCACGCAAAAAAAATAAATGGACTTTTTTTGGTTTTCCAAATAAATGATATTATGTAAAGTGATCAAATTTGAAATAGCGCTTGCCGGCCGCTGCCGCGGCGTGAAATGCAACATAGCACTTAAAATTTGTTCTTAAAAATTAATAATATACCCCGATTATGTGGTACCCCAAGCAAACGGGTTAGGTTAGAACTATAACCGACCGCGCGCGAGCCGAGTGAGCGAAGCGAGCGGTGCCACGGCAGCGGCGGCGAGCCGACGATCGCTACTTTCAAGTTGGTCGCAGTTACTTGGTTTTTAATAGACCTTAAACCATGGATACCCTACATTAATAATATGGCCAAACGTCCACTGACATATCATTGAACGTTGACGTTTAAACGATATGGTCAATTTTAGCTGGCCATTTCATGAAATGGTCTATTCTAAGATCTGGCCACAACACATAATATGCTATACGAGGATTTTTCGGCGCGCGGCCAAAATCGGAACTAACGCTGCCATCTTGTTTTTTCAATACATTTCAGAAATGTTCACCAACAGCGCGCCCCTGTCAACGAGCGCCTAAAGGTCTTTGAAGCACTGTACATACTTATTGAGACGGAAGATGCCGTGGCCGTCGACGCGGTAGGGCGCACGGTGCGCCTCCACGCGCACCGGATAGCGTCCGGCTCCGGGGGGCCGGTTGTAGAAACCGTCCGTGTCTTCCGGCTCTTTGAACGGCGCCTCGTCTGCCTGCACGTGATGGGTTTTCGTTTGAGTGTCTCTGTAAATAAGAAAAGATTATCATCATTTTGGAAATCTCTCCTATTCGTGAGAAACAGGTGCGTGTAAGGGCGCGACTCTTCTGATTTTTTTGGCAATTGGAAAGCACAACGTCTGAAATTCGGTGAACTTAAAGAAGCCTGTATGGTCCAGGAGTAGGTGGTGTTTCAGAGGTCAGATAGTAAAATATTCAGTATTTTACTCAGCCCAACTGATTAGAATAATTTAAATAAATCTAATCAGTTGGGCTGCACTATTTATTGTTCACCGATTCAACAAAAGTAGATAGGGCTATTGTACTGTATTCGCAGTAACAGCTGTTTATTTTTCCACGTAACATATTGAACGCGGTATTTAGGAGAGGAGGTACTTCTGCACGAATACATTACTCTTTGTACATGTTTATGGCTCCTTAATTTTGTGGTGCTATAACTTTCTCAAGACAATAACTTTCGCGATGTTTGACCAATGAACGAGTTCTGTGAACCTTCGTTCGGCATGATGTACAAGTAGGTTACCTATGTAACAATATGGTACCTAATGTAACAATATGGTACCTAATGCAAAATCTATAACTATCTAAGTATAAGTTTTATTACATATAAATTAAAGTCGCTTTTCGTGTCTGTCTCTGTGACACCGCGTTGTTCTTCTAAAATGCGGTTTTCACCATTATTTAGAGAATTTATTCCGGAAGGTTTATGTGTACATTTGTTGACTACTTATCAATATATTCATATTTAAACCTTTGATAGAATTTAAATATAACTAGCCCCCGCCAGCGGCTTGGCCACATGAGTAAAGAAATGGAATTCGCCTACGTGTTATCTTAATAAATTATAGCCTATGGTACTCTGTGATATTTATAGCATTCTACTGGTGAAATAATTTTTCAAATCGGTCCAGTTGTTTTTGAGTTTATTCATTACAAACAAATATATAAATCTTTTCTCTTTATATAATATTAGTATAGATGATGAAATCTCGATGTTTGGTCAAGTCGTAAAAACGGCGAGCGTGTCGCTAGTACTTTATAATTATGTATTGTAGAAGAAGATTTTATTAAATATCTATTCCTAGATATTCAGGTTCTCCGCGATAAAAGCGCGGTGATGAAAAGCTTTTTGCGAACATATTGCAAAAATCTGATATAATGGGAACTCTATGCGGCGCGACGTGTGTGTAGAATGAGTACCTACATGTCTTGTAACGAATAGCTCTCATTAGCAAATATTCTCCATTGTTCCAAACACCACGTAATAAGACTTCATCACAAACAATCAGACAGTACTAAAAGTACAACTTTGCAACACACCCGATCGATCCGTCATCGTTGCTAAACGTAATGTAGCTATAATATTTACGTCATACATAACATACTACTGAACTTAAACTTGCTTTTTAAAAGTGTTTGGCAATAAAACTTTACTTTACGTAACCTTTTTTATAGATTTCCCGATTGGTTTTTTGGCAATCTCTACTATAATAGGCTTTATCTCCCGTAGTGAGTCACAATTGGTCATTATGTTTAGAGTCGATAATTATTCTAGCGTGTCTAGATTTAGGTGTTGTAATTATTATTTTAAGTAGTTAGATACTTAATTACGCAACTTAAGTTAAGGTTGCGTGTGCTCAGGGAAAACCAAATAATTATGTGAGTTGTGTATCATGTGACTTGAAATAAACTAAAATTAAGAGATAACATTGATCAATTTTCAGGTTTAACTAACGAACGTTTAAAGATGACCGAATTTTTTAAAACCTGGCATAATAGCAATGTGTTATAAAAGCTCCATTACCTATGTTCTGCTTAATTTATATAAAATGAATATTCCACACGAACGTTAAGTTCACGATTACAAAAGAATCCTTCGCCACCTGAAAGAGCCGCTTGCGCGCATTGACGCGACATACGTCACATGCGCGCACGCCGCGCGCCGCCCTCAACACGTTGCGTTACCAGTACTACCACCTCACGGCCATTATAGTGCTAATAGTATTACCAATTACTGTGTCCTACAGCGAATTACAGCTAAATTAGCGAAATACTCGTACAACCCGTGCAGGATGACGCAAGGTATTCTTAGCCGTGGGAGCCATTGTGTGTGGTACCTGCTCCAATGTCGGCCAAGGTACCGACAGCCGACTGGAATCAGAAGATACCAGCACTACCTACTATTTATTTATCTTTTTACCCGACTGCCCCAGAAGGAGTGTAATGTTTTTCGAAAGTATGTATAAATGTATGTATGTCTATTTCTTTGGCACGCTCTGTAGCCTAAACAGCTTGATGGATTTTATCTATGAGCTGTCGTTAGATTCGTCTTAATTGTGGGAGTGACATAGGCTATAGAATTGATATATTCCATCTGAAAATACAAAAAAAGGGAGAAAACGGTATAAAAAAAAACGACAATATTGGTTTCAAATAAATGCTAGTAATGAGTCAATTCCAAATTGTATAATATATAAAGAATATTATCCCGCCTGATATCGCAGGCCGGGAAAAACAAAAATGACTCCATATTTCCGACTATTTGTTTGTCTGCTTGCGATACCAAAATTCTATAGATTATAATGCTTTTTTTTCTCTTTTCAGTTATGTGTTTTTGTAGTCGCGTTTTTTGATTTTAAGTATTTTTTTCCTCAAAGCTTCGGTGTCAAGGGAAAGCTTTCCTTGAACGTGAACGCGTGAATGCTAAAAGCAAGAGCTGTACCAAGGTTAATAATAACGAAAGACTGTCAAATTAATAAACGAGTTTTAAGGCTTGTGCAGACCAGCGCGTCTTGTCGCGCGACGCGACACCGGTTATTGTTATACTGTGAAGTTTTCTTAGAAATTGTATTGTTCGTGTCGCGCTGGTCTGCACAGGCCTTTATAAGTAACTATAACATTAACCACCTATAAAATTGAACACTGAACCCTAACAATTGGGAAATACGATATCCTCTGGTTAAAGATTGTCAGACCTTCGAACTACTTATTGGTCATAGGTTTTCCTGCCCACATTTCACGATGAATATGTAAAAATTTGTAAAAGGACATATTATATCTTAATAGATGAATGGCATTGATATTTTACGTTTTAAACAAGGACTCACCATATATGGTATTAATACGAAGTTTGATAAAATCAGAAAACCGTGGGCCAAGGCAACCTCTGTCAGCCCAATTACTCATCTAGGTCATAATCATAAAATTAATGTATATTGTCAATAACAAAAACAAACGTCTACACGAAAATTATGATAATACAAGCGATGTGACCGGTGGGGATCCCATCGGCGAAAATGACGAACTGCCATACAAGCTTGCATCCTATTTAACCATTATAGGGGATGAATTTAAAAAATCTTTCCTCAGTACTCACCTTTTGTGCAAAACGCGCGTTCCCTTGGGCGCGAACTATATTAGTACTACCACGGTTCCAATGCAATTTTACAACAGAGACATGTATGACATTATTTTGGGAATTACTGTTTGGTTAGTGCATTGCTATTGCTCTAGCTAGATCTCTTTCAACCTGCAATAGAATTGCAAACTGAGAGAGAGCAGCCGAGAGCCTTGCGAGCTTAATGTTGCAGGTGTTTCGGTCCGTAGTTACGTCTTTGTAGGCAGTTGGCCTGTTAGGAAACGATTGCACAAAAATATTATCATTATTTCAGAATAACAGTTCAGGCAGCACAATAGTGGTGGTCAAGCGTGAATGAGTTTGGTGCATTACCATATTAACCATTCGCTGTCTAGTTCTTTAAGTGTTATAAGAAGGAATCAGCCTACTTTAGTAACAACAGTGATTGAAACGCTAAGATATTATATGTTACAATTATTAACACAGACCCATCAAGTTGAAAACTGATTCGTCGCATTTCATGTAATAATTGTTACTTACCCGTGGGCCTTAGTTAAAACATACCATATATTTAAGGGTTCATGTCGTAAGATTACAAGCAATAAACAGTACACACCTGTGAATAACTATTAAGTAAGGCGTTACTTAGTAATTGTTCTGTTTCACAACAACAGGCAAGTCTATCACTTTTTCAAGGCAAGGCAACTCAATCACTTTGGCGCATAAATGACACAAGATCCAGCCTTTCTAAGTTATGTATCGATATGTATTATCTACATGAAGGCTGTGTGGAAATCATTCACAATCCAGTTTAAAATTAATTGACTTATTTTGTGTTACCAGCATCATCTACAAACTACATTTATTTCCTAGTGTTTGCGTTTCTGTATTGTGATAGTCGCAGGGACACAAAAAGTTTCATTACAATCCTGAGTCGATAAAACATCCAAGAATCAGAGTGAAACTGGGAAAAACTACACGTGAAATTGTGCAAAGAACTGAACCGATGCCAAGGCATTGTGTCAGTAATACCTATTAGCACAGAAAATCGTGATGGTTACAACTAACCTGAATTAACCATTCACCTTATTCGCTCTAGCTGCCTAAGCGATGGTAAATGTAGGTATGTGTCATTAGGAGCTTTGTTCCACCCACTGCATAGTATAGACATAGAGCTACGTGGTATGGTCGCCTCTTTCCTTTCATGCCGTTCGATACACTACGCCACCTGCCATCACCATGTCTTGCCAAGTGTCCTACCCTGCAACTCATAGCCGCTAACCAGCCCAACATCATTCACTCTAGTCTCTAGTTGGTAGTCGGACACGGTTCATAATTATATGGGTAATCTGTAGAGGAACTAAGTCAGTGTAGTATGTTGTAGAAGATTGATCACTTACTTGTCATCGTCTGTGTCGATGAAGCGGACCTTGGTGTCGATGTGCACGGACGCGGCCGTCTCGCCCTCCGGCCAGCGCCACTTGCCGGCGCAGGACGACGCCAGCAGCAGGACACACCACAACACTCCTGCAATAGATAACGCCAGATTAGATGAGTGTGAGGCGTGCCAAAATTACCTCAATGTTCACGGTAGAATAAAATCCGAGATGGGATGGGAGAATGGGACATAGTTACTAGTAACATAAGAAGGATGCCCATAACATGTGTTAAAAAAAAACGTTGAATCCTTTGAAAATATAACAACAACTGCTTTTGCACCCCGAGGAATAAGTCGTAGGTAGTTTTTGTTTTTGCTCAAAAAACTAAAGTAAAACAGAGAAAAAAAGGGAGCTTAAGTTTTTACAATCATACAAAAAACAGAAACCGACGATATTTAATTAGAAGCTAATGGTCCGAGGAAACGAATACGTTTTTTTGGATTGTTAGGTTTTTTAAAGTGGAATGAGTCACTATAACTTCAATATCTTGATCGCGTGATTATAATAACTAAATACATACAATTATACCGTTTATAATGACCACATCACAACACCGGATCTGCTAAATGCAGAACTCAAGGATAAGTGCTGAAGTAGCGGATGAAGATGAAATGAAACAAAGACCAACACGTGATGCCCTATCACAATGACTAGAGTACATTCATGGAGTGATGGCAATATAATGAGGTGTCACACAGGATGGGACATTACCTGAATGTCCAATGTCCATCTACTGAAAACTTTGATATAGAAGATAGTGCAATTAATTATACCTGCCATGGATGGACAGATACGTTTTAAAAATAATTTATGGAAAATATGGTGAGTGTAGGTGGACTTATACAGATCAAAAGAAGAGTCAATCTAAGTAACTTACGATAAACCAAGCATTAAGTTGATAAAAGAGATAACTTTGAGGATAAGTGTCAACAAAGAAGAAACAAAACAAAATTGATTTCTCAATTGAAATAGATAAATATTTTTATTTTTGCACTCCGTAGTAATGAAATGACTAACTATATAAATAAATACAAAAACTTATGGTCGTCACGCATTTTGAAGATAATATAAAATATATATTATTTCGACATATCGCTCACCGTATAATTTCATGAACCATATACCAATAATCAATTTTACCTTAAAGGATTCTTAAAAGATTTAGCTTTTTTTTCCAACATCCGATTTTAATGACACAAACCTCTGCTCCAAATTAATCTTCTACCTGTGAAAACTACATGAAAATCCGTTCAGTAGTTCCAGAGATGTGCGCAAACAAACAAACAGACAGACAGACAGATACCGTATTCTACTGTTTTTATATGTATAGAAGATTAGTATTATAGCCTTTAGCTGCGATGCGATGCTAATTCAAGTAAACCATATCTAAACATTAATAACAATCACAGTGTAACAGTTGTGTTATTGCTAGATGTTGGTTAACATAATCTTTTACTTAGTTCATTGATGACCGATGATTCATTAGCAGCCGTATGACAACACTGCGACTGCGTTCATAAGCAGGTAAGTACGAAGGGATCTTACGAGGGACAGTTTACAAATATCCACTGTTACTTGCCGCTTACACTATTATTGTAATTACGTAATGTGCTAAAACAGGATATTTAAGACTGATAATTTTAGGGATTCCCTATAAACCTAAAACGAAGATTTTGAGAGAGTTTCAGATCGAGGGTGAACTCGGAAAGGTACAAGAGTACCTACATCAAAAACAAGATTTGGACAAGTAGGACAAGAACTGCCACAATAGTTTTAGAGCCCAATAAGCCTTGTATGGAAGTTATTGGAGCGTGCTTTGTTAAATAATGTAGGTATGTATTAAATATATAATGTAATTATTATTAAACCAGTCAAATGGCACAGCGAATAAACACTAAACAACGAAAAAAAATGATTGTGTTAAAAATAAAACGAGATTTAAGAATGAAAAGATGTAGAAAAATTACGTAGAAAAAGAGATTTACGAATGAAAAGATGTAGAAAAATTACGAAAGAAATAATCTAGGTAGGTAATTTTTTTTAATATAGGTGATGAATTGTCTAGTCCTAGTTCTATTCCAAGACAGTAAAATTTTATATAGGTTCTTCTTCATTTCGTGTCGATGATACTCATCTTTGATGGTTTTATATTGATTGACCGCAGTAGGTGGCCACATGTGGCATTATTTAGGTCATACGAGGTGCAGGTGAACGGAGATTTAGGACACTCCAGCAAGTGGAGCTTGGTCTGATCAAAGGCACCTCACTAGCACTGGGTGTTGGATGAGTCATTAATCTCCCATTTCGACAAATTGAGTCTGCAGCGGCAGCGGCCTGCTTGGGTACGCAATCGATTGAGAGCTTTCCATATAGGCCACAGCAGATCACGCCGGAAAGCTAATTTTCTTGGGGTTTAACGAAGTGGTCTTCTGCTGACTGCTCTTCCCACAATTTGCTTCTCTCTTTGGGTGGTGTGTCCTGGATGGCCTGCGTAGAGCGTAAGAAGCTCTTACGCTTTTTAAGTTAGATAAGTTAAAAAACAACAACAAGAGACGTCAACGAGACATGACATCAAACAGTAGAAATCATTGTTGAAATATCAGCCGACACCTCAACAACACCAGTGCGAGAATGCTTCTTGGCTCTGTTATACTAACTCTTGAAAACTTGTAATTAAACAGCAAGACAATGTGGTTGTAATCGATATTGATACCCAGAGATGAAACACAAATTCCTATTGACAATTTGTGCTGAACGATTTTATGTAGATACATACATATTTGAGTCCCTTTTCCGTTAAAGCAAAGTTTCATTGCTACATAAATACTTTCCATTACATCTATCTAACTTTTAGATCTGAGCAAATACTTCGTTCACCAACCATAATAAGATGGTAACTATTGCAACCGCAACTTTAATATGAATATTTGTGATGATTGTGAAAAAGTAGTTCTGTATCCAATGCCTGTTTCGAGATGGAACACAAATTACAACGTCGTATGTGTGTAGCGATGTAAATATAAGGCAGCAGGATAGTCAAACGAGTGAGATGTGTGTGACGTGATGGGCGTGGGCGCCCGGCGGCTTAGAGGGTTGCGCAAACTTCAAGGATTCGAAGACCAACGAGAACCTTTTGGGCATAGTGGTGTAATTCGTATTACGCTAGATATAAATAATGATTAGTGAGTATTAGACTTAATATTTCATTTATTTTGCTTTCCTTTAATTTACATACATGCGAGATGTACATATAATTACCTAATACAAATATCGTGGGTTAGGGCTGTGTATGTATTTACTTAGTAGGTTAGCCTTTGCATATCCAATAAAATAAATTGTACGGAATTGTAAAATAAAAACCTATTTGGAGGTGGTTAATTAGACTAGGGCTGGGGCAGCAATTTTTAACCTACCCGACCAGTTTATAACTAATAAATAGGTAATAAACCTAAAAATTTGGCACTGCTAATAAATAATTATTTTGAATAATAAATCGAAAAAATAAAAAAATAAATACGAACCAAAGTTCATTTTGGATGAATTCATATTTCGCACTTAATTTCGTCGTTTCCGATTTGACCATATAATTTGTATAAATTATACGTCAGTCACTGTACTATTACAACTATGTGAGCGACTGCTCTGCTCGCCCTACGTTATGTAACTGAGCGAGCTGGTGGTGGCCGCGGCTGATTTCAGCTGCACTTGCGCACACGTCGCGCCGCTAAAATGGCGCACGTTGCTGAATTGCACCGCTCGATGCCAATTGCCTCATTATTCTCTCGATTCATGTTGAATCCCACTCATTGCGCATTTTCATGACAGTTCTAGTCAACATAATTGTGAGAAATATCTTCACTTAAATTGTACAAGTTTAATAATTAAAAATTCATTTAACGACCATATTCGAGGTCAAGCATATACGAGTAATGCAATCTCCGGTACAGACAACCGGACAAATCGTTGGTAACGAAAAAAAATAAAAAAATAAAAGGCATTTATTCAAACTATGCTGAGAATCAGCACTTTTCGAACGTCAAAATTACATAAGACAGTCCCCCAAAACGCCCACTCTTTACCACTTCCTAGTGCGTTAGCTGGGAAGAAACTCCCCAGCAAACAGTTGATAGCAACTTTATGTCGTAGCTGTAACGACGAGTTTCGAATTGCAAGTGTTGCCACTGATGTGTGATGGACTGTACAGTTCGACCTCTGGTGAGGTACGAGTTTTATACCATCAGAATCGCCATCGTGATGGACAGTAACCAAAACATGCTGCTGACGCTGGTCATTCAACAGTTTCAACCCCAATTGTATCATAGTGAAGCGCCTTCTTAGCGGCGCAGAAGATTGCTGTGACGTCGCGAGTCGTAAGTTGAAGGCCGTGCCCTCGCGCACCCGCTGACACCATCTCTCGCGGTGATGCTGAGACATTATCACTCCTTATGGGAAGCTTGCTGACTTTAAACACTAAGTAATTTTTTAGTTTTGTGATCATAATTTTATTTAAGCATCATTAATGGTTTCCGCGAGTCACAAAGTAACAACTTTTTTGGTCTTCCTCTATCCATCATCATATTCATACCTATAGTTAATTGAGACTCGTCCTTCCTATAATGCCCTTGCACAATCATCCTCCAGTACCTCCAGCCCTTGTCCCGATTTATTTGTGGGCAGTGCAGCAAGCGTGTCTAAGTCTAAACTAATATTATAAAGAGAAAAGATTGGATTTTTTGTATGTTTGTTTGTAATGAATAAATTCATAAACTACTGGACCGATAAAAAAAAATCTTTCACCAGTAGAATGTGATATCACGCAGGCGAAGCCGCTGGTGGAATCTAGTAACTAATATTTTGATTTAAAAGAGTTTCCATAAAGTTTCTTGGTCATTCTTCTCCTTAGGAACTTACTACGCTTTGGAACGGCAACTAGCTTCATCTTTCCGACTAACCGACTTCTTTACAATTCAATGTACCTTTAAATGGTTTAATTGAAATAAATGTTTTACGTTTTTGGGTTTTGATATTGTGTAAAGTGAGAGTGTCCCACTATTGCGCCGCGTGGTGGCACCGCGTATCATCTCACCCGGTCAGTGGGGAAGCACGGAGGTCAGCACTAACGACGCCGACGCCCAGCGCATTGTATTACTATCGATGATGACCCAATTATGCAGCACAGTAGCATTGTTACTGATATTACTCTTATTGGTGATCTATAATTAGCCGTGTGCTGAGATGAGCAGGTAGCGGGGGCGACATGCGGATATCAGAGATCCTTTACTTATGCTTTTTAAAACGTAAGAGTAAACGTAAATCATCGGTTAGGTAGCTTTAGCCTAAAGAAGTCTAATGTTGTAGATACTATATTTATTTTATTCACTTTGTATGCTCAGTGTTAATAGCTTGCCAGATTATTTAACTTGATTGCACTTCAGCATATTCAAGCAGCTTTTTTACGGTTTGATCGTAAAGCGTTGTAGATCAAAGTCACTCATATAGTTATTTCCATAATGGCTCCACGCCCTCAGCCTCACTATATACCATGTATGATATAGAGCTACAATTTGGAGAGGAGGAGGTCGCAAGAAGTCGACCTCGGTGGTATCCGTTTCAAACAACGACGGAAACAGATCGATTTCACAAAAAACATATTATCTTGCTTTATTGATCGTAGATAATCATATTATAATTTGGTTTCTGCGATTTGTCGGTCACGCTCACGCTACACTAATAACATGTAGTTTAGGATGTTGGTATCTACTTAACTTCTTGTGGGTACCTCGCGGAAGGGAGATCAATCGGGTACTTAATCAATTGAGCGTAATTTAAAGCTGGTGTCTAAAAAGTGTAACACAATAATAATCAACTAAATGAACTAATAGTTTTAGATAGCTAGATAAATATATTTTTAATGTAAGTATGGAATTTCAAAGAAAACTGTACATTCTATATTTGCCTGTGTTTACCTCAAGTCATTTTGTAACAATCGTATTGCCAATAGTTACGAATACTTGTTGAAAATTCTGCATCTGAATGAAATTTGATAATTCAAAAAAAAAATTGTCATCAATCCTTAGCAATCCATTTATGAAAGATCAATTTATTTTATTTTGACATGTCAAGGCGACAAAATTCATAAAATAATCATAATTATATCATTTGTGAATAAGTACCTATTATACGAACGTCCGTTGTTTGTCCACGCGTGCTATGATGACGTATTTCCCTTGTGTTAACTAACTAGCTCGGCAAGTAACTAGTTGAGCACAAACGTTGGCATTCCCAAGTGGTTGCGATACTTACTGTATTACTTTACTGCTAGTAAAAGGTGTTGCTAAACTCAAGTCACCCAGTTGCCCACACTAACTTAGAAAGTAATAATAACATAATATGCTTACGTAAGTACGTGTCGTAAGATCTAATTAATTTAGTAGGTAATACAAATACAATAATGATTTTAATGTGTAAAAATTTCTGAAACTTGTAAAAGAGTATGCATCGGCCGGGAATCGAACCCGGGCCGCCCGCGTGGCAGGCGAGCATTCTACCACTGAACCACCGATGCTTCTGACAAAATTATTAAAATAACGATTTAAAATCGTACCAACAGTTAGATATTATGGCGTCATAGTACACGCTCTTAAGAAGTGAGAGTGATCTTGAGTTCGTGCTCTACTTGACCAAGAGCGGTTTTTTAGTTTGATATCTTTAACTTTTATTTTCGTTTTCTTGTTTCATGTTTTATACACATATTTTCCGAAGCTAATGTAAAAAAACATATTCAAAATATAATTTCTACAAAAACACAAGTATAATTACAGAAATAGTAATAAATACCTTCTGCATAATTTTGTTTATCCAGGTTACGGGCACATAGCGCCAAAGACCCAGACCGGCAAGGTGGTCACAATATTCTACGCCATCCTGGGCATCCCCCTCATGCTGCTGTGTCTGTCCAATATCGGTGACGTCATGGCTTCCTCCTTCAGGTACATCACACACACATATTATAATTCCCTTTCATGTGTATACTAGTTACTATCTATAGTTCTTGTTGTAGCAAAACGACGCGCATGAATGTTGCTCGTATTATACTAGTAGGCGCGTAGTTACATGCATATCTCTTTAAATCGGTACTCTATGTTTATTTGTTTCGTACCTAAATATCTATTCATATTTATCTATTATTAATGTTTCAATGCGTGTATACTAGAAAAAGAGTTCAGTAAAAGTAGTCTAATATTTCTTTCTTTTTTTAAATTTAGCGTATAGGTGCAAAAAAGTAGGCGCTTTTGTTAGAAGAAAAATTGTCTTCTTATTTAGGAAAATTGCATCTGATGATTTGCTAGTACGTGGTTTTCCTAATTATTTACATAGTGTTTGAAACTTGCAGGTTCCTATACTGGCGGGTGTGCTGTTATGTGTGCACTCGACCGCCCAAACGTCGCCACCGACACCATCCGTCTACGAGGTACGTACAGTCAGGGAAACGGATTGTTTATCAAATTTTATGTCAACTAGATTATTGTGCATATAATCCAATCACAACTGTCATTGTATGAAATGGCTATAATTATACAGGTTGAATTTTTGGTTCAGTGACAGCTCGGCCCGAGTCAACTCGACGCGAATAATAATACCAGATCATACTACATCGTCAAAACGCCTATAAAAGTGGTGTCTACCGTCAGCATGAAAAGTATTGACTCTTAAAATATTGAAGATTTGTTTAATTTATTGATAGTTTTTTTTTTTATGAATAAATGTTCCTCACGCGGCGGTTCTTCCAGTCCTGTATCCATATTTCTCGCCGGAACGCCCTTACCGATCTGCTCCGACTTTCGGTACCTCGCGTCGCTTGTCCAAGGGGATGGCGGATTAGACCGAGACGTAGAATGCCGGATCAACTCAGGATGGATAAAATGGCGACAATTTGCTGACACACAAAATAGTAATGACATAAACGTATAAGTAATGGCTTGTTCCCAAGCGCATTAAAGATCTCAATAGTCAAACCGATATTAAGAATGGCGATAAATCTGACATGACAAACTATAGACCATAAAAAGTTAATTCCTACAATGTCAAAAATATTTGAGAAGACAACTTACCTAAACATTTTCCGTAGTCATTTATTATAATAATCAGAATTCGTTATTACATTTGAAACTGCGCCATACGCCCGGCCGGGGCGCAGGCGTTCCCTGGGCTGCGTTTGTTTCAACTTACTCGTATTTATCAGTCATTGATCGAAACAAAGTAGAAATAAATCTAATTTTAAAACGAATGCAGTAGCACTGTAGTACCCCAAGGCAGCGTGGTGGGATCGTTTTTATATCTGCTTGCCTCACACTGCAACACGCCACAAAACAATCTTACTTGCTGACGATACGACAATAATAGTAAAATGCAATGACCAAAATAAATTGGAACAGGAACTGAATGAAGCAATCAAAGACATAATAATTTGGCTTATTATCAACAGTAAAAAAATCAATATAAATAAAACACAACGGTCAACATCACCGTTATAAGGATGTACTCAAGAGGCATCTTAATGCTTGTGCTATTGATCCTACAAGTTGGGACAAGCTCATTTTAAACAGGTCGTCTTGGCGCTCTACTATTCACAAAAGTATTCAATGTTTCGAAGAAAAGCGACACGAAGCTATTTTCGAGAAGAAGAATGGAGAATGATGATAATGATTCACCTACTTCACTGTTGAGCCTTTGGTTGTGTTCCTATATATATAATTGTCTGTGGTTGTGTTTGTCCATGTGTGCAGGCGGTCCGTGCGCGGCGGCAGCGTACGCGGGTCGACGCGTCGTCGGGTGCGGCCCATCGAGCGAGCACATTCCGACACCGACTGCAGGTAGCCAGCACATAATACCTGACTATGACACCAACCCCAAGGCAGAAAAAACACAATCCCTTTTAACAGTTATGTTACTGTTTCAAAGTGATAACGGTTTTTGCTATGGTGTTTGAATAATCAAGGGGGTCACCACTCTCTGTTTACCTGACTACCGCAAAGTCAAAGAAGGGTTATGATTTTAACAGGGTATATATGTATGTTCATTTGTTCCCCCATAACTCCTAGACTACTTGTCGTATTTTTGGCAGGTAGTAGACAAACCATGCGATTTTGTAACATAATATGTGCGCTTCAACAATTAACTGTCACTTAGCCTGTCCTGCAAATGGTGCGGGCCTTGTGTCTGACTCAATCCGTAACTTTCTCATTAGATATTTGCATCGATATTAGTAAATTAGCAGCCTCTTACTGGACGTGTTGGTATAGATATCGCGACAGTGGGTACAGCAGCGGTCGCGTGCGCAGGCCGCGACAGCCGCTGCCTCCGCCAGTCGCGCACGCAACCTCACTGCCGCGCACCAGGTCACAACCACCCCTGCACGGAAGACCACAGGGTAAAACACACATAGCTATTCATCCATGGTATTCACCAGTTTGACCATTTTCATGACAGTTGAGTTGTCAATGCTGTGACGGTCTTTAGGATATTGCACAATTTCAAATGGGTACATATTTGAACGTCGAAGATTAAAATACCTAAGAGTAAAATGTCAATGTTCAAAACATCGAAAACTTAAATAACGAATGACCATGTAACCGAAAATTTAAATAACGAACGTTTATAATGTCGATAGTTAGATAATCTACGTCCAATATATCTAAAATCTAATTATCTACAAAACTGACATCGAAATACCTAAATATCTAAAGTACATAATATCGAATGTCCTAAATATCGATATTTATTTACTATGTATGTCAGAGGGTAGTTTGATAATTCGGATATTGCGAAAACCCGGACAATTAGAAAATGGTGAAATAAAATCTGCGAGCAACTTGGACGTAGCGTTCGCCGGCCGCTGCCGCGGCATTGCTCGCTACGCTCGCTCGGCTCACGCGCGGTTGGTCACAGTTCTAACCTAACCTAACCTATTTTTTCCAGTTCAAAATGATGAATGAAGTATCATGGGTCATGTGCTACATAATTTAGTGACAGAAACGAATCGCTGCAAAACCGAATTCACGCAGTCTTGTCTGCCCTAGAGTGTAATTTAAGCCCGCGTAGGCGCGGAGGGGTGGGGCGGCCCGCGAGCTGAGGAGCAGGTGGTTTGAAGGCCCGCCGCCGCGGCTGAGGCTAGCCGGCGAAGCCGGTCAGCAAGCCGAAGCTGCGGTGGTGAGCGTTAAAACCATCTGCGACGATAAGCTCGCGAGGGCCGCCCAAACCCCGCAGCGCCGGAGCCGTGACAGAAATATAATTTGTTCGATAATTTAACGAGTGGGCATTTTTAACGTAAATATAATGAACTTAGGTGTATTTAATGTTGAAATTTTGAACTTAGGTATAATGACTATCGACATTTTTAATCAGTCGATATTTTAATCACTCGGCATTTTAAGCTTAGGTATAACAATTTTCGATATTTCCATACAATCGATATTTAAACTTTCGATGTTTTGAACAGTGACATTTTGCCCGTAGGTATTTTAATTTTCGACTTTCAAATTATGTACCCTTTCAAATTAGCTGTCTTTAGAATTTCATCTGATTTGGTTCCAGCTGTAAGAGACTATGATATAGAAGAGCCGTCGCCAGTTCGTTTTGAGAAATACGGACGAGAAGCTCGGGATACCTACGATGAAGATGCAGATGGTAACTATCGAATAACTTGTCGGGTGTAGTGTTTTCACTCGGTTCAATAAACTGAAATTCTTTGCAGAGGAGTTTCCCAAGATTTCGTTACCACTACAAGATCTGGAGGCAGCGTTACAAGACTTGGAGAGTCACCACATGAAGATATCGTCCAAACCTGAGCTGCGTAGCAAATCTCTGCCGCGACCAGCTAAACCGAAGCCTGAATATGGTCCACGACGGGATTTCGACGATCAGAGACACTTCGACGATGACGCTAAGGACATGTTCGAGATGCATGACCTGCATGACGTGGATTATGAGAACTACAAGGAGAGGCAGGCGCTGGAGAAGGAACGACGGAGAGAGCGTGAGGATCTGTACGCCCATCGAGACCGCGGGTATGACCCGGAAGATGAAGACTTCGAGTTTGATTATCCGAAAAGCAGAAGGTCTAGGCGTGATTTGAGGTATTTTATCCTTGTTGCGTTGTTACCTAAATTATATACCAGAGTCGGAATTATCTTGTTTTGGTACAAGATGTCTGATATTAAAGTTAAGTAGGTAATAAGCTATTAATTCAAGTTTTTATCAGATCAGATCGCGGCAGGTCAGAGTACGTGGAGCGCGAGGAGCCGTGGGATCGCTCCAATCGGCGCCAACGCCGAGCACGCTCAGCCATCTACGACAATGAGCAACGTTGGGACGAGGAGCGGCCGCCACCGCCCGAGCCAGCGCGCCGCCCGCTCCGGAGACTATACACCGTGGACGACACCAGATACCGCACGCATGTTGGTCACATAGTCTACCTACGTTATTAACTGTGGGCCAGTTAATAACGTAGGTAGACTATCGCGCACGCACGCTTTCTAATGTACATATCATAGTCTATTCTTCTATATCTTAGTCAGTTTTTGAATTATTAATCCAGTGAGAGCACATGATACGTTTCGAAACTACGGCACGGAGCAGAATCTACTGCACAGAAACTGTACAGCAGGGACATCGACGCGAAGCCGGCTACCATGGATTCAGTACATGATTCTGAAACCCCCTGCGTTGAAATTTTTCGTCAATTATTAAAAAAAAAACAGCTGCTCCATACATTTTGACCGCGTAGGTATTGCACTTTTCTATGAAACAGCAGATTGTTTTTTTAATAACCGACGAAAAATTTCAACGCAGTGGGGTTCAGAACCAGTAACCGGCTTCGCGTCGATGGCCCTGACACCCCGTATTATTATTTAATCATTTGCCACATGTGACTAATGTCGAGTTGACATTAATCTAAAACCTTTTTAATAGCATCAACATGGAATTATTATTATTATGTACCATTAATATTTAATGGCTGATTATGATTCTGCGGGATTGAGATTACGACGAAATATAAAATGCTGTGTGGTTAAAGCAGATTCTATCGTGCAATGAGCAGACAAAAATAGGTGACGAATAAATTTTGGATGTGACTGTACTTGCGCAGAGGAAGGAATAAAGAACAAATAGCTTGCCAATGTTTTTATTTCTGGTGTTTGTAGACACCGTCAGTGGAGAGAGATGACTGGAGTGATGAAGTGGCGGTGGTGCCACGCCGCAGTAAGCCACCTGCAGGTAACTGTTACGTGACTAAACTTGACTTAGGGAGCTTTATTACTCGTATTACCAGCCTGCTATTTTAAAGTGTCATTTTGCTTTTAATTTACAGCATGGGGCTCCCGAGCGTCTGAGATATACCACCCGCCTTCCGATGTTGTGAACAAAGAAGAGGTACGTACAGAACTAAAACCGAAATTGCCCCTTTTCTTGTTCATTTGGGGCATGCTGCCGCAAATGAACTCGAAAAGGGGCAATTTCGGAGAACTAGCACTTCGCCCGCGACTTCGTTGAAATGATAGGTACTTATTTGTATTTTCCGAAAAACCACTTTTCCACCCCTCTAAAAGGTGGTTTCCGCAAATTAAGAGTACGATCTTTATTATTTAAGTATTCAGTCCAGGTTTCAAGTTTATAGATCAAAGATTAAGATTTTTCATAAAAATCATATCCTCCTTTAAAGGTTTTTCCAAAAACTCTGTCACACTGTCATACATAAAAAAAACCGGCCAAGAGCGTGACGGACCACGCACCATGAAGGGTTCCGTAGTTGGGATGAATTTATGCCAAAAACAAACTTAACATTGCAGTTTGTTCTCCCATACCCATATCCCATATCGATATACGTCACGGTCAATTCAAAATGTAAGTTTGTAATCGAAAAAAAAAAATTTTTTTTGGGTGATACTGATAAAATTACAAATTAACGATTTTGGGACCTTGTCCTTTACATGTGCTTCATGAAATAATGAAAGGAGATTACACATTTTGTTCGCCGATTTGGGATAAAAAATAAAAGTCAGAGGTGAGAGAAAGTCAAAGGCCCGGAATGAATTACATTTTATTTGAATGGTGGCAGTATTAGAAACATTTCTTTGTATGGCGACAATGCTGTAATTTATTTGCGAACAAAGATATACAACGATCTTTAAATGAAACAAATGCACCACCTCACAAATACAATACATTAAAACATTTTCAGCCAGTCCATTTATCGTAAAAAAGTAGGTCGGAGTTTCATTTCCTAGAAAATGCATGGGAAAAGATTTTTGCGATTTTTGTCTTTTCTAGTAGGTAAGTACTCAAACCTCAGTAGGTCCTATAGAGTTTTTTCATCCTTTTAAGAAACAGAATCGATTGGGATGAAAGTTTTTGCGAAAACTGCCCATTTTCTTGCTGACTGTACGATTTTTTCAAAAGCTGTGAATGCAGATCAAAATGTCTCAAAAAGTTAAGGGCAATCTCCTAAGACCATTTTCTTGTAGCTAAAACGGATATGGGACCCGCCGTTACTGCCCCATCTCAAAAACTCAACCTTTAAAACTCTAATCCAAATCGTTCTCGACTTTGACGCCTTAGTAAAAAATAATGCCTTATATGTGTACTTTCAAAATATACAATTACTATTGTGGCCGACAAAAAAGAAATATCCCAGAATGGGTGATCTACTTTTTTCATGATTTCACGATTCTAGGTCAACGGGAAATACTCTGAAGGTTTTCATTTATTTGCGAGTATCGAAATAATTATGTCGCATAAATGGCCGTATTTTTTTATTGCGTTGACTTTTTTTACCTCCAAGAGACCTATTTTATATAAATTTCAACGTGATACCTCCACGCATTCCTGAGAAAAAGGGCCTTGACAGACTGACAAACAGACAGACGGACCCTATAAGGGTTCCGTTTTTTCCTTTTGAAGTACAGAACCTTAAAAAGGAAGTCTTAGGTATTTGCAAAAATGTCACGTTCCTAGACTTCCAGTAGTTTCGGCTGTACGTTATAGGTACTTATGATTATACGCATAACTGATTGACATATTATCAGTCGGCCAGTCAGTCAGTTCCCCTTTTATTTAATTACGTATGGAATGCGATTCTGAACGTTATGAAGTGTTCCGGCGACTTTTGGTCCTGTTATTGGTTTTTGGTCCAGATAAAGCCGGTACCGATCTGGCTGTGCGTGTTCCTGGTGGCCTCCTACATCGTGGCAGGCACCTTCCTCTTCAAAAGCTGGGAGAGCTGGGAGTACCTGGACGCCGCCTACTTCTGCTTCATCACGCTCACCACCATCGGCTTCGGGGACTTTGTACCTGCGCAGGTGACAGATAACTTTGAAGAGAGTTGGTTAAAAAAATCTATTCTCTCGGTGCAGTACTATTACTCCACGTACGCGTCACTTTCTAACAGTGTCATAGAGTTTGACATGTTACTACTAGGAATATTTTGCAAAAGAGGCTCGTATTCAGTTGAGAAAATGCAGCTCTGATCCCCAGATCCGGAACCAGATCCTGACGATCTATTTATTCTATATTCAGCCCTGATCCCCAGATCCCGGCGATCTATTAAATGTACTATATTCAGCTAATCCCCAGATCCAGAACCAGATCCTGACGATCTATTTATTCTATATGCAGCCCTGATCCCTACATCCAGACCCAGATCCTGACGATCTATTTTGTAAAAATCTCACCGTAACATCTTAGGTGAAGTGAGCTTGAGGTGAGCTGTTATTCCACCTGATGCTTGACAATATTGACTTCAAGCTCCCTTCACCTGTGTTTGCGCGGTAACCTTTTTCAGAATACTCCGGCGGAAGTCTCAGTGAATATCGTTCTAGATTCAATGTAACAAACTTGTCCTTCCCCAGGGTCAGAATTCGGACGACCGAGCCGCCGCCGTACACTCTATCGCCCTGTGCTCCTTGTACCTGCTGTTCGGCATCGCGCTGCTGGCCATGTCCTTCAACTTAGTGCAGGAGGAAGTGCGCGCCAACGTGGCCGCGCTCGCCACCAAGCTCGGCATTATCAAGCCCAGGGACACGCACCACGACTCTGACACGGACTACTAATACCATCATTGTCCTCCTGCCCTGAACAATAATAATAATGCCAGTCTATTATGTCTCACTACAGGACAAGGGATTATCATTGATCACCACGCTTTCAGATTTTAGACTTATATTAACCAAGTCGCCACATTGTATTTTCTACACCGATGTCAGTATGTCCAAGATAAACTCTGCCCTTATAGCAAGTTATTTGTTGGAGCAGCATGTCTTTTTCTTCCATCATCTGTATGAGCTCGTCTCAGTAGCCACCGCTTTTGTAGCCGTTTTTCATCATTCACACAATCCATTCATCGTTTCCGTAGTCTTCCCCATATGTTCCTCATGACTCCACATCAATACCTATGCCAGTACCGTGGTAAATTGGCAGACCGATTTCTGACTACTGTTAGAGATAACCAGGGACTCCGGACTGCGATACAAGTACACGAATTCGGTGCAGCAATGATGAAGTGGTGATAAAAAGCTGGATTGATTTGAATCAACTGGTTTGTTGTGAATCAACTGGATAGTGTGGTCGAAAGAGCAGTTGAGGCAAAATATTGATTAAAATAATGAAAAACAGATAACATTTTCTGCCATGAATAACCGTTGCTAAATATTTTGTAGTTTCAATCAATCGGTAGGTTCGAGTACCTACATACTTTGTCTACAGTGGTAGGCTTATTTTTTATGTATAGTTGTAGTGGTTGTTTTGTATTACAAAATAAATGCTTGTGCAGACCAGCGCGACTTGTCGCGCGACGCGACACCGGTTATTGTTATACTGTGAAGTTTTCTTCAAAATTGTATTGTTCGTGTCGCGTCGCGCGACAAGTCGCGCTGGTCTGCACAAGCCTTTAGTCGCAAATCACAGTACCTACTGTATGAGTTTTATTTTAATTTATTCCAGGACCTACACTGTGTAAGTGTGTACTGTCAAGTTAAATAAAATAAAAACACTCATAATATTTCCATTCCATAGTTCAAATAAAGTACAGAATTAGGTAGGTAGGTACTGTTGCTGTTTATGAGTAAAAAAAACTATATTGAACTATTAAGTAAAAATAATATAACATCACGCGTGTATCCCTGAACGGTTTAGCAGAGGTGTAAAAAGTGCCTATTGAAGAACCACATTTCACCAGATATGTTTAAGTTCCGTGTAATAGGGGGCGAGCATTATAGTCATCAACCGGGCACAAATCCAGATTAAGAAACTCCTAAGGGAAAAATCCGATATACATATTGCATACAGAATGAGTGATTTGCCTGCAACTGAAGTCGTCAGGGCCGTAACAATGATTGAGGAAGGTCACACCTACCGTTCATGTATTACCCGACCTAGGTGTCGAATCCATGTTCAGCATTAGCGCGTACGAACGCTAGATCTAGCTGGCTCAAATTCACTCCTTATCTTGCTCGCACAATTCCGATACTGCTCGTGGACTGACTGAGAGTGAGATTGTGCGGCGGGGAGAAGGCTCCAAGGCGCCAATAGTTTAGGTAATTTTTACGGCGAAAATAAAGGTAATAAAAAAAAACATAGTTTCTGCTTTATACTTACTTAGTTCAGTTATTATGCAATGTTTAATGATCAATTTGAAGTATTTTTTGAATACCAGGAGTTTATTGTTCGGGTAGAAGGTAACTTTGGAAAAAAAAACTATCGAATGTTTTTATGGAATCGTGTTTTCGTCAAACATAGTATCTACTTAACATTAATCCGCATCTTTACCATATTTACCATGTTGATTTCAAAATTAATGCTGCAGTGTTTTCGTTTTTCTTTAACTGTAAATACAATTATACAGGGTGGTAGGGACATCGACGCAAAAACTGTTATCATGGATTCAGTACGTGATTCTGAACCACTTCAGCTTGCTTTTTCTGTGAGCAATGTCGACAACTTTGGTTCTTTGCCGGATTATCCTTATGCCTTTATTTACAACTCCGCGTGCATCGCTAGCGCGGCGCGTGGATAAAACAAAACCAGCACGCCATTTTCCATAAGTATTTGTTAACGTTTTCGCTGTGTGATTAATTATTATCAAACATACGAAATCTAAAGTATTGTCACCAACCGACGTTGAAAAGTTTTTAAAAGAAGCTCCGGATAGGCAACAAAGTTTAGTTGGATTTTATAAATCTAAATGTTTCATTCTTATATTAACGTTGTTGTAGCTTAAGTTCTTACTGATAAAAAGCAAAGATCATCTCGATTCTGAAGTAAACAAGTTTAGCAGCAATATCCAACAAAGTGCATGGAACAACACACTACAGATTATAAAAAAGTTAAAGGAAATTCCTACCCAAAGAAAAAAAAAGAAATATTAAATAAAAAAAGGAGTCAAAGAAAAACATGGCAGCAAAGTAGATTCCCGCAAGATAAAACTCTATTGAATAATCTTACAAAAAGACTGAAGAGGAAAATACAAACCTTTCAAGATGAGGCTTTCAATACTAACCTACGTCAGTAAACCAGCGACAATACAACGCAATACTGTCTTTGAAAAGCGACAAAGTCACTCAAAAGGCCAATTACACCAATTCCAGAGATGATAACGGAAAGTAGGCCATTAGCAATGAGCAAAAAGCTCTAAGATTTGCACAACACTTAGAAAAACCCTTTCAGCCAAATGACGGGTCGGAAGACAACGTACAGTTTGCCAACATTCTGCAAGATCAAAGAATTAAGCTTATCGCGGGTCTCCTCCGAAAGAAGTTGCAAAGAAAATTCAAATCATTAGCCTAAAAAATCCCCAGGGTGTGACCTTATTACGGAATAAATTCTAAAACATCTCCTGCGTAAAGCCATCGTTAAGCTTACTTGGCTTATCAATGCTGCATTCGTGCTAAAGCATGTTCCTGAGCCATGTAACGTTGCTGAAGTGAAATTACAGATAGAATGTTTCGAGTAAGGCACGAGGATACCTTTTTCAGATTTAAACATGATTTAAGCTGGCGTGCCTCAAGGTAGTATGCTGGGTCCAGTCCTTTACCTGTTATACACGTATGATATACCAGAGCTGGAAAATAATACTATTGCAACCTTTGCGGACGATACTGCCATTATGGCTACAGGGTCATGCCATATGAAAGCAATCGAAAAAGTACAAATTGCTGTAAATGAATTTCATTACTGGCCACAAAAATGGAGGATAAAATTGAATGAATCGAAGTCACTTCACATTGATCTCACCAACAAGAATTGTGATTACAACCCAATGTTCATAAATGGCCAACAAGTGCCATATGCAAATACAGCCAAATACCTTGGTATAACGCTTGACGCGAAACTGCGCTGGAAAGCGCACGTTAAAAAGAAAAGACAGGAGCTAGACATACATTTTAAAAACATGTATTGGTTGATTGGACGGGGTTCCTGCCTATCGATATATAGCAAAATTTTATTATATAAGCATATTCTTATGCCACTATAGGACATATATTTTGGCATCCAACTGTGAGGCTGTACCACAATCAGGAAATTATACAAACATTCCAGAATAAGGTACTAAGGAGTATTGTTAATGTGCCCTGGTATATAAGAAATGATGACCTCCATCGTGACCTAAAAATAGAACCCGTCATCAATATAATCCAAAAACTTGCTGAGGCTCATCAACACCAACTGCAACGCCATGTGAACATCGAGGCAATTCAGCTGTTAGACCAAACAAATAAAGTGCGAAGACTAATACGAACAAAACCTTTTGAGTTAGTGTAGTGTAAAGTTTAGAAATAATAGTGAAAATTACACACATATAACACATGAACAAAGTGTTTATAATATTATATCAGACTCTAAGAAAGTGGAATGGACTTGTGTAAAGTACAATCAGCACTATTCTAAGTTTTAAAATAATTATCACGTAAAATTTTAAGTTAGATTAATTTTTTTTATTAGTCTTATAGGCTAGATTGTAATTTAGCATGCCACAGTTGATGCGATAAGTCCTCTCTTTGAGGAGTGGTTAGAGAGGCACCAAGGCGTCCTCACCTTCTGCCTGACGCAGGTCCTCACTGGACAAGGTTGTTTCGGAAGGTTCCTGATCCGAATAAGGCGGGAGGAAACGCCCAGGTGTCACCACTGTGTGGATCGCCCGGAGAACACGGTGGAGCATACGGTGGAAGTCTGCTCGGCTTGGGCGGGGCACCGCCGTGTCCTTGTGGTGGCGATAGGTGGCAGTGATCTCTCGCGACCGGCCCTGGTCCAGGCGTTGGTACGGAGCGAGAGGGAGTGGGAAGCCGTCACCTGCTTTTGCGAAGCAGTAATGCTCGCGAAGGAGGAGGCGGAACACGTGAGGGAGAGGCAAATTTCGCGCCCTCACGCCCCTAGCCGCCGCAGGAGATACCCTGGCGTCGGTAGTCGCAGGCCGATTCCCGGCCACCGTAGGTGCGGGCTTGAAGACGGTGAGCAATGGGTAGCTCGTCGTCCCATAAGGACCAGGCCTGGGTCGACGGCGCATTGTGTTCCACACGCCTCAAAGAGATGTCAGCACAAGTGACGGGGTCCGCTAGGACCGATGCCTGCTGGGGTCGTGGGATTTCCGAAAGGGATACCGTGGCCCCTGGCAACGTACAGGAAACTGAAGGAATGCGAGTGGGTTTTAGTCAGTAAGAGTCACACGCCCATCTGCTCCCCTCAGAGCGGGAGAAGTTATTTAACAATTTCCCAAAACAAGAAAACAAAAAAAAAGGCTAGATGGTAATTAATTATTAAGAACCTGGTTCTTTTTAATGAAGGATAAAATTAAAATAAAGTTCTAACAGCAAGTTTTTTTTTTCCTCGCAAGTGTGTAGAAAAACGTCGTATGAAACGCGTATGCATTGATCAAGCCGTTTATGTTCCTGGTACCAACTCTGAATGAGTTGGTACCAGGAACATAAACGGCTTGGTCAAACATAAACAAGACGTAGAGAAAAATGTTACCATAGATTCAGTACATGATTCTAAACCCCAATGCTTTGAATATTTCGTCGGTTATTAAAACAGCTGTTTCATAGAAAACTGCAATACCTATGCGGTCAAAATGCACCAGATTTTTTTTCTAACCAACGAAAATTTTCAACGCAGGGGCTTTCAGAATCATGTACTGAATCCATGGTAATAGTTTACGCGTCGATATCCCTGCCACCCTACAGGGTGGCAGGGATATCGACGCGTATTGGCACCCTAAACAGATCCTAAAGGAAGATAGGTAAGGAGGGAGGGGGGAAAAGGTACGGATGGATTTCTTCAGAACTCTTGTCCAAAGATTCATATGTGGCGGAGACTAGAACGCTAAAAATGTCTACTGAGATTCCCGGCTGTAATTACCCAGAGGAAGAGAACTGAAAAAAAGCCTCGAAAAAAATAAACTACACGTCCTGAGTACGGGTGAACCCTCATACTGACCAAAGACTCTAATAAACTCCCTGACCTATTGGACTTCTTTGTGTATGGGCTTTGTAACATGTACCTAAGTGCTGAAAGTTGCGTGGATAGCAGTTTAAATCAAACACTCAAATAGCCACTACAATCACAACAATAATAGAAAGACAGTTCAAAGAAAAGCTCTACAACAAGAAAACTGATTGGGTTGCATTCAAACAATACATCGACACAAACGTGAACCTTAAAGTAGGTACCATTAAAAACAAACGATGACATTGATGATGTGAAGCTGCTACAAACATCACAAAACTCATTCAGAAAGCTGCATGGAAATGCACACGAACACCTATCAGGCCGCTGGCCAGGATACAAAAATATTTCCAAGGAAATAAGGAGGAAGGTCCTAGAAAAAAGGAGGCTCAATACGAGATTTTAATAGAGCGGCCGTAGATCTGAAGCATTATCTAAAGGACATCGAAAATTAGACTTTAAAAAATAGACGGGAAAATCTGGATGCCACTGCTAAAAACGAATAAGTACTCGCTTTAAAACACCGCAAAGCATAGCAAAAATGTGCCACAAACTGCTTAGCATCCTTTAAAGCTAGGAAATAATACATTGGCAAGAAAATACGCCTTTAGAAGCCTTTGGATATTTCTTGGCTCACGTATTCACTCCCAATTCTGGCGACACATTAAGCGATCCAAATGTATTTGGAGATTGATCTACAACTCAGTTTACCATTAAAGTACTGCTCACCTGGCGAGATCTGGAGAGTTATAAAAGGTAAACTTTTCCGGATAAAAGTTAATGACTCGTATTCGAAATTCTACAACATAAAGCTGAGGTACCCCAGGGCTCCGTATTAGGTCCAACCCTCTGCCTTATATTCACAGCAGACTTACTAACGTCAGAAGAAGTTCTCTCTGCCACCTTCGCTGATGATACGGCTTCTTTATGCAATAAGAAAAACCCTCATATGGCCTCACAAATACTATAAAATCACCTCGACTAAGTCCATAAGTGTATGAGAGAATGGAAAATAAAAACTATCGCCAATAAGTGAACGCATGTGACATTTACTCTCAGAAAAGATGACTGCCCACCTGTTAAACTCAGAGGTGACACACTTCCACACGGGGTAACAGCTAGGTACCTCGGCGTACATGTCGACAAGAAACAAACGTGGAGATACCACATAGAGAAAAAACGTGACGAGCTTAACATCCTGCTCTGAATACTGAACTGGCTTTTAGCAAGAACATTACACGTATCACTATTTATTTATTTATTTTTAACTTTATCACTAGAAAACAAAGTACGCATGTACAAGCAGTATTAAAGCCAGTCTGGACATACGAAATCAATGGAAATTCTCCATTGATTTCAAATTACTCTCAGAATAATATCAAATGCTCCTTGGTTTATGAAGGCCTCAGAATTTCATGAGCATCTACAAATCAGAACTGTAAAAGAGGAAATAGAATACAGGATACATTCATCCAAACATTGAATAACATCACATACCAACACCTTAGCCATAGCCCTGGGTGAACCAATAACCATGAAAAGGCTAATACGCCACCACTTATGGGGCTTTACTAAATAAATATTAAACAATTTTGAGAGGCATATTCTTCATTGGAGGAATGGACCTCAACAATGAATATCCGCACAAAAATCTGCTAATGGTTAACAACAGATTGCAAGATTAACAGGGGAAAAAGAAAACAAAGCTTAGGGCACTCACGATGTGAAGATAACAACATCATCAACATAGTAAACCTATTATAGAAGCTAACTCAAAAACTACACAAGCAAAGTTGGTAAAATTGATATTAGACGACCGCGCGGGCTTCCTCTAAGTACCAAATGTAAGTAATAAAAATAATTACTTAAATCGGCTCAGTAATCAGGTAATCACGGAGAAACCGTTGTGTATACATAGGTACTTAAACCTTTTTTTGAAAACGGTAGAAATTGTAGGTACCTACTCCAACTCGGACAACCGTTTAAGTAAGTACAGTAGGCCGCACGCACGTCAGTAGTAACTAAACCAGTAAAAGTTGGCGTCTTATTCTTTTGAAACTCCGTACCTACTATGCTAGGCCAACTAAAAGTAAAGTATTACCAGTCCACACGTACAAGAGTTCGAAAAACCATAAAAAAACTGACTGGTAGGTACCTATTTTATTTATTTACTACGCCAAGACCGATGCCTGCCGGGGTCGCGGGAAAGTCCGAAAGGGATACCGTGGCGCCTGGCAACGTACAGGCAACACTGAAGGAAAACGGGTAACTTCTCTAGAGAAGTTATTTGATAATACCCCACCTAAAAAAAAGGCGAATCTTCACGACTGATAAGCTAAACGGTTTGTATTCGTGGTTACATACTGGTATGTTTCCGGTAAAATGTCTGCAATGAAATATAAAAAATAACGAAAGACACCGCCACTGAAAACACTGAGAGACTGAACGAAAGATCGAAACACTGGTGTGTGTGACCAAACAACATTAAAGTGAGTAAAGTAGGTACCCACAACACGGCGCGCAATGTTGCGACACTTCCAACTCCGGTGCGCGGCGTTGCCGTTCTTCGGACCGGATAGCGGCCGTCCGGCGCGCGGCTGCCGCTCCGCTCCGCCGCCGACAGTATTGTGTAAACTCGCTAGGGGAATATACGCATTTTTGCACAACGTTTACCACAAAATATTCATCCATTATAATATTCCCGTGACCTTTTCGTATGTAAAATGTATTTCGTGTAGTTTGATGTGATTTTCGTGTGAAATTTCAAGGGAAACCGCCATTTTGAAACCGGATAGGAGCAGTTTGAAAACATCGATAATGTCGGACTCGGATACAAGGTGGGTGACTGTCTAACGCTTGTTTTTACTACGTGCGATACGAAACGTTATTGTTATGTATTTGAAGCAATAAATTCAACAAAATAGAGGATATATATTTAGTAAAATTAACACTAACGTTGTCGTAGTGAACTTTACCTGCACTTAGGACCGTTGGCATTCTATTTTGGTCTTTATGCCGGGGTAGTAAGGTCGCTCGGTGTGCATTTGGCGCGAAACTCGGTTCAATATTCGAGGAACTGGTTCAAGGTCAGCGGTGTTTACCCATGTTCTCCGTGAACTTTTGTCACAAAAATCGGACTTTTTTAGTTATTTACTAAGTAGGTATACCTAAATTTTGCAAAATTTTTAATTTGTATTTAGTTTTTAGAGTTTATTAACTACTTATTTAATTTGACTAAAACAAAAGGTAGGTAGGTACTTACCTAAAGTTATAAGTAAGTAAACTTAGGTATGTTTGTTCGAGATTGTTCCTTGAGAGGTGGACCACAGATATAGGTAGGTACCATATAGCGAACATTTACTTTCTCGTGTTAATTCAAAGGTAGCTTATCACTAGTTATCACTATCAGTGTTTGAGCAATATTTTTTCAAATGGACAGGTAGGTAGAACAGACACCTAGATAGTTACCTGAATTGTACACCTAAACGTCCCTTTTTCGCAGAGCATTAGAAGACCACTACAAATCCCTTTTTACCGAGGTGTCTATTTGTATAATATAAGTGCTCTAAGAGCTAAGAGGCATAATATAAAATATTATGTTCTGGGAAGGACATCCAATCTTTTAAGTTAACCGTTTTTTCTGGGTTGAGTTTTTTTGTCAAGTTTCTATTTTGGCATGCACAATAGAATAACAAGGACACGAAATATTTAGGCGCCACTACACGGTGCCCTTCTGCTATGACCTGACAATGCCTATTGACCTATTAAAGCTAGGTATGTACCTACCTTCATTGGTAGAATTTGTAATAAAGTACCTACAAAAATGTTTCAATGGATAGTTAAGAGCGTTTATCCTAAAAGTTGGCAACGTCGAAAGTAGCTGTCATTATATTTACCTGTTTTGATTCATTTGGAACTACCTAAGACTGTATGGAAATATGAAATGTGGCTAACTAGTGAACTAAAATATTGATTATGAAATGCAATAATTAATATCGTAACACCGAATATTTAGTTTAAGATGTAAAAAAAGTATTTGGAACCTTTCCAAATGCCTTTTTTACACCTAAACGGTTACAACATCAAATTAAATGTTGTTGCAATTCATTATTAATATTCTAGTTCGCTAGTTAGCCATATTTCTTATTTCCATTACATTTATAAAAATAAAAAACCCATATTAAATACAAAAACAATACACAATTTAGCCAATTTTATAAGTGCCATTATTTGTGCAATTAAATAAGTGTTACATAGCTCAGTGATTAATAAATAAATAAAGTTCATTCAATGATATTAAATATGAGTAACAGATAAATGTCTGATCAAATCAATTAATAATGTCAAAAGCACAAAGCAAAATAAAAATTAATTAAATAAGACAATGGATTAAATTAAGTAAGTACCTAAATTAAGTTATGATAGAAGCAAACATTTTTATATAATATTCATAATACTACATCATTACATAGTTATATAAAATGACAAATCAAGCTCCAGCAATATGCCTGCTACAACAATGCCCAACGTATGGGCAACGCAGTCGCTGAGCAATCATCGCCAGGACAGTGTTGGAGCTAGCCCGCACCCTGCGCACAAACATGTCCGAGGCGCTGCAGAAGCAGAGCAGCATCAACGTTGTATTGGACACGAAGGACACTATAAGCAGCTTGTAAGATGCCCATAGGCTGCACGTGTATAAGGAGATGCAGAAAGCTTAGAAAAGTGTGATCTTAATCAAAGTCAAAGTCAAGCAATTTATTTGAATTAGGCACATAAAAGGCACTTATGAACGTCAATTTTACAAAAATTAGAATTGATTCTAGTCCTAGTCGCACCTTCCAAAAGGTAGTTTTCGTATGGAGAAGAATGGGCAAGAAACTGCACCGTTATTCTTTAAAAAATATTGTAAAATGTTTTTACAATATTTTGTTTACATTAATTACAAAATTATATGTGAAGACGATGCATCTAGAATAAGATTACTATACCACATACTATGTGATAGACACATGGTGCTCACATATTTACAAACATTGTAAAATTTTACGATATTCCTAACATTTTAACAAGTAATACTAATAAGTCAGTGTGTGAGTTCAAGAAATCACAGAATGTAAAATCAGTGTTATAAAAAGTAACAAATTATATAATTAAATAAGCAACCAGTTCGATTTTGTCTAGACTCTACATTGTCCTATGGAGCAGGACCAGCATGTTTCCAAGCATTCTTATCTTGGATACAATCCTCTAATTTGTAATATGCTTGTTTACAGAGTGTACTTTTAATATGAGTTTTAAATTTTCTTTCATTTAATTGTAATATATCACAAGGTATTTTATTGTAACATTTAACACAGTACCCCATAAAAGATGTATGTACTTTAGATCATCATACTAATCTGAAAAATGGTTGATCTATTTTATCTTTATTTCTAGTATTAAAACTATGTGGCCAGCGAACAAAAAGAATGCACGAGAACTGAGTGTTGAGCCGTACTTTGGCAGGGGTAGATATGAATTATGAGCATTACCAGTGAGTGTGCGATCTAAGAAAATTATGCATCAGACTGCAGAAAATAACGCCATTCATATTGTTATAACCTACATAAATAACATTACGTCGTCTGTATTTCCCGAAGGGGCAGGCATGGCAGGGAGAGGCCGGAGAGGTGTAGAGTATCTGTATAGGTAGGTATACCCACTTTTCGTCAGTTATATTCAAGTCCTATGTACTTAATAGGAACCGAGACATAGATATATATATTGCCATCAACCTGGCACAAATCTGGACTCGCTGCAAATGAGAAATTCCAAGTCACTTCATCCTACCTGGAAATGCAGTTCTGTATGCGCGCAGGCACACCTGTGACGTTGGGACCACTAAGTAGATAAGGCAATCGACATAATAGTTGGTCGTTATGTTATAATAAATGTTATTCTTTCTTTCTTCAGCATGTCCGTCCAGCATTTCTCGAAGAAGATGATAGCGACGCGCGAGCTGATCCGGCTGGTTCGTCAGAAGCAGTGTCTGTGGGACCGCTGCCACCCGTCCTATCGCGACAAGGTCGGCAAGGACAAGTCCTGGCATGAGATCTATCTCGAGTTCGAGCCGTCCTACGACACGCTCGATGACCACAAGAAGAATCTTATAGGTGAGGGGGGATGCCTAATATCTATACTTAGACTGAATGTTAATGTTCGTCGGGTCGTTGAAATCTGAGTTTGATTTGAGTTCAGAGCTACATTCAATCAAGTGACATTTTAAAAAATACCTACTTGACGTGTTTGACCTTAAACTTACATGAAAATATAATTTATCGTTAAGTAAAAATTCAAATTCAAAATTCAAATTTCAAAAGTCATTTATTCAAACTAGGCTGAGAATCAGCACTTTCCGAACGTCAAAATTACATAAGACAGCCCCAAAAACGCCCACCCTTCAGTAGAGTAAATGAGGCTTGCCTTGCCAATGAGTCACTAAGAGCTTACCGCAGCTAGTAATTAATCATTAATTACAATAACACCGTACCTAACTTGTACTTAATGAGCATTGTTCAGACAATAATTTTATTTGTTTTGCGAGGACGAAGAGGAAAGCAAACATTAGATACTAATGTGATTTATTTTTAATAATTTGCAGGTAATATAATCACTAGAAAATGGTACAATGTCAGAGACTCATACGTGAAGTCACGAAAACCTGGAGTACGAAGACCATACGTGTACGCAGAAGAGCTGTCGTTCCTGGATCCTATCTACCTAGGGGGAAGTGACCGGAAGAGCATCGTCGACAAGACCTTTATCGAAGAGCGGATGGACAACGACGAGGAAGGAGACAACGACAATTCGCATAATTGGCTACAAGAAGTGTTTGTTGATATCGACGAAGGCACAGACACGCAGGTGGCTGGCTGTCCAGCCAAACGACCCAAACTAGAATACGGTAACAGTAAAGACGAAAGCGAAGAAAACATCATCACAGTGCTCGCCAACCTCATACAGAAGGAAGAAGACGAGGACAGATCTTTCTTCAAGTCCATCACACCGTCCGTCAAGAAGCTCTCCGAATCCTCCAAGTTTGAGTTCAGGATACAAGTCATGAAGCTCATCAACAGTTTGAAGATCAGAGATCGACAAGTAATGAAACTTAAAAGAGAAAGGACTTCCAATGTGGACTCTGATAGCGAGTAGTTAATTGATTGTTATGCCTAGTTGTACTTATTAAATAGTTTTAAGGAACGGGTCCCTATTTATTTCGATCCTCTTTAACACCTACTGTCATTTTAGAAAGCATGAAAACTGAGTACTTCAATAAGTAAGGAGAAGGGCATCGCTGATTACAGCAAACATGACAACAAAGTCATCGGAACCGAATAATATTTTACATTATCAAATGAATTGGTAAACAATATCTTAACACACGTGTCGGCCGCCGCACAGTGGGAAAATCGCGTATGTTTCGTCTCAAAGCTCCGTATCTCAGTTGTTTCAAAACTAAATGAGCTGTAATTTTACACACATATACTTGGATGTATAAAGTTAAATGGAAATAATTTTGATTTTGAAAATTCTGTTTTTTAATTAATTATAAAATTAAACTTTAAAAAATACATGCATTTTAAAAGAAAAACATACAAAATATGTTTGTTTACATATAGTATAGACAGCAAGAAGGGCTTTGGCTTCATCTAAAAGTTATTTCGATATTGTTTCTGAGGTATTTCTCAAACTTGATATATATGGATCAGAAATGTACAATAAGGTATGGAACGTCTTCATTAGTAGCCGCTCTTGAAAACTTTCTAGAATGATGGAGTAATTTTTTTTTGTAATCCTTATTTCGGGATTCTTGCGCGTCTTCGGACAATTGTCCCATAGGTAAAATACGAGTAGCATAGTACTCAATAATTTTTTTGCCGTGAATAAGTATTTTATGCACGGAGGATGGCATATAATACCAGTTATAATTATTTACGTACAGTTGGGCTGTACTATATGCGTATTCACCGACCATTTTTTTATCAATAGCCATTCCAGATGACATAGTTTGTAGTATTATGTACCTACATTCGTTTTATAAGTTCTACGTCCACTCCTGTAATGTATGCAGAGCAAGAGTAATTTTGAAAAAAGGTCCGAGCTGTGTTTCCGTCATTACTATTTTCAGTGCCTTGTCGAGGTTTATCGACATGCAGTCCCATTTCTTCCCTAAACCGCTTTTGCACCAGTTTTTTTTTTTATCTCTTTTTTTTTCTGGTGTTGTAGCTGACTACTTTTCAAAAGACAAGTTATAGGAAATGGGTAAGATCATCTCCATACTCCTAATCCAAGCATGTAGTATTGACAGTCCGTATTGAAATGTATTTTCGTTCACATCTCGTGTCCGAACTGCCTCTAAGTTATTCATTGGCAGAGGAGTAGCACCACAAACTGTACAAGAAGCGCTTGAACGAGTCTCAGTTAAAACTTGCGCCACTTTACCATCAATCATGGTTAAAAATAGGTCATGAGTAATTTCGATTACCTCACCATTCTTATTTATCAGGGAAGGAGACAGATTTTGTTTTTGATTGTTGATATCAGCCACAACAGACGTGGTTTTTTCAGGAGTTTCTTTGGCAAATTCTAACAATATAGGTCTGCAATATCTTACACATGAGCAAGTTTCTAGTGGAACATGAAATTTACTGTCTAACCAGTTGACGTTCTTACTTTCAAAGCATTATTTTCTTCGAGATGCATTTCTCCAGCGTTCGTTACGTTTAGATACCAAGTTTCTTTGAATGTAGGAGACCACAGTAGCCATATCCTCTGGTGACAAATTGAATGAATTTTCTTGTAAGTAGTCTTCTACGTTATGCCCATTTATCAACAAATTGCCCAACTCTCGTTTGCTACAAACAAATTCTCCAATTTTTCAAATCAGTCAACTTCTGCGAATATTTGAAAATAAGTAATAACTGCTTTTAAGGGCAACTGATATCTGACTAACAACTGTGAATGTTTCAGGGTTCACCTTCCTTTTATTGGCCAATGAAATAGTGTTATGTGCAAAAAGATAAGAAACTAATCATTTGCACTCTTCCCAAATCCAACCTGTTTTTAATTCGACCCTAATAGATAATTGGCCATTTTTATCAAGCAAGGTGGTCAAAACTGTATCAAAACCAAAAAAAACTATTAATAATACCCATCACTGTAATGAACTTTTTATCAATTTGACCTTCATAGATAAAAAATAGTTTTATGAGAAATAAAACGAAATTGAAAAAAATATATAATTTTATCTCGCGATATGTTTTGATCCCGTGTTAGAAAAAGCGCAAATATGCGCAAATTTTTATTTTCTCCTTGCATATGCTAATGTATAAAGATCTTAATTCAACAAATATCTCGACAGCGGCAAGCAGCGGTAAAGGGTAAAAGTCTTGTTAAAAAAAATATTACACTAAAAATATACCATCTTAAACTATATTGGTTAATTTTATTTTATTAAACCAATGTATATGTAATATTAATTACGAACGTTATGAAGACGTTATAAGCATTCCAAAACTGTATAATACTTGTATATTTCTTTCAAAAACTTTTGAGTAATGTGGCGTTGAATTGTAGTAACGTATTGCGTTTAAATTACGTTATTGAACATGAGTTAGCTTTGATGCCTATTTATATACATTATAACTAACTAAACAAAAAACAAAAAAATTCGAAAAGAAATCTTATTTATTAGACTATATTATTTTATTTATTTTATTCCATTACAACGACTTTCACGTGAAACGGTTTTGAGACGGCTTTGTATGGGGCTTTCCCACAGTGCGCCGGGCCTATAGCCCGCAGTGGTAGCTCGGCAATAGCTTGGCAAAATTGAATTTATTTATTACTATTCATATCTAGAACTTCAAAACAAAATAGACCAAAAACCATCCATCAAAATACATCCCCATTTCAGATTATCCTAAAATCAGAAATCATGCACTGAAAATGAAATCACTTTTTGGATCCACATACTGCGAGCAGTTATTTTCTCAAATGAATCATAAAGTCCAGGGCAAAGACCAGAATCACCGATATTCACCTTGAAATCACTATTGGGGCAGATATTGATAAATTAGTTAAACAATGTCAAACATCTAATTGATTGAATTTTATTAGTATCATTTCCTGTTTCTACCTTTGTAAATTTTTATAATAAATAACTGCAATGATTTTTGTTTTTCAAATAATTAGGTAGGTACCTAAGCTAAATTGATTATATACCATTATAAACATATATATTATAATTAATGCAATAAATTACTTTGATTTTATCGAATATAATCAATTTCTCATGTGTTGCGGCCCGCCGAACCAAAATCAAAGTATTCTCGACCCTTGACTTCAAAATGGTTGAAGACCCCTGTTTTAAAGGATTATTAAAATACTTTTCATACCTTTTCAAACAATTTTAACCCTTATTTTAAAGCTATATTTAAAAAATACAAAAGACGACGTATATTTAGTAACCTAATCCGCTTGACTTACAAAAAAATGAAATTGATTTCCGCAAAGTCAGGGCTGATTCAATTAACTAAGCAATATTTTCCCAAATGGTGGGCAGTTTTTCAAGAAGATAGCAATTGGATTACTTATCATTTTCATTGTTGTTCTTAGCATCAGCGATAAAAAATATTTTTATGATGTGTTTAATCTATACCTACATATTATAAATTAAGGTACCTTTTTGTCTGTCTGTGAGAGAGCATAGTTATTCTAAACTACGCAATTTTGATGCGGTTTTCACGATCATTTAGAGAATTTATTTCAGAACATTTACGTGTATAATACATTCATAATAAGCTCTTAAATAATGAAGAAATCTCGATGTTTTGTCAAGTCGTAAAAATCATGGGAAGCAGGCGCGAGTCGCTAGTGTAATATAATGATAACCTGCGTCGATGCGGTGTTCATTAATCTTAGCCAAGATGGTGGCAATAGTCTTCATTATTCAACCGGTAGCGCGGGGTCGCGTACGGATCAACACGTTCGGACCAAAGGATCCGGGGCCGAAGGACCAGTCATAATGACGACCGAGGAGAAAGGACAAGCGCAAGGGCCGTCCAAGACCGTGGACCTGGACACTATCCTGGTGGAGGAGGTGGGCCAGTTCGGCAAGTACCAGATCGTCACTCTGCTGCTCGCCGCCTTCCCTGTCATTTTCTCTGCGTTTGCCTCCGGAGAGTATATTTTTACAACCGCTAGGATAAACACAAGGTAAGACGAACAATCATATGTATATCTTAATTAATTTCACATTTTGCTGTCTGATTGGTATACTTATCAGTGTGTTGATATTATTGTCTGAACATAATATGGTTGCCGTACGAATAAATCAAGATCCAAGCATTAGGTAGCAATGGGTAATTTTATTATTTTTCTGAGAATATGCTCAGTTACCAAAATGTATTGAAATACAGTACATTTCCGGTTTTCCATAAATTAACTTGACATCTATATAAAGAGGTACAAGTTTGTGTGTTTGTAAGTAGGGGTTAATCTCCGGAACTAAAGATACAACAATTTTTTTTTTTTTTTTTGCTAGAAAGCTTCATTATTCTTTAGTGCTATAAGACTGTAAATTGTATTTATATCATGCATATGCATGTATGCCGTACGCACATATACCTATCACAATTGTTGTCTAGCAAGTCGGAACAGAATTATTTGCATGCGCTACGTTGTAGATAATTAATTATATAATTGGAAACAATGTATGGCAACCCGTAATAAAACTAAAGTTTGTTTGTTTTTTTTGTTTGAACGCCCTAATCTGAGGAACTACCAGTTAATTTGGATTTGAAAAATTGTTTTTGCATTTGATATCCTAATTCTTGGGAAACATAAAGGGTATTTATATACATCACGCTACGGCCCTTAGGAGCCGAGCAAAGAGAAAGGACGCTACGCGAAACGAAGTAGGTAATAACGCGGGCGGGCGATGCGGTGCGATGCAACGCGGGGGTCGGGGGCCGAGGGAGTTTTATAGAAACGTGGCTGTTATTTTAGTATATTGTGTATCTTACGAATTCCACGCGAACGAAATCGCGGGCAGAAGCTAGGTTGGTAATAAAGGTAGTTGTGTCGTTCCTGAAAGTACTTTATTAGTAGAGAACATACCACATGGTCATATAGGTAATATAGCACCTACATGCACAGTATAACTAATAAGTTTGACGCGCGACTGGAGCTTTCCCAGCGCATCCGGTTTCCGGCGCGGTCGACCTCCGGTCGCCGTTTTCGGTGATTCCTCTGTACCTACTAGCAAGCTGTACGGAACTGTGTATATAAGTATCCTATCCTACATGATACTAACCATTGCTTAAGTTAAAATTACATATGTTCATATTAAATTCTGTTGATGTAGTACAGAAGTAGGGAACTGTTGAACTTTGGCATACCACGCGGTTTTGATTCTTGTAGAGTTTTTCAGGTTAATCATTATGGACAATACAGAATAACGTCTGTAAAGTAGGAGAACGTGATTGTTAAGCAAATTGTCCGTAAATTCATACCACAACTATAATTGCAGCAGCATATCAATCTGCTCAATAATCAAGAATAGACTATTATGTTCTTTATTATTATGTACCTACTCCATAGCAATAGCAAGTTCCCTGACTGTACTTAAATAAATAACACCATAACATAACATCACACTTTTCTTATATAAAAACCTAATTAATGAACTCGCGGCCACCTGCAGATGCCTGGTCCCAGAATGCGATGGCCCCAACCCGGAGTTTGCCCCGTCCTGGGTGCTGAACGCCATCCCGGCCAGCGGCAGCTCCTTTGAAGCCTGTGAGCGTTTCGTCAACATCAGCACACCGGCGGTGGTGACCGAGGGCTCCTGCCCCGCCACGCTGTTCGACTCCTCCAGGACACAGACCTGCGACGACTATGTTTACGAGAATCAACTCAGCGTGGTTTATGACGTAAGTTTGTATGCGCGGCGCGGCATGGTATGGCAACGGAGTTTCGATAGCGGAAATAATTTTTAATCTTATTTTCATGTCTTTAGCACTCACATTTCGCTGTCGGGCCTTATTATAAATGTTAATGCTTTACCGTGCCATGCCGCGACGTTTCTGCTGTAGTTACCAATATAGGTACATATGTAGATACTAGCATCCTTCCTACGGGTTCTAATTGACTTTCCTACCTACGAATAATATTGAGAGATTATTATGTTGATTAACCAAAACACTTGGTACTTACACATAAGTATGTAGATAATATAATAATTATCATATCTACTAACATAGATAATAGTGATATTGCCTTCCTGTGGGCAAGGTAGGTAGGTGCGTATAATCTGTTGTCTAATCTAGGTAACCTTTGTTTAATCATTAATTATTAGATTATATGAATTCTTTGATTATGTTTGTTGATGATAAGCGATATCTAACGGGAAGCAATGTGTGAGCCATCAATGGGTGAAGGTGAAGTAAAGATGTCAGTGCCTACCTAGGTACCTATCTGCTTACACAAAAAGACAGGATTGTAAGGACTGAAATGATTATATTTACCTTACTTAAAATAATGACTGAAATCAAAATGATCAAGGCCAAAAAAAAAACCAGCCGGTCTCGCACACGAATGGTTCCGTACCACCCGTATGTACCTACAATATATATTATAATCCCGAAAAAAACACGTTTCTTGTATGGGGACCGCTTTTAATTTTTTACCTAATTTATTTTTATTATTAGTCGATATAGCGGCAATATAAACACACAATTGTGAAAATTTCAACTGTCTACCTATTATGGTTCATAAGATACAGCCCGCTGACAGACTTCGGACGGACGAACAGACGGGCGGTGGATGCTTAGTAGGATTTCGTTTGCCACCCTTCCGGTACGGAACTTTAAAAACGGACGGACGAGTTTATAAGAAGTCAATCTCTTTCTAGAACTATTTATTTATAAATGATGTAACCTAACCTAACCTACCTAAACGGGTAGGCAATTGAATATAGATACCTACCCATAAATTTTTATAGCATCAGTCAAGTCGTAAAAAGCTTTGTTTGGAAATGCCGATGTGCGTAATTTATTATTTCAATGAGCTAATTACCTCCTGATAGCTACGAAGAATTAACTGAGTTATCGTAATCCGCCCGTCAAAGCATGCAATCGTTGTAATAATCAGTCATTATTTATTATTTCAAAGCTGCTATCGGCGATTCTTTCGTAGGATATGACTAGCGTATGCTAATTATTCTTATGGCCTTGTTTTATGCGCATTGTAACGCCAGCCGAGCGGCCGAGCTGCGCGGCATGCGGGCCATGAGGCATAAGCTTTTCTTCTAGCTCGTTCTGACCTCAGACCAAATAAAAAATCAAGACAGCGCTGGGATTAATAGAAGCATACCAAAACTACACCTCCACTCTGTGCATACACGCTCACACGCACACATTTACAACCAATACAATCAAACTACACCTCACTAAGTGTACACATCTTTACGAAACTGGCTTCACGTCACTATTGACAGCGTTCTGTCTTGGCTTTTTATTTGGTCTGAGGTACCGACATTATACGAATAAATAGCTCATTGAACTTTTGTGAGGCGTGCTGGGTAGTTGCGTAACACACTAACAGTAGCAATGGCTTTCATTGACAGTTCAACAACATTCTTTGCTTTATTTAGGTGCCTACGTTCTTGAGCAGATAGATTTTTCGAACATAATTATGAAGCAATGGATTAGCAATAGCCTTCAAAATGATTGTGATCGAAAGTGGGTTACGCACTATGGTGCTGGCTTGAGGGATGCGTAATATTATAGCGAAATGTGGCTGTACCGGTGTATCCTATTCTGCATATCCTTTTCGGGAAACACAGTCATTTGTACTGCAGTTATTTTATTCTAGGTACCTACATCGTCTTCATAAATACTTATACAATGTGTTACAAAAACCCTGTCTGATCCCAAAAGGGCACATTGGTACTGCAATAATATTACCAAAAAGTGATAAAAAAACTTATTGTTGTTGAAAATAAGTAGTTTTAATTGCTATTTAAAATTCACGTTTTAGTACCAAAATTATCCCAATTTTATTAAAAATTTGCAGATTTTCAACAGGGGTCATAAGCCATACTTATAGCTTGTGCAAACCTCAGACCAAATAAAAACCAAGAGGTACCGTTGCGAACAGTGAAGTAAAGCCGGTTTCGTAAACATGTCTGCACTTAGTAAGGTGTAGTTTGATTGTAAATGTGTGCATGTGAGCGTGTATGCACAGAATGGAGGTGTAGTTTTGGCGTGCTTCACTGTATTGTTCGCAGCGCTATGTCTTGGTTTTTTATTTGGTCTGAGGTAGACACCCGGTAAACGACGCCCCCCCGCGCCCTATTTAATAATCCGGTAAAATTCCCCATTGAAAAACAGCGGCGTTATTTTTTTTCCAGGAATTTACGACATTCCTAAATAGACTCTCAGGATGATTCTTAACAACACCCTCACGGATCGGACAGGGTTTTTGTTATACGCTGTAAATGTTTACAAAATATTGTAAAACATTTTTACAAAGTACCTCACTATGGAGTTTCTTGCCCTATCTTCTCCATACGAAACTACCTTTTGGAAGGGACAACTAGCATCAATGTTATTTTCTTGTAAACTTTGAATTTCAAAAGTAGGACTTTTAATGTGCCTATAGCTAGTTCTAAATAATACATAATGTGCCTCACTGAAATAGGTAGGTAAATTATTTCAATTTGACTTTGTCATGCTTCATGATGTATATCTCGTTCCAGTTCGACATGGCATGCGATGAGTGGCGGCGCTCGCAGATCGGCTCCATCCGCACGATCGGGACGCTGCTGGTGCTGCCCATCACTGGCTACATCTCGGACCGCTGGGGCCGCCGGGTCGCACTCACCATCAACGCCTTCAACACTGGCTGGATCGGCCTCGTGCGCTCCTTCGTCAACTCCTACGAGTGGTTCCTAACTCTCGAGGTGCTGGAGTCCTCGGTCGGCGCAGGGGCTTTCTCGTCTTGCTACATTTTAGGTAAGGATTTGTTATTGTTTATTTAAAACGGTAACACCAATTACATTAATTAACATAGAGATTGAAACAGGTATAGTAAACAAAAATATTTCAAATACTAACATATAATAGAGGACAACCTAGCATACTTACTTTCGCAAAACATCAGACATACACGCATAATTCTGCTCCATTCATCAGCAAAGAGATTGCATTGACGACGGCATTGGCGATGTCCGATGTATTTGTCGGGAACAAATAGCCGACAGAAAAGATCGTGGAGTTCGGGTCTGTCGATACGCCCTCTAAGAGTTTTGCAGGTTACTGTGAGCTGTAGAAAGCCTCGTCTAACCTCCAACGAGTTGAAGCCCAAAACTCCTAGGAGGTAATTAGTAGGGTACATGAAAGGAAAGTAGTGAAACGGCTTTTTATACATAAATCTCAGGAAAGTTTTCTGTACCTTTTTCAGCGTTAATGTATGAGTCGCTGTGTAGGGATGCCAGATACTGGCACAAGTTCCAGTTTACTACGAACCAAAGTGGTGCCCAGAAGCTTAATTACATTTGGGTTGTGAAAATCACGGACATTTCGCAAAACAAAACGCAGACGCCTAAAAGATTCCTTGGCAAGAGTGGAGACATCTCAGTGTCAAAGGTCACGCCCAGGTTCCTTATTTTGGTGGCACGATTAATTACTTCACTATCCAATCTATAGTTATAGTGGAGTGGTAACCGTTTTCGATTGTAGGTCATGTGGTAACACTTACTTGTATTAAAAAAAAGTTTATTGACCATGCTCCACTCATTTAGAGCATCAATGTCCCGTTGTAGGAGTATGTAATCCGCGACCTTATCCATTTGAACTAAGTATTAGTTTTAGGTCATCGGCGTAGAGCAAGCATTTTGTGAACCTAACCTTATTTATAAGATTCTCTTGATCTTGATAAGGAAAAGCAGTGGACCAAGCACGGATCCCTGACTCACACCTGAGCAGTTATTATAAGGTTCAGACTTAAAGTAACCATGCCTAACAAACTGCTTGCGGCCTCGCAGATAGTCCGCAAAGAACTTCAGAAACTCAGACGAAAAATATGACGCTTCCCATTTCATCAAGAGCACGTCATTGTCAACCCTGTCGAACGCTTTGCAAAAATTGAAATACAGGACATCCACTTGCCCCCCACTGTCCAAAACCCCAGAAATGTAATCACAGTGAGTCATCACATTCGAATTGACTGAGCGGCCTTGGCGAAATCCGTGCTGGGCTGGTACGTGTGGAGTATGTGCTCGAAAACCTTCGCCAGAGTTGGCAGGACAGCAATAGGCCTGTGTTCCACCACAGATGATTTGTCACTATATATTTGTTTTTGGGATGGGAAAAACACGCGAGATTTTCCGTTACTTAGATTTTTGAGATTATTCATATTGCCTGCTCATGGTAACGCCCGTGCTGCTAGTAACTCGCCGCCCCCCAGTGAGAGAGAGTCGCTCTATCTCTACGTAGGATCCGCCAATCTCTTACTGTCAATTCTGAGTCTTCCACTGAGTTATCTAGGTTTGTTTCTGTGACGGCTAATAAGTCATGCTCGGATAATAGCAAGCTTGATCTCTATGTACGTAATTTCGTTTTGAGCCCACGGACTGTTAAATCTACTAGTTCTACTCATAGTACGTCACGGTCACTTACATTTGATTACGTTTCGCTACCCACGAAATAAAACTTCATTATTTCAAAATTAATTAATTATAAATTATTTGCTTTATAATTGAGTTCAATGCGGTAACAGCTATTTTAAAAAAGCTATTTTTTTTTCTAAAATGCATTTGCGCAGTGTGAAATTTTGCGAAAACGTTCTACACGATGACATCTATACCCATGAAGCTTCACACCTGTGGATGATAAAGCGCAGTGGAGCCCAAATTATTAAAGAACATTCACAAGGAACTATTTCATGTTGGCATATATTAACCGATCATGTTTAATTACAGTAACGGAGCTGGTAGGTCCCAAGTACCGTGTGATCGCGGGTGCCACCATGTCCACCCTGTTCGCTCTGGGGCAGGTGATCCTCGGGTTAATCGCGTGGGGCGTACCGGCCTGGCGCCCCCTCACCCAGGTTCTGTACGCGCCGCAGATCCTCGTCGTCAGCTACTTCTGGATCCTCTCAGAATCCGTCCGCTGGCTCATGAGTAAGGGCCGCTACGAAGAGTCAGAACAGATTCTTAAGAAAGTCGCCAAAGCTAACAAGACGGTGCTTTCGGATAAGAGTTTGGAAGCTTTACGTGCTACAGATGAAACACAGAAGAATACTGTGAAGCCGAAAGAACCCTGGCTAGCTGTGCTTGTGTTCAGATCTCGCGTGATTCTGTCTCGTTGCCTGGTGTCGCCTATCTGGTGGATCACGAACACGCTGGTGTACTACGGCATGAACATCAACTCGGTGAACATGACCGGCAATGGGTACCTGAACTATGTGGCGGTGGCGGCCATCGAGATCCCGGGCTACTGGACGGCCATCCTGCTGCTAGACCGCATCGGCCGCAAGCCTGTGCTCATCTGCGCGTACTGGCTGTGCGCTGCCTGCCAGTTCGCGTTCGCTTTCATGCCCGACGGTAATTATTATTAATGTTCACCTATCCCTGTAGTCTGGATTTGTGCCTGGCTGATGGCACACCACCAATCACATATAAGCACGCCTTATTCAGGATTCGCCTTACTACGTAATAAGCAGGGAAAACAGGCGTGATGTTATGTTATGTTGATCCGCGCTACGCAAGAACTCTTCTCACTCAAAAAGAAATGCTCATGTTTCAGGTAACGACGGCGTGCGGCTGTTCCTCTACCTGTTCGGCAAGTACTGCATCGCCATCGTGATGACGTCAGTGTATGTGTACACGGCCGAGCTTTACCCCACCAAGTACCGACATAACCTGTTCGCGTTCTCGTCTATGGTGGGCCGCCTCGGCTCCATCACGGCGCCGCTCACACCCGCGCTTGTAAGTTTATCATATTTTATCACTAGCTTTTGCCCGCGGCTTCAGTCGCGTGGAGGTCAAAAGTCCGTTCAACTGTTATGTCATGGAAGGGTAATAGACATACAGAGTTACTTTGGAATTTATAATCCTAATCCTAACTAATATTATAAATGCGAAAATGATGATGATGTTAATAAACAAACAAACTCACTTTCACATTTATAATAGAAGTTAGACAACATTAGTTATTATCATAACATAGGGTAGGATACCTTAACCGCTGTATTTACAGAAAAACGGTCTCAGGAGACTATCCTTATACTTTTAAGAAGTTTTGATCCCCATACACAGATTTTGAAAGCAAGAAAATGGTCCATTTAAAATGGGAAATTTAACAAAAACCTTTTTTGATGCAAAAAACTTCATAGAACCAACCGAGGTAGGAAGTAGGTATTAGAAAAGTCAGAAGTCACAAAAAACTTTTTCCAAACATTTCGTAGGAAATGAGACCCCAAATAACTTTTTTATAATGGATAGACTGCCACTGCAAAAGTCAGAAGTCGCAAATGGGTCGGGGTGCCCCAATTCTAGACATATCTGAACTTAGTAAAAGGCAATGAGAACTTAATTTACAAGAGCGAGCGAAGCGACCTCGTAACTTGGGGCACCCCGACTCGGACAGGTTAGGTTCGAAAAGGATGACGGGATCGTGACTTACTGACGAGCATCATATAACACCTCACTGTATAAGTAAGGGATCGTGACTTACTGACGAGTAGGGTTACCATATCTCAGGATTTGTCCTGAGATCTCAGGATTTTTGGACTCTTCTCAGGATTGCGGCCGGATTTTGCAAATCTCAGGATTTTTAGAATTTTCAATAAAATACAGCTTACATTTTAAAGATCTCTTTAATAGAAAGTTAAACAAACTAAAAATAATCTTCCTTTGGTAATAATTATTAATTGCAATTAATTGCAAAATTAAAATCAATACTTATTTATCCAAGTAGGTACTTAACCAGTTTTATCATACTTAATATGTGAAGATACTTTTTTAAGTAAGGTTTTTTCTTTAATTATTGATTTATAAAATGCCCCACATGTTAAACTCTTCAAATTATATTGAATTAAAAGTATAGCTCGAACTGAAGACACCGTTAGTCGATTTGTTTAATTCGACCATTGAGCCCCCATGATAGAAACAAGTCTTTCTACGTTTGTATTCTGGGCTGTATGTGTCAAGTCGAACTGAGAGAGCGTCACTGCTGCGATAACCGCGTTGCTTGGCGAGGGGCACTGCGTGGGAAGGGGTTGCCGCTGCCACACGCTTTGACTGTGATATGCAACGCGTGAGCGAGATCCGCAGTGTATAAAAACGATAATTATTACGTTTTTAAATTGTTAAGTACGTTTGAGAGAAAATTCTCAGACTGTAAAAAAACTCAGGATTTTTCTTTGGAAATCAGGTCTTTTCTCCGGACTTTTGATTTTTTCATCTGGTAACCCTACTGACGAGCATCATATAACACCTCACTATATAAGTAAGGGATCGTGACTTACTGACGAGCATCATATTATGTTCCAAGGCTCAGGAAGTATGGGAGCCATTCCCGTCGGTGCTGTTCGGCAGCTTCGCGTGTCTGTCGGGGCTGCTAATCTTCACCACACCGGAGACGCTGGGCACCAAGCTGCCCGATACCTTCGAGGATGCTGAGCAGCTCGGCAAGACCAAACCCACGTGATCTCGATAACTTGTACATACTCATTATAGTTCGTAAGATGACTTATTAACAAATTGTTTTTTTTTTTTTACAAGCTTTTATTTAACTTGCCTTGTTAGTTAGTTAGTTGTAAGTATTGGTAAAATCTTGCAAGCTGAATTAAAACCAATTCTTCTTATCCTACGGAATAGAAATTTTACAAAGTGGGTCAGTTTGGAAGACAATGTATTTTTTTATGATGCCTGTACCCTAATTGCGTAATACACAATCTATCAGAATCTGAATCATTTTGAAACAGATTGCTAATCCTAATGTATTAGCAATCTGTTTCAAAACGATTCAGATTTTTTTTCGTAGTTATGAGGCAATTATCATAACTACGAAAAAAAATCTGCTCAACAACGTAAATAACGCAATGAATGTTGTTGAACTGTCAAAATTAAACAGATTAGTCGTAATCGTTTACGAAAATATGTTGCGTAATTAATAGCTGATTTTACTCCCAGGATTGACTCCAGACGAAGAACTCCACAACAGTCTACGGTACAGCGAAATTTTATATACGTGTTTTATTATGATAGTCCGTTCGAAAGTCTACCATGACCTGGCTGCAGCACTCAGGATTGGCTCCAGACCAAGGAACTCTACAACGGTCAACATTACAGACACAAAATTTAATATACGCACATAATTATAATAGTCCGTTCTAAAGTTCACCATGATCTAGCTGCAGTAGCCAGGATTGGCTCCAGAAGAGGGAACTTCTCAGTGAACAACAGTACATACATAAAATGTTATATACGCATTCAATTATGAAAGCCCGTTCTCTAGGCTACCATGACCTAAGTGCTGCACCTAGAATTGGCTCCAGACGAGGAAACCCCTCAGCGGTCAACAGTACAGACATGAACTTTTAAATACGAGTTTAATTATGATAGTCTGTTCTAAAGTCTACCATGACCTGGCTGGAGCAGCCAGGATTGGCTCCAAAGGGCACTATAGCCGATCGAACAATAACCCCGTGTGCGGCTTTTTAAAATGATGTATTAGTATGCCGCAAGCACTATAACCGATAGTGATACAATGCCGCTTGTGGCAATCTATGTAACACTAGTGATAGAACGCCACTTGCGGCACTCTATACACCACCTAAAAGAAATAAAGCAGCCGATTTTTTTTGTCCAAATGTGCCGTAAATATTTTTAAAAAAATATGTCGTAAATACGTCCTGGTTTGAGGGAAATTAAAGGTTCAAATTACGATAAATTGTAGTTTTCTCGATCAAAAAAAAAACCGAAACAACGTCGATTTCCAAACCATTCTTTCATCTCATTTCCTAATTACAGCAAAAAATAATATGAAAATTGCATGTATGATGAGGTAATCGTCTTTAAGAGGGAATTTAAAGGTTGGATTTTTGAGTTTGATAGTTTTTTTTTAATAAACCCAAAAATAGTAAATCAGGCAAAATCGGCTCGCGTTCAGAGTCCTGCGGGACGTCATCGAGGGTGGATCTGTGTCAAAATTTGTTAAAATTCGCTCTGTGCCGTTGTTCAAAAAAGATGATCACATTAGATATGAAATTACGATAGCTCAGAAACTTAATTGTCATCTTACAATAGTATTAGACACATTACAAATTATTATCGATAAAATTATAGTCAAGTGCGAGTCGTATATAATTTTTTATCGGCGTTTATGAAGAAGTCTTAATAAAACACATTTTTCTAAGTTTTTGTTAATTAGTTCATCCATTTTACTACTACTATACTACATATATTCAGTCTCCGAACTGTCTTTGCTACTATCGTATCCTACAATAATACACAATGTGTGCGGTTGTCGGTTGTATATTAATAATTAGACCAACTTTCACTCTGGCAACAACATTGAAAATTAGAAAAAAATGCTGTTTCAAACAAAAGTGCTATACTAACACGACCAAATGTATGGAACAGGATAAAAATAAATAATGATATTTTTCGAATAGCGGAGCTAGCAACACAAGATTTCTTGAATCCATGATTTTATCGTATTGGCTCAGTTTGAAAAACTTTCAGTCTTGAATACAATAAGTCACTGTCACTAGCTCTACAGTATACGATAAAAGGTCGTTCTAAATGGCGATATCCTAAAATAATAGATTCGATCAATTATAGCTGTAGTAATAAGTACATCACTTGAAAATAAAGTACAGCAATTAATTGTTACTTCATAATTATATAGCTGTCAATATTTACGGATCTTCATGAGCGGTGGGAAATATTCAAAACAAAAGAATATGGTCACAGTATAAGCAAAACAGTAAGACCATTTGTAGCCCATTCTACTTAATAAAAATCTTAAATTCAAGATTTTTGAAAATTCAGTGACTAAGGGGTTAAAATAGGGGATGAAAGTTTGGACGGAAATTCGCCATTTTTGTCTTTAATTCACTGACAGACAATGCGTAACCTAAACCGCTGGGTCTAGAAGCATGCAATTTTGCACAAGAGTTCCTTTTATAAGGAACGAAATTATGACTGGTATTTTCTATCAAAATTACATTTTGCGTGACTTTTGAGATACCCAGTAGAACCATTGCGATTTTAAACTTTCATATTACCGCAAAGCCATGTTTATCTGAAACTAGTTTCTGCCCGCGACTTCGATCGCGTGGGAGTCGTAACACACCACAATATACTAAAATAACAGCCACATTTTACAAAACTTCACTGTTTGCAGTTTTGGTCTCGGCGACCAAAGAGAGTTAGGTCTGGTGACGCGGAAGTAAGTGACATAGAGTTGTCCGTGTGAGAAGCAGGTTAAAATTCTCTACTTTTGTGATGAGAAGGTGGTCCCAGGTGCTCCATCAATTTGTTCAAATCTAAAAGTGAACAATTTACTGCATTTTGAGGAGCTATTCTTCTCATCACGTCGAAGATCCTCATGAGATCTTCACCAAATTTTTATTATTAACAGAAGTTACTACCTTTTAAATAAAAAAAGAAACATCGTTTCCTACCTACCTATAGCCCAAGATGGTGTCCAGGGTCTGATGATGGAACAGGTAAATGGTCATCGGAACTCCTTAACTAAACTAGATAGCTTGTTTTTAAAAAGAATTTTACTTGACCTTCGAGACGTTTGACCATGACCTTGGCATTGACCTTGAAAATATGTCCCGTGAACTGGTGGCTGGGTGGGTAACTTGCCCTTTTCTCTCCTTCCTTCCACCTCCCTTTACATTAAATTTATCCACCTTTTTAGGGTTCCGTAGTAAACGAGTAACCCTTATAGTTTCGCCATGTCTGTCTGTCTGTCTGTCCGTGGCTTAGCTCAGAGGCAGTTAGTACTAGAAAGCTGTACTTTGGTATATGTATACATAATTAATCATGCCGACAAAGTGAAAAAATAAAATCAGGATAAATATTTTTTTAGGGTACCGCTCCTACGCGTAAAGTGGGGATGTTTTCCTCATCTACCCCATGTTATGGGGTATCGTTAGAAAGTTCATTTAAAACCATTTCGGAGAGAGAGTTTGTGAAAACCATTTTTGGAATCAGGGATTCGTTTGCGAAATATTAAGCTTTTAACTGAATTTTTTTGTTAGAGTCAAGTTCCCCCCACCCCCCCCCCCCCTGCTAGCTACATGGTTGTACTTGGATTTGTGAAAAAAATCACAGCAGTAGTATATATAACGAAATTAAAAGGAAAACTATCAGAGCTAAGTAGGCTGTACAGGTTAATTAACGAGAAATAATCAACCAACTTAAATTTGCGGTCGAAAAACATGATCTCCCATACATTCTGTTTGGTAAATGTTTTTCAACTACAATGTTAAGTTTGTTCTTGTGATAAATTCATCCCAACTACGGAACCCTTCATTGTACGTGGTCCGACACGCACTTGGCCGGTTTTTTTTAAAGTAACTTATCAACCTTCTTGTAAATTATTAAATTAACATTTATATCGTATAAATCAAATATCAAATTATCATTTCTTGCATATAAATTACTTTTCTATTTTTTTAAGATAACTTACCACTAGACTCTCGATATGTGTATCTAAGTTTCATTGGTACGAGTAAATCATTTTCATTCAAACAAATCATTTATATTTAAAGCCAAGACAATGCGGCGTTGTCATATTTTCTTTTTATGAACAATAATAATCAGAAATGTTTTGTTTTTTTTTCACCTAATGGTTATTTACATAAATAATCGTGACTTTGTCGAATTAATTTGAAGGAAAGCTGACAAAAAAAGAAAAAAGAACAGTTTTTTTTTTTCATGTCTCATCCTTACCCTAGGGTTACGGGATATATAAAAGAAAACACCATATATAAAATATATTATTATTTGATAAAATGAAAAACATTCTGATTCAGCACTTATCCTATTTTCCGTTTAATTTTCTATATATCATCGCCTGTCACTAATAATATTTCAACTGCTCTTTCTGCTAATGTATGTATTCCTACAACCTTCAGTTGATCAGGCCTTTGGTTCGTATTAATACTTGAGGTCACATTATCATTCCTCTTACTCATTAGCGGTCCAGACACTATTAGTAATAATGACATTACATTCAAGTATTGTCAGTAGTACTGACAGTGTGGCGGTTGGAATGATGATGTGATCTAAATAATTTAATAGTTTTACGTCATTATTGGAAGGAATGACAGTCATATTAATGTCATTATTACTGATAGTGTATGGGGTCCTTAGCTTTTCTTTCTCTCTAAGCTTGTGCTCTTGTCATAACTGTCGCACTTAAATCTTTCAAATTATCTGACGTTATATTTATGCGCGATTATAACGCGTCTGCTACTACGACATTTTCCTTTCCTTTCACATATGTCATTTTAAAGTTATATTCTTCTAATGCCAAACGAATTTTTAACAGTCTACTAGATGGATCTTTCATAAGAATACGTCGACCGAAATTAACTTGGCGTAGGGATTGGCAGGATATGGCATTAAGTCCGCCTCTGTACATTTGTGTGTAAAGTGTTAAATAAATAAATAAATAATAAATAAATAAATAAGGACAAATAGCTACTTTTCAGGAGAGCCATGAAACTTTTTTTTTAATTTTGGCATATCTTCTTTCTTTTTTGGTTTATGTTTATTTATTTGGCCTCTTATACTTGATATAATCTATTTATCCATTAATGCTTTAGTAACAAAGATAGCATATCCGTTAGTTCCAAAAAAAAAGGTTAATAAGCCCTAACTTTTCTTTTTATAAACCAGTTTAAATGACGTAACACTATCAGCATTCCATTATTTAGAGTCAAAATGGCGTAAGTGTTTTATTATATACAAGTAGGTATTAAGTATTAATACTGGTAAATATGTATTTATACAAAGAAAGAGCAATGAGGGAAAATAAAAAAATACTAAATTGTTTCTATTGATATTTTTCAAAGATAAATCAAAGAAGAAGAAGAAGAAGATCTTTAAATCATTGGTGAAAAAAACGTGTATGACAATACTGACTGGTGATGAAACTTCGCTATAATGTATTAATATGATCCCGAAACAAAGCGACAGTCGACTGTGCCTAGCGCCGTGAGCTTTTTGGAAAACCTTTAAACGCTAACATGAGGGTAGCGGGGAATTTACCATGAAATGGATACAACTATTTAAACAGCTCTTTCCAGTCTTCTAAAAGCCTTTTTTTTTTTGTTGGGTGGGCGTCTCCTGCGGCTAGGGGCGCGAGGGCGTGCAGCTTGCATCTCACTCGCGCACTCCGCCTCCTCCTTCGCGAGCATAACTGCTTCGCAGAAGGAGGTGACGGCCTCCCATGCACTCTCGCTCCGAACCATGGCCTGAACCAGGGCCGGACGCGAGAGATCGCCGCCGCTGATCGCCTCCGTGAGGACACGGTGGAGCTCCGCCCAAACAGGGCAGACCTCCACCGTATACTCCACCGTGTGCTCCAGGCGATCCACACAGTGGTGACACCCGGGCGTTTCCTCCCGCTTTATACGGAACAGGAACCACCCGAAACAGCCGTGTCCGGTGAGGACCTGCGTCAGGCGGAAGGTGAGGACGCCGTGGCGCCTTTCTAGCCACTCCTCAAAGAGGGGACTTGTCGCCACAATTGTGGCGTGCCCAGCGCTGGGTTGCGACAATCGCACTCTCCATGCCGCCATGAGATCCCGCCGGAGCTCTGTCCGCTGTGCCTTGATTTCTCCCGGCAGCGGGGTTACACCCCGGCGTTTCGCCTCCTCGCGCAACTCCCACATGTGCGCGAGGACTTTCGCCTCCAGATCCCATGGCGGTAGTCCAGCAAGGAGGCTCGCCGCCACACGGGAGATCGTGCGGTATCCCCGGATCAGCCTAATGGCCATGACCCTTTGGGACGCGTTCAACCGCTGGGCCGTTCGCAGCCTCAATGAACGCGCCCACACCGGTGCCCCGTAAAGGGCCATGGACCGCACGATCCCCGCGTAGAGCCTCCGGCAAGAGGCATTTGGACCCCCCCCCTTTGGGCAGAAGCCGCTTCACAGTAGCCCCAGCCCTCTCCAGTTTGGGAGCCAAACGTTGGAAGTGCTCCACGAAGTTCCACCGGCTGTCGAGGAAGAGTCCCAGGTACTTCATCGTCGACTCGACACCGATGTGAACCCCTCCCGCCGTGATCTGGGAACCCGACAGTGGCGCGTTCCGAGGACCATAAAAACACATGGCCTCGGACTTGTGCAAAGCCACCTCGAGTCCCAGTTGCCGGATCCTATCGAAGATTGTCGCAACCCAACGTGTCGCCAGTTCGGCCGCCGCCTCATGCGACCTGCACCAGGACCAGCGTGTCGTCAGCGTAGACCACGCTGACGCGGCCGCCGCTAGGGAGGTCGGCGCGCAGCACCCAGTCGTAGCCGATGTCCCACAGATGCGGCCCCAGGACCGATCCCTGCGGGACACCGCACGACATCTCTCGCCGGTTCCACTCTCCGTGGTGACCGGGGTAGATGACGGCCCTGTCCGTCAAATAGGCCTCGACCACTCTACAGAGGTAGGACGACATCCGGTGATACCGGAGTGCCTCCCCAATGCAACTCTAGAGCAGGGTATACCTTTGCACACCTGTCTGTAGGATAAAAGCGCGCCGTCGACGCGCGTTTTAGAAACGCGCGTCGACGGCGCATTTAATAAACGTGGTGTGCACAGGCCCTAAAAGCTATGGAGAGATGTTTTTGCGGCAGCGGATTAGAGCGAAATTAAACTCCATTAAAAAATGGTAATCTTCTTCTAGCCTTGTATTGCTGTCTCGCTCTGACCTATGGTAGATGCTGCAGGAATGAATAGGAAGGAAGTTGACTTGATGAGAAATGTATCAACTACCGCCACATACGTATAAGATTGAACGTAGACATACGTATCTGATATTCATTTCAACTTGATACCTCCACGCGTTCCTGAGAGAAAGGGTTTTGACAGATAGACAGACAGACGGACAGACGGACAACGAAGTGGTCCTATAAGGGTTCTGTTCTTTCTTTTGAGGTACGGAAACCTTATAGGATTCCGAGTCCGTATGTCTGTCTGTCTACACAGGAATCAAGACTTAGGTACAAAAATGGTCAAGGTAAAGCCGTCGTCGCATGCCATTATATTTGTATACATGCGACAACCACCATTTTTGTACCTATGTCTTGATTTCTGTCTGAAATATTTTCCTGTGCATTCAAAATTCTCTTACAAAGATCACCGTTCAATCAGGTAATTATGCGAAAAATCAATCATGTAGCTTTTCACATTGGTATTATAATTAGAGTTGTTTGTAAGTTTGTTCAAGTACCTAGGTAACTTGAGTAATGCGAGGAAAATAAAGTCTATTTTTAGGAACGTCCCTAATGGATATCGCCGACCTTGTAAAGACTTGCATGCGAATTTTGAATGGCAATAATTGAACGTGTTTCTTGAACGTTCTAGAAACTTGTACCTTGTAAATGGCGCTTAAGGAAGGATTTAGATTGTTTTAGTTCTAAAACCTCTTTATATTAACACACTTGTCTATGGAAATACTCACAAAAACTGTGCCAAAATTTGACAGAATATGTTAGAAAATTTCTTTGAATCTTAGAGACTGATAAATCGATGAGAGACTGTACTTATTTTTAATGTCGTGGATAAGTTTGTGGCAAAAATAAGTGATAAAAAGTTAAGGACTATTACGGAAACAGCATCGATATTTTCATTACCTACCTACACGACGAACACTCTCTGTAGGCACCTACCTTGTTAATGCCCTGCATGCAATACGGCGGTTTGTTGTGCAGCCGCATTTATTTAAATAAGACAGTGAAAAGGCGGATTAAATACGGACACCGTATAACGCATGAATAAAAAACCGAGCAGAAGGAAAGCATCCTAACAGAGTTCCAAATTCTTACCTACTTTCATAGTAGGGTTGCTTTATTTTCCCGAGACACCGTCGGGACCTTTCTAGTGAAAGGAAATTTTTGTTTTTGCTCAAACCGGTTTGTGCTCTTTCTAGACGGGCCTAGCGGGGGTCGGTGCACTCCCCGCGCGCCTTGTCGATCACAGATCACGCACACACGCACGCGAAAGGCGTTGGTATGAAGTCATAGATTGTCGAAAAATTGTGAACTGGGTGAAATGGGGTGATTAGGTTAGAACTATGACCAACAGCGTACGAGCTGAGCGAGCGCTACTTCCAAGGTGCTTGCAATGTGTGCTGGGCAGGCTATTCTAGTATTAGCGCAAGGTGCGTTACGTCGCAAGCAAGTTTGATACCTGCAGTGTAGACAGAGCTAGTACTTATAAGCTGTATTGCAGTAGTTTTTTTTGTTAAAGGAGCTGATCACATTGCAGACACTTTTCAAATGTATGTGTTGTAATCGTGTTTGTAATACTTTATTCATACGGACGCGGCTGCGTTATACAACAGTTACTGTCTGTGTTGCATCCGCCTTTGTATTTACGCAACCGGGATAGATTATACACTAAATAACCTGTATGGTACATTTTATAACTCCGCCGACACAAAAACATATGAAGTAATTTAGAATACAATTCATAAAATAATTTCACGATATTCAGGTCATTGCTTGAGGCGCACGCGGCTGTAATCGACGCGTTGTGGCTCGGGGATCAGCATGTCAGAGCCGAAAAGAGACCCCATACATGAACAAACAGGCTCCAAGTTTACCAAAACAGTTGAAGAGGGCCCCCCCAAGCTACCTGAACCATTGTCCAAATTAGAACTGGATACTGTTCTCAAGAACGAGATTGGCAACTTCGGGCAGTATCAGCTGCAAACTTATATAGTCTGCATCATATTAGTGATCTTCTCTGCCTTGGCGGGATTGAATTACGTTTTCACCACAGCGCTAATACCTACCAGGTAAACCGAAAAATCGATGTCATTGATATTGAAATATCGTCTATCCTCGCAGGCCTCACCTCCACATAAATTAGGGTGTTCTTTCCAGATGTCTGATCCCTGAGTGTGAGAGAGAACCGGCGGTGTTCGCTCCGCCCTGGGTGATGAACGCGATCCCGCCGGGCCCCAAGGGCTCGTTCGACTATTGCCAGCGCTACGTGAGCCTTACCAGGACCCCGGCTAGTCCCGGGACCTGCCCGGCAGACCGCTTCGACCGCAAGAAGCTCCTGCCCTGCGACACTTACGTGCACCAAAACACACACTCCGTCGTCTACGATGTGAGTCCACTAAACGCTCACTTCGTTTTAAATATTCGGGGATATTTTGTTTGGGGACATCATTTATGAGCAATCTTTTGTCTGCATGTAAGTTCGGGCTGGAATGTCAGGAGTGGAAGCGGTCTTTTATAGGCATGATGCGCAAGGTCGGCACGCTGGCGGCGTTGCCGATCACCAGTTACATTTCGGACCGGTTCGGGCGCCGGATCGTGGTCAGTTTCAACGCGATCAACTCGGCGTGGCTCGGCCTCATCCGGTACTGGATTGACAGTTACAACAGCTACGTGACCTTAGAGTTTATTGAGGGCACTTTCGTGACTGGCTTGTTCTCTAGTGCTTATATATTGGGTGAGTAAAATACTTATTTTGAATTACTTTATAGATGCCTTATAGACATAGACATATGACATAGACATATGACATAGACATATGACATAGACATATGACATAGACATATGACATAGACATATGACATAGACATATGACATAGACATATGACATAGACATATGACATAGACATATGACATAGACATATGACATAGACATATGACGTAGACATATGACATAGACATATGACATAGACATATGACATAGACATATGACATAGACATATGACATAGACATATGACATAGACATATGACATAGACATATGACATAGACATATGACATAGACATATGACATAGACATATGACATAGACATATGACATAGACATATGACATAGTTCTCATGGCGTTAAAGAACCCGAATCTACCGAAAAGGTTTTTGATTACCTTAATTTTGTGCGATAATCGTAACGTAAATGGTTTTTTTTTTTAATAAACAATTTTCCCTTCATTTGTGCTTTATTATCTAAATCTACGCGAAGAACGTAGGATATCTTAAAAGTATTTGATTTCCTCAATTACGTATGAAATAATATGACACGAAAAATATTTTTTTTTAATAATTGTTTTTCAATTATTATACTATATAATAATTAAAACTCATTCTAAAGAGCAGTCCATCGATTAATAAATATTCGATGAATCGTTCAGTCGAAGTAGCGTTTGGCGATAAAAGGTTGTTTCGCAATTGTTGACAATTGACAATCGTTCAGTCGACTTTCCATTACTCGAACATATGACTCTCGAAGTTAAGTTACGGACCCTAAAATATCGCGAGTAACACTACAGTCTACGGTTAAGCGTTTATTCTGAAAGTGGGTAACGTCGGTAATGTCAAATATTTCGCTGTTTATTTATTATTTATTTATTTTATTATTTATGTACACACAGTAAAATACATAGAGATACGACATAATTACAATTTGAGTACAAAGGTACTGCTTATTTCTTAAGAAATTTCTTCCAGCAGACCTGCGAAAAGAGAAATGAGAAAGAAATGTAGACAATAGTGAGTCAGAACAAAAAGAGAAAAATATGAATTTGCGAGGTCTTATACTAAAAAAATATCAAAATATACCTACACGTATAAAGTAATAAATTACCACATACTTAAATAAATATATAAAGCTTAAACAAATAAACATACATATTATAGGTATATACACCGTGAAATTTAAATCACAGTTTTGCTAGAACAAACGTTGTTCAGATCATGGTCAGCTACCATTTTAAAGCCTCAAATATGTTATTAAAACAAACTGAACTAGGCGTTCTCAAATTAGTCGTATGTTGCTCAAACGTGTTCAAACATTAACCGTAACATCAAAATACTCATCGCGGTAGCGATATGGCATTCAAAAGAGTTATGAGGAGTCCACGTGGACTACATGGATGTCTGGCCAATGCGGGAAAAAAAACAAATAAATTAAGCCAATGACATGCAACCGCGCGAAGTATCGTTCCGTCCATTTCTTTTGTTGACTGCCGCGGGCCGCCCGCACCACCGCCCGGGCGGTAGCCAGTCTACCGAATTCTCTCGAGCGGGTGACGCGTATGCATCCGATGTACTTACGTCACAGACTCAAATCGCGGGTTTTTTTGTGAAATGAGTTCTAACTATTCGAATGTGGAAAATTGGACTGAATGTTATTTATTATTTATTTATTTATTTATTTATAACAGCTTAAACTATCATTACAGGGTTACCCTAATACGACAGGTAAGAACCTAAACTAATAAACTAAACTATAAACTTACAAACAAATTAGAAAAAATTAAAACTAACAACATTATTAAAATTAAATAAAAACAATTCAATTAAAACACAAAAAACATAGCATTAAGTACATAATTACTAACCAAACATAGTATAAAAATTACTAAAAAGAAAAAAAAAAGAAAAAAACAAAAATTTTAATTAAGTATTATTGCACTATACTAGTACTACTAGTACTATTGCTTTATTGCATTTTATTTTATGTTGTATTGGTGCACACGAAACTTACCCGGTTTTGTGGTATAAATTTTGTTTTTGTCTTGTTCCTGTAATATCCCAATAAAAGAATGTAATATATAAATATATATTCCAGTTTGATGTCATTTGTTTAACAGAGCATTGGTTAAAAGATCATCAAGCGATGTCAATTAATTATGAAAATTATTGTGTACTTAGCCATTTCAGCCGAAAACGTATGATACATGGTAGATCATTAATATTAATTAAAAATTATATTTAATCGAAAGAAAGAAAAGACATCAATGGACTATCTGTTGAACACAACATTGAATTGTCCTGTGTCGAGCTTGATAAGCATGTTATAATATGCGTATACAAAGCTCCAAGTTATCAGAATCAATCCATGTTACATTCTGTAATGGAAGATGTATTAAGCAAACTTAGTACTAGTAGTAAGTTAATAATCATATGTGGAGATTTTAATATTAAATTATTAGAAAATAACTCAAATACGGTCAGATTAATAAGCCTTTTTAAATCATTTGATTTGTCAAATGTTTTTATTGAACCAACCCGTGTGACAGCTTCCTCTGCCACCTGTATAGATAATATTTTTTGTAATTGTGATTACTTACACAAACAAATAGTAAACAAGTTGCCATCAGATCACAGTGGATTATAATAACTAAAATGATTTATAATAACTAAAATATCCCTAGATTCTGTTGATGTGCGTATGTAGCCGTACGTAACTGATAATAATGGTTACCGTATGTTAAAACCTCTTTGATTTGTATCTCAAGCTATGTATTTTGATTGATGAGCTGCTATTCCTTTCTAATTGTTTATATTGCTACAGTGGTGGAGTTGTTGGCCTCTAAGTACCGCGTAGCTGCTGGAATATCGATAAACGTTGCCTTTGCGATGGGACAGATGATATTGGGGACGATCGCTTGGTTCGTGTCTCACTGGAGGAGCCTGACGCTCGCGCTTTATATCCCGCAGATCACCGCAATCTTCAGCTATTGGCTTATAAGCGAGTCTGTGCGGTGGCTAATGAGCAAGGAACGCTTCGATGAATCCGAAGCTGTGCTTAAAAAGATGGCTAGGGTGAACGGGCGGTCGGTATCAGACTCGTCCCTGGCAGGCTTACGTAGCACTGCGCAGGAGCAGTTGGCGCAGGAGCGCCAACTCGCCATGGCACGGCAGGTTGGCGAGCCTGGCCTATTCGTGCAGTTGTGGCACCACAAGCGGGTGATGCTCCGCGTGCTCGTCTCACCGGTCTGGTGGATGACCACCACCTTAATCTACTACGGACTAGGTATCAACGCTGTCAACATGTCTGGCAATAAACACTTTAACTTCATAGCTGTGGCGGCTGTAGAACTCCCCGGCTTCGCATTGGCATATATGCTGTTGGACAGGGTTGGCCGAAAGCCAGTACTGGCGGGAGGTTTTTGGGTATGCGCCGCATGCCAGATAGCATACATATTCGTGCCCCACGGTTAGTATTGCAACTTTAGCAATATATTATGTTTCGCGACAATTAAGAGCGTTTACGCCATTCGTGCGCTGTTTGGCTCAAAAACAGTACTTTTTGACCCAGTTAAATATCCATAGAGTATTTGTGAATTCTATCAAGATAACTGAACAGAGTTTTTTATCATTTCACTTCGAGCGTCAATTAGAACCTTAAAATATCTTAAATCACTGATCAACCTAACTTAAAATATTTTTTTATCTAACTAAAATTAGCCTAAGGAAAAAACGTAGTTTAAAAAAAAACATTTTAGATTCTCTACATGAGAAAACAAAATCAAAACAAAACGAAATTATAAAGAAATGTTGGTCAGTAAAATGTTTTTTTTTTACCAATATATCTTCATTAATTTTATATAATATTAGGTTACTGTAATAGAAGAACATCTTCTTAAAATTTTACAATTTAAAATTTTAACTTTTATTGTGTTCTATTATTTTTCTAGAAATATTTTAAAACTACTATAAAACTCCACGCGCAAACCGTCTAAATTAGTCCGCCGTGAGGCCTTCCAGGGAGTGGACGTATCGCTCGGTGCTCTGCTTGACCGCTGTTGACCTTTGTCGTGCGTACAACGATATTGCACATGTTGATTTTTGAATTTGTTGTATGATCGCCAAATCTTAACTTTAGTAAATAAAACATTTTAAGTGAAAACTAATTTAGGGTGCTAAAGTAGATAGTGGTGCCGATTCTCTTGTCACAAATGCATATAGACTAGACAAAAAATCACCAAATTTTTTTTTTGTTTATTCCGAGTCAAACGACGATTTCGCATTCTCAAATAGACTAAAGTGACACAACTTAACTATATTTTAGTTTGACAGCACTTAGATGGCACTGAGTTATTAATTTAGTGAAAATGGTAATTTTGCTATTCTGAATTTGACGTTTTTCACCTAAAATTTTGATTGTCTAACTAAATCTGACTATTTTTAATCGCGATTACAAATAGTGTGGCTTAAAATTAGTTGTTATGATTTAAAATTCCACCAACACTTCGAATTCAGGTGCCAAAACAGTACTGTATCTTTTTTTTCTTTCCTTTTGCTTATATCTAGAAAATGGTGTGTCCTTTCGCAAACATAATGAACATGTCGACCCCCTTTATAAAACCCATAAACCCCTAAAACTCATCATGTAGGTAATATTTTTATATTTTCCATAAAATTTAAAAAGCGAAAAATTCCATATATGTTTATATGGTTTTTTCACTTTTTACACCTCGAGGCTGCCCCCAAATGTGTGCGCCTCCGGCTCTAAAAAAAATCACGAGGGCAAACAAGTACCACGTGGAGTCGCGATTGTCAAATTTGATTTTAATTATTCCAAAATTGTTTTTAAATTTAGAGTTTTGTTTTGCAGAATAGCTTTATGATTCTCATAGCCAGAAATAAGGAATTTTAGTTTGAGTTTAGTTAATTTAGTTCGGTGTATAAGAGAATCGGCACCAGTGAAGTCAAAATATAAATTCAAGATGGCGGCTGCGAAAATTTTCAAATTTTTCGTTATGAGTGTCGTTTTCATATACCCCGTTTACATTCAGCGCACTCCCACGGCAGTCAGCAGGAAAGTGGGCAGGACGAGTATGTAAACACAATACTTCTCATACTGCTACCACTGCTAATCACGCTGCCCAGCGCTCCCCAAATGAACTGTTTTTTGTGCGGAAGTCAAAGGACGGGCAGCGCGAGTGGCAGTGCGTGCTTACATTCAGCTCCGTGGCTCACGTCTCGCCAAGCGCTTGGACGAATCAGACTTGTTTTTTACGATCTGCCAAAATGCCCTTCGAATGGAGTAATGAGGTAATGAAAACACTATCATTTTTTTAGAACTGCTAGAATCCATAAAAAACAATATGGAATTTAAAGGACAAAAACCAACAATTAATACAAAATTCACGACGCCTGGAAGAGAATTAGTGAAGCTTTAGAAGTCACTGATGGCTGAAATTACTGAAGGCCACGTTCAGGCCTCTTTTGAAAATTAAAATTCATCTATCCGATCTGGAGCGATAGACGACATATTTCATGCGATATGGTTTGCATTCGATGTTATGGAGAGGATCCACCATCTTCTACGAAGACAGTTTTCTTTATTGAATTTGTTATCTTTTTAAATACTGAACATAATTTTGTATCGCAAAAAGACATAGCGCGAACGCTGTAATTATTTCGACGTCTGCCATTGCCGAAAGTCGAAAGCAATGAGAGTGGTAGGGCAGTATGTGGACACACATTTTTTTCGATCCTGCTACGTCAGTATTTAGGGAATTATAGCCGGCAGCGCGAGGAGTATCGGCAGAGGCAGAATGTAAATGAGGCATTAGCTTTCGAGGGGTCTAAAGCCGATAATGAGGTCAAAATGTAAATCCAAGATGGCGGCGGCGAAAATGTTGTTTTTGTTTTAAATGATATGTAGGAAGGCACTTCGTTCCTCACGGGGTTCCTCCGAACACACACGTTTTTTTGAAAAGTGAAAACTTCTTTAGGTGCGTTGAGCGATTTTTGGTAGAGGAACATCTTATGGGCTCGTATCACCTACATGCTAATATTAACAGCACCTATATTGTAGCTATGAGTATGACGTGTTGCGCTTGTTGTTGCTCGGAGTAATAATAAGATAAGATAAAAATCGAAGTTGGATTTCAATTCAATTCCAATTAAATATTTACTATAACAATTATTGCTCTAAATTGAACGGATCAAAGTGGGTTAGTCTGACTATAAACAGCGAACGCGTCAACTCTACGCACCCATTTACGCGTGCTTCTGTGTGAGTGATTTTTGCAAATAATTTACCTAAACTTGACTTCCCGCGCTAGACGTAAACGCTCTTAACTATTTAAGCGGTAGTAGTTATGACTTGTACTTTGTCGAGTTTTTTTTGTCATATCAATATTATTCGTTCAGGCTGGGTCGCGCCGGCCCTGGTGATGACCATGATTGGAAAGTGCGCGATAGCGATGGTTATGGCGTCAATTTACGTGTACACGGCGGAGCTGTATCCCACCCACAACCGACACAAGCTGCTGGCGGTCGCCTCCATGTGCGGCAGGATCGGCGCCATACTTGCTCCTCTCACTCCTGCGTTTGTAAGGCTCAACCAATGTAGTGTGTATTGTGTATTGTGTTAGACTTACGATCTTCTTCTATAAGTTGTTTCAATACTATAGACACGCAGACACACTCACTTTGTCTGCAACTCATAGTAGTTCATCTCCCCAGCGGTTTGTTTGTTATTTTTAATAATTACTTATCTTTTTTGTTATTTTTTAATAATTATTAGTAGTTGTATTTCGATTAATCATTCGTTTTTTGTTTCATTCGTCTTGTTCACATAAACATTAGAAGGTAGACCACAGTAAACTAAGTAAATTATTTCGATTTCTGTGTGGTAGACAAATGTTGGTCGTTACGAGTATTCACGTCGTTAAGTTGATTCGTGGTTATTGTTGATGACGAGTATTTAAATCTATTAGCAGTTTTGTGTTATTTCAACCTATTCAAGCGAGATCAAATATTATTGCGCTGCGTAAGGGCCGAGTCACACCGGAATGGCAGCGGCCGGCAGTGATGCGGCGAGCACTTTCAGTGTGAAATAATTTTAAACTTTATCTACATACCTACTTAAAAGACCAGTATCGCTTGAAAAGCTTGAAAAGTTCGCGAGGCCGCCCGCGGTGCTGCGAGCGGCCGCGCGCCACGCGCATCTTGTCGGTGGTTCTGCCCGCGGTTGCCAGCGGCGACGCGAGGCCACTCGCGGCACCGCGGGCGGCCGCGCGTATGTGGTGTAGAAACTAAACTAGTCAAGAGGAGACTAGGCGCGTGGGATCTGGAGGTCGCACGAGGGCGCCAGCGGCGACGCCCGGGGTCCTCTAGCAGCCGCTGACTGGCGCTGCCGGCCACTGTCGTTCCGGTGTGACTCGGCCCTTAAACTGGATGAAATTTACACAAATATTTGATGAAACCGGACTAAGTGTGAGTGTTATCTTAAATATTTCATATTTTACCAAACATAAATCTTAATCGAAGGTATTGTTAATCCTTTTACTCAGAAGATGCCTTATTAAATAAAAGTTTTAAATTACTTATGAGGTTAATATTTAATCATTTTAAATATTATTTATTACACAGACCTTTTCGCTAATTAAATTATACTATTCTGATGATCATTATTATGTTTAATAAATTCAATGTTCTTTACACAATTTTTTGATAATTATTAATAGTTAAGTAAACAGTTTTAGTATTTTGGTTAGTTAGATGTCTAACAGTATTCCATTCTTTGTTCTAGAGAAATACTGTGAGACTGTGGGTTAAGAGATATAAGGAAGAGGGTAGCCTTCATAGAGTACTTTGTAATATATAATATAGAGACCAATCTTGTTCCGTGGAACGGGGTCATTTGCGTTCGTAAAGAAACTACCGTCGTCTGATATTCACAGTTAAAACTACACCTTTGGATAGGACACCGGTATGAACTCAAACTCAAAGCATTTATTTCAATTAAACCATTTACAGGCACTTTTGAATTGTCAAATAGTCGCGTCAGTTAGTCAGAAAGTGGAAGCTAGTTGCCCATTCCAAAACGTAGATCTTATGGAGAAGAAAGGGCAAAAAACTCCAAGGACACTCTTTTAAATATAGAAAATTACAAAATCCTGGGTACATTATTCTTTTTGCTTCTATATGTGAGAACAATGTACAAAAAAAATAATCAAAACAATTCAAAATATAAGATTAAAAATAAGCCATGGCAGATAAGAGATGACCAGTCACAACTGACGGCGCCCGTTCACGAACATGACGCGTGGATCAGCACCATTCAGCTCAACCATTTTGTAGGGAACCGAATGATCCATAAGCTATACCTATGTATAAGATGTGTAAAGTTCTGGTGGTGTGATGGTTGGTGGTTATAAGATTCTGTAGTATTTAAGTGTTCATTACAAGGATTGATAAATGAAATACAATTTAGTAATCATCTTTTTATTATTATGTACAAAAGTAATTAACTAGAAGAATCCTATCTCAAACTTAACACTACACTGGAGTTCGATCTTAGTTTTGACACAAACACTCACAAAATATCGTAAAACACGGCAAGCGTCAGAGATTAGCAGACATTTTGAATTGGGGCTACCAGTTTATTAAAAACCACCAAGGCGAATTAAAGTGAATATTGCTTCAGAGCTGCCACCTAACATCTTAAGTTGGTGAAAACTTCTAAGATTATAATCCAATAAAATGAAAAAAAAATATTTAAACTAATTTTGTAAAGGGATTACATATACTTTGTGATTTTGTATCATTGTACCCATTGTTGTCCCCAGTGTTTTGTACTAAGATTGAGCGCCCTGAACCAGAGTCCGTCAAAACCATACAGTGTGAAATTCGAGACATGAAACGCCAGCTACTTAATGTGCCGACTCTGGTTGACGACGTTCGAGTGATCAAGGATGAGTTACTGAGCTAAAGTTGATATGTGATGGCACTAGTAGAAGACTTGATGAATTTAGCTTAAGACTTGCGGAAGTTGAAGCAAAAGTAGTTGAATTGGACAAACTTCGGGAAACAGTAATTTGTTTGCACAATGACTTGGCGAAGACGAAGTTTGAACTTTCAAATTATGAACAACGGTCTAGGCTCAATCATTTTGAAATCAAGGGAGTACCCATAAAAGAGATGAAAACCTCTATTCTATTATCGAAGCTATCGGCCGCAAGGTTAACTACACCTACGACAAAACTCAGGTGAACTATATTTCAAGGGTTCCAATGAAAAATTGATCATCGTTGGTTTTTTGAATCGTTATGTGAAAGAAGATTTTATTGCGGCCGCAAGCGCCGACAAGGGCCTATCCACTTCTGACATCAGGTTTCAGCGTGTGTATGTAAATTATCACCATATTTTAGTGCAGCAAACAAAATTTGCTGCAATTTGAGTCCAACGTGAGCACTCTAATAGGGCTATTGGTCGCGAAGATACAGCTAGTCACAGGTGGGCAATTTTTCGGCCAAAAAGTGAAAAAAAAATCGATAATCCGTCATTTGCCAAGACACGTACCGGCTGAACTAATGGTCATAGGCAAAACTCAAGTGACAACATTTGTAAAAGTAACTTTAATTTAATTTCAAAGTGGTGTTTTTTTGTTTCGATATTGACTGGGCTAAATATATTGAAATCAAACGCTTTTCGTGTTTATCGGTTTGACCTGTGGCCAGAATGGATTTCACCATAATTTTATAGAATCCATTTATGAAGGAGGTTTATGTGTAGAACAATACATAATATTTACATTACAGAAGGTTCCCAGGTACGGTCCAGAACAAAAATGATCACAATCGCGGGGAGTACAAGTGACTCTCGGCTTCCTTAAGCGTCTTTCTTTTTACACCCGATAAAGTCCAGAGCACTGGTATCTCGATGTTTTCACATGTCGCCACATCAGTATATTGCACCTGTGCGAAGCAGGGACGGGTTGCTAGTCTATTATAAAACTATAATAAGTCATCGCAAAATTCCTCCGCATCGCTGTCGAATGGTAGCGTGTCCAAATGACTGATATCACTTACACATTGACTGGCAATTATTAAAGTTTGGCCAAGGTAAAAATCAGCCCTTTGGTCACTCCACGTAGTAGTGGTACACCCCCAGAGTGTAATTCCCGCGTAGGCGCGGAGGTGCGAGGCGGCCCGTGAGCTCAGGAGTAGAGAGCTTCGGCTTGCTGGCCGGCTTGCCTGCCTCAGCCGCGGCGGCGAGCGTTAAGACCATCTGCGACGATAAGCTCGCGTGGGACCACCGGAGCCCCGCAGAGCCGGAGCCGTGACAAAAACCATGCCTGCTGCATGTTGCATGCTCGCTTTCATGCTGCATGCTTGCTGCATGCATGGTGTATGCTTGTTTGCATGTTTGTGGCGAACTTTCTGCGATATGATGGTGCTTCTTTTTAATTTTTATGGATATTAAATTTATGCCTAACGATGATTCTGATTTACAAAATTATGAGTTATAAATGTATGATAAATGAGTGCTAAACAATTTTCTGCGAAATGAAGTTTATGCTAGCTAATAATGATTAAGAATTTCAATATCTGAGTGAGTGCCAGGATTAATATCAACTACAATCTACCAGCTTCTTCGCGCTTTTCTATCCCTATTTCCCGAATAAGGGGATTGCCTTCTCTAAGTACCTAATCGCACCATTGTTTGGGGCACTAAGGCACTATCACACAATGTAACAAGGTATTCTGATTCTCAGAGCCATATTATTTCGAACCAACCTCAATCACTGAGATATTTTTCTTCGAAAACCTATTTTCTATAAAAAATACATTAGGGTGCCTTCATATTAAGCATAGATGTTAACATCAAGATAACGTCACGTAGACGTTGCCTTTTTATTGTGTAACCGCCACAACAACGCTGCGCAGTCTTAGTTAACTACAATTGTGACAGAAATGTATGAGATATAGTTATCAATAGCCTAACAGTGGGTGTCCTAAAAGAAAGCCATTGCCGCATGAATACGCAATATCTAGATAGCATAAGCTGGAAAAACGCCTACAATGCGTTCATTATTGTCCCGTGACGCTATTGGTAGCAATGAAATTTGCAGTCATGTGATTGGTAGTACTGTTGTGTCATTCGCCATTTTGAAATACTCGTATATTAGTATTGAAACTAGGAATGCAAGATTCAGCGCTACCAATCGCGTCATAGGACGAGTTATATGAACGCACTGTAGTGCATCGAAACCCTTAAATATACATGTCAGCATGTTGGGTATCGAACCCAACACAACACCTCACTTCCACAGACATTTGTTAGAGAGAGTGTCATTTGTGAGATATTTGTTTGTCCGCGACAGTTTATAATTTGTTATATAAGCACGGCAAATAAACCATTGCCTAAAAATACAGTCCACTTTTTATTGCTCACCGCACCCACATTGGTCCTTCAAGGATTTCGGCGTCTTATTATCGAAAGTTAAAGGTCGCGGAAGAAAAAAATAAATAAAATCGAAACTGTTCAGTTGCGGTCTTCAGCGGCGACAGTTCCTGCAGGAGTCACCAATATCCTGTTGAAGAAACTGCTACGCGAAGTTTCCGTACCCGCACAGCCTAGAGGAAAAAGTCATCCTGAGGTCGACCGGCGTCGGACTTCGGACCCGTGGAATGTTCGAGTCATCGTCACGGACAAAGAAGAACGAAAACTTGCAGAGCATCGTTTATCCAGTGGATGGTTTAGACACTTTGTGAGTTCCTTCCAATTGACTCCTTATTTATTCCTATTCGTTGTCTTATTTCTTGTTTAAATTGCCATATTTAAGCGAGTGTTTTCATTTAGTTTTAATTTCAGTCGTTTAATGACAATCCAAATTCACTTTTCTGCGTACATAGGTATATTATTACTTTATATCACCCATCTGTTTACGCAAATCCTACGCTTCTTATCTTTATCTGCTAAACGCTTGGTGATGTTCTTGTGACGCATCAGCTGTTCATTTGTTCGCACCGACGAGTCATTCATAATTCATTAGCAAGTTACATTTCTTATTGCTTTTTATAAACTGGTCTGTTATCTCTTATTAGTATATTTGCGAGTTTGCTAGTAGTGAGTGGTGTATCGATCGCTGACCAAAATGTTGAAAAACTTGGACGTCCCGGTGGAGGTCACTATTTCTAATGTTTCAGGGTGCGTTGACTATATCCCTTAGTACTCTGATTTGAAAATGTATGTGACATGTATAAAAAATAAATATGGGTGGGATGACCCCGTAACTGAAGAAATACAGACTTTGTGGCATAACTTTATTAAAAACTCTCTCTTTTATCTGTGAAGTACCGAGGCTTATCATGTGTGAAGACGCCGTACACATCGAAATTAATATTTTTTCGGATGCTTCTATGTGTGCATATGGGACGTGTGCCTATGTGCGCTCAATCAATCGGAGTGGGGACATCCATGTACAATTACTTTGCGCTAAATCGAGGGTCGCTCCATTAAAAAGTCTAACTATACCTAAATTCGAGTTGTGCGGCGCGTTATTGTCCACCGAGTTGGGAAAAAGGGTGTCTCACTCCTTGTGTGGTTCGTTGTGTTTACTGGACAGACTCGATGATCGTGCTCGGGTGGTTGCGTATTGATCGTGCAGTTTCAAAACAATTAAAGGTGTTTGTTGCGAACAGAGGAAATTTCATAAAAAAAAATACTTTCGTTAAATTTTTAAATTTATTTACTCTGTTCGCAACAATGAATGAATGAATGGCGATACGTACCAACTAGTGTTGCCAGGTCCAATTCGCTTTAAATCGGGGCAGAAGGTAAAACAAATCGGGATTTAGGGTTATAGATCGGGACAATAAAAAAGACTAGGTTTAAAAAAAAAAAGGTTTATTTTATTGCGTTTCGCAACTAATATTACTAGTAAATCTGAATTTAATGTGATAATAATCATCAGACTTGCTGGACTAGTAGAAATTACAAAATATTACAATAAAGTTGTAGTTTAATTAATTATTGACGCTCTTTATAAGTTTAACTAATTATGTTTTTACTAGCAACCGGCTCCTGCTTCGCACGGTTTTTACGAATTGACAAAATATATAATAAACAAAATATTAATTTTAATTATTGTGAGGACTGAGTGGATATTTTTTTAATTTCTTTTTTTCGTTTTCATTTATTTTTTCTTTCTCAGTTAGTTTTAATGATGGTCTGGCAGTTTGAGTAGTTGATGTGGCCTACCCAAATATCCTGTCTTTGAATACCAAAGACAGGATATTAGGTTCGTCGAGTTGAGCTCCTTAAGTTCTGAGTTGAGCTCCACGATTACTGACAAAAGCTTGCACTGACTGGACTGGTCCACTCGAATCTGTGTGGTTCTTTCCTCAAAAGACCATTTCAGACACTAATCTACATGGTCCTCACATGACTTGACCAAGATTATGTCTGGACTTTAAAAGAGACTGCGACCTCTGAGTTTGTTTCGGCCTTTCTTCTCAGAGTAGTCAGATAGGAAACACCGACCTCATCTAGCTTATTTTTTAAATAATTTTTATATGACGTGTAAAAGTGATTCCGATATCCTATTTACATAATAAACAATTTCATTTCATTTCATTTCATATAGATTTCTTAGGTAAACATAACTTTTATATTAACGTATTATAAACGTAAACCTTCCGGAATAAATTCTCTAAACGATGGTGAAAACCTCATCAAAATCTGTTGCGTGGACCGCTGGTCGCATCATGACGTGGTCTAGCCAGATCATTGAATACCAGTTAAACGTACGATTACTTCATGATGTGGCCAAACATTAGTGATCATAACGTAAAATAGTTAGATTATCCACCGGTAGAGGCGTCGATGTCGCTTTGTTTTTGTTGTGCATCATGGCGGCGGCATACAACAAATACAAATCAAACAAAAAAAGTCGATGTACTTTTATGGGGTTTCCAAATATGACATTAGGGAAAGCGATCAACTTGGCAGTAGCGCTCACCGGCCGCTGCCGCGGCGTGGAATGCAACATAGCACTTAAAGTTAGTTTAAAAAAATTAAACATTTACACCGGTTATGTAGCCCCCCGACCAAATGGGTTAGGTTAGAACTGTGACTAAAAATGCGCGAGCCGAGCGAGCGGAGCGAGCGTTGCTGCTGCAGCGGCCGGTGAGCGCTACTTCCAAGTTGGTCGCAGTAACTTGGCTATTTTTACTACACCGTAAACCATGGATACACCCCGTACCCTACATTAATGATACGGCCAAACGTCGACTGACATACGATATGGTCAATTCTATGATCTGGGCACGACCTTTAGATTAAAATTATATTTTTCGGTAGATTTCGGTGCCTTGTTTTTTATAACGTAGTTATAAAATTCACTGCAAGTCATGCTAAAGTTGGTTTTAATTTGAATTTCTGTTTTGACATGCTCGAGTGCCAAACGAATTCGCCTGCCAGTCCAAATTAAGTTAGCATGGCAAAATACCCTTTCTGTTACCGCGTTTGATACCGGTACGAAAGCCATAAAAGAAAATAACTTTTGAATATTTGCAGTCTTTTGAATTTGATTACTATTCTGAAAAATGTAAAAACAACACTTTAAAATATGAAAATGACACACAAAATTTAAATTTTGTAATTAAAAATCTTAATCAAAAATTAATATCATTGACAAACAAATATAGTATCTCTGAAAAGCAAATTAAGGAATACATGCTGGCGATGAATGACTTAATAGTGAGCTCTAGTTCATGTTCCTGTAAGCGATCACAATCATTGACAAACAACAGCTTGTCCAATAGTCAGTCCTCATCGGCCTGTTTGGCACCAGCATGTAATATTTCATTGCTTCAACAAAGTTATATCACTGATGGTTCCCCTAAAAAAACTAAAGTTAGTGTAAAACCTCACAACTGTGTACAAACCCAAATAAATAATGATATTGTGATATTTAGTGATGAAATTGGGAAAGACATGGGCCAGTTAGTATCAAATATATGCAAGGGAAAGTCAGTTACCAATTATTGTATGCCTGGCTTAAATTATGTTGAGATAGTGACAAAGATAATTAGTTTAAATTTTCACCAGGATACAAGTTTGATATTATTGATTAGTAACAGAGGAAATGTGAATCAGCACAGTCTGCTTCATTACTATAACAAACTTTGTGAGCTAGACTTAAGACAGATTGTTATGTTTACATTTCCTTATAGTAACGGTTTGCCACAGAGAGAAAATAATTTTAGGCACAAATTAAATATAATGTTAAGTAATATGACAATTAACACAGATAATTTTCATGTTATTGACACTAACAAGTATGTTAGTAAATATTTTTATGTGACAAAATACAAATTGTATTTAGCAACATGTTTGAAAAGACAAATAGCTTTATCGCTATACTTTTTTTTTACTGATTTATCAGCCAACAAATTGGCTAATAAACCTGTTGCTTCTATTGGGCAATTATCTGACATTTTTAGTGATTCAGCCAATAACTTGGCTACACAAGCTGACATTAATTTAAATTAGAAATTGAGACAATAGAGATAACCTCTTGCATAATTAATGGAGATAATTTAAATTTAAATACTAGTCTAAATCATCAAAATGTCAGAATAAGTTCTAACATAGTTCACCTGGTGCACCAAAATATTCAAGGTATGTTGAGAAAAGACCTTGAAATTGAATTATTCATGAACTGTAACAACATTGATATTTTATGTATTACAGAACATTGGTTAAAAAGCCATCAGTTCATGTTTAATTTCAGTAATCACCAGGTTGGTAGTTCATTCAGCAGAGAAAATACAATACATGGTGGCTCATTGATACTTTTAACTAAACAATTTAAATTCAAAGAACGTAAGGATATTGTAAACCTCTCTGTTGAGCGGACTATAGAAATAGCTTGTGTGGAGTTGGAGCAGCTTGTTGTATTGAGCGTGTACCGGCCTCCGTCATCGATTTATGATTGCTTTGAGAGTATCATGGATGATGTGTTGCAAAAACTTGGTAAATTAGGGAAAAATATAATTGTATGTGGTGATTTTAATGTTAATTTATTGGAGGTCTCATCAAACAGCCTAAAAATTAAAAATTTATTTCAGTCATATAACCTTAATAATTTATTTTTGGAGCCTAGAGTAACCGCCACCTCAAGTACATGCTTAGATAATATATTTACTGACATATCGCCTATTAATAAAAAAATTATAAGTCAACTGGATTCTGACCATTGTGGCCAGCTGATTACATTTAGTAAACAAGATAAAAAAGTGGCTAAGAGAGTTATCACGGTTGTGCCAAAAACTGCAGGTCGCTTGGAGAGTTTTAAAAACAAACTTAATAGTAAATTATCCTACTTGCCTTATTGTGATAATCCTAATGAACTGTACAATTCCTTTTTTGCCATGTATTGTACAGAATTTAACTCAACATTTATACCAAAGCAGATCTCAGTTAATGGTTCTGCAACCTTCAGTGAATGGGCAACTAAGGGGATATTTAAGAGTAGATTCAAACTCTTTGAACTGTACGAAGAAAGAAATTATAATAAAAGTAAAGAATTTTATCAATATGTTAAGAATTATTCCAAATTATTCAAACAAGTTTGTAGCGAAGCTAAGTGTCGATATTTAAGCTCAAAAATTAAGAAAAGTCTAAATAAAATAAAAACGACTTGGGAAATTATAAACAATGAGACAGGAAAAGGCAGTAAGCGTAGTAGTGACTACAGCCTTAATGTAAACAATATGGTTATTGAAAAGGATTTAGAAGTTGCCACAGTTTTTGAAAATTTCTTTGCAGATATTCCAGTCGCAACCACTAAATCTTTAAATTCTTCACCCACTGTTGCCGAGTCACTATTGAAAGAAAATGTTGATAATTGTAACAATGAATTTAATTTCGACTATGTTACTGCTCGAGATATTATTAAAACTTTCAATACACTCAATGTTAAAAAAACTGCTGATCTATGGGGAAATTCCGTTGAGGTTGCAAAATGCATAATCAACACTGTAGCGCCTGAATTAGCAATTATCTTTAATAAATGTATTGACTGTGGTGTAATTCCTGACTTAATGAAGAGTAGTAAAATAATACCTTTATTTAAATCAGGCAGCACAGCTGACCCCTCGAACTTTAGACCAATTTCTGTGCTCCCCACCTTTAGTAAAATTTTTGAAAAATTGATGCTAGATCAATTGCAAAGACATTTTAATAGTCATAAATTATTAAACAGTAAACAATTCGGTTTCACAAGGGGTCGCTCGACTTCCGACGCTGGTGTTGAGCTTCTTGCACATATTTTTGAGGCCTGGGAGGAGTCACATGATGCCCTAGGTTAGGTAGTGCCCTAGGTTTTGTGACTTATCTAAGGCTTTCGATTGTGTTTCTCATGATACATTGGTCAGGAAATTGCATCACTATGGTGTTAGAAACACTGCTTTGGATCTTCTTATTTCTTATTTGGATAATAGGATCCAAAGAGTGGACGTTAATGGCAAGCGATCCCCGGGTTCTATTGTCACTATGGGAGTTCCGCAGGGCTCAATTCTTGGCCCTTTTTTATTTCTCGTATACATTAATGACCTTCCTTGCCTTATAAAGAACAGTCATGAAATAGTGTTATTTGCAGATGACACATCACTTATATTTAAACTTAAGCGACAACAGACAGTTACTGACGATGTAAATAATGCTGTCTCTAAAATAGTGCATTGGTTTAGTGTTAATAATTTACTTTTAAACGAGAAAAAGACTAAATGTATTAGATTTCTGACACCTAACGTTAAGCAGGTGAAAACCAATGTACTAGTAAATGGGACAGAATTGGACCTTGTGGACACCACTGTGTTCTTAGGTATTACTTTGGATTCGAAGCTGCAGTGGGGCCCACATATAACCAAATTGTCGAAGCGGCTAAGTTCTGCAGCCTACGCGGTGTATAAAATCCGTCATTTGACTGATGTAGAAACAGCTCGATTAGTATATTTTAGTTATTTCCATAGTGTAATGTCGTACGGCATTTTGTTATGGGGAAATGCAGCCGACTTTCAGGCTATATTTGTGCTGCAGAAACGAGCCATTCGAGCAATATATAACCTTAGTTGTAGGCATTCACTGAGGGATAAATTTAAGGAAATAAACATAATGACAGTCGCATCTCAATATGTTTATGAGAACCTGATTTATGTAAAAAAGAATATTAATCTATATTCTAAACACAGCGACATTCATAGCATAAATACTAGACACAAAGATTTATTTATTGTGCCCAGGACTAGGCTCCAAAAAATTAGTAATTCATTTAAGTGCCAAAGTATACGTTTTTACAACAAACTCCCAAGCCATATTAAAGAACTGAGCTTCAATAAATTTAAATCATTTATTAAACAGAAACTATGTCAAAAAGGTTTCTATAAAGTTAAAGATTACTTAGACGACCAAAAGGCTTGGGAATAATTAAGCTGCTCCAATGTACCCAAGCCCCCCCCCCCCAAGCAACAAAAAGGTGTTTTAAAATCAACGACTAGATGACACTATATGAGTTCATATAATTGGTTAGTTCATTTTATTTGACTGTATAAGTCAATTTTTTTTTTTTTTTTAACTTATTATTGACAACTTATTATTACATAATCTACTCATTACAGTTTTTTCTTTAATGAGTTGTAGTGTTTTACGTTGCATAATGTAAATTGTTTTGCGTAACTGCTATTGTATAGAATCAAGTTTTCTAACTGAACAGACAGCTGTGCTGCTGGGGAGTTTGTTGCGCCACTTCTTCTTCCCAGCTAAGCACTAGGAAGTGGTGAAGGGTGGGCGTTTTTGGGGGACTGTCTTATGTAATTTTGACGTTTGAAAAGTGCTGATTCTCAGCCTATTTTGAATAAATGACTTTTGATTTTGATTTTGATTTTGATTCTCTTTAAAAATATTGTGCCATTTTTGGTGGCACTCGACATAGTAATGTGATACGTAATTTATATATTTTAGCTAATATGCAAATACGAGTAAATATGGTTTTTAATAAATTTATTGATTTATCGGGTCATTTATTGTCCCGATCAGGTGCAAATCGGGACGTGTCCCCAGACCCCTGAAAATCGGGACGTAACCAAATCCCAGGCTGGTACACAGTAGGTTGAATACCTACTGTGTACCAGCCTGGGATTTGGTTACCTAGCATCTATGTAAATTGCCGTCTTGGCTGACTGATTGATTGATCTTCATCGAACCTCATCGTCATATGATAGGTGGCGCTACAAGTATCTTGTTACAACCAAGCTGTACTCATTGCTGCTGTGAATGGAGTGATTGATCGGTCCTCGCGTCAGGTGGTGCCACTTTTGCTATTAAACACCAGAGGGCGCTGACTATACACTGCTATCATGGAAAACATGAATGATAATATTACATTTAGAAGAAGAATTACTAATTTAAATGCCTCGACAACAACTTTTGAAGATAATTCTTTCCTATCCACCAACTCTCATGCCCTGGGAAGAAGTTTACCCGAATTATCTACATAGGATGGCCAAGAAGTTACTGATTTACAGAAAACTGTCAGAGATTTAAAGGAGAAGCTAGAGAGTGCGCATAAGGAAATTGAAAACTTAATACTAGGAAAAATGGATTTAGAGAAAAGACTACAGAATCGAGAAACCAAAATTAATAGTTTAACTAAAATATGTTCATCAAAAATTAGTACTCTGAAGCGAAAATCTAAACACCTAAACGAATCAAAGACTTTAGCCTCCCAACTGCAACAGGAACCTGAAATGGGAAGGAAATCTACCGACACACTACAAAATGAGACTCAAAAATCCAAATTGACCAGTGGTACTACTACACTAAATACGGAGGAACAACCAAAAGTCAAAAAGATAAACGCGGTATGTACCATGCAGCATAACAAGAAATAATTTATTTCAACGGATACTTCATATCTTAGAACCAAAAATAATTATCTGAAGAGGAAAATGCATATCCTTGGAACCCAGCAAAGTACGGGTTTAACTACACGCCTACTTGACTTGAGATCTAATAGCTCATATGAAAGATACTGCGCAGAAGGAATTATAAAATACTATGCAATCGCTAAGCAACTATTAAACACGGAATTAACATGTAAGCCTTATGATAAAATTATTATTTGTGTACGAGAAAATGACTACAACCCTACTACTATATTAAATGAATTATATATGTTTATAAAGAAATATAATAGTGCTAAGTGTATTGGAAAATAAATATCTAAATGAAAAGTTACTGAATAATAATCTAGAACTAATATGTAATAATAATGAAAATTGTTACTTCTTACGTACTCATAGCAATACTTGTCATAAACTGAACGTTCTGATCGACACAATTGATTATAAAAATAAATATTTAAACTTCAACAATAAATCAACTGCTTAGTCGAAATGCTCCGATTTGTCCACATATGTTACTAAAAACCTAGACACAAAGCTTAATTACAGACCAACAAGATCATATAACTATAAAAGTACCCCAAATAATACATTTTTTCGTAGATACTAGTAAAACTTTACTTACAACTAAAACGCTATGTGATCAACCATTAAAAAACCTGTATGATAATGAGTTAAGTCATGTTAAAGGCGTAAATTACATTGACGGAACTAATTGCCACTCATTAAATATTCTTCATCAAAATATTGCAGGTTTAAGAAGTAAAAGAGAACTCTTAGAAATTGCTATCGGGTCGTTTCTAGATGAAGGGTTGCTTATTGATGTAGTATGCTTGATGACTTTTATTAAGGCAGGTGAGGAGAGCAGCGTTACCTTAAATGACTACAAATTAGGAGACTGGTACTCAAGAAAGAATAAAAAACGAGGCGGTGTTTGTATATACTGCCTAAATCACATTGAATACAAAATACTGATGCAATTAAAAAAATATGCGTCTGTAAAAGTAACATCGATTTTTGAGCAAAAAAATCGATAGAAATAAAAAATGCATAGACGAATTAACTCGAATTGTAAATAATTTCGGCTTAATGCTGCGTATAAAACAACCAACGAGAAGAAATTCATGTCTGGACCAAATAATAAGTAACTGTAAAGATGCAATATGTGAGGTTATACCACTGGGATTGTCAGATCATGAAACAGCTCAGATGATATCCATACAAATAGACAATAAAGTTCCACCTCTACGCTTTCGCACAATTTATAAGCGTGATTTTAGCACAGAAAAAAAAGAAAAGTTCTTTAGCTGTATGTCAAATAAAATGGACAGATATATTTTCTAATCACTGCGTTTGATGACTTTCACGATACACTGGTCTTGTTCTTTGATTTGTGCTTCCTTAAAATTGAGATCAAAATCAACCTAGTGAAAAAATATACGAAATGGATATCCAAAGGTATAAAAAAATCAGCTAAAACCGCTTTAAATACTACTTCTCATCTGACAAAGGCAGTAAACTAAAATACTTAAACTATAATAGATTACTTAAAAAATGTATACAAAAAATTAATTATACAAGTTACATAACCAGGGCTACAAATAAATGTAAGGCGTCATGGGACTTAATTAAATATAATTCCAATAATAATCAAGTTCAGGAATCAAATATAAAGGAGATAGAAACTGAAACCGGACCACTAACAAGCCCCACGGACATTGCCAATTATGTAAGTGACTATTTTATCAATTTGGCGAACAACGATTTTGACATTAAAACTAATAATTATGACATTGATCCTATTAATTCTAGTATGTTTTTTATGCCGACTAATGATGGCGAAATACAAAAAGTAATAAAATCACTCAAGGATACAAACTCAACAGGCCAAATACCTACAAAAATTATAAAATACATAGGCCCTATTATTACTCCGGTACTAGTACATCTAATAGACTTATCATTATTCACGGGAGTGTTTCCTGAGAAATTGAAAATGACAACTATTAAACCAATACATAAAAAAGGTAATAAAAAACTTATTGATAATTACATACCGATAGCCCTCTTGCCTATTTTAGCGAAAGTTTACGAAAAGGCCATGCATGCGCGATTAGTAAATTTTATCGATAAGTTCCAAATTTTGAAACATGAACAACATGGATTCCAAAAAAGGAAATCTACAACTACAGCGGCATTTAATTTAATTAACATAGTTACTAAAAACATTGACCAGAAAATCCCGACAACTGTTGTATTCAAACACGTTTTGACATGTCAAAAGCCTTTGACTTTGTATCGCACGACCTACTACTAAAAAAATGTGATAAATATGGAATACGTGGTAAAGCAAATACATGGGTAAAAAGTTACCTTACAAACAAATCGCAATTTGTAGAAATTACTGTGGATAAATCAAATCAAAACGGTGAAATGTCATTTAAATCAAAATTAGGTTACAATTGCACAGGCGTTCCACAGGACAGTATTTTAGGCCCCCCACTTTTTCTGATATATAGCAATGACCTGACCGAAGTAACTGATCATCCCTGCATACTCTTTGCAGACGATGTGGCCGTAATTATCCCTAAAAATAAAGAAAACTATAATGAAGAAATAAATAGTACCGTAAGCAAAGTAATAACTTGGACGGAAAAGAATAACCTTAAACCTAACATAGATAAAACCAAATATGTACAATTTCGTAACAGAAACTGGATTGAAATGGATTTAAACATCACTTAATAAACAAATACAACAATCAGATAGTATGACTTTTCTTGGGATAGATCTAGATGAGAGGTGTTCCTGGATTAATCATATTGATAAGATACGTGGAAAACTCAGTAAGTTTGCTTATGTTCTATGGCGCTTATCTAACAAGTAGATAATCCACATTACAGGCTTATCATGCATATGTTGGTTCAATACTGCGTTATGGTATACTGGTGTGGGGAAACTCGGTGCATCTCGAAAGAGCTTTCATCGCACAAAAGAGATGTATACGTGCGATTTGTAATGTAGACCCACTTACTTCCTGTAAACCACTGTTTAGGAAACTCAGAATACTTACAGGTATTTATATTGAGGAAATATGTAAATTTACCAAATCTCACCTTGAGATGTTTGAAAAACTGGGCGATAAATGTACGTTCAAAACTAGATATCCTAACAGATTAATTATGCCTAGAATTAAAACGGAACTATATGGGCGAAGTTGCAATCCTATGTGTATTCAGATATATAACAAGATTCCTAACCAAATCCAAGAACATCCAATGGTCCGCTTCAGAAAGGCCTTACGCAGTTGGTTAGTTGAGAATTCCTTCTATACTGTGAAAGAATTCCTTCAGTTTAAATTAAAATAAATCTAATTGTATATGTACCAAAAATTTGCATGTCATTATGTTATGATTAAATATGTTAAGCTACTATTATAATACCATTGTAAGAACTTTTGTAACCATATTTATCTGCAAATAAATCTTTGACTTGACTTTGACTTTAAAAAGTGATGGAACACAGGGAAATACTCCTTTTTTAATATATATTTTTAAATAGGGTATAAAATAAAACTGAACTTATGGACCATTCCCACTCTGGAGCCTGGAAAGTGAACCTGATAATATTCAGCCGGCGTTCTCTCTCTCTCTCATTTTTTTCTCTTTGAATTAGAAGAAGACAGTCGCAAGTATTAACGCTTTCTAGCGTGACGATTTCTGCCAGTTCTCAAGCCGCGTTAAAGAACTTCGTTCCAAAAAAACAACAAAATTTATTGAAAAATAATTCATATGCGTGGATTGTTTGACATGGTCTCATAAGAAAAGGAACACGTTCTATAATGGACATTTTGTATACTTAAGTAATTTTTCCAGCGACAAAGACATCATCATCATGACAAAGTCAAAATCAAAGTCAAACAATTTATTTCTATTAGGCACATAAAAGGCACTTATGAACGTTAATTTTACAAAAAATAGAATTGATTTTAGTCGCCCCTTCCAAAAGGTAGGTAGTATTAGTATGAAGAAGAATGGGCAAGAAACTCCACCGTTACTGTTTTAAAATGTTTTTACAATATTTTGTATACATTCTTTATATAATTATATGTGAAGACGATGCATTTAGAATAAGATTACTATACCACGATAGGTAAAAAATAATGAAAAATGAAGCAATGTCAGATAAATGAATTATGTGATAGACACATGGTGCTCACATATTTACAAACATTGTAAAATTATACGATATTCCTAACATTTTAACAAGTAATACTAATAAGTCAGTGTGTGAGTTCAAGAAATCACAGAATGTAAAATCAGTGTTATAAAAAAAAAAACAAATTATATTATTAAATTAGCAACCAGTTTGATTTTGTCTAGAGCTTTTACACCTAAGTCTCTCAACTTATAACAATTCCGCGGTTGCAGGCTGCGCAATGGTTTGCGGATCTGCCGTTCGTGCTGTTCGCCGCCATGTCGTTGCTGTCAGGGTCGCTGATCTTCCTCACGCCGGAGACGCTAGGCACCGTGCTACCGAACACCTTCGAGCAGGCAGAAGAACTCGGCCTCAAAGCTACAAGATGAGCAGACATCAATAAGTTGACGTTATAACTAGTTGCTCCTTTTTGAGGTTTATAGAAATTGAACTGACAACAAGAAAAATAAATAACAAAATCATTTGTGAATTGCGTTCAGATATTTATTCGAATTAAGAAAAAATATTATTTTATAAATAACCACGGGTTTCCTTGTTTAATTTATCACTCATTGTTACCGATTCTCTTGTACACCGAACTAAACTATCACTAAAATTCCTTACTTTTGGCTATAAATCTCTAAATATAAAAATAATTTTGACATAACTAAAATCGAATTTGACAATCGCTACTCCACGTGGTACTTGTTTGCCCTACCCCGTGAATTTTTTTAGAGCCGGAGGCACGCAGCTTCGACGTGTTTTATATGGATTTTTTTTTGCATGGAAAAGATGAAAAATGATTACGTACATGTTGAGATTTAAGGGTTTGTGGGCTTTGCAATTTTCAAAATATCGCTTTAAAGGGGGTCGCAATTTTCATTATTTTTGGTCTTCTAAGATGGTGACTTCTCTGTTGGATCACATCTTTTTCTCTTTTCCCACACACCAAAAAAGTGATCAAATTGCTATTTTTGTTTGATGAATAAATCATACGTTTGGAATATAGGCAGGCCCGGACTTGACACTAAAGGCCCCTAGGTACTTGAAATCTTACCCCCCATCCTGAAGCCATTTTGGAAATTTTGTAAGTAAAATCCACTAGTACAGAAAATCATTTTTTTAACAGACTTTAATAACTATAAATAAACATCAGAAATATTACAGCCTGTGCTATGCATCTTAATACCATAATATTTATTTCAACAGCCGTCATAAATCGACGTTCCTAAACAAAGACGTTCTTTCCCTCGTATTCCTGGACAGTCTAGTTGAACCAACTTACTTTCTTCAAACATTACTAATTATAGTACTTTTGTAAAAACTTGCATGATTGATTTTTCGCATAGCTGGTGCCGGCGGTGATTGTTAACGGTGATCTTTCTAAAGGCGGTTTCCCACAGTGTTTGATATTGCGGACGGACGCGGATAAGCCGCTGCCACGGCCAGCTGGGCTGAAAGGTCTTATGAAAATCTTTGATCCCGTGATCTTATCGACGCATATCACTTCAGATATTACAATCTCTAAAGAATTAGGTACCCACCAAATGTATTATGGACTTCATCTGTATAGTGCCAAAAGATATAGGAATCTGCACCGTTCCTTATCTTCTTTGATAGGTAACATCAAGGTCAAAAAAATATCTTTTGTTTCATACATTTTGACCGCGTAGGTATTGCACTTTTCTATGAAACAGCAGTTTTTTTTTTATAACTGGCGAATAATTTCAACGCAGGGGGTTTCAGAATCATGTAATGAATCCATGGTGACAGTTTTCACGTCGATGTCCGTGCCACCCTGTATAATTATATGTGAAGACGATGCATTGTTATCTGCAACATGCACGGACATGTGTATCAATAATGTAGCTGGGCTTCTGTCTCATACCTACAGAGCATCTACAATTTTTTGAGTATCATTTGAAAAGTATTTGAATATTTTATTGACAACACCTGATTTGAATAGCATTAAAGTGTAGATTAGCGCGTGTCGGTCGTCCAGCGGCGAGAGGGACGGATAACATTGTTACTTGTATCGCGGAAAGAACCCGGATGAGGATGACACACGAGCGTGGGGATCGGCACAAGGAAAGAGAGGCCTATGTTCAGCAGTGGGCGAAGTCGGGTTGTGGATGTTGTCAGATAATTCGAGATGAATACAGCCTTCGATGTGCCTGTTAATTTATTGTGATTGGTATTCAAATGCGGCTCCTTTTTTGAGCGGCTAGATTTGTTGAATTCTTAGACATAGGAGATGTCATCATCCGTTAACTTGTTTAGAGTCGAGTCTGATTGACAACGTACTGTAGGAGGAGTCTTTGGCTTATTTCCCGGTGTCGTAGATTGTGCCAGGGACCTATTTGTCCATCTCCGCTAAGCTCTGGGTCTGCTCCATGAATGGAAAGCTGTTGTCCTGATGGTGAGCGCCGGATCGACATCCTGTCAATGTTTTGGTGACTGCATTCGCCTTGAATATTATTATTTAAGTTTAAACCACTTTCGATGACTTGTTGCTATTAGCAAAAAATCTGGCGTTAATAATTCTGATTTAGTAAGTAAAAATAACCCTTGATCTCAGAAAACACAAAGTTGTGATAATGGATAAACAAAACAAAATAAATACAACTCAGGTCGTGGCTCCTGCCGGTCTCGATCTCCCGACAATGAACGTCGCAGTCGGCGGTGTTAGCCGCTACGCCAACTGCCAACTACACTATATGCCAGTACTACGAGTGCTACGAAAGCGCACAGGGGTTCGTTGACCGCAGTGACCCGAACAAGGTCATGGACGCAATGAACGCTGTTACTTATCACTTTATGATTTTGAATGTTATGGTCAGTATTTAGACGTCTTATCCACTGTATCCTTTCACTTGGGCACAACTTGTTAATGTGTCACAAAATTTACTGTTTATAGCTTAGTATTTATATATTATGCGAAATTATTTTGCGGAGCCCGCTCGAGTGCGTCCATCCACTTTCAGTGCGCACCGGAGGGGGCGAATATCGGCGTAATGGGATAATAGAAAAATTAAGAAAATATTAGCGGAATCTCGCTGACGTTCCATATGAGTGATTATAATGATTAAATATAATAAATAGTAAGTATCATAAATAAAGGATTTGCATGCGTTAAGAGGAACCCCAAAACTAATCTAAGACGCGTTAAAAAAAAGCTTAATAAAACCAATTCACAAGAAAAACTCGAAGTCAGATCCAAATAATTACCGTCCAATTGCACTATTACCGACATCATCAAAAATCTTCGAAAAAGCAATGTGCAAACGCGTGTATAACTTTTGTGAAAAGTTTAATGTTTTCGATGAAAGTCAAAATGGTTTTCGGAAAAAAAGATCCACGATTTTAGCGACATATAAATATACTAAACAAATACTTGACATTTTAAATAATAAAAAATACGCCATCGGAATCTTACTTGACATGACCAATGCATATGACAAGGTGCTGTTTAAAATATTATTAAACAAATTACTCGGTATCGGTATTAAAAATTCAAAATTAAAAAGTCATTTATTCAAAATAGGCTGAGAATCAGCACTTTTCAAACGTCAAAATTACATAAGACAGTCCCCCAAAAACGCCCACCCTTCACCACTTCCTAGTGCTTAGCTGGGAAGAAGAAGTGGCGCAACAAACTCCCCAGCAGCACAGCTGTCTGTTCAGTTAGAAAACTTGATTCTGTACAATAGCAGTTACGCAAAACAATTTACATTATGCAACGTAAAACATTACAACTCAACAACTAAAAAATAAAAAACTGTAATGAGTAGATTATGTAATAATAAGTTTAAAAAAATAAATTGAATTATACAGTCAAATAAAATGAACTAACTAATTATGTGAACTCATATAGTGTCATCTAGTCGTTGATTTTAAAACACTTTTTTGTTGCTTCAGGGGGGGGGGGGGGGGTTACATTGAAGCAGCTTAATTATTCCCAAGCCTTTTTGTCGTCTAAGTAATCTTTAACTTTATAGAAACCTTTTTGACATAGTTTCTGTTTAATAGATGATTTAAATTTATTGAAGCTCAGTTCCTTAACATGGCTTGGGAGTTTGTTGTAAAAACGTATACTTTGGCACTTAAATGAATTACTAATTTTTTGGAGCCTAGTCCTGGGCACAATAAATAAATCTTTGTGTCTAGTATTTATGCTATGAATGTCGCTGTGTTTAGAATATAGATTAATATTCTTTTTTACATAAATCAGGTTCTCATAAACATATTGAGATGCGACTGTCATTATGTTTATTTCCTTAAATTTATCCCTCAGTGAATGCCTACAACTAAGGTTATATATTGCTCGAATGGCTCGTTTCTGTACAAATATAGCCTGAAAGTCGGCTGCATTTCCCCAAAACAAAATGCCGTACGACATTACACTATGGAAATAACTAAAATATACTAATCGAGCTGTTTCTACATCAGTCAAATGACGGATTTTATACACCGCGTAGGCTGCAAAGCTTAGCCGCTTCGACAATTTGGTTATATGTGGGCCCCACTGCAGCTTCGAATCCAAAGTAATACCTAAGAACACAGTTGTGTCCACAAGATCCAATTCTGTCCCATTTACTAGTACATTGGTTTTCACCTGCTTAACGTTAGGTGTCAGAAATCTAATACATTTAGTCTTTTTCTCGTTTAAAAGTAAATTAATAACACTAAACCAATGCACTATTTTAGAGACAGCATTATTTACATCGTCAGTAAGTGTCTGTTGTCGCTTAAGTTTAAATATAAGTGATGTGTCATCTGCAAATAACACTATTTCATGACTGTTCTTTATAAGGCAAGGAAGGTCATTAATGTATACGAGAAATAAAAAAGGGCCAAGAATTGAGCCCTGCGGAACTCCCATAGTGACAATAGAACCCGGGGATCGCTTGCCATTAACGTCCACTCTTTGGATCCTATTATCCAAATAAGAAATAAGATGAACCAAAGCAGTGTTTCTAGCACCATAGTGATGCAATTTCCTGACCAATGTATCATGAGAAACACAATCGAAAGCCTTAGATAAGTCACAAAAAATACCTAGGGCATCATGTGACTCCTCCCAGGCCTCAAAAATATGTGCAAGAAGCTCAACACCAGCGTCGGAAGTCGAGCGACCCCTTGTGAAACCGAATTGCTTACTGTTTAATAATTTATGACTATTAAAATGTCTTTGCAATTGATCTAGCATCAATTTTTTTAAAAAAATACTAAACTAATTAGGGGTATAACTCACAAGTGGTTCGCATCCTATCTACAAAACCGAGAACAATTTGTAGAAATTGAAAATTGGGGTCGTGACACTGGAGAATTCAGCATAATAAGATCAAATAAACTTTTCATAAAAAAATCAATTCCGCAAGGTAGTGTTATCGGGTGTTTGCTATTCTTAATTTATATCAACGACCTCCCTAAAATTATGACAGAGTCGTGCGAACTGTTTGCCGATGATATTTCATTAATAACTTCCTGTAATGACTCTGAACACCTACATGACAATTCAAATAATATAATGTTAAATATACAAAATTGGATGAAATACCACAATTTAGAAATCATTTTCACAAAAACCAAAATTATGCAATTCAGGCCGTACAAAAAAAATCCTTGGCTATAAATTTTACGTTTGACGGTATCAAATTGGAATGCGTAGATACTTTTACTTTGTTAGGTCTAGACTTAGATATCCACGTGACCTGGAAAGCGCACATACAAAAAATTAAATCTAAACTATCTAGTTTTATCTACGCATTACGTGAGCTCAAAAAAACTACAGATTTAAAAACTGCTATATCCACATACTATGGATACGCATACGCATGGCTTAAATACGGTATTATTCTTTGGGGAAATAGTGTAGATAGCAACGACTTGTTTATCCTACAGAAAAAGTGTATCAGGATAATGGTTTATATTGACAACGACGTAAGTTGTAGACCGCATTTTAGGAAACTAGACATACTAACTTTGATATCTATTCATATTCTAGAAATATGTAAATTCGTTAGACAATATCCACACTTCTACCTTAAAATTGCGGACCAACCTCGCCGGTATGCACTACGTTCACGGTTTGAAAATATGCTCGTAATACCGAAATCTAAGCTAAAATTACACAGAACGAGCCCCCACGTAACATCAATTAAAATATATAATAAAATACCAAACGACATAAACATGGAACAAAATGAAAATATATTTATGAAACGGCTCAGAAAATTACTGGTGGAGAAATGCTACTATTCACTTAATGAATTTTTGAATGATGACATTTAAATAGAATGACTTTCACCATTTATTCAGCATTTATTCAGCTTAAGACATTTATTTTTATTTGACGTTTATTCGATTCTTTAATACTATTTTAATCTGTGACATTGTTTATTTATTTTGAATGAATGGTTTATTTTTTATTGCATTTTTATTTGACTTTTTATATTAATTTAATCTGTGACATAATTTATTTCTAATGAATTAATCTTTGAATAATTTAATTTGTGTGATTTTTATTTGAAATTAATTAATTATTTTTCATGATTTCTAGAGCTAGTGAGAATTTGCAAAGACGTATGTCACATATTTAAATGTGATATTATATAATGTAATTGTATTTGATTGTTTTTTTAAAGATAATGTTACTACTCATATTTTTATAAAATTGTTGTTTCCGACAGGGTCCATGTGAACTTTATTATTATTATTAAGACCTTGTAAACACATGTCATGTGATATGCAATAAAGATTTGAATTTGAATTTGAATTAATCAAAAATACAAAAACAATATGGATCTTCATACTTAATGCAAAAAATATGGCTGCTTATAAAAATAAATTTGTAGACATGACATGCGCATTTCGTGATTAGTCAATAGTCGTCCCCAAACTTATTGCAGACCCACTATGTCGGCTATAAGAAGGACCGACTTTGTAAATGGCACAAGTATTACAATTATAAGTTTAATGACCTTGTAAACTCATCTCAACATGCAATTGCATGAGTAATTACCGTTAATTGCTAACCATTGCATGGCATCCCACAGATTCATAGCTTATTATATGGTAACAATACGGTAACTATGAGGGATATGCTCTTAAAAATTCTGCCCACTCTTATTAGCGATGATATGGCCTTTATAAGGGCATATATTTTGGCTATAATGACGATAATATGGCGAATTTTTGCTACTTGGTTTGTATTAAAGACCTCTGCGTTTGGCAAACGTTTGAATCAAAAAAAATCCTGGTACATTGTACCGTCAAGGTCATATTTCATTTTGTAAAATAAATCGTACCATCAGATCTGTCTTTGTAAGATTACTAACTGTTGCCCGCGACTTCGTGTGCGATCTAGGATGAAAAGTAGCTTCCTTCTCCAGGTCATGGTCTACCCACGTGCCAAATTTCATCCAAATCCGTTCAACCGTTTTAGCGTCAAAGCATAACAAACAAACTCACTTTCGCATTTATAATATTATATAAGTTAGGATTTAACAAAGGGTTTGTGTACACGCGCTGGCAAATTAATTAAATATAACTAATATTTATTTTAGTTGAGTATCAGATAAAAAGATAAAAGATTTAAAATTAAAAGACTGTTCACACTTCATCCCCCTCTAAAATATTGAAAGCACATTTAGGTATAGTAGGTACCTATTATGTATTTTTATTTGTGTAGTCTGTCTGTATTCTTCTTAACCTGTCGATGGCAATTTAATCTATATTGAGTTGGCCCAGAACAGATAATAAGTAATTGATCTAATTATATATTCTAATTTTTTAAAATGAAATATAGGATCTAATAAGATAATGAAAACTATATTGTTCGAGGCGGATTCGAAAGATCGCCTGAAACTTTAATAAAAAAAACCTTGAGTGCCATTATAAAAGGCATGTTAAACACCATAATAAAATGTAAATCCACGCGCATATTCCGCCATCTTCTCCAAACAAACTTGACAAATATAGACAACATTAAAGACACAATTACACACAAAAGCATCGCGAAGCAACGCTATGCAGCTGAGTGCCGTCAGTTGCGGCGCGGTTCAACAGATAAACAAAATAAAGGTCTTAAAGCCGTATAGCTCTTCTCAACAGTTCAAACACAGCTTTATATCCCGCGAGAGACCGCACGCACTGATAAATAAGGGTGAGGTGTTCTGTCCGTCATTTAGGTACTAAAGATTTTGTTGGTGTAAATAAAATTGTGAAGTTTCCTGGGATTAAAGACCTTAGTAGAAGGTACTAGTACGATTCCCAGAGGTGAATACAAGCTTGTGAATTCACCTCTTCAGCTTTTCAGTCTCACGAAATCTCGTGAGTCTGACCTGGAAGGCAATTCTTGCGCATCTCGCATTCGTTATTGTCGCTCGATTCGTACTTTTCCCTGGTAAAAATCAAGTTTTCCCTCGTAAAAATCAAGTCAAGCTATTCTTGCCATTTCGATTCGAGTATTTCTAGCAGAAAAATCGTACTAGTACCTTCTACTAAGGTTTTGAATCCCATGAAACTTCACAATTTTATCTAACCAACAAAATCTTAAGTGCCTAAATGACGGACAGAACACCACTCCCTTATTTATTAGTGCGTGAGTTAAGTGTGGTAACCCTACTACAATTAGCTTTGTCAGCAGTACAGCTTCTTCCAAATCTAGTGAGTAAGTTATTATAATGTAGGACATTGTCGTCACGCAACAATTGTCGTCTTAGCATAATTTAGCTATAAGTACCTTGTATCTTTAGGATTAGATCATTATTATCTTCACTATCACTCTGTCAGTTAAATAAAGTTATTTTTATAAACTCTCCGACTGTCGTTTACTTAATTGGCGCAGCCGGTAGGATCTCTGTAGTCACTCAGTATAGTATAAAATTCTACAAAGCTGCTGTGACGTCTGTTCCAACAGTTTAACAGAGATCGCCGAACAAATAAATTTATTGAGCAACTTCATCGAGAGGCTGACGCTGAGTGTGGTGATAATAGTCCAAGGAGGAGATGGGAGTAACTTCGGGACTGTGAGTAGAACTTTTTCACTATCCTTTCTGTTTTCCTTTACGTGTACCTCTTTGATTAGATATATGTGTTTGTGTTATTAGGGGTCAGACAATACCTGGGTAACATACATATTTTATTGCGATAAAACTTTTGTGATAGAATAAATACGTAGATATAGTTAGTTTAGTACATTTTTATTACGATACAAACCTCGTGGTAAAGCAATTAGGTAGGCATAATTGTTTAGTACCTACAGTCTATTACGATACAATTTTCGTATTAAACTGTGTCACTAAGTAGGTATTTTCCTGGTGTGTAGCGTTTCGGGTTTCAATAACAATGGATCAGATCGTACCAATTCCGTCAGCAATGACTAGCATTATTCCGGAATTTAGTGGCGATGCTAGACAGCTCCCACTATTCATGAAAAAATGCGAATATATATTAAATAAGTTTCGAGGAGGAGATGCTCAGAACGAATACTTATACCACGTGTAACAAGTGACAATATCAGTGTATGGACCCTAAGTATTTACGTCATAATCCTAGTTTCTGTTATAGGTCTCATTATATATAGATGGGACTTATTTAAAATTTGTAAAAGAAATTCCCTAAAGACCACACAGTTGCCTTTAGATAATTTCTCTCTTGGGGAGGGAGGAGTTAAGTGTGGTAACCCTACTACAATTAGCTTTGTCAGCAGTACAGCTTCTTCCAAATCTAGTGAGTAAGTTATTATAATGTAGGACATTGTCGTCACGCAACAATTGTCGTCTTAGCATAATTTAGCTATAAGTACCTTGTATCTTTAGGATTAGATCATTATTATCTTCACTGTCACTCTGTCAGTTAAATAAAGTTATTTTTATAAACTCTCCGACTGTCGTTTACTTAATTCGTGCGATCTTGAATCTCGAATGTGTTCGACCATTTCATGAAATGGTTGTATTACATGAAATAGAACATCGACCGCTGGCCACATCATGCTGTGGACTGGCTAGGTCATCGAATACTCAACGTGTGACGATATGAACAGTTAAGCGCACGACTACTTCATGATGTAGTCAAATATTAGAGATCATTATTGTCATTGTACAGTTAGATTATCTACCGGTAGAGGCGTTGGTGTCGCTTTGTTTGTGTTGTGCATCATGATTGAAATCCAACATAATACTTAAAATTTGTTCTTTTTAAATAAAAAATTCACGCCGCTTGTGGCTAGGTAGCTTAGGACTAGGTGGACGGGATAGTTTTGGGGTCCCTAGGTTCGCTGCCCTTAGTCGTAAATCCGGGGCTGAATATAGGTAGGCACCTGTTTTGTATATTTATTATGATTTATTATTCAACACCACCAATATTTAAACACCGGCCAATTGCGTGAACGCGCAGTTTAAGGTTCTGTAGTTGGGATGAATATTTACAAATGCACTACTTAAATAGATTTTATTGATAATAAAAATAAGTTGGTATTTTTCTAAGAAACTGTAAAATACCAAGTTATTTTTGCGGTTGTAACTGACAATTATCCCTTGTCTCAAAAAGTAAATGACGAATTTTCTTCAAAACATTTCACCACTTATCTTTCTTCTGAATTTTCTACGTATCGTTGAAACTTAGACCCTGACACAGTTATAACGACTTTAAAAGCGCACCAAATCTTGAACCAAATAAAAAAAAACAAAAAATGGAAACATCATAATCTTTTTAATGATGAATTATAAAATATTAATTCCTTCCTTTCCTCGATATAGGTAGTGCCAATAGTCTCAGAGAAAATGGCTGAGTAACATCCGGACGGACAGATGGGCAGGAAGAAATTAAACGGGTTCCGTTTTGCCATTTGGTAACGCAACCCTAAAAATTTACGTCGGTAATATACATTATGAACTAACTAAACCGTTTCAAGAAAACATTCCAAATACATTAACATACTTCAATTCCAGTATCAGTCATAAGTCAACACACTAGATAAACATGTTAAAGATAATAAATATATTTGAAATAAAATATGAGAAGAATATTCAGAGACTTAAGTAGTTGATGCGGCGTACTGTTGTTTGGTGGACAATATGGCGGCTTTGGACAAGGATGTGAAGGACGTGGCCTCTGAGGCGAGTGGCAGGCAGGTGGAGTTGGACACACTCCTGGTGGAGGAGATCGGTCAGTTCGGCAGGTATCAGCTACGGACGTTCCTACTGGCCATGGTACTGGTCGTGTTCATCGCATGGAGCAACCTGGAGTACGTCTTCAGTGCAGCTCGGATTAATACCAGGTAAACAATTCAAGAGTAATATAAAAGATGTGTGTGATTTATTGTGTAACTATAAAGACACACCATTACAGGAATAGGTTTTAAGTTTTCATGAGTTTTAATCAATTCTCGCTTTCCGTGCAGTCTGCATCCAATTCACATACCCAATGCTTTTAACCCGTGGAGTAGAGATGCATAGAGTAGTCGAAAAAAAATAATGGGATACAGCTTGCGTGTTCTGTGTTAAGCTCACGCAACGCGTCGTATGTCCAGCCAGTAATAAGACTCGCACATCAAGGAGCGCTGTCCCAAATTAGACGTATTATTCATGTTTTATGCATAAAACACACTGCACTGACCTCAAAGACAATGAGGATATTGATAGGGAGCGGAGGGCGCTGTGTGTGAGAGCTAATATGATTGCCTGCAGATTCAGGCGTGCTTCTAATGAGGTCAAGCGCACTATATTTACTGCTTACTGCACGTCTTTTTACACTTGCAGTCTGTGGGGTCATTATACTCAAAAATCATACAGCGCCCTTCGCGTCCAATACAATAACGCATTCAGGGTGCTGATGGGGTTGCCCCCATACTGCGGCGCATCAGGGATGTTTGCTGAAGCTCACGTAGACTCTTTCTACACGGTGATGCGAAAAAGGTGTGCATCCTTGGTCCGTGGGGTACGGGGCAGCGCTAACAGCATCCTGTCTATGATTGCAAGTAGGCTTGATTGTGTGCTTGTGAACCACTGCTGCAAGGTTTCGGCTGGGCCTGTCACCTTGCAGCAATGATGTCACAATCTGTTTTCTGTTTTGTTTTGTTTGTAAGTGTACTACTAACATAGTTTGTAAGTATATTGTTACTAACACTATGAGTCCTGTTGCTCGAAATAAATGATTTATTATGATTATAAAACAAAAGGTATTTTAAATCATCTTTAAAATAGTGAAGTGTGTTTGTACGTGATTCTTAGTTTTTTATCTGTGTAAAACAAAACTACAAATTAATAACACCATGTAGCAAACCACACACAAGTACCAGTACGAGCGTCCCGCGGTCGGGTGCCGGCAGGATATAGAGAATAATCTCTGTCTCTTTCTCTCCCCTGGACGTTGCGAGAAAGGCACTCGGCGAAGCGCCTCAGCAGTGTTGCCATATACAGATTTCTCCGTATTTATAAAAAAAAACTATTTATGATACAGATAAGCACTCGATACAGATTTTTATACAGAATTTTCTAATTCTATTGATTAAATAGCCTAATCTGCTTTAAAACGGAATTCAGGTAAATAAATCGCGATTGGTAGTACTGTTCTGTCAGTCAGTGGCCAGTTTCACTTATTTTTCAAACGGGGAATCGGCCAATTAAAGATTTTTACGTGTTCTCCAAAACACTGCGCTCTCGTGATGCATTTTGTCGTAAACAATTAATTTGGTACAAACTTTTAATGGTAATTGATATTGATTTAATGCACAATAAAAAATCCCAAAAATCTGGCAACCAGTCTTAACGAGGGGTATCGTGTTACCCAGTAACTGTGTCGTGGAGGTCGAGGTAGGTGATGAATCAAACCTATTCTCTTCTTTTTCAAAAGAAGCAGAATAAAGTAATTTGACTGCATACGGTAAGTAGGTATATTACTCTGTTTCGGTTCTTTTGACCATACATACAGATTTAATACAGATTTCAAGTTAAAATAGCATACAGATATAAATACAGATTTTAGCAGTTTCTACTACATATATAAGGTTCAATGCATCTGGCAACACTGCGCCTCAGTCCGCCGCCCACACGCGTAGTGCGTAGACGCGTATTTTTAATTGTACCGCGCCGTGTCGCCACGTGCCTGCCTCGTGCCACCATTGTTACGCGATTTTTTTTTTTTAGGGTTTTCGTTCCCAAATGTTCTGTGTGTGTTTTACACCCAAATATACAATTTTACTGAAAAGGTGGTTTCCCTGAGATAACCTCCCTCATAACCATGTAATATAAACATAATCCAAAATATTCACAGATTAAGTTATAAAAAAATGCTCTAATTTAACTGTATTTTTTTCCAAATCATTAACACTACTTATTTATACGTGATCTTCAGTACTAAATGATTAAAAGTCGGTTATTGTCGCCCAACTTGTAGTGTATGAAATTGATTAATATTTGCGGCGAATGATTACCTCTTCATCCTTTGGTGCCTTGGCCCTTTTGGTCTTATCATAAGTCTATTTGGCCTGTGACCATTAGTCGTTCGTTATTTACAAAAAAAAAAAAAATAGTTCACCGTCTATTTATTTTAGGACTTGCTTCTGCCCGTGACTTCGTTCGCGTGGAATTCAGAAGACACCACAATATACTAAAATAATAGCCGCATTTTTATAAAACTTCCCTGTATACTACGTTTTGATTATGGCGCTTTCATTAACGCCTTTTATTTAAGATGTCTGATCCCGGAGTGTGAAGGTGAGTCGGCAGAGTTTTCTCCGTACTGGCTGGAGAACGCAGTGCCGGCGGGCGACAGCCAGGGCTCGTTCGACAACTGCCAGCGCTTCGGCAACGCAACCGCGGCGCCGCGGGTGGTCGCCAGCGATACCTGTCCCGCCGCACTGTTTGACCAAGACACGCGCCTGCCTTGCGACTCTTACGTGTATGAGAACACACACACTGTCGTCTACGACGTGAGTCAATGAAACGCTGTAATTCTGTCAAATATTCTATTAGAACGATTGTGATCGATGTTTTTGTCAACATAAGTATGGACTGGCGTGCGACGAATGGCGCCGGACGCTGATCGGCACAGTAACCACGTTAGGCACGCTGACAGCGCTGCCCATCACCGGCTTCGTGTCGGACCGCTGGGGACGTCGGGTCGCGCTTGTGCTTAACGCGTTCAACACGGCGTGGATCGGTGTCACGCGCTACTGGGCTGGCACTTACCTCGGATTCATACTGTCTCAGTTTGCGGAGGCTAACTTTGGATGCGGCGCGTATTCTAGTGTGTATATTTTACGTGAGTATTTTCCTACCGGTTGATTATTGCGTTTAAAGCGTAGACCCATTTGGTTGTAAAGCATAACATGAATGTGGTTACAGTTACGGAGCTGGTGGGTCCGGAGTATCGCGTCGCAATCGGTGCAGCTCTTAAGACTTGCTTTGCGGTTGGACAAGTGACTTTGGGGCTCATTGCGTGGTGCGTGCCTGACTGGAGGACCCTGACGCTCACGCTCTACATCCCACAGTTCCTTACCATCATCTATTTCTGGATCATCAGCGAGTCTGTGCGGTGGTACATGAGCAAGGGACGCTTTCAAGAATCCGAAACTCTGCTTAAAAAGGTAGCTAGAGTCAACGGTAGAAAATTATCTGACAAATCACTGGAAGCATTACGTCACACTGCGGAAGAGAAGATACGGGTCACTGAGTTAGAAGCAGAGCGACGAGGTGGTGAACCCTGGCTGGTGGTGCAAGTATTCCGGCACAAGCGAATCCTATTACGGTGCATCGTCTCGCCTGTGTGGTGGATCACAACCACGTTCATCTATTACGGACTGTCACTCAACGCTGTGAACATGTCCGGCAATAAATACTTGAACTTTATAGCTGTGGCCGCAGTCGAGATCCCCGGCTTCTGGACTGCTTATTTTCTGATGGATAGGATTGGAAGGAAGCCAGTATTGACTGGAGCTTTTTGGTTATGCGCCGCATGTCAGGTTGCATATATTTTCATGCCTCAAGGTATGTTTAATTGCATTGTCGTTTTACGTGAAAGGAGTTGATCTTAATATGTGACGTGCTCTTCCAGGTCTGTACGTGGCGTCGCTGGTGGTGTACCTGATCGCCAAGTTTTGCATCGCCATGGTAGCAACGTCGGTGTACGTGTACACGGCGGAGCTGTACCCCACCAGGCACCGACACAGCCTGTTCGCTTTCTCCTCCATGATCGGACGCATCGGGTCCATGTTGGCGCCGCTCACTCCAGCTTTTGTAAGATTTATTCAGGCGTTACTTTGCGAAAATCCATGAAAAAATTTAACAAAAAATGACAGCATTTTGGCGTGTAATTCTATCATTCATTGATATTGTTGAAAATTCAATACGGCTGATGATAACTTTTAAAACATTCCCTGCACCTACCTACTTGTATTTCTTCAATTATTTTTAATCCAGTTTCCTATTTTATAATATATATATGAAAAAGGTGCTCATCTATTGCTTTTTAGGGTTCCGTACACGAAGGGTGCCAAACGGAACCCTATTACTAAGCATCCGCTATCCGTCCGTCTGTCTGTCAGCGGGCTGTATCTCATGAACCGTAATAAGTAGATAGTTGAAATTTTCACAGATTGTGTATTTCTATTGCTGTCATAACAACAAATAATAGAAATTAAACAAAGTAAAAAATAAAGGGTCCCCATAAAATTAACTTTATATTTTGAAAAAATAAAAAAAAAATTGCCCCTTGCATGTGGGGTGTCATTATCTAGAACTCATTGAGTAGAACTCAAACTCAAAGCATTTATTTCAAATAAACCAATTACAGGTACTTTTGAATTGTCAAGGGATTGGTCAGTCAGAAATATGAAGCTAGTTGCCCATTCCAACGCGTAGTAGGTTCCTATGGAGAAGAACGGGCAAGAAACTCCACGGCACTCTTTTAAATCAGAATATTTTTACAAAATATTGGTTACATCATCCATGTTGTAATTATACATGTGAGAACAATGTAAAAAGACGTGCACGTTAAAAGCGTCCGTAATAAAAAATAAAAACAAAAACAATTCTAAAATTAAAATAAATTCAAATAAACCGTGGCAGCCAAGAGATGACCAGTCCCCACTGACGGCGCCCGTTCACGAACATGACGCATGCATCAGCACCATTTAGCTCAACCATTTTGAAGGGAACTTATTGATCCAACACACACGCCACCACCAGCGAGACGTTTGAGTGAGCATGACATACTCTCAACCACCAGGGCACATTCAAGTCAACGAAAGACGTTCCCAGTAAATGGTAGCTGTAAAGTAGGTACATAGTGCTCACACATGTGCTATGCAATTATATAATACTAAGAGATTGAATTTATACAATCTAAAGATAGTTTAACAATCTTCAGCAGCTCCAACAATATTTTGAATGCTAATCAATTAGTTTATGCGCCCTTATGGAGCTGGACCAGCGTTGAGCCAAGCATTTTTGTCGTCGATGTAATCCCCCAACTTATAATATGCTTGGCAGCATAGTGTGCGTTTTATACAAGATTTAAATTTCGTTTCATTCAATTGGAGTATGTGGGGAGGTATTTTATTGTAACATTTCAAACAGTACCCCATGAAGGATGAGTCTATTTTAGCCAGTCTGAAACCCGGTTGAATTAATTGGTCCCTATTTCTAGTCCTATAATTGTGTCTATCACCTCTTTTACTGAAAATACTTAGATTTTTCCTAACGTACATGATGTTTTCATAGATATATTGACAAGGTACCGTCATGATGTTATGAAAATACATGGTACTATGAAAATAACTGAAATAGACTAGCCTCGCGGTATCTTCATCAGTAAATTGACGGATTTTTCTCACAGCATATGCTGCTGAACTTAGGCGTCCTGCAAGAGATGTTAAATGAGGACCCCATTGCAGCTTTGAGTCGAGCGTGATCCCATAGAAAACTGTTTTATCGATGAATTCCAATTTCTCCCCATTCAATACTATGTCACAATCACTACTTTTAACATTCGGTAAAGTAAATCTAATGCATTTAGTTTTTTTCCCATTTAATACTAAATTATTAGCCGTGAACCAATTTTGGACCTGCTGTAGGGCGTTATTTACGTCGTCAAGTTTTGATGCACGTCTATTTATCTTAAAAATTAGAGACGTATCGTCAGCAAATAACACCATTTGTGGTTGTTTTTTTAATAAATGGGGTAGGTCATTTACATATACTAAAAAGAGGAATGGACCCAATATCGAGCCTTGTGGTACACCCATTTTTACTTTTAGACCGAGTGAATTGACCCCAATAATTTGAACTTGCTGTTGTCTATCATTTAAATAAGATTTTACCAAACTGAGCGCAAGTTTACCTGAAGAAGAGACTGAAGAAACTCAATGAGTACTTTACAATGACACCCCAACATACGTTCCGTACCGATTTAAGTTCGAGCAAATAACGCCGAAAACAAACACGTTTCTTGTATGGGGACCTCCATTAATTATTAACTGTATTATTTGTTGTTATAGTGGCAATAGTGCTAAATCTTCTACGATGGTACAGTATGAGACAAATTATATGTAGCATCGAAAAAAGCCGTAAAACCGATCATTTCCTATTTACACAACCAATAGAAATAGCTAAATATCGCGCCATTCAACGCTATTCGCACTATATTCCCGCCTCAGTTCAACCCGAGACAGCGTTGTGATTGTACGTGAGTGAATAATTCCGTATATCCGTGAAAGTGAAAATGTTTTGCTGGTATTTTCTTTTTGAGTTTGAGTTCGTTGAAACGTGGTTAGCCGTATATGAGCCAAAGTCATGAAAGAATATTTAATGTTTATCAATTGATAAGTCAAGAAGCCACGGTTTCTAGAAATATAGTTTTTGGGAAACATCACTTTCAAAACCTTCAAGAGGGAACTGCGAAAACAAACTGGTGTGTCACGTAGAACAAATAAGTGCTGTTTTGAAAGAGCATGACAATGCCTCAACTTCGACTAGCTCAACCGGTGATTCTGCTCGTGACAATGCCCCGGCTTCGACTAGTTCAACTCGTGGTTCCGCTCCTGCAACTTTTGGTGCGCCTAAGAAGTCCAGAAAAAAAAGAAAATCAAGCAAATTTAGACGATTTTGGTTATGATGTCATAAGAAGGAGATGTATGACTTTCATGTTACCGAAATAAGGTTGCCTACAATAAAATCATTGCTAAATAAATTAAAGGAAGACATATACTGCACAGCCAGTCGAGAAACTTTGCGAAGAATATTGCATGAACTGGATTTCAAATTAAAGAAAATGGAAAATAATAGATTTTTACTGGCCGAGAAAGATGACATAAGATTATTAATATCTCTACGAATTACATTGAAGGGTTCAAGACTGGAACCTTTTTTATATAATATAGGGTAATATTTATTTATCACTTGTTTTGCACACCCGCTTGGAGGTCGGAAAATATCCCACGGGAACGTACTAACCCCAATCCTATGTCCTGACGCAGGTCATGGTCTACCCATGCGCCCAATCAATAGGGATGATGCCAGAGTAAAAAATATGAAATTCTAATTAGTCCGTCAGTCCGATAATAAAAAATTATTACACACGTATTTTTTGCTTTATCGTATTAATAAAAAATTACATAGATAAAACGCATTTTAAGTTGGGGAGTGGGGGTCGCTACGTCACTAGTACGTATAAAATCTACATACTCGTGACGTCATGGCACATTTTACCTCAATGTATCGCCGTAATCTTTAGATTACGTAAAAAAAGAAAAAATACGTGTCCAACATTTTTTTATAATCTCAAAGACGGACTAAAAAAAATTTTATAGTCGTCATCCCTATTTCATTAAAATCCGTTCAGCCGTTTAAGCGTGAAAGCGAACAAACAAACAAACTCACTTTCACAATAGGGATAATGACAAAAAATATTTTTTTTAGTCTGTCTTTGAGATTATAAAAATCTTGTTCTAATTTTGCCGATGCTACATATAAATTATGTCGACCTGTACGGAACCGTTTGTGTGCGAATCCTACTCACACTTGGCCGGTTTTTTAGGGTTCCGTACCTCAAAAGGAAAAAACGGAACCCTTATTGGATCACTTCTTTGCCCGTCTGTCCGTCCATCAGTCTGTCTGTCAGTCTGTGAAGACCCTTTTTCTCAGGAACGCGTGGAGGTATCGAGTTGAAATTAATGTCAAATACGGCCATTCAAGCGTTTTTTTTTTCATTATTTACAATTCATCAAATCTATAGGGTACTTCCCATTGACCTAGAATCATGAAATTTGACAAGAAGCAAGGTCTCACAGCACAAGTATAGGAAAAAGTCCGAAAATCGTCAATTTATAGTTTTGTCACCTAATAATATATTTTAAGCGATTACAAACTCATATTTGCAGTTGGAGAATTGACCGCGACGTATACCGATGTATGGGACAATATGTTTTTCAACTAAAATGTTGAGTTTGTTTTGGGATAAATTCATCCCAACTACGGAAACCTTCATTGTGCGTGGTCGGATTCGCACTTGGCCTGTTTTTATTATTTAGATAAATGAAAATACTAAACGAAGAATATTTTTCATCATAAATTTTAAAAAATGGCAAGATAAATTTGAAATTCATAATGATACTTTAAACTACAATGTTATTTTTGCTGTTTCGGAAAACCGCCCATATTTAAATAACATACCTTAGGAATCGGCATTTTTAATTTCTTGATTAAATACAGTTTAAGGTACATACCACACAGAAGTTTCAAATTCCTAACTTGTTTAGTTGTTGCGATAGACCTCGTACAAAAATGGTCTAAAATGGACATCTTTTACGGCCCCCTATTTCTACATTTATGAAGATTTAAAAAAGATTGTACTCGTCGATGATTTCTAGACAATGACTCACATGATACGGTAAGATTAGATTGCTGTATCACCCCATTGAATTTTTTACATTATTACATGTTTTTTTTTTTTTTGTTATAATACGACTGTCAACTGTCTACCTATTACGGTTCGTATAATATAGCCCGCTAACAGACTGACGGACGGATGGACAGCGGAGGCTTAGTAATAGCGCTCCGTATAACACCCTTTGGGTACGGAGCACTAATTATAGTGTTTTGTTTGCAGGGCGCGCAATTCTTTCCGGAGCTGCCGTTCGTGTTGTTTGGTTCTCTGGCTCTGCTGTCAGGGGCGCTGATTTTCCTCACGCCGGAGACGCTCGGCACCACCCTGCCAGACACCCTGGAGCAGGCAGAGCAGATTGGCAACAAACAGTATAACACTCGGAAATGATCACACTTGTACCTTCATCTGTATCTACTGTACTGCAATTAGATAATCTTTAACTTCGCTTAACTTTTTATTGACGACTACTTTTGGCTGCGGCTTCGCCCGCGTGTGGGTCAAAAATTATCCCTTGGGGCCGTACTACCGGGATAAAAAGTTCCCTTGGTCCTAAACCGGGGTATGGTCTATCCGTGTGGTAACAGTACTTTCGCATATTATAATAGTATTAGTGTCGATGGATGTTCGTCGAGTAATGCCTATTTCTATATAATATCATTGATAAATCGATAATAAATGACAAAATCAATTTAAAAAAAGATTATCTGTCGATTTAACGATTAAGCCACTTTAACGATCTGATAAGATTAGTAGTGAGCGCTTAGGTTAAAACCGACTAAAAAGCCTACCTGTCATAATTAATTAATTGCTAGTGAAAGACATCTTCACGCCTGAGCCCAGTTACATCATCATAGGTTCAGTAATAATACATGAGCATTGCATCTTCATACACTCATGAGCATACACTTTCATCATAATCATCGTCCACAGCCCGACTTCGCCCACTGCTGAGCATATGCCTCTCTTTGCTTGTGCCGATCCCCACGCTCGTGTGTCAGCCTCATCCAGGTTCTTTCCGCGATGCAAGTAACAATGTTGTCCGTCCCTCTCGCCGCTGGATGACCGACACTTCGCATATCTACACTTTAATGCTACTCAAATCTGGTGTCAATAAAATACTCATATACTTTCCAAATTACTCAAAAAATAGTAGATGCTCTGTAGGTATGAGACACACGTACAGCTAGATTATTGACACACGTGTCTGTGCCTGCTTCAGATAACAACGTAACATGATAATTCGCACTAAGGATATCAAATAAGATAAGGAACGGTGCAGATTCCGATATCATTTGGCACTTTGAAATGCATAATACCAAAACCATATAATACCACACCACCACCACCATACCATACCAACCATAACCCGTTACCATATAATATTGATAGGTACCTAATTTTTTAGAGATTGTAATATCTGAAGTGATATGATTCACGTTGATAAGATCACGGGATCAATATTTTATATGATTTTCTTAAGACATTTTCAGTAGTGGTCAAAGATTACAGTGAAGTATAAGCATGTGTTAGAGGGTGTGTTATGTTAAATACTTACGAATACTACTTTGATATCAAACAAGCCACCAGGAATAGACATCCACATTACTTTGTAATCTGTGATACAGCTGCTTAATACAGTATAAATTAATAATGCTGGGGCAAGCGATTCATGTAGTCTCAAGAAGTTCATTTTTATGGTTACGTATCTTCATAGCAACCAAAATTTCTTAACCTTTATTTGAGCTTCGAGTCAGTACCTCTTTAAACTACCTTTAATGATTACTGAATATATTTTCAACTTGTTGAAGAGAACGTGAACGATGTCAGTTACTAAGGGCCAGAGGGCAAAGTCTCTGCCGGTGAGTTTTGATGCCTAGATCATGTGGACCAAAGTTCGTCGTTTTTTCCAGAGCCCTAAACCGATTCCCTTACTAAATATAAAACTAGTTTTTTCACGGAACTCTAAAACTGCATATCGCAAGTAAAATAATTTTATTGCTCACAAAAAAATTGATATAATACATATTATCATCAGTAGGTAGATGGTATTTGTAAGATAATTCGTTTCGCGGCATTTGCGCGGCGCGATGACGGCGCGCGGAGAGCAGGACAGCGTTGATTTAGACAATATTCTGGTGGAAGAGATCGGGCAGTTCGGCAGGTTCCAGCTGCGGACGCTGCTGCTGACCCTCATCGTTGTGATCTTTGCCGCCTTCCATGCCGAATATGTCTTCACTACGGCCAGAATCGAGTCTAGGTAAGAAGTTGTTTTTTTTTGTACGATACTACATGAGAGTTGAAGTAAATACAGAGTCATACTTTCAAGCAATTTAATCGCTTTTAGTTCGTGAGTATTTGTTTTAAACTTTTTATAACTTTTGTTTTTGTTTTGCTGTTGGTAAAAAAAAATACAGTGTAACTGTTCTGTCTATCTCAAGCTTGCGTGTGAAAGGACCAGCTTGTTTTACTACTTTCCTGAAATATATTAAGGATTAGTAAGGTATGCTTAGTAATGCTATGTACGAGTATATTACTTATAGGTTATATTACTTTTCTACATTCGCGTTCAAATACGTCACTAGAATTTCAGAGTAAAGGCATAATCAGTCAATCACCTTTAATAAACGGTCATCACTTTTGGACTTTATAATAAACACGTAACTTGCCACTTGATGAAGCTGTCAGAAGTTGATAATTTTTACCGTTGCCCTTTGTATTGTATCATAATGTAATGCTTTGTAGTACAAAAAAAATAAAAAATAAAATTGTAATTTTTACGAGTGAAAGACTCGAAATAACATTACATGGTGAATTAACATTATATGTGAATCCTTCCTGAAGTTGTGGTTGAATTAAATTTGTGTCTGTGAGTGTTTTTTTGGAAAATACTAACAATATGTTATGGTATAGGTGTCTGATCCCCGAGTGCGATGGCGAAGACCCGGAGTTCTCCCCAGCTTGGCTCGGCAACGCCGTGCCGAGCACGTCTGACTCCTTCGACAACTGTCAGCGGTTTAGTAATGTCTCCGCCCGACGAGCTGGCACCTGTCCCGCCGAACTATTCGACAGGAGCACCCTCCTGCCCTGCGAGCAGTATGTGTATGAAAACCAGCTGACTGTCGTTTATGATGTAAGTAATAGTTTTAATTTTTCTTCAAAGTCTCCAGAAAATAATGAATAATATAAAAATAAGCACTGTCTTTTTGCTAGTTCTGTAGTCGCGGAAACGGAAGTGAACCTAATGTTCACTCTCACCCCCACGGGCCGTGTTACGCCATAACGAACAGTGAAATCATATTTATATTACTCCTATTGTGATGAAAAAAGCTATCCCATTGTTTGATAATTGCAAAAAATAGACAATCTTTCGAAAACGTTCCAAAGCCGTAGAAACATACAGTCGTAGGACGAACCGTGCTGCGGTGTAGCCAAAGGTGAAAAAGCATATTTTTATGAAAGCACTCTATCAAGTAGGTAAACAATTGGATTGTTTGCTTTCATATGAATCAAAATGAAGAATATTGTAAAGGCAAGATAAATTTATACGTAATGATATTACGGGGACCATGATCGGTCTTGCTACGGCGTAGCACGGAGCTTGCTACGCCGTAGGCGGCCGTAAAAAGCTTAGTTCTAGTAATTTTCAAGTTTCGAAATAACACTACCTATAGCAAATTTTGCAGTGAAGACCATTTTTGTCTATATTTTTTATATAAGTGATTACTTATGTACTCGCAGTACGACTTAGCCTGCGACGAATGGCGCCGCACGCTGATCGGTTTTGTGCGCACGTTCGGCACGCTAGCGGCGTTGCCCATCACCGGCTACGTGTCGGACCGCTGGGGCCGCCGGGTTGCGCTCACCATTAACGCCTTCAACACGGGCTGGATCGGCCTCACACGGTACTTTGCCGGCACCTACATGGGCTTCATGGTGTCACAGTTCGTTGAGGCGACGTTCGGCGCCGGAGTCTTCTCCTGTATTTATATTTTAGGTAAATGCCAAATCACGATATTCAAACAGTGTTTTAAGGAAATATCTCATGTATGTTTTTATATTCGTTTTGGATATTGATGTAACCTAATTGTCAACTTTCAGTTTTGGAGCTTGTGGGTCCCAAATATCGTGTCATCGCCGGAGCCACCCTGAATACGTTCTTTGCAGTGGGCCAAGTGATCATGGGGCTCATAGCGTGGGGTATTCCAGCGTGGAGACCGCTCACTCTGGCGCTATACATCCCCCAGCTATTTACTCTCGCGTACTTCTGGATCGTGCCGGAGTCTGTGCGTTGGCTCATGAGTAAAGGGCGATACGAAGAGTCAGAGGCTCTGCTAAAAGAAGTGGCCAGAGTGAACAGGAAGCAGCTATCGGAGAAGTCACTGGACGCATTGAGGAGAACTGCAGAGATAGAAAAAGAACGTAAAGCATGGGAGAAGGAGCAGAACGTCAACGAGTCATGGCTGATTGTGAAGGTGTTCCGACACAAGCGGGTGCTGTTCCGCTGCCTGGTGTCCCCTCTGTGGTGGATCAGCATGACGCTCATCTACTACGGGCTATCTATCAACGCCGTCAACATGTCGGGGAACGCTTATGTCAACTACATGGCCGTGTCGGCCGCAGAGATCCCGGGGTTCTGGATAGCGGTGCTGTTCCTGCCAATCGTTGGGAGGAAGCCGGTGCTGATAGCTGGGTTCTGGCTTTGTGCTGCATGTCAAGTTGCTTATATTCTCATGCCCAATGGTGAGTTTGATATCATCTTTTTAATTTTTAGGGTTCCGTACTTCCGAATGAAACAACGGACCCCTTATAGGATCACTCGTGTCTGACTGACTGGCTGGCTATTTTTCTCTCCGTCTATTACAGCCAATTTGCTCCGAATCGACTGGACCAATTTAGTTGAAATTTGGTTCACATATGAATTTCTGTGACCCAAACACGGACGTGTTAAGTAAATAAATGAATTTTGAATACGGCGGTCACTTTTCGAGGTCAAATTGGAAAAAAAATAAAACAAGTTTTGCAAACTGTACAGTGTGAGATATCACTTGTTGTGAGGATCTCAATTTTAATAATTTTAAAGATATTTATAAAAAATTATGAAAATTGACCATTCCGAAACTAGCCAGAAAAAACTAAGTCAGAGATTACAGGAATACCTATAAGAAGTCTATGGTCTTAAAATAACATGGTAAATCTCTCAATATTGTGCGTAAAAACTTACGTTTGCAGTTGGAATGTATGGGAGAACATGTTTTTCAACTACAATGTTAAGTTTGTTCTTGAGATAAATAAAAACGTCCCAACTACGGAACCTTCATTGTGCGTGGCTGACAAGTACTTGGCCGGTTTTTTTATGTGGAAACTTACTAACTAGAATGTTTATTGTTTATATCGATTGTATATGTTGGACAATTCCACGTGGAAGTTGCGGAGTCTCCTACTAAAGCAATTTCTTGCTTAAAAGATGACTCGAAACGCTGTAAAGAAACGCAGTTGCGTTTATTGTTTTATTTTTCCCAGACATGTTCGGTCTGTCGCTCGCGGTGTACTTGGTCGGCAAGAGCAGCATCTCGGCGGTGGTGACGTCGCTGTACATGTACACTGCCGAGCTGTACCCTACGCAGTGCCGACACAACCTGTTCGCCTACTCCTCCATGGTGGGCAGGATCGGGTCCATCACCGCTCCTCTCACTCCAGCTATCGTAAGTATAGCATGTAGCCTTTTATTTACGAAAATTTTCGTTTAAAATAGGTTTTTATTTTTATTAATATAACCGTATTTATATTTTATATAGATTCTTTTCTACTTTGTCAATGTGAGAACGCTGTAGGCTTAGTGAACTGTAGATTTATTGACCATCTTCTATTTTGTTATGTACCTGGTACTTGTTGAAACACCTACACTTGTCTCCTATACCTATTAATACTGTTATTTGAAAATATTGTTAAGGCCAATTATTTAAAAAAAGTAACCGTGGAGTTTCTTGCCGGCTCTTCTCCATAGGAAACGACCAATTGGAATCATGCACCTAGCTTCTGACGTTTCATAAGTGCCCTTGTAGGTTTATTTGAAGTAAAATATTTTTAATTGAATTGAAAAGTAAGTATAAGTACTTATGCGTTACCAGCGCCCACAGCATAGCACGTTGTGCGTTAGATGGGATTGTTACGTCATTGAGTACGTACTACTCCAGACTTTACATAGAATAAGATTGTTATTTGGATACTGACATTAGTTTGATGTTTTCTTTACTAACACTATTGAATGGTTTCTCTGAGGTCTGAAAATAAAGGTTTATTATTATTATCAACTTTCTTACTGTGTACCATAATGTATAAAGTTGGTAGGGAAATAATAATATTAGTCACAATTATGGACCCTGTCGGGCACAGCATAGATCAAGTAGGAGAGAGGAGGAAGAGCACTGGGTGTTTAATGTGATACATTTTATTATTAGTTAAATAGGTAGTAAGCTTAACTCTTTTATTAAAACATAATTGAATTTAATTATTGTTTTATAAATTATATACATTTAATTTTTTAATAACTTTGTAAAAACCATTTATTTTAAATATTATTTATTATTTACTTATTATTATTATGATTTATTACGTAATTAATATTTATCATCCCTAAGGTAAATTATTTATTAGACGCTTCATAATTTTTTATATAGTGTATTTTTCGTGTTATGAGTAGGTAGGCGTATCTTTAATAGTGAGTATTTGTAGATACAAATAGATAGTTATGAAGTTAATTATAATCTATCATTTAAGTATTCGCATAAGCTATAGTAGCATTTGCTTACAAGGAAAAGCTTCAATTTATTGGTAAAGGTGTTATATACTTAAATTCTTTATTTTTTCGGGTAACTTATTATATTTTTTTATGAACTTGACAAAAGTACTATAGGAGTGCATTTTTAGTCGCGATTGTGGTAAGTTTAGTCTATTTTTATGTCTTAAAATAGACTGTCCTTAACTTTTTGAGACATTTTGATCTGGATTCACTGATTTTGAAAAAATTGTACAGTCAGCAAGAAAATGGGCAGTTTTCACAAAAACGTTTTTTGATGCCAATCGATCGTGTTTCTGATAAGGATTTAAAAACTACTAGACCAACTGAGGTTTGAGTACTAGAAAAGTCAGAAATCACAAAAAACTATTCCCATCTGAACAAGAAAGAAACAAGAAAGACAACTCAGAAACTCCAACATACTTTATTATGATAGACAGACTAACCAAATAGAAACCAAAAGTTTAAACTTCGAACGAATACGTGTTATAATTTTATTTACTCTACGAACAAGATAGTTTGTTGCTTGTGATGTCTGACGTTCTGAGAAGAAAACCAGCCAAGTGCGTGTCGGACCACGCACAATGAAGGGTACGGAATCCTTCATTGTGCCTAGTCCGACACGCACTTGGCTGGTTTTTTGGTTGGGATGAATTTATCTCAAAAACAGACTTGTAATACATACATCGATATACGTTACTGTCAATTCTCTGCAAGTGTAAGTTTGTATTTTTTTTTTGTGTTGTAAAACTATAAATTACCGATTTTCGGCCTTTTCCCTTTACTTATGAGACCTTGCTGTAGGTTTTGATTTATTTGCGAGTATCAAAATAATTATGTCGTATAAATAGCCGTATTTTTTATTGCGTTGACTTAGAAGCTTAATTTTTTAAAAGTTCAAAGGACCACAGACCTACGTATTAGATGTTATTTCAACTTGATACCTCCACGTGTTCCTGAGAAAAAGGGTCGTGGGAGACTGATGACGGACAACGATGTGTTCCTAAAAAGGTTCTGTATTTTCCTTTTGAGGTACGGAACTCTGAAAATGACCTCAAATTATTTATAACTTTCAGACTTGTTTGGAAAACGTTAAAAAAAACTGTCCTCTACAAAAGACAGAAAAATCCACCCTGTATAGAGACACGGTAGGGATAAAATCTCAAGTTCCTGAAAGTGGGGGGGGGGGGTTAAAGCTATAGGTGACTCCACTATTTACTAAGATTCTAATTAGTTTTTATTGTAGGGTAAATAGCGTAGGCGCGTCAGTGCTTTTGCACCATAACATGACACCGTATTTAAGCCATGCGTAGGCGTACGCACAGGGGCGTAGCTAGTGGGGGGCGGCGGGGGCGGTCCGCACCGGTGTCACCGGTTCCGGGGTGACACCCGACTGTATAAAAAAAATGTCACGCTTTTTATTCAAAAATAATTTGGGTTTGAAGCTATTTTAATCAAGTTATCCCAACAAAATAATTTAATTTATCAATTGTGTTTTGATTTGATTGTTTTGTGTTTTTATTTATAAATGCATGTATTTTTTTAAATAAATGTTAACAAGAAATTATTCACTCTAACCACACATTAGACCATGATTTTTTTCCAGTGTACACACTGTTATTTTTATGTTCATGTCTCTATATGGCGCGATCGGTCGGGGATCCCCTCAAAATGTTATCGTTTTATTTATTCATACTACACTAACTATGATTGGGGATTCCTCTGAAATAGTCGTTGCTTGTCGCCTGTGTCATTGCTCATTTCTTTAGCGAATTTTGTTTGACGTGAAGTGAATATTGTTGTTATAAAAGTAAAGATTTCATTCTTGGGTGACACCACAATTATGCGCACCGGGTGCCACCCATGCTAGCTACGCCACTGCGTACGCATAGGACGTCACTAGTGCAGTTGTGAAATCACGTTACTGATCTTGCATCTAATTTTATGGAACCTGACACCTGTCTTGAAACAACAAACAAAGAACAAACTAAATCTGTGCTACACAACAAACTGATATAAGCTTTTAGAATCTCAGATAATATCAAGTGAATACCAACACACACTCAATGTCATACATGACATAGTTCAAATTCCATTACAAGCGATTTTATACCCGACTACGGTTAACTATGGCTTTTTACGGCGAAGCAAAAAAGAGGGTTATGATTTTGACCGATATATGTATATGTATATTCATATATCTTCTAAACTACTTATCATATTTTTTTTATTGAGCAAGTTTGCGTATCATTTGAAAGGGCTTAATTAATACATTTCAAAAATATTCCATTATATTTCCAAAATAATTTTAATTAAAATAAAAGTTATAAAAACTAAAACCCAACTACGACAACAACGCCAACCAAAAAAGTATAAAAAATAGGCATCCCAGACAGACAAATTAAAAATCCAGAGTGACACGTAATACGAATACGTGTTTTTTTACCTTCTGCCCTTTTCCGTAATACTTCCAAGTTGGTGGCAGTTACTTGGCTATTTAGTATTTTTAGGACCCCAAATTAGGAATTATTTGTGGTTCATAAAAAGAGGCGCAATCATTATATTAGAGTGTCCAAAACTACTCACTTTTTGTTCTTGACTTTGTGTCCTCTAGAAGGCGCCATATTCAGTTTAATGTGACGTCACATAGGCTATAACCAACGGACTAAATGTCGTTAGAACTAACAGCATGTTTCCTGCAGGGTGCTGCGACCTTTGATGATTTGCCATTCATCATGTTCGCGGTGCTGGCCTTCACGTCAGGCTTCCTGGTGCTGCTGACGCCGGAGACCCTTGGCACCAAGCTGCCGGACACCCTGGAGCAGGCCAACAACCTCGGAACCTCCAAACAGGAGAAGTACTCAACTTGAAGATCACAATTTATTACTTAAGGCGAAGTTCACCAATGAAACTCCACGAAATATGCCATAGTTGTAGTAATGTCAGGGGTACTTTTGCAGGCCTATTTGCCATAAAGGATATACGAGTATTTTGTTTTATTACATTACAACACCTACAAAATATACGACCTCAAAATTTTTTGGAGAAATAGACAGGTTTTCTGCTTATTGCTTAGTTCAGGGCTTCCCTAACTGTGCGTCGCAACGCCCTCGGGCGTCGTGAGGCGATTGTCCTGTGATTTCAGCCGCTCCAATACGCCAAAGACAAAGTGTTTGAATTTTTGAGCTCAGTTTCCCATGAAGATCGTGCCATCATTACTGCAGCATTGAGGGTTCTATTAACATTTGCGACATCGTACTTGTGCGAAACAGGCTTTTCGGGGCAATAAGGAACCAGTACAGGTTGCAAATATGTTATTTGGAGTTTTGTAACTTGTTACTAGGCTAGAACTACACACTGGTAGGTACCTACTTTTTGGCTAGAAGGGGGTAAACAAAAACAAAAAACGTCGCAAAAAAATGGTAAGCTCCCAAGGGCGCCACAGTAAAAATAAGTTTGGGAAGCCCTGGCTTAGTTAATTAACTATAACTTAGCATATCTCCTTCCGACCTTCCTTTCGAAACTGGAGGACGTCGGTATAAGCTCACGATTTTTTCAAAAGTTATCTCACTAATCGTATATAGTGTATTAGAGTTAGTTCCCACGTGAGTAGTGAGGAAACTACCACCTTCGGAGTCTCGCGAGGTAGTGTGCTGGGCCGACCTTATTTCAGAGGGGCAATTCCCGTAATTTTTAAGAACATTCGCATCTCATTCACAATCTGTCAAATATACAATCAATTTACCAAATTTTTTTACAAGTTTGACAGATTGCGACTAGAATGAAAACGTTTTTTAAGTACGAGAATTGGCCTTCAGGTTTACGTTGCCAGGGTTGCGAGTTTGTCCGAAAGGGATATCGCGGCCCCGGCACACAGGCAACGGAAGGAACACGGGTGGGTTTTAGTCAGTAAAAGTCTGACATGCCCTCCCCCTCCGCCCAGAGCGGGAGAAGTTATTTGATAATTTCGTACACTCAAAAAAAAAAAAGAAAGATTTACATTAAGAGGGCCCGTCCCGGTGCGTCTATCGTGCCGTACCGTAACGCGAGCATGGTCGAAAAGCTTGTTGTTTCATCGAGCGCAAGTGAGAACTGCTAACAAACAAGCGAGAACGCGATAACATTGTACGAAAAATTGGGTGTAAAACATTGTATCAGGAAATACGTGTTTTTGAGTAAACCTTATAAGTTTATGTTTTTTTTTTTTATATTTAAAATTTCCATTACATATGCGAGATTTCTATGCAGATGTTTTCTTTACTTTTACCAATTATGAGTATATTATGACCGGCCAAAGTTCGGGTAAAATTTGTGCAAAAAAGCAGATTTTTGGAGGCTTATACTGAATTTGTTTCTCGATTTTTTTTATTTTTTGCTTTCATAGAAACCTAGATATAGTGTACAAGATACAAATGACATTAAAAATTTAAATAAAGATGTGTTACAGCGCCATAATCACGTACGAGCGTTTGTATGAAAAGTATGACGGGTTGGCCGCTCTTAACGAGCTATGCTGCATATCTCTCACGAACTCTAAAATATTCACCTATGCTGATGATACAGCAATTATAGTCTATTGGGAACATGTTAGAGCTGCTGCCCAACTGTCACTTGAAACCGTTATTAGTGGGTTGCGGCTAAATCTCCTCACTCTGAACCTGGATAAGACTTACTACATCCCTAACCACCTATAGACTTAACCTTTAACGCTCACAATTGTAATGGCCAAACGCACTGCTTTTTTTCTGTACCTTCGTGAGGTAAATAATGTCAAGTAACTGGGAGTTGCGATTCACGGCGGACTCAACTGGTACACCTAGATATGATAAGTCTGGTACTACTAGTTAGAAGAATGATTTAGATATTAAAGCTTTTTAGGGCTTCTGCTGACCTCAACACGGTTAGAATGGTGTATATTGCTATTTGTCAGTCCGTCATCTCCTATTGCATCACATTATGGGGAGGTGCAGCTAAGACTAGGTTTCCAAATTGGAGCGAGCACAAAGAGCAGTCCTTAAGGTGATGTTAAAGAAGCACTTTGTAACGGAACGTTACATGAATAATCATGTTTTGTTTATGGTACTAATGATATAGGACAAGTAATAGATTATAAATTAATGCTTTGTTCTTTGTTTGTGTACGACTTGGAACGCGCCGGGTAGGTACGTGTGCGGTGCGGGGCGGATGTTCGGAGGGAACGAATGATGTGAACGGGATCGCGCCCGCGCAGGAGACGGAGTCCGGCCAGTCGCTTCTAGGCTGATGTGAGAGTGCACGTACCGCTTTGAGTCCTGTCAAGCGCCCTAGCAGACACGACCGTTATTAAAATTATTTATAATCCTTAACATTTTCAACGAGTTTATTAAGTGTCAACTAAGTTCAGTGAAAATCCCGTTTTAGGGTAAGTTTTGAATAGCACACAAATCACGCACATCATAATCATGTATTGTTTTGCCAATAATTATTCTGTGTAATATTATATAAACTTCTTGTCTTCTTTCTCAATTTCTGTCGCTTATTCAAATTCATCACATTAAGTAAGCACTATTTAGGAATAGCCTCAGAAATCGCTAATAATGCTTTATCATTTACCATTAACCAATACCACGAAAATATGTGCAAGCCCCGTTGAGCTATTAAAAATCCGCAATGACCCTAAGTCTTCCGTAAATGAGGTATGCAATTTTTTCAGTAATGTTGGCAAAAAGCTGGCTGACAACATTATATCACAACACCACGCCCCATTACCTCAGACTAACGATCAGCCTCATCTAAATACTATAGACCCCCCCCTTGTAAACTCTCTTGCGCTCTTGGAAGTAGATGAGGCTGAAACCGAGTCGCTAATCCTACAGTTACGCAATGACTGTGCTATTGGATGGGATGGTATATCGCCTCTTTTATTGAAAAACTGTCGCCACGTACAGATACCGCCACTTACCTTCATATACAACCGCTGTCTACAATTGGGTGTGTTTCCGGATGCTCTTAAAAAGGCGATGGTGCATCCTATACACAAGGGGGGGATCAGAATCTGTGTCAATAATTATAGGCCTATATCAGTTTTGCCGACACTTTCTAAGATCCTTGAGAGGATCTTAAACAATCGTCTCAGGACCTTTCTGGAAAAATATGAAATTATAGCGGACAACCAGTATGGCTTCCGTGCTGGTGTTTCAACAGAAGATGCTGTGCTAGGATTAACACAAGTGGTAGCTAAAAATCTAGACAAGAAAACTAAATGTTTAGGTATATTCCTAGACCTTTCTAAGGCATTTGACACAGTTTCTGTTCCGATCCTAACCTCAAAATTAGAACACTTAGGTGTACGTGGCGTGTCACTTGAAATATTTAAAGATTATCTCAATAATCGCACCCAGAGAGTTAAAATTGATACCCACCTCAGTGAGGAGGAGTTTGTTACTTTCGGCGTCCCTCAAGGCAGCATACTGGGCCCCACCTTATTTCAAATTTATGTGAACGACCTTTGCAAAATGAACCTCCCAAGTACTAAGATATATACATACGCTGATGACACCGCGATCTTAGTTCACGGCCCTACTTGGGATGCTATCAAATCTATAGGGGAGTCGGCAGTAGCGGAAGTAATGAAATGGCTTAACTTCAATCTTCTTACCTTAAACATAAACAAATCCTGTTTCATCCCATTTGCAATTAGGCGAAAGACCGCACCGTCACACAGTTTTTCAATTACTGCCCATTCATGCTCTAACCGATCAGCACCATGCCGTTGCCCAGCACTAACTAGAAGTGACAACGTTAAGTACCTAGGAGTCCACATAGATGACGGACTTACATGGAAAAAACAACTTGACGCTGTCACGACTAGAACTTTGCGCCTCATACATATATTTAAATCCCTCCGAAACTCTGCTAATGCCGATTTATTGAAGATGGTGTATTATGCACTATGCCAATCGGTCATAGGATATTGCATCTCAGTATGGGGTGCTGCAACGAAAGGTCATATCCTGAGGGCAGAACGAGCACAGAGAGCCGTACTAAAAGTAATGACAAGGAAGCCCCATAGATACCCAACAACACAACTGTACGCAGACTGCAAGGTTCTTACAGTCAGTCAGCTCTTTGTGCTTCAATCTATCCTAAGGAAACATAGCAGCCTTCCCCCGTCTAACCCAACAAAACGCATTAACCTTCCCTCAGGCACCCAACACAGGACCACTTTCGCAAGGCATCAGTATTATGTAATTAGCGCTTACTTTTACAAAATCATTCATAAAAAACTGAATATATTAGACCTCAACAAACACAACCTAAAATTAAAAGTGACGGAATGGCTACTCAAACAGGACTATGCCGAAACGGAGTCTTTATTTACCTACATTGCCTAATAAGCACACACTAATCCCCATGCTTGCACGAATACTTCTATCCTTGCATCCATATACACTCGTACATACAAATCCCCCACTCACTTACACACCAACACCACATCACCTACCTATCCTCACTCTTATACAAATACCTACACACCTACATTCACACTCATTCACCCTCACCCTCCCACTCTCACTAACTCATAAATAATTTAAATATTAAGTAAATTATAACTTGTTTCCCTACTGAACGTAAATCGACACAGTCCACTCATACATATATCAATTGGAACCTCACTGTGATACACTGTCTCTTAAGATACAGGATACCCTAGTTTAAGAGACAGAGTTCAATCTATTGTGTACAGATTTCTGCAGCATCCAAATGTTTTATGTTTATGTTCTCTACCACAAATTAAAAATTGTAAACCTATAGTGCGATTTTCTGTATATGTTTTTTGGGAAATAAAGATAATAATAATAATAATAATAATCACGCTATTTAATTTCCTTCTACCGTCGAGTACCTACAATATTAGTTTAAAAATTTAAATTCTAAACGTTTTAACCGTTTCATAATTATCGTTATTTTATTGTTTGCTTTTGGCCCGAGCTTGTTTTATAATGTAAACTCCGTTCTGGTTAGTACCACCACGTCAATACTACTACAATCAAATAGGTATCTCTTCCTCGTTGTCGTCGGTGGTACCCCAGCACGGAGGTTATTATTCCGGGTTCTAATCAGCTGGAACGGTGGTTTCCAGGTTTCGGCGGCTGCGCCTTCTGTGACGTCACCGTGCAGCAGAGCACTGAACTACGGCCAACTTCCATCTCCGGCCAGCGGCGGGAATTCGCCTGCAGCTACAGGGGAGTACCTATCCCTGCAGAAGTGACAATAGACTTCCGTAACCCACGACCCACAAATCTTTGTGTGCCTTCGGCTTTACCAGCTTGGTTTTTTTATCATCATTATTATACTTTTGAAGGTACACACCCGTTTTTTATTCATTTGCCAATTATCAGTTGGGAATCGAACGGGTGGAGGCTACAACTTCAGGTATCCTACTTCACAATTATACAAAGATGTAAGAGTGCTTACTGTAAGACAGCTGTTTGTGCTTCGATCTGTTCTCAAAAAGCACACCAAGATCCCCCCACCTGAACAAACACGTCGTAGGAAAAAGCCTCTTTTTGTCACGGAAATCCACAAGACCGCTTTTGCTAGTCGACAGCATTATGTTCTTAGCTCACATTTATACAAAAAAAATCATAATAAAGCAAATATTATTGAATTGGATGGTTACAGGGTAAAAGCTAAAATAGAAGAGTGGTTAACTGATCAAGAGTTGCTGACTGTTGATGACACTCACCCGCACCCGCTCTCACTCGGACTGGCTATTGAAGATTTACTTACCTGGATCTGTTGATTCTATTACATTCGTTTTCCATCTTCCCTACGGCACCACCCCCCTCTCATCTCCACGCACACACACGTACACTCAACACTTCCCACATAACACGCCACCACACCCCACACACACAACATACATAAATACATACAAAACCAGCCACCAAAATACACTAACATACATATCTGTACATACACTTAGACTACACACGTTTTCTTCCCTATCTTTGACAATATCTCATTCTAAAACTTGTATGCTCACAGTAATCGATCGAACTTAATGTAATGCGAAGACACTGCCCCCAAAGATACAGGATTTTCCTAGTTTGGGGGGCAGGGTACCTACTTATTGGACTTTTGACCTCATTACCTACCTTTTGTATAACACCATTCTGTCAAACTTAAGGCTTGTGCAGACCAGCGCGACTTGTCGCGCGACGCGACACCGGTTATTGTTATACTGTGAAGTTTTCTTAGAAATTGTATTGTTCGTGTCGCGTCGCGCGACAAATCGCGCTGGTCTGCACAAGCCTTAATTGTCAAAGTTTATGTTTTATGTGAATAATTTATTTATTTATATATTATCTAAATGTTTCTGTATAAGTTTTACTAAAAGCAAAAATATTATCACGTAGCTTTACAGTTTAAATAAGGTAATTTTAACTAGAGAAACACTAGATCTTGGATGATAAATTACACCTTGACATTCATATTGGTGAAATTATAAATAATGGCTTCAGTATGTACGGTTTCCGACGACAGCCACAGAATTCGTCCGCCCTTAAACATATTTTCTTATAAAAATTTCTAATCGGGTCCCAGTTAGAGTACGCTGTTGCGGTATGGCATCCCTTCTATCTAAACTAATATTATAAAGAGAAAAGATTTGATTTTTGTATTTTTGTTTTTAATGGATAAACTCAAAAAATACTAAACCAATTTTAAAAAAAAAAATCCTTAGAAAGCTACATATCGTGAGTAAGATGGGCGTATTTTATTTTTCAGAAAAATTTAAGATCCCTGCGAAAATTACAATAATGTCACCCAAGGTATTTAAAATTTGCCTAGAAAAGTCATTATTTGGCGTGCGCTGCGAAAACTATTGATGACACATAAAATAATGTACCACATATTTATATTACTCATCATTACCTACAAAAAAGTCCACGAGGCTATAAGGCTAACTATTATAGTTAAGTCACAATAACCGTTTTGTGTTAAAATTAGTCAATCAAAACACGGGTAGAATCGAAAGATGATAATATTCGTATTTTGAAAATTATTAATCCTCGTCCAACTAAATAGTTTCATAATCAAGTTTGATTATCATCACACTATGACCCTTAGGACCCGAGTAAAAGTCAGAAAGAACGCTAAGAGAAAACGAGGTAACAGCGGAGGCGGGCGATGCGAAGGAACAAGAAATTTCACGCGGATGAAGTCGCGTGTAGAAGCTAGTAGGTATCGAAATACTCAGACTCGATTGCGAAAGTTCAAAGTAAGTTTTTGAAAGCCATGCATTACCGTTGTTTTCGTACGTATGCATCATATGCTGATCTTCTGAATAGATATAAGCTAACATAATCGTAAAGCCAGACATATTCTTTTAGAGACAATGTTTTTGTTTGATTTATGTAATAGTGCATGTGATTGTATGAGTATCCATACAATCACATGCACTATTATGTGTTAATTATATTAGTAATATTACTAATAAGATTAGCTAGAACCACCATAATCCGTGGGGTTTTTGGGCTATTTGCCGTATCTTCTAGTCATACGAACGCAGGTTTACGCACACCCCTACCTCGCCTTACTGGTCAATATAATAATCTCTTTCAAAATAACGACATCCTTGCTATTAATCCAACTGATAAATTTAGAGGCCTTGTTAGGAAAACTATTTTGAAAATTGCTCCGTAATATTAAACTCTTAGACTGCAATATTTATAATTTAATGTTTATATTTTTTATTTTTTGCATGCCTTTTTAATTTTCCGCTACACATTAACGTAACTTTATTGTACATATCAAATTGTAAGCACATATCGCATTAATTTTAAAACTTGTTTTTATTTTATGTGGAAAATGTCGTGGGTATTACTCACTCTGTAGCTCAAATTTTGTGTAATCCTGTAATGTGTAATTGTTTATTTTCCCAAATAAATGAAATAAAATAAATTAATACTCTCCCAGCATATGATAAAAAAAATTATAGGGAGGTATGTTGCACTTTTTAATTCAGGTACGTAAAAAAACGGCGTTTTGTCGAACTCCTGCTTTAAATCTACGGATATTTGATGTTCGAGCAACACATTGCTATATCGCCCTTAACTGATAAATCGAAAATGATCTTTATGATTTTTATAAATGATAGCTAGCATGCTAAGATTATAATATTGGTTATGTTTTTTTTCAAATTACGTATGTGGTTTATAGAACAGCCATATTGTTTTGTAAATCTATGAGTTGTGAGCTTGTTTGAATAGGTGCAGTTGCAGCTATTGTTTTCTTTAATATGACGGTAGACATAACGAAGCGCAGCTGCAGCTGGCTGGGTTAGCAAACTTTATCAAACAGTTCGTTCTGCCAGTTGTGCCACACCATACCTAAATCGTTTTGTTTAATTTAATATAATTATTTATTTATTTTCTCACCACAATGTCCTTAAGAAATAATAACACAAAATAATTTCTATATACGAGTATTTACTGTGACAAGATTGTCCGGCCTAAAGAAAAATATTTTGAGAAACTGCAATGGTGCCGAAGTCTATATTTCAAGCCACCAGGTTTCCGCCCCAAGTACATAATTAAGGTCTCCCGTACATATCAAGAAATATCTGGGTATTTTGCTTTCAACACGTAAACGTTGTCAATCCAAAATAAGAAAAATAGCCATACCTGGAAGACAATAAGCTCCTCAGTGACCACCAGGATGGCTTTCGTCGTGGTCGATCAACTGGGGATCTTGTTGTGTTATGTTTCGCATTGCTGGGGTGAGGCCATTGAGAGACACGGCGAAGCTCTTGCTGTGTCGCTTGATATCTCAAAGGCAAGCCACTCTGTTGGGTAAGCTTCCCGCATTCGGTATCACTGCTGACTTTTGCAACTGGATTTCCGACTTCCTGAGTGATCAGAGGGGTCATAAATGGCTGCTCATCGGATCATATGGCTATTGCGTTCCTTAGGGGTCTGTTCTTTCTGCGACTCTATTTCTACTGCACATCAACGACCTGCTACAGCTTGGTGCTATTGGTTACGCAGATGACAGCACAGTCTCAGAAAGATACCTATCCAGTGCAAGATCCAGCAGAGATGAAACGTCTACTCTTAGAGAGGCCATGGTGGAGCGAATGAATTTCACTTTAAATCTCTTTTCCCAGTGGGGCGATGACAATCTGGTCAAGTTCAATGCTCTGAAAACAAAGGCGTGTTTTTTCACTGCTATAAGGAGCCAGTTTCTGTTATCTTCTACTTTCCGAGGTGCAACTGCACTAGTTACCGACCGCCTAGAGCTTTTGGGTATGGAGTTGAAGTCTGATCTCAACTTTGGCTCAACCATCGAATCAAAAGCACAGACTGCAACCAAGAAGCTGGGCATCCTAAATAAGGTGAGGCGATTTTCACATCTGGGCAGCTTTTAAGTTTGTACAAAGCACAGATCCCGTCCTGTACGGAGTATTGCAGTCATTTATGGGATGGCTCAGCAAAATACCAATTTGCTGCACTTGACTCGGTGGAACGCAGAGCCAAAAGGCTTATAGGCGACGAAACATTGATAGCTAGGCTTCACAGCCTAGTTCATCGGCGTAATGTTGCTTGTCTGTCAGTCTTCTACGGATGTACTAGGAAGAATGTACGCAGGAGCTCCTCGTCCTCATCCCACCATCGCCCTTTTACTATCGGACTACCAGGCGTACTGCAGGGTACCATCCGCACTTGGTTAATATTCCGTCTAGTCGTACTCAGCGCTTCTCCTCCACAATTATTATGCGCATGGCCAAAGTGTGGAACTCTCTGTCAGCGTCTGTGTTACCTTCCCCATTTAACCCGTCAGCCTTAAAAGCAAGAGTGAACAGGCATCTTCTGGGCGCGCTCGATCTATCACGGACCTCATCCATCGCTTTTCATCAGACGAGATCAAGTTCAAGAGCAGGCCCATTCAACTCAATTAAAATTTGAACCCAGTAAACATATGTTGCTGCATAATTTTGGACGATCTTGTCCGAAAATAGAGCAGCGGTGGCCCAGTGGTAACCGCCTCGACTTATGAGATGTAGGCCGCGGGTTCAAACCCAGGCAGGTGCTTTACTTTGTGTAACTAATTTCATCAACACTGCTCTCAAAACGGTGAAGGAAAACATTGTGAGGAAACCGGCATGTCCAAGGACCAAAAATTCGTATACATGTGACATCTATCAATCCACACTGAGCCCGCGTGGTAGATTACAGCCCACTTCCTCTCGAAGAGAGAAGGCCTGTGTCCCAGCAGTGGGAAAATTATAGGCTGCTGATGCTGCCCAAAGGTTGTCTAGCACAAAAACCTTAGCTATATTCTATGATGCATTTTAATTCATTATTTTCGTTAAAGAAAGCATAATTATACGTATCACATTAATTTATTAGAATAAACATGCGAAAATCATAATAATGAGGTGCATTTGTAGTTGCGTGGTGCGGTGCGCGCGCGCAGGCGGCAGACGCGTCTATTAGCGGAGCGAGGCGCGCGCGCCGACCGCACACGCGACAATACGCGCACACACACACACTACATAGTTTCGGTCACAAGAAGCCTGAATTTCGTACGAATATTGTTGAAAAAATAGTGCAGTGATTGTAAAGTTCTGTTGACGAATTATTGGTGAGTATGATTCAGATTACTTTAATTAACTGTCTTGTGCGGTGCTTCACTTTATACTAGTTGCTATTACAAACCGGTACAATATAAATAAAAGATTGATTATTTAGTTATATTGTGTGCCGAGAATTTTTCAACATAAAACTTTCTCAATTTAATTTGAAAATATACTTACTTACCGCTTATTGTCCAGTGCTGCAGTGTTTTGGCAATAAAATGCTTTTAAATCCGCTTCCGCAAGCGATTACAAATGGTTTGATACCACTGAACCTATTATACCAGACTGATATTTAAAAAAAAGATTATTTTGAAGAGTAGTAGCTATATTCGTACCGATACAAAAACATTCATAATATTATGTTGTCAGATAGATAGAATATATTTTATAGAACACCAAAATTGTAACACAGATAATATACCTACAATATTGCTAATTCTATGGTACAATGGCGGTATTATTTCTACATTTATATATTCTGTAAAATTTATGGTGTACATACTAAGAAGTATTATATTCTATTATATTCTTATCGCTGACTCTACCAGATACCCTTTGGTTATTTGATTATTGTATCCCGTATCACCTTCCACTGCTGGACATGACCCTCCCAATTACTGCAATAAAACGTCAGCTACCGCCTTGATAATGGCCTTGTAGTTATCAGCAGACCGTCTAAGCTACTGCCTGCTAAGCCTCTCAACGTAAACTTTGTCTATTTTAGCGACCCTCACAGTAAAGGGAAACAATACTAAGTGATATGTCCAGCTAGCCAATTCTTAGTCGCACTTAGGGTATGAATGTCATGTAATAGGAGTACCATCTTCACTTTATTAGGGATATCTTTGTCAAATGTTTTAAGTCAAACGCACGATGACGGCTGAAGCACACGCTTCTACTTATTTTACTCAAGTTTTCAGTGCGTATAAATCATATGACTGCAGAATCTCAAATGTTCTGCCAAATTAATTAACTTATGTCCTCTTTGTCAATTTATTGGAGAAGCTTGTACTTATGTTTATTTTTATGACGGTGGTTGCAATGGGTAAACAAAAGTTATATACAAACACACATCCTTCAATATAACAATACTTGTCCAATATTTTTACAGCACTACATGCAACGTGTGGATGCATATTTCGTCGTCATTAGTCCATCCATATTATATGAGTTTGTGCATAAAGTATTGCTAAAATCGGTTGAAAAGACCGGTCACCTTTATCGTTTAATTTCCTATTCAAATGGCTTCTTCGATGTAGTGAGAAATTTAGCTAACATATAGAATACATTTTGTGATCGTTCATATAAAAAAACAAGGCTAAGCTGCGAGCTTTTTGGCTTTGTCACTATATCTATGACAAACCAATATTTGTACACTTAGTTTGCCATAAAATCTTGGACTTTGATTCGATAGACTTATAAGTGCGCTTTATGACCAATGGAACTATGTAAATCCAGTGGTCGTCTCTTAACATTTACTATCACAATGCCCGCAAAAATAATGGTTTTGTCTATGGCTTGTGTAAATTCAAATCATCATCATTTTTCTGCCCTAGTTCCACGTTACTTGGGGTCGGTGCAACACGTTTTCTCCTTCGGTCGTCGCGCTATCATTCGCTCCCTTTTCTTTCATATCATTTCTCACACAATCCATCCATATTTTCTTTGTCATTTCTTCCCCTCTCCATTACATTTAAATTCATCACTCTTTTATACATATGCATCTCATCCCTCATCATCACGTGTCCATACCAAGCCATACAATTTCCTTTTTCAGGTCACATGTATGCAGGTTTATAATGCTATGTATCTAATTACAAGCGACTGGCGCGCATATTATGAATGTAAGTGAAGTGAAAGTACCTAGTTATTGTCACACGTTGTAGCATTCCGTAGTATTTCGCTGAAAATACAGCCGAATTCACTAGAAAACTTTTATAGGCCGGTCAGCGAGGCGAGTCTGAAATTGGTAGAATGTACTTAATCCGCATGTAATATACACTTACATTTTATTTATTGGGTGTCAATGCATCACAAAAGTTTTTGTCTATCAGCGTTTACCTACATACGTATATAGCAACATAAATACCTACAACTCTTTTCGTTTCGTGTTTTATAAATGGTAGTCGTTTTCACGTAGTTATTTCATGTAAATATTGTTAGTTTCACTCGACTACTGCATGCCCACTATTACACGCATTAGCATATGACACTGCAGTTTAGCGCAAATGCACTATCTATGTATATAGAGTGGCTAATACCTAGAACCAGTAGTACAGTTTGCACAAATTGTAAACTGATAGGTAATATGCTTACTGCTTTCAGAAAGCCATAGAAAACTTATCTTGAATAGGTTCACTCAAATTATTTATTTCAATTAAACCATTTACAGGCACTTTTGAATTGTCAAGGAGTCGGTCAGTCAGAAATATGAAGCTAGTTGCCCATTCCAAAGTGTAGTAGGTACCTATGGAGAACCACGGGCAAGAAACTCCACGGACACTCTTTTAAATCAAAATATTATTACAAAATATTGGTTACATCATTCATGCTGAAATTAAAACAAACATGGGACAATACTCCTCAATGAAAACTTACTTGGGGTAGAACTAATAAACTTACGATCTAACTCAAAAGCACCCTCTCCTGCTGCTAAAAAGCTTTCTTTTGTATGATGAAATTATGATGACACCACGTGTCCCAACTATGGCTCACACAATCTCGAAGCAGTAGGAAATTGAACACGCTTTAACTATTTCTGTTCCGTACGCCGTCTCAAAACAAATACAAAAAGCCCAAACTCGAAAAATGTAAAGCAAGTTCTGTATCAGCGTATCTTTCTGTATAACTTGCCAATATATCTTGTGCGTGGTGCTATCGGATCCACATTGACACGAGATCGCGACCCGCCCGCTGATTTCTGACGCGCGCTCACTGATATCAGACCAGCGGTAACTCCAACCTAATGACCTCAAAAAATTAATATGCATAAAAAATAGGGGCAATGACTGCTCTATAAGATTATTAATGTTTCTTAAACGCTTTCTGAAAATGAAATCTTTTGTTTATGACATTGTATTGGGCTTATCATTTTTTTTTATTCCTAGAAACGCGTCATAACATCAACGCCGGCTGTTGCTGAAAATCAGCGCTGGGCTCTGTCTAGCATAGGCTCGCAGCATTATGCTGAGCGACGACCGTTTTGCGTGGATGTGACGCACATTTTCCCCCAACTTGTTCTTTTTTTGTTTTGTGTTCTTTCTTTGCGTTATGTTTACCGCAAATAAAAGTATTTTCTTTCTCTTTCTTTCTTTTTTTAAAAGAAGTACATATTTCTATTTGTTTTAAGAGTTCAGTGTTTTTAAATGTGAAAATGAGCTACTTTGTCCACATGGTCGACGAGCTAATTAATTATCTTATCTTGAGTGATATTGTTGTATTTGTATTGGTTAGGTTACAGTTGCATGCTATCTTACGACGCAGTTCATCATTGTTTTATATGACCTTAAAGGGCAAGCCTGATCTTGATGAAGTTACTAATTTCTTTATATGAAGATCGATATCTACATTGATGTAACTAATACATGCTACTTACTAGCGATCGTCACCCATGTTGATTCGTCGGTCTGATAAGTTAAGACATGTTCATCTTCATCTCTCTCTCTTATACTTTTGCAGTTTTTAGCGATATCAGTCTCTAGTAGATACTGTGATCATTATTGAGGCAGTTACTGTAACGGATACCGAGAAGCCTCAGAGCTACCCAACACATCTTTACATAGCTAACCTCTAAACCTTGCGTCATTCTCGATCCTACGTTACGCTTACGCATTTTTTTATGAGTTTTCTCTACACGTGTACTTTCAAGGTGCTGCGATAAATCTGAGGGATTCTGAAATTGCAGCCGCGGCACTTAACAGTTACGAGCCCATAACATCTGGACAATTTAATTACCAATTACAAAACCTGCGTGAATGTATTATAATATATTCTTCTAACACGTAACTTGTGAACTGCATCTGAGTTGGGTTCAGGCTTTGTCTCTGTAGATTCAAGACGAAATAAGCTTGAAGTGAGCTAGCAATAGTGTCAATCCCTAGCATATCTCTAGCATCAGGTTTCCACCTGCTGTAATTCTTCACAGCTCACTTCAAGCTCAGTTCACCTAACTTTACACGGTGCGATTTTTACAGAATAGACCAGCACGTGCACAGATAAACAATCACAATCTGTATTTTTTATAGAAAAGGTTTATCTGTACGCGTGCTGGTCTATTTTATAAAATAGACCCACGCGTACAGATAAACAATCACAATCTGTCATTTTGTCACTCTATTCTTCCGTCGACAAAACACGTTTCTAAGGTGGCCGTATTGTTACGGCAGCTGGGCTTAAATAATATTATATGCGTTGCCCAAATTGCGCCAAAAAGTTGGTTCTCAGCCTACATTTAAACACGTATGGTGCAACTAATCGACTGATGCACAAAATTTGAGTCAGCTTCTATACATAATTATAAACTAGCATCTACCCACGACTTTGTCCGCATAAAATTTCGGGCCCCGATCCACCGCGTCGCGAGCCATCGCTAATACTTCGATTTCGCTTACCGTTCTTTCTGACTTGTTTTTCAACCTTTTTAGGGTTCCGTAGTAAACAAGGAACCCTTATAGTTTCGCCATGTCCGTCTGTCTGCCTGTCTGTCTGTCTGACTGTCTGTCCGTGTCTGTCTGCCTGTCTGTCTGTCTGTCCGTGTCTGTCTGTCTGTTCGTCTGTCTGTCCACGGCTTAGCTCAGAGACGGTTAGTACTAGAAAGCTGTAATTTGGCATATATATACATATTAATCATGCCGACAAAGTGGTAAAATAAAATCAAAAAAATATTTTTTTTTAGGGTACCTCCCTTACACAAAAAGTGGGGATGATTTTTTTTCCTCGTCTACCCCATATTGTGGGGTATTGTTAGAAAGGTCGTTCAAAAATATTGTGAGTTTGTGAAAACCATTTTTGGATTCAGCCATCCGTTTGCGAAATATTAAGCTTTTAACTGAATTTTTTTGTTAGAGTCAAGTCTCCCCCCCCCATCTAGCTAAATGGTTGTATTTGGACTTGTGAAAAAATTCACAGCAGTAGTATATATAACGAAATTAAAAGGAAAACTATCAGAGCTAAGTAGGCTGTACAGGTTAACGAGTAATAATCAACCAACTTAAATTTGCGGTTTGAAAAACATGATCTCCCATACATTCCGTATGGGAGAACATGTTTTCCAACTACAGTGTTAAGTTTGTTCTTGGGATAAACTCATCCCAACTACGGAACCCTTCATTGTCTGTGGTTCGACACGCACTTGGCCGGTTTTTTTTTTGTTCTTTTTACTCGGCTCCTGAGGGTCGTAGCATGATGTTACATAGGTTATAAGCTCTTTAAGTATTGGGCTATCCAATGCAAAAAGAATTTCAAATCCACATAGCAGTTCCGGACATTACTCCCTACATACAAACAAACAAATTTTACCTGTTTATAATATTAGTATAGATTAAAGTCACTTTTCGTGTCTCTCTGTGCGACCGGTTGACCGCGTTGTTCTTGGAAACTACGCCACAGATTTTGATGTGGTTTTCACCATCATTTAGAGAATTTATTCCGGAAGGAATACATTAATATTACCATTGTAAAGGTAGGTATATTAGAAGACGTATATGTGTCTGACCATCTTCCTATATATATCGAATGTGATCTGAATGCGATTAGGCTAAAGCTATGTAATTCTGATATGCCTAGGAATGCAGTTGTCTGGGGGGAGAGAGATGAATCGCAAATCAGTAAATATCATGACTTATGTCAGGAAGGATTGCGAACCATTGATTTTCCTTTCGAGTTTACTGACTGTAGCTACGGGACATCTAACCTAAATCAATCAATCAATCAACTTTATTTTCTCACCACAATATACATAAATCATTTTACATTAATCAGATTCGACAATGATACACAATTCAGGTAAGTACGTATATATATTGTGGGAGACTGGTGCCTAAGCTAGGCTCGTGGCTTGTGGTTCAGGACACCAGGATCCCACCCCTTTACATTTTCATTTTATAAATTATGTACTAAGCGCGCTGACAGATTTTAGTAAGGAATCATAGACGACATTTTATGGTTTTATTTAATAATATTAAAAACTAGGGTAAGTAAGTATGCGAGACGAATGTTAGTAGATGTGTAGTGTGGGTGAGTGTATGGTTATATGAGTGAGTGCATTGTGAGGGTGTGTGGGTGTGTGAGAGTATGTGGTTGTGTGTTTAGGTAAGGATGTTTTCAGTATCATTATAGTTTAATTTTAGTAGCCAGCCAGTTAGCCTCTTTTTGCAATTATTCTTTGTGAGACTAAAGATATGTAACCCCTTATGAGTTTTGTTGTATAAGTAGTCACCCAGATAGCAAAAGAAACGCCTTGCAAAAATAGTATTGTGACGTAGATGATGGCGGTCCTCTGGGTCATATCGTCTTTTCCCCTTGGACAGCGTTGGATTATAAACCAAGAGAGTATGCTGTTTGAGCAGAATGTGCAATATAAATAGTTGACGCACGGTCAGGACTTTATTTTCTTTGTATAATTGTTCAGTGGGGTAGCGATACGGTCGAAAGGACGACACTTTCAGTATAGCTCTTTGGGCTCTTTTAATTTCTATTAGGGTAGTTTTTGGAGCTCCACCCCAAGAGGTGATGTGTGGGTGTGTGGGTGAGGTGGGTGAAATGCCCACAAATTAATAATAGACTCATTGTATGAGCAAATTGTGCAGGTCTTAAAAAAGGCGGCTATCCTAACCAAGGGTAGAAATAATGTTAAATTTCGGAAAAAGGTTATGTGTGGCTGAAACAAACATGTAAGGGAAGCTCATTGGGATGCTAGGCTTTTAGGTTTAAGTCGTGGGTTTTTCACAATCGACCACCGGTGGGCATATTGTACGAGCAAATGTGCGAGTCTCGTAAATTTTTTAAAGGTAGACTAAAGTGGTGTCGAAAGAATCAAGAGCAATTAAAAATGGACATGATAGCGAAGTGTCGAGCCACTAAAAACTTTTCCCAGTTTTGGAAAGCTACCAAAAAATTGGATGTTAGGTCTGGCCTCCCGGCGAGTGTGAGCGGTTTTAGCGATCTGAGCGAGATAGCGAATATGTTTAGCACCCATTTTAGAGTTCGGTCGCTGATTGGTCCCTCTACTGTGATGGTTAGCGCTGCGCCCTGCAGCCAGGAGGAGGAGCCTCTGTTGCGTTTCCCAGCAAGTCAAGTTAGTGCTCTTATTAAAGGAATGACCAAAGGCAAATCTCCTGGGCATGATGGGCTCAGTATCGAACACCTGAAATTTACTGGAGTGCACGTCCCGAGGGTCCTGTCTCTGTTGTTTACTATGTGCGTCATGCGTACCTTCCAGATGACCAAATGAAAACCACAGTGGTGCCCATAGTTAAGAACAGAACCGGTGACATCTCGGATAAGAATAACTACCGCCCGATCTCCCTCGCGACCGTGATAGCAAAGGTGCTGGACAGTTTGTTTGATTCTTGCTTGCAAAAGTATCTTAAACTACACGATGCGCAGTTTGGGTTTCGGCCCGGACTATCTACTGAGAGCGCAATCTTAAGTCTCAAGGACACTGTTCAGTACTACACTGATCGTAAGACGCCGGTGTATGCCTGTTTTCTGGATCTCTCCAAGGCCTTTGACCTCGTGTCTTACGAGGTGCTTTGGAGGAAGCTAGGGGATAGTGGTATACCGGTGGAGATGTTGAACATCTTTAAATATTGGTACAATAACCAGAAGAACTGTGTCAAATGGTCAGGCACTCTTTCCGATTCGTACAGGCTGGAGTGCGGCGTGAGGCAGGGGGGGTTATCATCTCCAAAGCTCTTCAGCCTGTATGTAAACGATCTCATAGTGGAACTCAGCAGCATGCGTATCGGATCACCGCCGGGTGGGTGGTATTAGTGTTAATAATATCAGCTACGCGGACGACATGGTGCTGCTGGGTCCCACTGTGGGGGCGCTTGGAGAAATGCTGAAAGTTTGTGAAGCCTATGCCGAGTCACATGGACTTATTTACAATGTAAAGAAAAGTCAGTACATGGTCTTCAAGGCCGCCGGTAAGTGTCCTGAATATAATTTTTTTTTTTTTTTTTACAGTGAGTATACTACCGCGGACATGGTCGTCCGCGCCCTTTTTTATATGGTTTATTTTGTTTACAGGTTTCTTTGTTATACATTATACAATTATCTTACTCCTACACCGGACAACATTACTCTATGCTTACTTATCTAACTTAAGTCTACGCGAGTCCATCGCAATTATTATATATATATTTTTTTATTTTTTTTATTGAACGTACTCATGCGCATGCACATATATATTTTATAGATACTATGACATATTTGATAGATTTTTTTTTTTTTTTTTTTTTTTATTATTAGTACACAGGCTTACAATTAATTGATGGGAAAAATGGAATGAATGAAAGAATTACAATTTTAGCTATTGTTAATGAAACAATTTATTGATGGTTATACGATTTAGTTACCTAAAATTACTTAATCTAAACAGTATATTAAATTTATTTAGAAGATACAAATGATGTTTGAAATTGAAAAATTACAATTTTAATTATTATATATATATTTTTTTATTTATTTTTAAATTAAACATACTCATGCGCATGAACCCATTACTTTGAATAGTATTAACTTAGATCGGGTGTCGCAGTTTAAGTATGGACTTGGACATTACCTTACCGACGACCTTAAAGGATGATGTTGACATAGAGAGGGAGCGCAGGGCTCTGTCAGTCCGTGGCAACATGCTGTACGGACCAAGTCAAGGTCACGCTATTTAAAGCGTATTGTCAGGGTCTGTACACGGGTGGTCTATGGGTTAGTCATACCAAAAAATCCCTGGACACTCTGCGTGTCCAATACAATAACATTTTCAGGATGATTTTGGACTTCCTCGTTTCTGTAGTGCCTCCGAGATGTTCGCGCAAGCTCATACTGACGACTTTCATGCCGTCATTCGGAAAAAAGTTGTGTCACTTATGAGGAGGGTGCGGGGAGGTCACAACAGCATCCTGAAAACTATAGCTGAAGATGTGCGTGCACCTGTGTTGAGGCAGTTCGTTCGTCTGGTGATCTTTTAGGGAGGTATCTCCCTATTGGTTAGCTTGACGGGCCGGGGTGTCTCAGCACAGGGGCATTTGTGTATAGAATTGGTGTGTCCTTTGTAATTGTATTTAAGTGCTAACAATAGTTTTTTTAAGTTCTTTTATACTAACCTTTGGATCTAGCTGTCCCAAAATAAATAAATTTGAATTTGAATTTGAATTAAACTTACATATAATAAAGAAATATCGAAGTTTTATCGACTCGTAAACATCAGGTCCGAGTCGCTACTAGAAATAAATCAGTTATTTGGTGAAACACAGATGAAAAAAATACACAACACATAACTAGAGAAGTTACTTCAGCTTGTCTCATTTGCAACCTATGCTATGTGGGTGTTGCTCCTCGGAGCAGGTGTTGCTAGGTACTTATACTGACTGAAGGCGCGTAAGCGAGCTACTTGCATTACCTGCCACTTGCAAACAAAGCTCTTCAGCTCTCGCTAGTGAGTCACTTCTATTGTCACAGCTGTTGGAACATGTGAATGACTGCTTGTCAAACTAGTCATGGTATCTTATTGATGTTTATTTGTTGTGACAAGTGCATTTTTTTTTTTATGTACTTAATAATTGTTCTTTTTAATTTATTTCTCGGTTCTTTGTATGCAATAAATGTATTAATCATCCATTTAAAAATATAGTTGCACTCACTCAGTGAATCATTTTGATTCTTTACATTTAAGTTCGTAGACGACGTTCGACGGTTGACAGGGGAGAGTGGAAAAAGAAAACGTGTTCCGCCGACCCCAAGTAACATGGGGAAGGAGGTGATGATGACATTTTAGTTCGTAGAAGCTTGCATGTGATATTGCGTTTTGTATAATATTGCTTTAATTTTGCTTGTAATATTATCACCGAGTAATAAATAATCAGATAAAACACACACGATATTTACAAAATGATTATGTAAAACAACAATTTGTAACAATACTAGCTTTGCAGACATCATTAGCATTATCTCGTTTTTATTGAACAGTCTGCATCGAGTTATAAATCGTATGTAAATAAAGACGGGCAGAGTTCACCCTGTGTGTACATACATAGATATATCTGCGCTGGCGACGGATCCAGGCGACTTTATGTCACGAACTATTTCTATGTACCTATAGTTATATTGTACAATCACTTCGATACTGTACGTACATTTTATTCTGCCTGTATGAGAAAAAGGGCCGTAATCCATCACGCGGACCCACTGCGGGTTGGTAGATGTCACATGTCTTCGAATGTTTGCCGGTTTCCTCACGATATTTTCCTTCACCGTTTTGAGAGCAGTGGTGATGAAATAATTTACACAAAGTTTACCACCTGTCAGGGTTCGAACCAACGACCTACTACTCGTAAGTCGCAGCCCCTACCACTATGCCACCACTGCTCTCCGCTGATCACCCACCACTGATCTCCATGTTCGTGATTGAAATGACGGAAATGTTTTCGTCAAAGGAGATTACAAGCTCCAGCACCACCTAGAAGGTACGAGTTTCTGCAGTAAAAGTTATACTTACAAAAGTACTTAAAGTTATACTTAGTAAAGGGCTTTTTCGTTTTGTGCTTAACAAGAGTTTTTTTTTTTCACCGTACATTGCAATTGATTCACTTTGTAACAAAACATCTACCTATCATCTATCTATCTTACATAATTATTTTTATATGTTGTTTTATCTCGCCATAGAATATCACGACTTTCGGAGTCGTGTCGTTTATGCCTCCTTGTTAGGATAAACTGCAACAACAGGAAAATTATAGTGACATCACTTCGATTAAAATGTCGTCATTTCATAATGAGATTGAAAATTGGATGCTCATCCTTTGGGATTAGAATAGAAGAGAAAGAAATTATTTATTTCAAACAGGCACTTTCGAACGTCAAACTTTACAGAAAATTTGAATTGATTCTAGTCATTCCAAAAGTAGTTTTCGTATGGAGAAGAATGGGCAAGGAACTCCACCGTTACTATTTTAAAATGTGTTAATACATTTTCTACACATTAATATTATATAATTATATGTGAATACAATGCACCTATAATAAAATTACTGTAACACAATAGGTAAAAATAATTAAAAATGAAGCAATTACAGATAAATGAATTATGTGACAGATACATGCTGTTCACATATTTACAAACATTGTAAACGTACCTATACGATATATAAAAAAGTGAATTACAATTATTTAATACTATGTATGATACTGACAGGACCTACGGGTGAATTGTTTGTTAGGAAATATGCTCTAAAGGATATCTTTAGTAAATATGAGGCTTCTCAACAAGACCTGAGTAAGCGCTTGCAGGAGGTTAATGAGTTGGCAGACCTGGTCAAGTACAATGCGGAGAGGTATGAGTCTCTGACAAATAACCTCTCTTTTGTTCCACCTACACCCTCAGTGGCTCAGCCTGTAGGTAGCTGTTTATTTATTTATTTATTGACACACCAACGACTTATTCACTAAAACATTACATTAAATATATTCAACAGCTTTGCGGTGAATTCGTCACTTATAGGTGTGTACAGCACTTGTATAATCAATAATAAAAATTGAAATGGATATGAAACTAACAAAATTAAAATTTACAAAGTTTACATTAAATCTAAAATGTCAAGCAGTTAAATTAAAATACATTATAATAAAATAAAAATAAAACAATTAAATTGGAAAATAAAAACAATTATAAATTAGAGCTATAAAAATAACAGATAAATTAGGACACAAAATTATTACATTATTTATAATAAATTAAAAGAATAAAATAGATTAAAATTTGAATTTAAAGATTGAATTAGATTGTACAATATTAAATAAGTACAATGAATCACACAAATAAACATTTTTTGTAAAAGAAATATGTTTGGATGACAATAGAATTAATAATTTGATTAACACAACTTATGTATTTTCTGACAAATTTGGTCAAGGTTTTGGTAGTTTATTTAATCAGTGTTCGCAACAATATGTAATTAATAATTATTTACCCGGTGCCAGTATTAGCCAATTAATTAATTATATTAAATTGACAAAAATAAACCCCAGTTCCACTGTTATGTTATTAAACGGGTATAGTTTAACTGTCAGAAAAAAGGACATAATTGAATGTGTCCATTTGATATTACATCTCAATGAGTGCAATAATTGTAAATTTATTTTCTGTGCCTTGCCTTATTCTCAATATTTGTCTAATGAGAAAAATAGGCACATTTATAAATTAAATATGTTAATTTATAATAGGACTGACTTGTCGTCACAATGACGCTCTTTTATACTTTGATTGTAATCAATTTATTACTGATTACAAAGTAACAAATTATACTATGTACTTGCCACCTAGTTGTAGGAGACAAATTGTTAATCTTTTAGCATATAATATACACAGTGACACTGGTACTTGTAGTGTTCCATCGATTACTGTCAGTAGTGGTACTAACACTACTTTTGATACGCCTTGTAGTTTGAAGTATTAGGTGCGACAACGGATTGGGCACGCCACAATTGCGGCGATATGTCCCCTCTTTGAGGAGTGGCTTGAGAGGCGCCATGGCGTCCTCACCTTCCGCCTGACGCAGGTCCTCACCGGACACGGTTGTTTTGGGAGGTTCCTGTTCCGCGTAAGGCGGGAGGAAACGCCCGGGTGGCACCACTGTGTGGATCGCCCGGAGGACACGGTGGAGCATACGGTGGAGATCTGCCCGGCTTGGGCGGAGCACCGTCGTGTCCTCACGGAGGCGATCGGCGGCGGCGATCTCTCGCGTCCGGCCCTGGTTCAGGCCATGGTTCGGAGCGAGAGTGCATGGGAGGCCGTCACCTCCTTCTGCGAAGCAGTTATGTCGCGAAGGAGGAGGCGGAGCGCGCGAGGGAGACGCAAGCTGCACGCCCTCGCGGCCCTAGTCGCCGCAGGAGACGCCCCGGGCGTCGGGAGTCGAGAGCCGACTTCCGGCCACCGTAGGCGCGGGCTTGCGGACGGTGAGCGATGGGTAGCTCGCCGTCCGATAAGGACCAGGCCTGGAGCGACGGCGCGTTGTGTTCCACGCGCGCCTCAAAGAGATGTCAGCACCAACTGACGGGGTCCGTTAGGGCCAATGCCTGCCAGGGTTGCGAGTTTGTCCGAAAGGGATATCGCGCCCCCGGCACACAGGCAACGGAAGGAACACGGGTGGGTTTTAGTCAGTAATAGTCTGACACGCCCTCCCGCTCCATCCAGAGCGGGAGAAGTTATTTAATAATTTCACACACAAAAAAAAAATATGTTTGACTGAACACTGGTTGAAAGAACATGAAGTAGTGTTTATCAATGATGATTTTTATACTGTACAAAGTGCATTTGTAAGAAAAAGTGCTATTCGCGGTGGGTCTTTAATTCTTGTTTCAAACAAGTTGAAATGTAAACAACGTTTAGATTTAGGTAATCTTTCTATCGAGCGCACAAATGAGTAGTCTTGTGTTGAACTAGAGCGATACGTTATAATTTGCGTTTATTCCCCTGTCTGGGGATTTCATTCGTTTCGAATCGGTAATGGAGCATTCACTCAATAGATTAAAATCAAGTAATACAAGTATAATTTGATGTGGAGATTTCAACATTAATATTTTTAATGTTACTCCATAGACTTCTCAATCTATTCAGGTCTTATAATTCAATTAACTTGTTTTTTGAACCCACTAGGATCACGGCATCTTCGTCGACTTGTCTTGATAATATTTTTAGTGATTGTGATGCGAAAATTAAATTAGTTTTAAACGACTTAACGTCTGACCACTGTGGTTTATTAGCTAGCTTCCCTATGCCATTACATAAAAAGCCGCATAAAATTGTATGTAGGCCTTTTACAGCTAGTCGTTGCAACAAGTAAAAAACATTTTAGCTCATAGAATTACACCATCACACGAGAATCCTAAAGAAATTTATGGAGCTCTTTTTGATGTTGTGCAAAAAGAGTACCAATCTACTTTCAAGACCAAACCATTAACATTAATGGCTCCTCCGTTGGCTTTAATAAATAGGCTACTCCAGGTATTTATAAAAGTAGAGCTACACTATACGAGTTATATCGTTTGAAAAAATACAGGTTTGATACTCCTTTCCTAGAGTATGTCAAATATTATTTAAAAATATTTGTGTTTTTGCTAAATCAAAAAAAAATAGCGATATATTTAAAAAATTCAAATAATAAAGACAACAAACGACAACAATACTAATGAAATGGGTAAGTCGGTTAGACAAGAAAAACAACATGAGATTATGGTCGACGATAAATTAGTTAATAAAGCAGCCGACGTGGCTGAGGCATTTAATGAGTTTTTCGCCAACATAGCTACGACTCGCTCCTTAAATGTGTCCCCGTCTAAAGCTGAAAACCTTTTGCATAGTAGTGTGCCTAAATGTAGTAGCTTATTTAGCTTCGGACATATTTAACGCATGGGAGAACTCGCAAAATGCTATTGGAATTTTCTGTGATCTCTCCAAAGCTTTTGATTGCGTGCACCATGACACGCTTTTGCGTAAAGTACATCATTTTGGTGTCCAAAACGAAGGTCTTAAAGTATTAAATTCTTATTTACATATTTTACATATTAGGTTCCAATGTGTAGATGTTAATGGTGTGAAATTATCCGGGCTACCAGTTCAGTTAGGTGTACTTCAAGGCTCAATACTGGGTTATTCTTATTCTTAGTGTATATTAATGACTTACCATTTTATTTTTAAAGTAGACAGGAATAGATAAGATTTTGACGACGTAAACAGTGCACTTTCTATGGTTACGGATTGGTTTACAATAAATAACTTAGTTCTCAACTCCAAGAAAATGAAATGTATAAAGTTCGCCTTACCGAATGTTAGAAATCTAGGACCTAACATCGTCTTAGATAATGAGGTGCTTGAAACTATAGACTCGGCAGTTTTTCTGGGCATAACAGTAGATGCCAAACTTCAGTGGGGCCCACATATATCAAGCCTAGCGGGAAGGCTCAGTTCGGCCGCCTACGGTGTCAAGAAAGTAATACAATACACTGACGTTGATATAGCTTGGTTAGTCTATTTTAGTTATTTCCATAGTGTTATGTCCTATGGTATTCTGCTGTGGAGCAAAGCCGCTGGCATTATAAATATATTTGTTCTTCAAAAACGAGCTGTTCCAGCAATTTACCAGTTAGGTGGAGTTATTCTGTTTTTTCTTTAAAGATAATAGTATTCTCACGGTGGCATCACAATACATCTTCGCCAACATCCTATGTATTAGGCAAAATATACACTTGAACACTAAAAACAGTGATATTCAAAATATTAACACCAGAAATAAGGACAAATTACGAGCTCCATTTCACCGGCTTCATAAGATTCATAACTCATTTGTTGGACTTGGTATAGCCTTTTATAACAAACTATTCTCCTCCTCCCTCTTTACTACATTTGCCTTTTAATTGCCTTTTAAAGCTAAAATAAAATCCAATCTTTGTTCAAAGGCATACTATTCTATCAATGACGCTGGTCGCTGTTTCAAGACAATGTTCATGTTCTTTCTCCAGAATTAGCTTACCTACTGACGTTAGAGTTATATAATTGTTTAATTTCATTTGACTGTTTATGTCAATTTATTTATATTTTGTTTCATTTGTTATTGACATAATCATTTTTTTTAATGAGTTGTATTGCAATATATAGTTAGCTAGATAATTGATCATATATTATTCCTACCTAACTGTTTATCTATTCTTACTTCGATGGTCCTAGTTTATCTTATGTGACTTCGAGTTACTGGTTTATTAGCTATACTCGTATATAAGCGAGGCTTTTATTCCGGTATTAAGTTCTGTTTACGTTTTGAGTTTTTATTTTTGCTTGAGTATAGATTTCGATTGTTTTGTTGGTATATTGGCGTTTGCTAGCTGTTATTATGGCAAATAATTTTATTTACTGTTTTGTGTTGAGTAATATAAATTATTTTGCATACTTAGTGTAGGATCAAGTTTTTTTTCCAACTGAACAGACAGCAGTGCTGCTGGGGAGTTTGTTGAGCTACTTCTTCTTCCCAGCTGAAGCACTAGTGGTGAAGGGTGGGCGTTTTGGGGGACTGTCTTATGTAATTTTGATTTTCGAAAAGTGCTGATTCTCAGCATAGTTTGAATAAATTACATTTTTAATTTTAATTATTTTGAATTAGTCAACGTCACAAAAATAATAAATTATACAATTAATAAGCAATCCTCTTATTTGTACTATGCTTGTTTACAAAGTGTACTTTTAATATGAGTTTCATATTTTTTTTCATTTAATTGCAATATACCACTAGGTAACATTTAACACAGTACCCTATAAGAGATGTATAGGAAAACAAGGGGGTTGACCATAAACGGATTCGGTGAGTATTTTCGGCAAAAGTAAGGATCACCAGGTTAAACAGTGGACCACCTTTTGTGAGCTCAATATTGAGATCTGCCTAGAGATCATAGACCCCCCGGCAGTCTTCCATATAGACATCTCTAACATCACAGGCCAATGCCATGCACTGTTGATAACTGTCGATCAGTGTGACCATGGATCTCACACAGACCACTTTTCAAGACAAGAATTTTGTAGAATCACTGAAGTCACTTTTCTAGAATTGTGCATTTCATAGCACTGAGCTATGAAATGCACAATTCTAGTAATACTAAAAAGTAAATAATAATAATTATGTATTGCCCCTTTAAGTTCAATATAAATAGAAGGTAATATTTTGATCCAAGCGTCGGGGCACGGCTAATGGAAATAATAAGTTAACAGCAGCTATCCTTTCTACAATACCATACATTCATTAAAGAGTGAAATTGTGCGAGTCTCAATAGATACTTTTTCTTTCTTTCTTTCTTTCATTATTGCTGCCTCGTCTGTATGGCGTTTTGATTAGCCGTCCCCCGACGCGAGGACGCCATTATCAAAATATTACGTACAATTTTAGGGCCAATACATATGATTCTGTACACTTTTAAGAGGATTTTGTTTGTGTCGTGGTTTAAAAAAAATATTTAATTTATTTCCTGCTTTTTAAACTTTATACATCGTAACATTCTAGTCGTCTTACAAAAGCAGCCCACTTCATGTATTCAATGACTACTAAACATTCATTAAACAAAATATATATTCACGGTGACATTTTTGTGTTACCCGACATAAAATACCTCAAGGAGCAATTGAAAAATTGTTACAATATGTCTTTTTTTTATGAATATTTAATAGTTATTGGATACATGAAGTGGGCTGCTATTGTAAAACGACTAAAATGTCACGCTGTATACATGACGGTGGAGGGGATGTGTCTCTTTCGTTATCATCAGGCATATTTTAACTACTATGGGCGTACTGTGAGTAGTGTTGGTTATTGCCCAATAGAAAAACCGTTTGCAGTTCTGATCAAATTATAATTCACGATCAAATGAATTACACTAGCAATTCACACCCTGTAGATACACGACACAACTATTCAGAATGCACGACAGTTCTTAAACGTCTTCACTGCTTGACCGCCATACACGAACTCTGCTTAGCTCCGTCCGGTCCGAGCGTTATATTACACATCCTGTCGAGTGCCGCTAGGCGGCGCTGGCGTCCCGATTAGGCAACTCAGTAACGTATTTCCCACATACATATTACTAGCTTCAGTGAAGTCGTAAGACACCACATAAAATAACACCCACATTCTTATAAAACTTCCCTGTATAGGTATTACGTTTGTAGTTTTGGTGTCAATAGTCAATATATACGGAGAGTCAGGTCTGGGGACACGGGAGCAAGCTCCCGCCTTATAGTGGTTCGTGTGCGTGTGCAAAGAGGCTCGTTATGAGGTCGACACGACATTCAGCCGTTTGGGAGCTACGATGCCAGAGACAGACGCACAGATACACAGATACCCATCTGGTTCAATAGGGGGTTAGAAATATGCTCGCCTGTCCAATCTAAACAAAGAACAAGTGCGTGTCTGTCCACGCACAATGAAGGGTTCCGTACTCTATTCTTCAGGTCCAAGATTAGTTTACCGTAAATAATTTGGTACTAAATAAAATAAAAAACAAATGCATTAGATTTAAATTACCGAATGTTAGAAGTAGTAATTGTGTCATCATATTAAATGGAGAAAAACTGGAATTTATTAATCGAACGGTTTTCCTAGGGTTTTCGAGGATCACGCTAGTCGAGAAATTTATAATTTGCATAAGCTGTTAGAAAGATAAGACAGCATTATGTCGTATGGCATTTTACTGTGGCTGCTGACATTGAATCTATATTTATTTTGCAAAAGAGAGCTGTCAGAGCCATTTATAATCTACGTCGCTGCGAATCTCTCAGGGAAATATTTAAAAAGATTAATACTATGACGGTACCTTGCCAATTATTTTATGAAAATATTGTGAATGTAAGAAATAATCTACATCTGTTTAATAAAATAAGTGATAGACATTATTCTAATAGTAGAAATAAAGATAAAATACATCAACCATTTTCAGATTATCTAAAGTACCTACATCTTTTAGGGGTAGTGTGTTAAATGTTACAACAAAATACCTTGTGATATATTGCAATTAAAAGAAGTTTTTTTTTTATTTTTTTATTTCACTTTCTAAACTAGCATATTACAAATTAGAGGATTATTACCAAGATAAGAATGCTTGGAAACATGCTGGTCCTGCTCCATAGGACAATCAAGAGTCTCGAAAAAATCAAACTGGCTGCTAATATAATTGTATTTTTTTTTGTGACATTATTTTCATTATGTGATTACTTTAACTCACACACTGACTTATTAACATTGCTCGTTAAAATGTCAGGAATATCGTATAATTTTACAATGTTTGTAATTATGTGAGCACCATGTATCTTTCACACATAATTAATTTATCTGACATTGCTTCAATTTTCATTATTTTTACCTATCGTGGTATAGTAATCTTATTCTAGATGCATCGTCTTCACATATAATTATATAATGAATGTATACAAAATATTTCGAAAACATTTTAAAAGAGTAACGGTGGAGTTTCTTGCCCATTCTTCTCCATACGAAAACTACCTTTTGAAATGGGCGAGTAGAATCAATTTTAGTTTTGTTTTTTGTTTTTTAATTTTCACGTTCAAAAGTGCTGTGCATGTGCCTAATTGAAATAAATTATTTAATTTTGACTTTGACGTAGTTGGGATGAATTTATCCCAAGAACAAACTTAATATTGTGGTAGAAAACCATGTTCTTGCAAGTGCAAATGTAAGTTGGTCTATTATTACTCGTTAACTTGTAGAGCCTACTTAGCTGTTAGTTTTCCTTTTAATTTTGATATAATTATGTACATACTACCGTCGTGATTTTTTTCACATATCCAAAACCAACCATTTAGCTGGCAGGGGGGAGGGACTCTTTAATGTGCTAATTTTTGTTGGAGTCAAGTGACTCTAACAAAAATTATCACTTTAAAGTGTAATATTTCGCAAACGGATCCCTGAAAATAAAAATGGTTTTACCATACTCCCAATATTATTGAACGACCTTTCTAACGCTACCCCACGACGAGTAAAAAACACATCCTCACTTTCATGTTTTTTTTTTATTCGATTGATTTTTGATTTCAGTGGTGGCCCAGTGGTATTGGCCGCGACTTACGAGTTGAGGTTGTAGGTTCGAACCCTGGCAGGCGTTTTACTTTGTGTAGATTATTTCATCACCACCGTTCCAAAACGGTGAAAGAAAACATCGTGAGGAAACCGGCATATCTTTGAACCAAAAATTCGAAGACATGTGACATGTACCTATCCGCACTGGGCCCGCGTGGTGGATTTCAGCCCACTGCCTATAACAGAGAGGAGGTCTGTGTCCCAGCTGTGGGAACAGTATAGGGTGATTATGATATGATGATTTTAATTGACCACTTTGTCGTAAATTAAAATCAGACAGACGGCCATGACGAAACTGTAAGGGTTCCTGGTTGACTACGAAACCCTAAAAAAGGAAACCATAAGGCTGCCTGTCCACTGGAGCGATGAGGAGAGGAGCGGAGTAGCGGTGTGCCAATATTAACCAATGGAATTGCATAAAACCTCCGCTCCGCTTCAGTGGACAGGGATTTGTGAACTAGTTTAAAAATCATACAAAACCGGGAAGCGGAGCAGGGTAACGGACTGGAGGAGCGCAAAGGGGAAGCGGAGCGGGGAAACGGAGCGGGGAAACGGAGCGGAGAAGTAGAGCGGGGAAGCGGAGAGGCGATGAGGAAAAATACATGAACTCGGTCTAGCTCTGCACAGTCCGCAACACCTCTCCGTTACCTGGCTCCGCACAGTCCGTAACTCCGCTCTGCTATCCTGCTCCGCATCAATGGATAGACACTGTCCGCAAGTCCGCTCCGGTACCCCGCTCCGGGTCAATGGGCAGACACTGTCCGCAACTCCGCTCCGCTACCCCGCTCCGCATCAATGAACAGACACTGTCCGCAACTCCGCTCCACTCCGCTGCCTCACTCCGCTTTAATGGACAGGCAGCCTAATAATCTTTAACGATAACGATAATGCTGACTCATAAAAATAAACTTTCTGTGTTTGAATTATTCTTTTTAGGGTTCCGTACGTCCGAATGAAAAAACGGAACCATTATAAGATCACTCGTGTCTGTCTGGCTGGCTGTCTGTCACAGCCAATTTGCTCCGAATCTGCTTGACCGATTTGCCTCGTTGAAAGGTACACACATGAATTTTCGTGACCCAAATACGGACGTTTAACGTAAATAAATTAATTTTGAATAGGGTCGCTATTCGGGGACAAATCGGAAAAAAAAAGTTTTGCATACTGTACCGTGTGTCATATCAAATGAAAGAGCTGTTGTGAGGATATCTATGAAATTTTTAATTTTTTATACTTTAAGATATTTTTAAGAAAATAGATGAAAATTTACCATTCCGCTTATCTCCGACTCTACAGAGCCTAAAATTTAAAAAAATATACTGAGAATGGTTCTTTATTTATAGATTACAGGATAACATATAACAAGTCTATGGTCTAAAATAACATGAAAATCTTTCAATATTGTGCGTACAAAATTACATTTGCAGTATTAACATGTGTTTCAACTACTATGTTAAGTTTGTTCTTGGGATAAATGCATCCCAACAACGGAACCCTTAATAGTGCGTCGTCCGACACGCTCTTGGCCGGTCTTTTATACCTACGCGAAGAAGTTGTAGATACCTACAGGAACACCTGCCAGTAGACCTTTGTTCCATCGTGAGCCACAAAGTTCGTGACCCACTTTGACGTGTTTCTTTAACTTCATACGTAGCTTAATATGAATCATGGTAGCAGGACACCCATAAAAGTAGGTGTGACGTATTTATGATGAAAGTAGGTAAACGTGTAAAGTACGTGCATGTTTCGGAAATTCCTTAAGGATAATAAATTAATTACAGAACAATGATTAACGTGACGTATGTAAAGGAACCTTGTGAATAATGTAATTGGCGATTACAGAGTAAGTGTGCAATTGATCGAAAATATGCTTTTACACATAAAATTGGTAATTGATCCTTGAATGGATGACCCATAAAAATAAACACAAAGAATATGGACAGGTTTGGTTATCCCCTGGCGACTCCCGGTATCAAACTCAAAGCATTAATTTACTAACTAACTAAAAGCGGTAACTTATGAATTGTCAAATAGTCGAGAAAGTTGAAGCTAGCTGCCCATTCCCAAACGTAAATCTCTATGGAGAAGAACGGTCAAGAAACTCCAAGGACACTCTTTTAAATCAAAAAATGGTTACAAATTATTGCTTACATCATTCATGTTGAAATTACACTTTTTTTATGTAATTAAAATTTATAAACTAGTTGTGTGCCAAATTTCATCCAAATCCTATAGTGGGTTAACACCAATGATTGTAATACTATCTTGAATTCATGCAAGCCTAGTACTTTTTGTTAGGTTACTCTCAGAAATTGTGCACAACGTGTCGTGAACAGAATACGTATCCTACTGTATGACGATTTTCTTCTTTTTCTTTTAATTCGTTTTTTTGCCACATCCGATCTATGTATATTCTGCTCCAAATTAATCTCTGTTTACCTGTGAAAACTTCATGAAAATCCGTTCAGTAATTCCGGAGATGTGCGTGAACGAACAGACAGACAGACAGACAGACACCGGCTTCGCACGGGTAGCATTAAGTACTTATCTACGGCGCACCTACCTACATACCTACTTACCCTACCTACCTACCTATATACCTACCCAGATGGGTAGGTATATAGGTAGGTAGGTAGGGTAAATAGTGAGAGAAGGATTAATATTATGACGGTACCTTGCCAATTCATTTATGAAAATATTATGTATGTAAGAAAAAATCTACATATTTTTAATACTAGAAATAAAGATAAAATAGATCAACCATTTTTCAGATTATCTAAATTAAATTAAAAATTCAATTATTTATTTAAAGACAACAATGATCCATTTATGTTAGTTAGTTAGTTAGTTACAAAAAACTTAAAAGCTATGTTAGTGTATTATAAGTAGGTACTAAGCTCACAGAAGAAACAAATATTTAAATGTGAATGTATCATATTTCACCGGTTGTAATGAATCACTTCTGCCTAACCAACACCTGCATGAAGTGATTCATTATCGGTGAGTCAAATTTGTCCACTAGCATCTTCAGAATGCTATTGGGGCTTGACCGCGTTCTCTCCAATAGCGACGCCGTCTTTCTCCTCACCATTGCGTGGAAGTCATGAACATGCGCTTGCGCGAACATGCCAGATGCACTACAAAAGCGCGGGAGCCCCAAAAGCATTCTGAAGCTGTTATTGTATTGGTCCCTCAGGGCGTCCATTGTTTTCCGCGTGTAGCTGGTCCACAGGCTGCTTGTGTAGAAGGTCTAGCAGGAAGCCTTAAACAACGTAATTTTAACCTCCTTACTACAACACGCAAACCTGCGAACCAGCATCTTGCTTCTCACAGCAAGAGCCCTGCGCTCGCGTTCGATATCTTCATGATCTTTAAGGTCCTCCGTTACGTAATGCCCTAGGTATTTAATTTGTTTCACCATAACTGGCTCGTATGACTGCTTTCTACCGGAGGCCCTAAAGATCATGAAAAGGCTCTTTTTACAATTATAAACTAGGCCGTGGCTAACAGCGTACCTCTCACAATATTGCAAAAGCTCTCTTATGGAGCCGGCCGTTGGACCCAGCAGCACCATATCATCCGCGTAACTGAGTACATACATTTTTTATGGGGTACTGTGTTAAATGTTACAACAAAATACCTTGTGATATTTTACAATTAAATGAAAGAAAATTTAAAACTCATATTAAAAGAACACTTAAACAAGCATATTACAAATTAGAGGATTATATGCAAGATAAGAATGCTTGGAAACATGCTGGTCCAGCTCCATAGGATAATTTAGAATCTAGACAGAATCAAACTGGTTGCTAATTTAAGTTGTATAAATGATTATATTTTATTATATGACATTGATTTTACATTCTGTGATTACTTCCTCACACACTGACTTATTAATTGTAACTTTTTTTTTGAAAATCGTCTACTTTTACAATGTTTGTAAATGTGAGAACCATGTATCTATCAGGTATAGTAATTTTTATTTTTTTTTAGATGCATCGTCTTCACATATAATTATATAACTAATGTACCTACATATACAAAATATTGTAAAACATTTTAAAAGAGTAACGGTGGAGTTTCTTGCTCTTCTCCATACGAAAACTACCTTTTGGAAGGGGCGACTAGAATCAATTAATTTTTTTGTAATTGTTGACGTTCAAAAGTGCCTTGCAAGGGCCTATTTGAAATAAATGATTTGACTTTAACTTTGCAAAATGTATGAGAAAATGATTTTTCTTTTTAAATATTTCTTTCGTGAATTTTACCTGTTATAATAGTTATTCTGCTATTCGGGGCGGAGACAAATCCAACAAATCAAAGATATTAATAATCGGTCCAGCCGGTCTTGAGTTATAAATGGTGTAACTACCCCGACTTTGTTTTATATATATACGTAGAGATGTATATTTGGTTCACGTGTGAGCTACGACGTATAGTGTTGTTGTAAACACCAGGATTATGTAAATATAGATTACTTCGGCAATCGCTACGAGTGCATGCAATTAATGCAGGGACCCGCCGCCCTCGACCGACCTCTGTGACATCTATGACACACTTATTTAGATCAAGAATGCTCTTCTTTTTTTAAAATGTGTTACTCTTTTTTCGGTCTTTCGCCAAGTGTGCAGAGTATAACGTGCGATAAGGAATTCATTCATACAAAAACTTCTACATAAAAGTTTCAAAACATTACTTTTATCTTATAAAAAACTTTCCAAAAAAATTGGAGATAAATTGATAATCAAATCGATCAAGCTTAATAAAACATTTATAGTTGATTCATATTCTATTGTGAAAATCATTTGATCAATCATAGGTCGATGTTTTTTATTTTTTTATTGCTTCACGTAACAAATAAAATTAAATGAAATTTATTATTCGAACTACAATTATAATATTGAATACCTACGTGTATAATCGTAGCATATTTACATCCTAAAATATCTACAAAAGTCGTCTTTACTTATTGACATTATACATCAGATAAATTCATAACTAATATTATACTTTTATTTTTATATTTATATAAGATTTATAAAAATGTTATCATTTAACATGCAACTGGTTTCAAATGCTCCGTTATCAATAGTTTCGACATAATACTGGTGACTGGTAAGCGTGCAAGACGGTAGAACTTTAAGGACATTTTTTTAAATTTTTTGTTTATTATGTTAGTCACTTGCAAAGACGTAATAGGTTCAATATGACATAACTCCTGGTAATACGGGCATTTGCTCCCACTCTTGCGCACTTGTAAGTATTTATCGCTTTCTTTTGACGTACAATAGGCAGATGACACGTTTCTCTCAGGTTGACGCACAGGACCTTTTTAACCACATCGGGATATGAGGTTTTGTGACGTCATAAACGCGTGGCAACCACACGACCGCGTCTATCGGTCTGCTGGGTTAAGCTGCGCTTGTCTCGGCTAGTTCGTGGATTGGTGGTTATTCTTTTTGATTATCTGCACTAAATCTTATTTTATAAAGTGTATTTAATACTTACTAGGATGAATTTCAAAAATAGACAGTTATATCTTTGATTATGATAAGTAAGATGATAAATTAATTAATAGATTGAAGAACATTTAAGATGTCTCATGGGTTTTCAAATGTTTAGGTTTGTGCTACACACATACCTAAGGGCTTCTTGTTTCCTTCTAATCTGTGTTAGTCATGAAAATATTGCATGACCTTCATTCTTTCTCTTTCCTTTTTAATGTTCTATCATTTATATATCACTCTGCTTTGTTTTTGTCGTTTCTGCGGATAACATTACCAAGTTTTGGAACCATGTAATTCCTGATGTTACGAGCCTACCTACCTTCCTGAAATATACGTAGTGTGACTGGTACGATTGCCGACGTCATGATAAATACTCAAACGTATGCGTTCATCTCCGCTGTTTAACTTTCCTGTGACGTAGCCAGTACCACGCGACTAACATGTCAAGTCATGGAGCACATCACTACTTACACAATGTGTCGTTAGAGTCTTGCCGACTTACAGGATAAATAGTAGAGTATAGTGGGCTGAATCTTTGAACTTGTGACGTCACACTGTGCATGGTCAATGTCACGGCCGAGTCAGGTAGGTTATTAAATATTTACCTAGTAGGTACACTTCAGTTAGTAACAGTCATTGTGAGTCATTGTGTATTTCATTTTTTTTTTCGCATATTTATAATAATATTCATCTATGATTTTTCGTAAATGTGCATAAAAAGTAACGCCATTTTCTCACTGGGATAAGTAGAAAAGTACCTACTTACACATAACTCCACGTTGACGATAATACAACTGTACACGCATGGAAATTAAGGTAAAATAATGGTGATGCATCCTAAGTTTCCTGCATCTGATGCGAATCCGAATCTTAGATCCGATGTTCTGAACGAATTGGAAATGTTTTCAGTTCGGAAGGACGGACTCCGGATGTAATGCGCAATCCAAAATCCATACATCCATACTAATATTATAAATGCGAAAGTAACTCTGTCTGTCTGTCTCTGTTACCCTTTCACGCCTAAACTGATTTCGACGCACACAGGTATAGACCTGGGTTAGAACACAGGATACTTTTTATCTTGGTCGTACTCTCGGATTTTAATTTCCACCCAACACGCGGGTGAATTCGCGCACAAAATCTAGTAGTACATATTACGGCCAATTCGGAACGACATTGCTAGTATTCGGATCGGAAGCAGTGCTCTAACAACAAGTCTCTCATGCAGGTATGCCAATTTTCTCTTTGACCGATCATTACAGTCGTCATTGGGAGGCCATGTTTTTCCGTGAGTACCTAACACTACCTACCTACCGCCGCTACGTGCCTATAACAATTTCGTAGAATTTGTATGGAAAACAGTTGATAAGGGAAGTTACCTCCTGTACTTCCAAGTTACTCACTAACCAAAATCCATAAGCGAACAATAAGCTAAAATACCTAATTATTGATCACTAGTAAATAATGTTACTTGTATTTATAATAATATTTTTATTTTCCTCCTACTATGGTCTTTACACAAACCATTTTTCGCAAAGTATTGACAACTGACACGCATCGCCAAAAACTCATTCACAGACCCAACGGTCGTCATTGTTTTTACTTAATAATAGGTAGGTATCATCAATATTATTTTTATTATTGCTAGGATGTCTAAAGAGTTGGGTTTATATTCTTTATTGTTCTTACCCGGTCGGTTATTTCTCGGCATGTGAAGCGAAGTCAGAGGCCCATCGCCTTAAAACTCTGACACCAGGTTAGTCACTAACCACACGAAAAGAAGAAGAAACCCGTTTTTTTTTACTTTTTCTTAATGCCTACATAATTATTTTCTTTAGCTACGGCGTAAAATTAAACATTTGCATTTTTATTTATTTTATTGCATCTAATACCTACACAATTTCCTAGGTAACTAAAGGGTACCTACTGAATGTTTTCCACCTTGCCTCGATTAGTGAAAGGTCACTGAATTATTGACAACTCGGTACGCTACTTAGGTATTAGTGAGTATACATATTATTATAGACTGAACATAACCATGATTGCTAGAATTTAACCTAAAACTTGTAAGAATAGAACACAATACTCACACAAAATGCACCAAGCTCAATATGCGGCCCCCATGCAGTGGGTGCTCATGCACCATGCTTAACATGCGGCCCCCATGCAGTGGCAGTATTCATGCACCAAGCTTAACATGCGGCCCCCATACAGTATTCATGCCCCAAGCTCAACATGCGGCCCCCAGTGGCAGTATTCATGTGCAGCGATAACATTATCATCACGCAAACGTCAAAGGCACAAATTCGACATTATACTCGTATTGAATCTATTTACCTAGTAAAAATCTTAAATTCACTGCCTTAACAACTGAGTCTAGAAGCATGAAATTTTGCACAAGTTTTTATATAGGTAACAAAAATCCGGCCAAGTGCGAGTCGGTCTCGTACATGGTGGGTTCCGTACCGCCGTACAATATTTAACAAAAAACGTCGAAATAAACATGTTTCTAGTAAGTAAATTTTTAACATTCTTTTATTTTTAGAACACAGGAACACATTAAATATGTAGCGTTAAATATGGAACTGTGCTACAGAACCCTTCGTGTGCGAGTCCGACTCGCACTTCTCTTCATTACTCTTCTCGCACGCTCTTAGGGCCGAGTCACTCCGGAATAACAGCGGCCGGCGGCGACGGCGACGCCAGCGGCGGCCGCTGGCGGCCTCGCGCGACCTCCAAACCCCACGCGCCTAGTCTCCACTTGACTAGTTTAAATGGTGCGCTCAGTGTTGCGGCGGGGTTGAGGAGCGCGCGGCCACCCGCGTGACTCGGCCCTTACAATCTTATGACCTTCTAGCCATTTAATTATAAATGAGTTGGACTCTGATCACTGTGGCCAGTTAGTCACTTTCCCTCAGAAAACAGTCAGAGTTCAAAGAAAATTTGCGAGTTTTGTTCCTGTAAATAAAAGTCACTTTAAAAATAATTTAATGGAAACACTACCGGGTTTGCCTTACCACAACGACCTGTAGGCCTAACATGACACACGCGACAATTACTCACTCTCGCGCGAGTAATTGTCGTCTATTTCTGTCGCTTTTCTCGTTTTCTGTCAGCGCTGCTATACAAAATAGTCGACTCGTTCTATCAAACTTGATATTTTTTCGACAAACCCTAACATGACACCTTACTTATCTCGATTTTTGACAATTCAACATGAGATAATCTGCGATTTTTCTGTAATTTTGTCGTATTTACTCGTCTTCGATTTTGACGACGAGAAGAGTAGACAAAATAATGATACAAAAAAAAACTACCAAATAGCATGGCAGTTTCACAATTGTACTTATTTAAGTCATATTTTTTTGTTACAATGTTTTAATAATGAAAATACTTAGTTTGAAACTACCATTTATATTCGAACTACATGTTTTATATGGAATTTTTCGCTTTTCGTATGGAAAAAAAAAATTAACTACTTGTTGCGTTTTATGGGTTTAATGGTTTTATAAAGGGGGTCGAAATATTCATTATTTTTGCGATAGGACACACCATTTTCGAGATATAAGCAAAAGAAAAAAAAAAAAGATACAGTACTGTTTTTGCACCGTCGAAGTGTTGGTGTGAATTTTGGTTCATGACAACTGATTTAAATTCGCAACTTTTTAATCGCGATTAAAAATAGTCAGATTTAGATAAACCATCTTAATTTTTGGTGAAAAACGTCAAATTCAGAATAGCATAATTTCCATTTTCCTAAAATTAATAACTCAGTGCCATATTAGTTGGAAATCGTCGTTTGACAGGAATAAACAAAATTTTGGTGATTTTTAGTCTAGGTTAGAGGCATTTGTGACAAGAGAATCGGCACCATTGAATGAATGAAACGGAATCTCAAGCCGATGTTGCATATATCATAAAAAATATTTGTTTTTAATAATTTGCAACATCGGTTTCTCGTCGCGAGATATAGAAGTGTCAAAGTGCCTTTTTCGAGTTTACTCGTCGTTTACGGTCATGTTAGGGGTTAGAATGACGTCAGAATCGTAGACAAATTTCGACAAAACGAGATATATAGCGTTCTCGCGCTTGTCATGTTAGCCATACTGGATCGAGCTTATACTTCACTATTTAACTTCATCAATTGTGAATTTAGAAAGGTTTTCACCTCAAAAACATTGCATGTTTGTGACCGCGTTTTATTTAGCGATTGGGCAACACAGTTTATTTGAATTGTATCATGAAAAAACATATAACCATGATGAAACTTTTAAAGAATTTGTAAAGAAATATTCTAAAACTTTTAAAAGAGCCTGTTCCTCCGCAAAAGCCATACACATTAAAAATAAAATAATATCTTCTGGAAATAAAACTAAAACAACATGGAATATTATTAATTCAGAAACGGGAAGAACGGCAGTACGGAATCGTGACTTCCATCAAAAAATAAATGATGTAGATGTTAAGGCAGACGTGGGGGTAGGTGGCAACTGAGTTTCAAAATTTCTTCACTTAATATTTCCATTTTAACAACCAAAACTCTGTCAACGTCGTTCTCCACTTCTGCTTACTCCATACTAAAATAATGTGTACCAGAATGTGATAAACTTTTTGAATTCACAATTACTACTGCTAAAGTCATAGAATCTTTTAAAGATCTTAATGTAAAAAGAACTGCTGACCTTTGGGGACAATACAGTACATACCATGTCTTCAATATTTTATGTTTGTTCACCTTTTCTTTATTTTTTCACCAGGGTTCCGCAGGGTTCAATTCTAGGTCCTTTCTTATTTTTAATTTATATAAATGACTTACCTTGGCACTAAAGGGATAATCACAAGATCGTATTATTCGCAGATGACACTTCCCTTATTATTTTAATCAATCGTCAGTTAGTCAACTTTGAAAAAGTTAACGATGCACTCTCTAAGTTGTGCATTGGTTTTATGTAAACAATCTTCTCCTGAATGAAGAAAAGACTAAACTCATTAATCAACGCCAAATGTCAGGTAGCTAACTACCAATGTTCAAGTTACTTATTGGAATAGAGTTGGACCCTGTTAAGTCTACAGTTTTTCTTGGAATCACTATTGACGGTAAATTAAAATGGGGTCAGGTGGGGTAAGTTCGGCCGCCTATGCTGTTAATTTTTTTTTTCAGATAACTGCCGTAGATACAGCCAGAATTTTTTATTTTAGTTATTTTCATAGTCTTATGACATATGGGATTCTTCTCTGGGGAACCTGTTCGGATATGTTACTATCTTTGTTCTACAGAAAAGGGCTGTTCGAGCCATTTACAACCTAGGTCCGAGAGATTCCCTTTTAGAAAAAATCAAACAAATAAATATTCGGACTCTAGCCTCACAACATATGTTTGAAAAGCTATTGTATGTACACAAACATATATCAAATTGTAAGAAAATGTCCGATATTCATAGGTTAAATAGCAGGAAAAAACATAACCTTGCTGTACATCGCACATGTCTCTACAAAGTATGCAACTCAGTCTTAAACGCTTTTACAACAAACTTCCCATTGATATTCGAAACTTAACCAATACACGATTTAAAAGCTGTATTATAACCAAACTTTGCAAAGGGTACTATAAAATTTCAGATTACTTAGAATATAAAAAAGCTAGGGATTGAGCTGCTCGCGCTGCTAAGCCTTGTGATAAAACCATAAAACTTGACAGTATAATTATTCAGTAAAATCATCAAAATATACCAGTTTTATATACATATTGACATTGTTAAATATTACATCTAAAATGACATGATTACTTTGTAAAGTATTATATTATTTTAATTATTAGACCAGCGGAAGCATATTAATAGGGTTCCGTTTGGTACTCTTCCGGTACAGAACCCTGAAAAAATAACTTAGGGTGGCTTTTTTTAAATCTCCCTAAAAGGGTTTTAATTAACGGATGAAAATTTCGTAATTTTTGCTGATGGAAAATCCCATCGGGCTTGTCGCCAAATAACATTCTTAAGATATACAAAAGTTTGCGGAGAGCCAGTGATGCCATAGTAGTTTCCTAATAGGCAACACTTCGCACAACATCCTCGTACTACGTACTCGTATATCGTGAGGAAACTACTTTCCTCACGATATTTTCCTTCACCGTTTTTGAGAGCAGTGGTGATGTAATTATGTAAAGCGCCGCCTGAGTTGGAACCCACGACCTAGAACTCGTAAGTCGGGGCCGTTACCACTGCGCCACCACTGCTCTCTAATAAATAATGCTTAATAATTTAAAAACTTTATTATTAACATGTTATTGTTTTTATGTTATATAATACATATAATTAAATTTGAGCACACAACGCAAGATTCTTATTGTATGTTTTTTATTATATTTTTATTTGTCATGCATGAGGGTAGTTCCATTGCTAAGATAAGAGAAATATAACAATCCACTTATATTTTGTCATAAGATTTATTTATTAAACAGATGGGTGTAAATGACTAATATCGACTTACCTGTTTGTATTTGCCAACCCAATAGTTATGCCAGGATAAATATAGACAACCCAACGTATAACCCTTCTTTAAGCTTCATATTTTCGATTGGTATTTTTCATCATTCTTTGATATGATATTTTTTTCATCCAAATTAACAGGTGGGTTAAAGTTGTTTCTAAGTTGGATCCTCTAGTATTTAATTAATTTGTTAATCAAATTCCAAAAGAGTAAACATATTTTTAACTAGGAAAATTTTTAGGATATACCTACTGGGTGCGAAACAAAGCGTACCTACAAACGTGACATTTACTACCTTACAATAAATGTAAAAGTTGCCGCTACAATTCTTTACATACTACATACAAAATAAATAATTGAAGTGTCACTAAACAACGATACCAACATTTCGTAGGCCATTCACTCGGCTACGGCTACGCAACGCTACGCTCTCGTAGAGGCTCGATGTTGTAGATAATAATTATGAAAACAATCCTTCATCATCGGAGAATATTTTGTTAGCTTCAATCAGGTTAGCAGAACGACAGAATGCGAATATTTATATAATATTATAGTAATAGTTTCTATGCGATGTCAAAGGACGCCGCGCGCCGTCTCGTTAACTGCTAACAAAAACGTGACATGATCTTAATCATAATATATACAATAATGTTATTGGTATCTCAACTAATATTTTCATGGGAATATATGGTATTAATGTTTTACAAATGGAGGCGGAATAATTTAATATTTACAAAATTGCCACGTGTGATCTGAAATGTTCTCAGTATTGTGGAGTATTAACAATACGGTGGCGGCACAGTCGGCGTGTTTAATAAACAAGTGATAAAATATGCACTTACATAATGTCCTTGGTAAACTCTGTCAACTCGAAACTCAAACTCAAAGCATTTACTTCAAATAAACCAATTACAGGTACTTTTGAATTGTCAAGGGGTCGGTCAGTCAGAAATATGAAGCTAGTTGCCCATTCCAACGCGTAGTAGGTTCCTATGGAGAAGAACGGGCAAGAAACTCCACGGACACTCTTTTAAATCAGAATATTTTTACAAAATATTGGTTACATCATCCATGTTGTAATTATACATGTGAGAACAATGTAGAAAGACGTGCACGTTAAAAGCGTCCGTAATAACAATAAAAACAAAAACAATTCAAAAATTTAAATAAATTCAAATAAGCCGTGACAGCTAAGAGATGACCTGTCCCCACTGACGGCGCCCGTTCACGAACATGACGCATGCATCAGCACCATTTAGCTCAACCATTTTGAAGGGAACTTAATGATCCAACACACACGCTACCACCAGCGAGACATTTGAGTGAGCATGACATACTCTCAACCGCAAGGGCACATTGAAGTCAATGAAAGACGTACTCAGTAAATGGTAGCTGTAAAGTAAGTACTCACACATGTGCTATGCAATTATGTAATACTAAGAGTTGTGTTGAATTTATACAATCTAAAGATAGTTTTACAATCTACAGCAGCTCCAACAATATTTTGAATGCTAATCAATTAGTTCACATACCAAGAACCGAGATACCGTTAGTTACGTACTTAGTTCGCAATAAACGTTTTTGACTTTGACTTTTAGTTTATGCGCCCTTGTGGAGCTGGACCAGCGTTGAGCCAAGCATTTTTGTCATCGATGTAATCCCCCAACTTATAATATGCTTGGCAGCTTAGTGTGCGTTTTATACAAGATTTAAATTTCGTTTCATTCAATTGGAATATGTGGGGAGGTATTTTATTGTAACATTTCAAACAGTTCCCCATGAAGGATGAGTCTACTTTAGCCAGTCTGAAACCCCGTTGAATTAATTGGTCCCTATTTCTAGTCCTACAATTGTGTCTATCACCTCTTTTAATGAAAAGACTTAGATTTTTCTGTGTACTTGTTGATCAGTATTGATTGTAAAAAAATATCAAAACTGAAATTGTAAAGGTCAAGTGACTTGATTTGGGCCTCAAACGAGACTCCGGAGTCCATTCCAGTCCAAAGAGACATTTGCTGTACCTGCACCCGAACAGGTTGGCAAATATTTACAGCAGTGCTTTTGGTGAGCCAAAATGCAAAAACTGTCTGAAATACACACAATACAATACAACAATACAAAACGATACGATACAATATTCTGTCAGTCTACTTTAGGATAGGAGATGGCGCCTATTGTAATACCAAATTCAAAAGTCAAAGTCAAATCATTTATTTCAACGAGGCACATAAAAGGCATTTTTGAATGTCAATTTTATAAAAAAATTGAATTGATTCTAGTTGCCTCCCCCCCTTGACTCCATAAATGAACCACATTTTGAATGGGTCGCATCGCATTAGAGTACCAACATGCAACTAGATTCAGCCCATTAGTGATTGTACAAAATCAAATTATTTTATTTCACATAAACCATCATGGGCACTTATGGAAAGTCAGAAGCTAGATGCACGGTTCCAATTGATAGATTCCTATGGAGAAGAGCCGGCAAGAAATTTTAACAATTTGGTATGGGAGTACAGTGTAGGCCTTTGAACAAGTACCAGGTGCTTAACAAAATCGAAAATGGTCAACAAATCTACAGTCTACTAGGACTACAACGTTCTCACATTCACAAAGTAGAATCTATATAATAAAAGATAAATAAAATTAAAAAAATGAAAACTTGTTATAGCAATCATGTCATTTTAGGTTTAAATAAAACCAAATGGCTTGGTTGCTATAACAACTGTAATAAGTCTGAATAATTATCATGTCCACAAAAGCCACTAATAAAGAATTGAAATTAAATTATAGGTATACAATAATGTCAAATAATGAGATGATTATGTCAAGCAAGAAAAAATAAATAAAAACCGGCCAAGTGCGAGTCGGACTCCCACACGAAGGGTTCCGTACCACCGTACAATATTTAGCAAATAAATGGAAATACTAAACAAAGAATATTATTTCTCAACTTAAGTTTTAAAAATCGCAAAGATAAATTTGTTTTTCATAATGATACTATGATTACAACGTTATTTTTTCGGTCGCAGAAAATCACCCATATTTAACTAAAATACCTTATAGATCGGCGTGTTTAGTATTTTTTGATTATATACAATATATGGTACATGATATACAGAAGTTTCAAATTCCTAACTCGTTTTTTTGTTGAGATAGAGCTCGTACAAAAATGGTTTAAAACTGTCAACTTTTACGGCGCCCTATTTCTTCATTTTAGAAGATGAAAAAAATAAAAATAAAATTGTTCTCTACTCGATGAGTTCTAGACAATGATACACACCAAGGTTTTTTTGAGACCCCCCTTTAATTTGTAACTTTATTTAATTTTCATTATTTGTTGTTATAGCGGAAATAGAAATACATAATCTGTAAAATTTTCAACTGTCTACCTATTACGGTTCATGAGATACAGCCCGCTGACAGACAGACGGACAGACGGACAGCGGAGGCTTAGTAATACGGTTCTTAGTTTGGCACCCTTCGGTCACGGAACCCTAAAAAAAGATCATGTACATGAATGTAATTTATCTCTTCTATTTATAGAAATCTCGTTAAAACTCTTATGTAACGTAACAGTGTATACAAATACATAGTATGGAATAGCCATTGAAAGTGAGTAGATGAGAGTAGTGTTGAACGTAAAGTTCGTGCGCACTCGTCAGTACCTACATATGTTTGTTTGATCTCGAATCGTGATTGAGGATCTCGTACCTAAACACATATTTGAACTACAACAATTGTTATTTTTATGAGGTAAGTTATCAATTATATAAAATTGATGTAATACCACGTGACTTCACGCTAGTTAGCTTTAACATCGGTTTATGAACTTATTAGAGTAGCTTTCGAGTTACCGTTTAAAAAAAGGGGCCAAGTGCGACTCGGACTCGCACTTGGCCGTACAATATTTAACATTGCAATTATTAAGATCGAGCAAAAATACGCCGAAAAAAACACGTTTCTTGTATAAGGTATTTACTTAATTTTATTATTATTCGCTATACCAACCATAGTAGTACCTGTACACACTCTGTGAAAATTTTAAGTGTCTACCTATTACGGTTCAAAAGATACAGCCCTGTGACAGACGGACGGACAGCGGAGCCTTAGTAATAGGGTCCCGTTGACACCCTTTGGGTATGGAACTGTAGCGGCATCTACATCGCTACATGCAAACTACGCATCAAAGACCTGACGTCACACAAATCCTGCATCGCGCAATTAGAGTTTACCGAGAGATATACATATATGCAAGCTTCCCGACCCCTAAAGAACCCTAAAAAGTAAAGTGTGCCAAAAGTCACTTAATACATTTAGCGCTAAAACAAATTTAAAACTTCCTTGTGCTTCTGTCAATCATTTGAAACTACAGAGATAGCCGTTTGAAATACGTTTACAGCTAAGCGCGTTTTAGCGTGCCTAAAGGCGCTGCTCCGAAGCTGTCCACGGCTAAATGAAATAAAATAAAACACTCTATGATCCATACATTGTTAGTAAACAGATTTGCACTTAAAATACTATTGTTAACTAACCTAAACTAAAGACGAATTCATGGAAAGATCACCCAACAACTGAGAAACAAGACACAGCTTCGCTTTGTATGAAAATGTAGGCGAGATCGACAGGATGGATCAATGCGACCCACCACGGCCACACATCGTGCGATACGAACGCTGGCAAGACTATGAAAATGAACCGTTACAAACCTCTCCGCGTAGAAGAGGATGATCGACTTAAATATTTTTATAGCTATAGCATCTCTTAATGATCGCTCAGATTCAACGCGTAATTTCTTAACAGAGACATTCTTGACTCACACGTTTTCCCCATTGCAGAAACTACGTGCCGCATACATAAGACCTACTCCTTTTGCATCAAGTAAGTTCATAAATCCTGACCATATTTATGAACAACGCGCTCCGGTTGCGAGAAATTGCATAGATTATACCTATGGCAGTTATCCATAATTTTGACGCAAAGAACGCGACGTTTTGGCTCAAGATAAGTTACCAAGTGAGATCAACCTGCCCTCACAGCGATAGAAATTACTTAACCCACGAACAGAGCAGGTTCAAATGATAAGCGGCCACATGACTTGTTATTCCAGCGCGTCAAGTTCACCGTGTCAAAGTTTACGTTGAATTTTCCACGCATTCTCATAGCTGGCCTTATCGGTTATTTTGTATAGTAAGTTTTTACCAAAGGTTTGTCCCAATCATTTATAAATGAAGAAAAATAAAGAAAAACCGAGGTTACCGACATAGCTCGCAGAGTAAGGCAGCTGAAGGGGCAGTGGGCTGGCCGTGTTTATCAAAGGACCGATGGCCGTTGGAGCAGACAAGTCGAGGCCTGGAATAGAGACCACATAGCAAGCATAGTGTGGGACGCCCCCCAGTTAAATGGACCGACGACCTTAAGAAGGTGGCTGGGACAGACTGGATACGGAAGGCGGAAGACAGGGTTTTGTGGCGCAGTCTGGAAGAGGCCTATGTCCAGCAGTGGATTGCACAAAGCTGAGTCGATTGATGGATTTATAAATGATAATAAATTGCCAAAATTCAAAAAGTCCTTATACCTTATGGCCAAAATTCCAAAATCTTTTTCATTGGCTCGCAAATATATTCGCCGCGCGCCGTTGGGAAAGATCCTTAGGATTAAGTTAAGCCAGAAACTTGGGTATGATAGGTATCTAAATTAATTCTCTACACATTTTGGGTGACGAATGGTTGACTTAATGGCGAACCAGACACGGCAGGGAACTACAACTACAAATAACAAGTACGCAAATGATTAGCTCCCGAATATTTAGGGTTTACTGAAATAACTGCTGATGGAGACGTGGGAAAGAAAATGACATTCTACAACAACTTAAATAATAATATTATGTGAGGGAAAAGGCAGAAAGATGACGATGATGAGATTATTTCTGCGTTGCCATCATAGATCAGAATTGTTAACCTGATTTCAATAAATTATAGAGGTTGTGATGAACAATTACCTACTATAAAATGTTGACGCGACTTGGTAAATACGTCCCGTTTATATCCTTATTATTCTTATCTATATTTATTTGATTCAATAAACAATAGACGGTGGCGATTAGTAATACAGTAAAGCACATTTTGTAAGTGACGAATAATGGCAGGTAAAGTTGACGAAATATTTTAACCATTATTACTTTAAAAATATCAATTGTATGTACAGACAGAATTTTAATACCTACGTGTATGTTAAAAAAATCTCTGATAACGTGCAGTTCTTTTCAATCATTTTTATTGAAACCACGTAGGTAGCGTGTTGCGACTTTCAGGCAGATGTTGCAGCTTTTCCTTTTGTCTGCATATTCCGTGTTTCATGACTAACCGGGAGGGTTTTCGTGGAGGTCGCTTCGGCGTGTGATGCATGGTTACAATTGTTGTGGCTTGTGTAAGTAAGTAGGTATTTACCGACGTATAAAGTGGTTATGTTCGATTGTGTATGTATATAAACGTAGGGAAATGTTCCGCCGCTTTCAGTTGCTCTCGTGTTGTAATAGCTTTACGTAACGAGCTTACATTCGGTGCCTGTCTTGTGTAAGTAGTTCTCAATTTTTTGTGAGTGTTTCGTGATAACGGTTTTCTTAGATGGAAATCGATTTTTCATTGTGTCATTATTCGGTTATTTGATTGATTAGAGATCGATTGTCAATTTGAGTCAATATATGTATTTATATTCAATTGTGCGTGATTTGAACGTGTAAAATAGCTACACTAACTATACGCTAAGCTTTAGAAGTTCTGCCCAAAACTCTAATACACGTTCAAAAGAATATGACCGCTAGTTAGGATATCATAGAATCCCATAGAATTAACCAAAAATACAATTTGAAAAAGACAAGACAAATCTTTTAAAAATATCAATATGACGTTACTTGGGTACCTATATTACACATAACATAACATCACGCCTTGTTTCCCCGAACGGTTTGGCAGAGGTGTACCTATAGTAGTACTCCCACAATTCAACACAACATAACCACACTTAACTACGAGTTGATTGTTTTAAAAATTGCTTGTTCAGTTAGTACGTAAACAATTTTGTGACCAACATTTTTTTTCAACGGAGTCAGTTAAAACTAATGAGTTAAAAAATCCGGAGCATCTTTGTGATTTCACAACTTTAAAATTCTTCGAATTGTAGTCCGAGTTTATAAATTAACCATTATTGAAGACAAGCACATTTTATGTTATTTAATTTGTAAATTAAAATTAACTCAATACTTATATTAATGGACATTTAGTTTGTACAATCGGGGTATTTTAAGTGTGCGCCAGGCACCACCCCCTGCACTTATCGAACCGTACATGCAGAAACCGTTCTGTTGAAGTGGTTGCTTTTCTCGTGTTGCTCTAAACAATAAGAAGTGGGTTAGTGAGTCTAGATAACGTTGCTTACCAATCACTAGTGTTTCCGAACTCGCTGATTAACAACGTCGTTTAATGATTCGAGTTAAATTATGGGTGTGAATAAATGCAATTGTGGTTTTTGGTGTAGGTACCTAAAGGTTAAGTGTGCAGTGTTTAAGTTTTTTTTGTGAACATGTCGAAGAGTTTCTAGTTTGATATTCTAGATATTTCTTTAATTGTTTGAATGTGGCCGATAACAGAACTTTTCTAGCAGGTAGTTATAAATTAACTTTAAGTTTGTTTTCGGATTGTATGGGTATTATGTACACTGTAAGGTATACATATTCTGCTTACACTATTACGTTACACCACCGCGTCATGCCATTCTTTACAAAGGCAGGGTCTTTCATAATATTATTTCGTAGCAAAAGGCTACGTCGGCCCCGTAGTCGTAGAGTTAAAATAATCCGTAACTTTACAAATTAATACCTTTCTACGTCAGTAGCATTGAAACTTCAATCGGGTTTAAGGTAGCATTTTGTAGGCGTAGGCTTTAAAATAGCGCTCGTTGAGGAGAGTTCTTTCTACGTGACCATAGGTTTTTAATAGTTTATTACGGTTTTGATCCGGTTTGCGACTGATAATTGTAGCGAAAAATAATAAATTCATTGTTAATTAAAAACACAATTTTGAATATTATCTATGTTAAATCGGTCAATTAGTTACACTTGTACCCAAAAAATGATCAATTTTTCGGTTTGCAAACACGATCATTAAGCATTTTAGTTATTTTTGCGTAAAATTTGTCGCATTACTGTTGATAGTTTGAACAAGTGTCCAGTGTTTGTGTAGTACAGAATAGTGTTTGTTCTCGTTACTACGTGCTGCCAGATGGAACAGTTTTGTTTGGACAATAGTACGTACATCTCACTGAAATAATTATCATATTGTTTGTTTACTTTGATTATAAATTGTTGGCTTGGCTTGCTGCTGGCCCCCTGGGCTTACCACCACCTACAACTTCTAGTACTATTATGTTAATCTTACTTCGTTGTGGGAAAGTTAAGGAGCTATACCAACAAGACGTATAAAGTAAGAATAAAATAATACTGTTTTATGAGGTGGAGGTAAGTATGCCGCCTGATTCGTAATTGCAACAGAGAATCTGAATAACAACCTGAAGTGTCTATTTTTTTAAAACATCAAACAAATCGTTTAAACGGGGTAAAATCGCGCCATTACCAAGTCCTAAGAAAATAATGTCATTACCGTGCATACGCAATCGCACTAGCTTGAGAAAATGAACAGTAATGAGTATGTTCTTACGTCTAGATATAAAATTATATGGTAACTAACATGATTACAGAAAATAAAATTATGGAAGATGGAAGGTTTAGACAATTTAATTTAATGCACTCCTTACTCGACATTATCTAGTTAGTATATCTTTATCTAGTTGTTGCAAGCGCATGCTGCATTGCATGCCAACCCTTGGCTGTGATTCTAGGGTCGAGCAGTGTTCCATCAGAGATCGCTCAGTAGCACCCCGGTGTCTGGACTTGTAACCGGTTGATGGCAAAAGGCTCGACTCCAATTAGGTACATGGGACTTGAACATAACTAGCGAAATGTAGGTCTACTATTCATGCCATGACTTTTGGCAACAAATATCTGAAGATATTAATCATAAGCAAAGTGACTCAAATTGTAAGACACTTTTTTGTGAAAAATGCTAATTACCATAACAATATAGGCGTTAACACTCATTATCTTCGACAGCTGTAAAGCGTGGTCTAATTAGTCAGCATCACACAAATAACAGGATCTTCTTAAAACTGTTAAAAGGGGATTAACACTTCAGTTTTATAAATCTGAATTATTGAGCAAACAAAATATTGAGCAGATAATCTGTAGAGATACCACATTTTAAGAGTTGGTAGTAACACTTAGCTATTGCACTTGGAGTGCAGGAAATCAATGTCTCAAATAATGTTGTATCAATTTAAATGACAATTAAGTAAAAGTTCTAGACAGAGACACTTACACAGTTAAAGATAGAGACAGTTTTATCTACATACACACCACAATTATTTTTTTACTTAAAAATTTAAAATTTTAATTACTAGGTTAACTAACAAACCTTTGACCTCGGAACTGTGATAATCATTAAAAAAAAATATCGCTGTTATTGCTTATTGAAAATGGACACTATTCAATGCTTTCCTAATAATTATTTAAGCGGTGTCAAATTGCCCTTTTATAGATGCTAAGAAATGTGATACGCGGGAATAAACTTTCCAATTGTCATAATAAATTATTGATTTAATTCTCAATCTTATTTTTGTGCTATCTATTTATTGACCAACTTATACCGGCTTACCCATGAATATGAACAACTTTCACTATGGAACCAACTCTAAAATCACGAAAAAAATATAAGCTGTTTCATACATTTTGGTCTAGTAGGTATTGAACTTTTGTATGAAACAGCTGATATTTTTTTGTTATTTCAGACTTGGTCCCTTAGTGAAAGTTGTTCATATTCATGGGTAGAACACCCTGTGAAAATTTGGCCGGTCATTCAAAACTAACCCCGTATAACCACCGCGCTAAATATTATATTACATTATGATATCATTACCTTAGTAGTAATAGAACTAGTTGTAAACAATATTGTTTATTTTAGTTACCGGTCCTTTTCTCATTTAGTTAGTATACAAGGATGTATCAGAAAGGTGTGGACAAATTTAAGGGTGTGGTACAGATCATCAAACTGAACAAGTTTCTCCATGGGACCTACATCATCGCGGAAAATTATCAACTGTCCCATACAAAATGATCCACTGTCACATACAAAATGATCAACTATCCCATACAAAATGATCAACTGTCTCATACAAAACTTCAATACCTACTCGACCCAAATGTATGGGATAGCTAATAATTTGAAAGAAAGTAAGTTGTTTAGTTTTATGGTGTGTATCACAATACTCAACTCGTAATCATGTGTTCTATAAGAATCGAAAAATGAACGAACCTAACGTAATACAAAAAATGCGAAAGTGAGTTTGTTTGTTACGCTTTCACGCTAAAACGGCTAAACGGATTGGGATGAAATTTGGCATATGGGTAGACCATGACCTGGGTTTGGACGATATCTCCACGGGATTGAGACTTTGCTGGTGAAACCGTGAGGCGCAGCTAGTAATTCAATAAAGGTTACACCGGTACCGTAGCACGGTTTCCTTGCGTAACATACTGTGAACCGATTAAGATGTACATAAGTTCGATAGAACAATGATTAAAAACTTAAATACTTGTGGCAAATATTCGTAAATAATTACGTAATTAGTTCGTATTCGTTTTTTTTTTAATTCACATATTATAACCATAGCAATTTTTATGCATAATATAGTACCTCTTTTTAAGAGATTTACGGAAACAGTGATGGCCCAGTGGTAACAGATGCGACTTACGAGTTGTAGGTCGTGGGTTCGAACCAAGGCGGGCAATATACTTTGTGTAATTGATATCATCACCACTACTCTCAAAACAATGAAGGAAAACATCGTGAGAAAACCGGTATGTCCTACAACCAACAACTCAAAGACATATGACATCTACCAACCCGTACTGGGCCCGCGTGATGGATTACGGCCCACTCCCTCTCACAGAGAGGAGGCCTGTGTCCTAGGGAAAATTATAGGCTGATTACGTTAAGGGATTGGCAATAATATCATAGTTTGTATCTTAAGATAATATTTAGTCTTTATTTCATTAAAATCAGTCCATTATTGGGTCAAAATTTCCTGCAATTTAATATCTTCCTATCTGCTATCTTTTCAATCATTAACGGCTGAACGAACTGTATGGTATATTATATTTAGGCTATGATTTGGGTTAGAACATTTTATCCCGGTAGCACGCACCCGTGGGGTGATATTCGACATCCACGCGGACGAAGTCGCGGGCAAAAGCTAGTGCTGTAATTTTATAAGAGCAGGGTTACTTTTTTCGGATAATGTTTATGACCTTTTAGTCAAAAACCATTTACTCATAGGACGATTTGCTAATAGGACATTTTACTAAAGTGTCGTTTTGATTATGGGTCGTTTTGCTAGTAGGACCATTTGCTTTTAGGACGTTTTGATACGGAGGGGTTATTTCTGTATATTTAATTATGTTTTCCATAAAAACCTTTTTGAAGTGTTCATTGTTTCATTATAAGTAATGTAAGGTAAATGAGTTTAATGCCTGTCCAAATCTATAGAAGTACGAGTGGAGCAATAAATTCCGATAATGATTGTTACAGGGATGATGCTCAGCAGTGTGTGCAGATTCAGCAGTGTGAGCAGAGTCAGCAGTGTCAGTCGTGTCAAGTAACTCGCAGCAGCCGCCATGGTATCCAAGGAAACTAGTGTTAGAGTGAGTTTAGTTTATTTAAGTTAACTCGTGCATAGTTAACTAACAAGCTTAAATACTTACAAAGTCAGGGAAATTCATTGTTTACTAAATTGACAATCAATTTAAATGGCCCGTCTATGTTCGAATCACAACTGTCATTCCTTGACTGTTGTATGAAGTGCCTATCACGGCAAATTATTTACCCTGTCTGTACTATTTTTAGTTTACACGAATAACAGATGACAATTCCTTGCTATTGGGCCTTTTTAACCCTCTCAGCTTAAAGAATTCGTACACATAGCTGTAACATGTACATTATAAGTAGGTATAATCTTTTATGCACATAATATATACATAATAGCAACATTAAGGCAAGTGGTACCTAAACCGGTATCAAATTAAAAGAAGCTAAATTATTTTATTTCTAAATTATTAATGTAACATACAATAAAATAACTTAGCAACAGCGAGAATTTATTGGATTTCCATTTATATTTTATTGTTTTAAATACCCAGTAAGCACCACGACAAAATTATGAAATTTACTTGTGTTCTTCTCCATCTAAGATTAGATGTTAACTTGCTTTTTGGCAAAACATCAAACGTTAGCGGGAAAGGCCGTTTTTGCTTCTGACGTCACCAACTGATTATCCTGTTAAAATCTCCTGCCCTCATACAAATTTATTTAGGGTCGACTTCTGCGGCCAGACATCTCTATCAGTCGTTATTCCGTGCTCATCATCTTTCACACAATCTTTGCATTTCTTCTTGACAAAGACAAAAATATTGACAATATTCGTTGGGTCTATCTCTTGTCTCATATAATGATAATCGTTAATAAATTCAGTATTATTCCGTCCAGGTGTCAGAAGACAGTAGGGAGGGGCAGTTCAACGTGGACGGCATCCTGAGCGAGCTGGGCAGCTTCGGCAAATACCAGCTGCTGCTGCTGCTGCTGCTCGCCTTCCGGGACTCCTTCCTCGCCATGTGCAACTTTAACTACATCTTCACCGCCGCTGACGTTAACTTCAGGTAATGAGTTTTAATTTGGTTTATAAATTACATAACATACAATTAATCTTCCAAAACCTCGCGTCGTCGGTCAGATAAAATAACAAACAAACGAATAATCTAAGTATCCTACAGTCACATACGCGTGCATTCACATCACTTCAGTCTTATTGCAATTTCACCTCTTTCGACAATATATTTAATAATGGATGACAGCTACTTTTGTGTTTACACACCGTTATGTTTTCACAGGGTGACTTTGCAAAATAGCATTACAGATGATCTTAGAAAACTCTCAGCTTCATCGAAATTATTATTTCAGTATCAAATTCATCCCTCATCATTTAATATATACGTACTTCTAGACCACTTGTTTCTACTCTTCATAAATAATCTACGAGATGACCTCAATAACTATAGGACGGAAGATGTTCCCGTACCTACCTAATTCATATTAAAGGTACCCACGTGTGATCCATTCCTTGAGATGTTTTCTTTCACGATTTGTCGCAAGTGATAAGCGGTGACTTGTTTTAAAATACACAATCGGAATCATAGCAACGATGACTTGTAGAAACTTACTTTTTAATTACTCGTTCACTGCAGTTACTGGACTAGTTCAATTTTTTATTTCCAGCTCCCAATCTCTGTAGTTTCTAATAAGGTTTTTACAAACATTAGTTTTGTGTCATTAGTTATCATCATCATAATTTTTGTATAATACAAATATCTCAAATTCCGCATGAGTGTAACTAAAGTACCGCTATCACCAGTGTGGGCGTGTCATCAGCTTTCCGTCAGGTGTGTCTTTGCGATCTCTTGTGCTCTCACATACCTACCAACGTATTGATTTCTCGCCTCATACATACGTCATCCAGATAGTTTAGCTCCCATTTTCCCATGGAATCACCTGGTCCTGGTTCTCGTTTTCCTGCATCGAAACCGTCTTCAAAAAAGGATAGCAGGGAGAATGTTCTTCCGTATTTTTTATTTTTTTTTCATATAAAAATATTGATCGAGACCGTCAATTGTGGACCCATTTCGAAAATTCTTCATTTTCATTTGGTACAGAAAGGTTGCGTGGTGGTCCGGTATAAATTTTATTAACTTTGCTTGGTTAGTTTTTTGAGTTAGCTTCACAACAACATATAGCTTCAACATTTTTTTTTTTCATTTTGTCTTTGTAATTTCCTGTCACTATTATTTACATAGCAGGTAATGGTATTCGAATTTGTGTGTACCTACCACACACAAATTTGTGTGTACCTACCACACACAAATCAAACCACAACTAAACAATCTGCATAACCTTTTCCCAATTATGTTGGTTGGGGTCGGCTTCCAGTCTAACTGGATGCAGCTGAAGACCAGTATTTTACATGGAGCGACTGCCTATCTGACCTCCACAATCCAGTAACTCGGTAATACGATACCCCTTGGTAAGACTGGTTGTCAGACTTTCGGGCTTCTGACGACCCGTAACGACTGTCAAATATCCACAAATGACAGCCGGGACCATCGGTTTAAGGCTGCGGGCACGAAATCAGCGATGAGGAGCGATGACCGAGCGGGGCGATGGCGATAGTACAAAATTGTTCCGTCGCCATCGCCCAGCTCGGTCGTCTCTCCTCGTCGCTAATTTCGTGCCTAAAGCCTAACGTGCACTCCGAGGCACGGATTAGTCTCCGCATGTAAAGATGGTCATCCATCCTTCCACGGACCAACCCTCCAAACGTGCCACGAGTACTTACCTAAACTAAATAGTGAAACTCGACAGCTAAATAGTGAAAATATAAACTTTTTACAACAAAAAAAAAACAACTGGCTTCCAAAGAAACGCTACGAAGTGAAAAGTAACTTTAGTTTCGGAAGTCGGGGTCTTCGGTTTTTTATTTTCGTTTTTTACTACCGACTTCCGAAATTTAAATGATTTTTCATTTTGTAGTGTCTTTTTTGGATGCCAGTTTTTTTTTTCAGCAAAAGATTTTCACGTTTTTATGTTTTCGATAAATATCTGCCGAAAATGTCATTTTAAAACTACGATTAAACAAGTGAATTTGATAGTCCCGTAAACGATAGTACTTAGTATAACGTGCTATATTAATAAAATATTGAATGATTTCCTGACTAGATACACCTACATTTCATCCATATACCTACATGACGTCATCACAACCACTTTCTCTGGCAAACGTCTTGTTTATCAACAACCGTACCAGGGGCGCGTAGGAACAGCTGTAAAACTAGCAATTTACATAAAGCAGTAAAAAAATACATATTATTGTACAATAGCCGCCCATCTGGTGGCTTGACCTTGAGGTACACATGCATCACACCATGCAAGAAAATACAGAAGGATCACTTCATTCATAAATTACTAAAAAAAAAGTTTCAACTATTCTCATTTGAAAGCTCTGTAACAAGAAAGTATCGATTTGATGTCGGCCTATCAATCTGCCTAGCCTTGTCCCAACTATGTTGGAAAAAGTCTAACCGAATGCAGCTGAATACCAGTATTATTTTATCTGACCTCCACAACCTCCTTGGTAAGACTAGTGGTCACACTTTTGGGCTTCTGGGGTAGTCACCCATAGCGATGATTTGATGTAGTGTCAAAAATTAGATTGTAAAACACACACGGAGGAGCTAACCGAACGAATTAGTAAATGTCCCTATGCTCTGTATAAACTTACCGCAGTAATGAGTGTGGATGCCTTAGTCACAGCATATCATGGCTTGGTAGGTTCAGTTCTGAGATATGGTGTTATTTTTTGGGGGAATTCAACCAATAGGGAAATAGTCTTTAAAGCACAGAAGAATTGTATCAGGACAATGTTTGGATTGCAGGTCATAGATACATGTAAACCATTATTTATTCAATTTAAAGTATTGACTCTTCCATCCTTATACATTTTTGAGGTTGCTGTATTTGTTAAGACCAATCCAAAGTTGTTTAAAAAAATGTCAGACATTAATAACCGAAGTCACGGGATCACAATAGCTTATGCGTAAGAAGGTCCCACACAGTAGTAAGTAATGTATAAAAGTGTATTTTGCATGGCGCCAGTCACATTTAACCAGATACCACGATCAATCATAGAATTGAACGTTAGCTTATTTAAGAAACGGCTAAAATCCTTACTGTTGAACAAAGCATAATTATTACAGTATTTCGGAATTTTATCAGACAAAAATCTAATGACAGAATCTTGACATGCTAGTAAAATACCTATATGTATTGTTGCACTTGACATACATTTTTGCATATTGACATTAGTATTATTTATTGACATTATTAGTATCCTATATTGAAATAGTCATATCATTTGTTTTCAGTCAGTGTATTGACATTTTAGATTTTTATCTTTTTTATTGACATTATTTTCTATTGATATTTATTGATTATTAATTTGTATTATGAAATAAGTGATTTTTTATATTTGTCTTTTTACTATCCAAGCTTATTTAATTTAATTATTGAGACCTGTCTGGCTTGAACATGTTGGTACTTAAGTTCAAACATTTGTACGCTCTCTGGCATAACATAGCGAACTCTTTATTATCTTTATACCATTATTATTGTACTATGTTAAACAAATGAATAAATAACATATGACTTATGTCCATGTCGTCGATTTGCGGTATGAAATTCAGACGTTAACTTTTTCATCTTTAAATCCCAGTAATTAAGGATATCCCTAATGCAAGAAAGTGATCCATTTGAAATACGAAGACGTCAGTAAACCATTCGCTGGTTTTCTGTAGGTATTAACAGATAAAATAATAAAAATATTAATAAATATAAAAATTGGCACGCATGAGGACTGCCAACAGAACGGAAAATTTAATATAGGTATACATCATCATCATCATTATGTTGCCCTGTATCCCCACAAAAAGAAACCTACTAATAAAAACCTTCAAACTGGTATCAGCGCCATCTATCTCAACGCGCCTAAAGAAGTTTTCACTTCAATAAAAGTGGATATAGTACTTTACACATAGAGTTCAAGTAAGAGCTAATAATGATAAATTTGTTCTGCACACACAAATGGCCTGCGGGTCCGAATGAAGCATTCAGTAGGTATCTATGATATATTATATACCTGCCGTTCGATTCTGTAAAAATATCACCGTGAAACTTAAGTGAAGTGAGCGTGAAGTGAGCTGTCAATAGTGTTAATCCCTAGCATCCTGTCGGTCGATTCTGTGGCAGTGACAGCTCACTTCACGCTCACTTCACCTAAGCTTCACGTTAATATTTCCACAGAATCGACCGACTGATGCTCGCATGCAGCATGTGACGATATCACGCACATAAAACGTTTATCGGCAAGATTATGGCAACGTTTCCCGTGTTCGCAGTTCAGGCAGGTTGGTGCTAATTAAATAGGATTTTAAAAACCAAGGGCTCTTTTTTCGAAGCTTTATATATGCCTACATATGAGCGTTGCCTGACTTTGGTTTTCAAAATTCCATTCCATTTGGTCTTATTAAATTATTTTATTTTATTTTGTAAGGGTAAATAAACTAGTACATTAAAAATAAACAGAAATAACTGAATTATAAACTAAACAAATATACTACCCACTTCATTTTCCACTATAATGATCGATCTCCATAATTACTTCTTCATTATAATATAAAAAGTCCCCCAAGAGTCACATGAGTGATGCTTAAAATGTGAGCGTATTTTCCTCAGCAGTGAAAGAAAAACCAATAAGTTACAATAAAAGAGTATTGACATATTTTCTAAAGAATCCTATCGTCATTTTGACTAACAAAACATCAGTTTTTAACGTAAATGAGTATTTTGGAGTGATATCGATTACTATACTACTAACGCTAGGTGACAAAACAAGTTCTATTGTTAGTGTAATGTTTACACCACTTATGTGTACAATGAATGACGCACTCCTTGTGAATGGCTTGTGTGAAGTATGTCCAGCCGGTAGCCGGCCAGTGTGTCCGCAACACCTGTCATAACATAACATAACATAGACAGGTGATCTATCGCTTATCAGAAAGGTGCTAATGAATAAGGTCCTATTGTTGTAAGTTTAATAATATTATTATGTTTTCTGAATCCACAAAATAGCTATACCTACCAGCCTTCTTATATCCCTACAAAAGTAGTTCCTGAATGATCAGCCAAAGTTCTGCATATCTTGATAAAGAGGGCGCCAATCTATTTGCACACAGGAGTAGTTTGATTAACATATAAGAATGGTAGCTGATCCCACCATAGCTATTATCCAGCTTATGACGGGATGACTGTGAGAGTTTTCTCACAGTTAAAAAGGGTTAAAAGGGTTTTGTTGAACCAAGTGTTGACTTAGTTTAAAACATCCCGTTTCTCATAGAAATTCCCTTCGTCAGTGCAAGTAGGCTTTAGATAGATAGTATCCACGTAACATAAGAGACAGTACGATCAGCTTCCGCCTCAGACCTAGTACAGACTGCGTGTTATTGTTTCATCGCGGGAGGACCAGCCACTATGCACTACTATGCAGTATACACAAACAACTCGTGAGCAGGAAGCGACACAATGTCGAACACACGACATCTGGCCTAGTACATATTAGAATCAGTCTGTTGTTGAAGAACGTATAGTAGATATAGAGGAATTGTAGTAGCGCGTGCTGAATTCATAAAATTTAATGGAGGCTTATCTTCTAATAAAAACATATATTTCTTTTTACATACCACACCTGTATAGATGCTCTCTACATTATTTATAAATAAAATTACTATATCTATCAACATCATTATCAGTCTATAGCAGCTTATTGCTGGGTACCTTACGATGCTAAAACTGCAAGACATCTATTGAAAGTATTACATTTGAAAGAAAACAATGAAATAACAATTCAAAACAGTGAAATATTTGTGACTCGCGATCTGACAGTAAATCAATCATCAACATTCAAGAAACACCTTTCTATTTCCTGCCTGCTATCCATGCAGTTTCCTACATAATACATAAATGAGATAGAAAACTGATACTTAATTGATTACCTGGGTGAAAAATAAAAAAGTTCAATAAGAAAAAAAAGTTGGCCGTCACGGGACGCCCGGCCGATGTGAAACATCAAAATGGCAAGACAAAAAACAAATGATGGCGGAGAGAGGGTATCACGGCATAATGAGAGTCGGTTTTACTCCCAAAGCGCGCCTATAAATGTTTCACATCAAAAAGGAGATGCTCCTTTCAATTCTCCGATCCTAAACCCACATCTTCTCTCCCAGATGCCAAGTCCCGGAGTGCGAGTCCTCCGACTCCCGTTTCAATGCCTCCTGGATGTCGTACGCTCTCACCAACAAGACGAGCACCTGCCACAGAATGACCCCCTACGAGGAGGTCCAGAACGGCTCGCTGCTCAGCCACGAGTTCACGTACACCTGCGCGCCCGATAACTTCGCCTGGAACAAGACTATGACATGCGAGAAGGTGGTCTATGAGGACTATAACAGTATTGTGGCTGAAGTGAGTATTATTGTAGACCCGGGTTTTTTCCCTTACTGTAAATCGGTTGTCTCTGTTGATTTGCTTCGAAACTACTAAAATAATACTATCGCTGTAACACCACGGTTTGAAGTTTGAACAAACCTGCCTTTTGGAAAGTTATTATGAGTAAGCTAATTATTGGTTCAATTTGTTTATTCATCTTCATTAAAATACATTAGATTCTCAAAAAATAATATAAGTTCTGTAACTCGTCCAGTGTGACCGTCCAAATGATGATCGTTGTCGCACGGTGTAAGTTCACGGTCACTTCACGCACGGGGGCGCGCGGCTGCCGAGTAAACACCACACATTATAGTGTTTAGCGGACATGTGCTTGCTATGATGACTACATATTTTCATTGGTATTAAGTGCAGCCCACGATAATATCTAGCTGTCTTCATAACATGTGTACCTATCTACAACCAATTTTGAGACATTCACATTTGCTTGTTCAGCCAAAACTGTTTATAACGACTTCGAAGGGACCGTCAGATTACGGTAAACAGAAATGCTGGGTCCTCAAAATTTCGTCGTTATAACCGGTACGTCGGCGTCGTTACAAACGGTTTTGACTGTACAGGCAGAGCCATATCACATGACTTTACAATAATCAATACTAAGCCGCTTACAGGAACGCACTACGTACTCCGTCGTCCTTCCCCAATGCCGTGTACTGACATCAATTTCTAGAACGTTGGTACACAATTATGTTACATTAATATCTGTGGCAATATATTTGCACACACATGACATAATTATTATTCATTTAGTAGTAATGTGTAACACTTCTAAATGATGGACCTAATAAATAACAACGTATTTTCAGTTCGACCTGGGTTGTCAGCCGTGGAAGAAGACGCTAATTGGCACCGTTCACAATCTGGGGCTCGTGTTCTCCTTCGTCATATCAGGACTCATTTCAGATAAGTAAGTACAGCACCAAGTTACCCTGCGATTACAAGATAGTTATGACTGAACCCAATAACCTATCTATCACCAGTTTTAGAAAAAACTGTCTATGATTTTAACGTCTCAATAATCTGTCAGAGAATAAGGAATCTTACGGAATGACATTCAATAACAAATATAATTATACTGTTTACCATCACTAGCGATCTGTCTTTTACTGAAAAAAGGTTATTGGGTTCGGCCGTTAGTTTGTATGCTCCTGCCGATCCACTCTGCCAAAATCTCACCGTGAAAGCTTAGGTGAAGTGAGCTTGAAGTCACGTCATTCCATCTAATGCTACAGAATGGCTGTAAATATCTCTTATCTCTAATTTCATTGTTTTCGCTGTTATTAACAAATTGGAAGTTAATTATTACCTACATTTTAAGGCCATGAGAATCCAATGGCCCTTTTTACTCATCCTGTTCACAGTCTCATCTAACAACAACTCATTTTTTTTTTTGAGTCGTTGGAATGGCTTGTGTACTTTGTTTAAGCAATATTACTAATCGGCGTGGTATTCTCAGATACGGTCGCAAGGTGATCATCGTAGGCACCCCGCTGGTGGTGGGCGTGGCCGGCCTCATCAAGTCCTTCTCCGTCAACTACTGGATGCTGCTCGTCTTCGAGTTTCTTGAGACTGCGCTTGGATACGGAAACGCTTCTATGGTATTATGTAAGTATCTGTGAATAGTGTAGATTTTGACAATCACTAGTACAGTACAGTAGATATATATACAATAATTATAAACTAAATTAGATCATGAGCTAGTTAATGTTGGATTAATTGATGAAAGTGACACCTTTCTCTATCTACTTATCTATGAATGGGAGTAAATCATGCAGATAATAGTAACATTTTGACTTGAGTCAACACCGTGAATGTGCACAAATAATAAAATATTCTTAGCTATTACAGAAAAATCATATAAAATAAACAATCATATCGATTCTATTACCAACTTCTTATGGAAAAATACATTCGTTAACTGTATATACGAGTAATTATTGCACTAAAATTCAATTGTTCAACTAATTCATTTTCTTTGTAAACTTTCCTTCTGTCTTATACCTTGACCCATTACACTACGTCGATATAGAATTTACAACGTTGATACTTGACTTTTGTCGTCATGGGAGTGTCAGGTTGTGCACGTGTCGTATGACGTCATATTATTGTTATGATGGGGAGGACCGCTAGGTGACGCATCAATGACCACAACCTTATATTGTCCTGTTCTTTCTTTTAAAAACTTTTCTCTTTAGAAGTAGTATGTTGACTGGGGAAAAAAAATATAATTTAGTCCGTCAGTCAGATAATAAAAAAATATAAGACACAAATTGCATGATTTATTATATTAATAAAAAATGGTTTAGATAAACCGCATTAAAGTTGGGGAGTGGGGACTCGCTACGTCACAAGTCGGTATAAAATATACCTAGGAGTGACGTCATGCCACATTTTAACGTATTGCCTACTCAGTGTATTAATCTTTTCATTACGTAAAAATCGACCAAGTGCGTGTCGGAGCACGCACAATGATGGGTTCCGTAGTTGGTATCGCAAGAACAAACTTAACTTTGTAGTTGCAAAACATGTTCTCCCCGGAATGTATGGGGGAACATGGTTTTGCAACCGCAAATGTAAGTTGGTCGATTATTAATCGTTAACTTGTAAAGCCTAGTTACATGTGAAAGTTTTCCTTTTAATTTCGTTATATATACCTACTACTACCGCGAATTTTTTCACATATCCAAAACCAACCATTTAGCTGGCAGGTGGGTCACTTGGGTACACTTGAGTCGTAACAAAAATTTGCACTTTAGAGCTTAATATTTCGCAAACGGATCCTTGAATCCAAAAATGGTTTACACAAATTTTTTAAATATTTTTGCACGACCTTTCCAACAAACATGTCACATGATAAACTTACAAGTGCACTTAATCCTTGTAAACAATGATCTTCCGCTACTCAGGCTCATCATTCATTATATTCAAATTAATATACTGCTACAGTTATTAGGTTTACACTGTCGGCACGTGCCGGTTGCATCCAGTGTGTATTATCATTAAGATTGCTTACTTTAGTAATTTGAAGAGTATGTTTAATAGATGATATTGTAATCTTACATTTATTTTTATTTTATTTGTTTTCGGAAGTCTTACAGACTAATAACATTATAGTAACAATAATATTTAACTAAATTGCTAATTACAAGCCCCCACAGATAAAATTTTGCTTTGTATCTTCAGTTTTCTAAATAATGACTTGTGACTTATCTATGCTTAGAGATTCTGGTTATCATTCATAGGCACTTATAATTTATATTGTGTTGTTCAACAACAAACTGTAGTCTCACAAAATTTTCTCCTATTTCAGCTCTAGAATCAGTGAGTCAAAACCAGCGAGTGATGTTTTCCTGCATAGCTGATCTGCTTGCGAGCATCGGCAGTGCATTCTTCGGCCTCATTGCGTGGAAGGTTCCCTACTGGCGTCACCTGATGTGGGCCATCTATGCCCCCCTCCTCATCGTCGTGTTCTACATCTTCCTCGTAGATGAAGGAGTGAGGTGGCTTTTAGCTCATAACAAGAATCACGAAGCTGCCAGAGTGCTGAACAAAGTAGCCAAAATCAACAAGATACAATTATCGAAGAAAGCACAGCACATGTTGACGAAGATGGCTGGTGATAGCAAGTCTCAAGAGGTAGTAAGGCTTTGTTACCGCCTCGTTTTAATTGTTAAATAGATTGAAATTTGGTACAAAAAATTGAGTTCTATTACAAATTATCAAATATGACATTAAATCTGTCGTCAACCAACATGGATTTGCCAATTACATATCTATGTTGCCTTACGGATTACAGGCTCAAACTTTTATAATGTCTCTATTTAATTTATTTATTAGAGCCGGATACACTCGCTAGTGGGTTGTATCACGTCAACCATTGTTCTGTACACATATGTAGATATAGTCATGGCGTAGTAACCAACTTACGATGACCATATTATCAATAGTCAATAGACAGATACACAAACTTCAAGGTCAAACAACTAACCCTAATATGGATAAAGTAACACACAATTAATATTTGGATAAGTATGCTTATCCAAATATTTTCTAACATGATAATTTATAAATAGAGCATTGTTAACTACTTTACGTATAATGATACTATAACTTTCCCACGGAACAAAGAGATTATTCTTTGTAGTATCGTATACTTTGAATTCAGTTAATTTTTTTATCAATAATGTAGCTTGATCATCAGTCTGATAACATCCTCTGATGATCACATAGCATCAATAGTTGTCATTTACTATGTAGGTCCACTGAACTTTAGCATTCAGAGCGTTCAACCGAAAAGTTCTTTATTGATTGCTGTAACCAAATGGATACTGACAACACTAACAGATTTAATTTCCCACAACATCGTTTTACAATGGTTCAAAATAAATCCCAATATTATTAACTCCAGAATTTTCGGAACGACCATAACCAAATAATATATTCTCTTTACAGGCAGGAGAAAGCCCTCCAGAGCGTCTTCATCTCCTCACAGTCCTTCGTTCTAGAAAGATCTTACTCCGAGTCCTCTTGATCGCGGCCTGCTTCATTTGTTGCACCTTCGTGTACAACGGCACCATCATCAACTCCACCAGCGTGATTGGTAACAAGTACCTCAACTTCTCCGCTCTACTCCTCGTGCAAGTGCCCACGAGAATAATCACGGCTCTTACGCTCACGAGGTTCGGCAGGAAGGCCCCAATCTGTGTCGCGTATACTCTATGTTGTGTGTTCTTCATTTCATCCGCTTTTATACCTAAGTGTAAGTACGCTTTTCTTTTTTTCTTTTATGGTGAACATTTATGCCATATCTGTGAAAAGTATGATTTTTTGGATATTACGATTTATTGATTCAGAGTAGTTCTTCATAAAATAGTTATCTAGAAGAAAATCATTACAGTTATGTTTAATACAGTTGCTGTTTATCATCTTGAAAACGTAGATTATTACCCTTGATCGGTATGTACGATTTTATTGATAGATGTGCGTCGCTTTATAAGGTCACTTGTAACGAATCTTGCTCCATAAGGTCAAAAGGCGTGAGCTTCAAAAATATACCTACAACACATTTAGACACCAATAATTGAAACAATGTCACATGGCTTTACGACTCGTATTCAAACTTGCATTGGTACTATATGTTTTAACGGCTTGTTACCGATTTTGGCCTCCATGTCCTGGAAGCTGACATAGTTATTCTAATTATCAAGTCTCTGAGCAATTTTAAAGACATGTATAAAATAAAAGCTCCAAGTATTTTTTTAATAATTATTATTTTAGCTCTCATTGGTTGTGAAATTGTTACAGACTGTCTTCCTACACCTCACTTCTTTCTCCTTAGCCACAAATTAAAAAAAATGTGCCTTATTTTCCAGCGATCTGGTGGGCTTCTGTCCTGTTCTACCTGCTCGGCAAGATGTGCAGCAGCTACGGCGTGTTCTCCTTGCACGTGGTGGCCATGGAGGTGTTCCCCACCACCTCCAGGAACTCCCTCACAAACATCGCTAATACAGTTGGAAGGCTGGGCTCTGTGCTCGCTCCGCAGGCACCGCTACTGGTAAATACACTGCTATTATTATTGTTTAAAAAAAACTTTGTTTTATGAATAGCCATTATTTAACTTAGACATTATTGACGTTAAAACGTCATCTTAGCGTAAGCAACGTTTATATATTAAGGGGATTATTTGCATGATCTTTTTCTAGTATAGTACGCGGCCGTTGTTACTATGTCATGTAATATTGGATCTTAGGAAAAAAATGTATTTGTTGAGTGTCTTCCCTATCACTCACACTAATGTGGAATTCTCTTTTTAAAACTTGATGTAGGTTCCAGACTTTAGTTCATTAGATGATATTTTCTGTCATTTTTTTTATTAAAACCATACCGTTTCTTACAGGAGAAATACATGACCGGTCTTCCGAGCGTAGTTTTCGGTCTAGTCGCTCTAGGCCCCGCGACGTTGGCACTACTGCTGCCGGACACCAGCCAATCAGCACTCCCCGATGATATCATGGATGCTGAGAACTTGGACAAACCACACGAAGACGAACACACGCAAAATAATAGCACACATGACGAAGTACCAAGACTCTCTGTTAGTGTCACCGGAGTAAAGTAAACTAAGTGATGTGTGAAGACCTTTAGAGTTGATAAGCTAACAGTGCAGTGATTTAGTTTTGAGGATATTTTTGTGAATCACGATCAGCGGAAGGAAGTTGATGAAGACATGCTTCCCTTGCCAGCTTCACTTGAAGTGTACGGAATAATATTAGGAGTTAAGGACTCGTTTTACGAGGTCATCCAGTTTTATAAAGACATTGAATTTAGTGACTTTTGCTGATGGTGACTTTGGTGTGATATTGCGTATACTACATAGTTTATAGGTTTTTGTGATATTTGGTTATTGGGACAAGATGTTGTAGAAGTCGCATAAGAGTCATTAGATATTCACTCGCAAACTTTGTACTTATTCGAGAGAGCTTTTTTCCACGTTAGGTATATGTGTTTGCGAGTGTTAAACTGTTAACTTGATAGACTTGATTTTATTATATTAAGTTATAGGTGTTATTAAATAAATGCAAATATAAATACAATATACTTCACCCATTTTCTATCATTATAAATAGTAGGTACTTGCGTTTATTTCCTAACACCTACTGTTTGGCTCAGTATGATAATTTAAAAATACAAATCGTAACGTAATTATTAATTAATTAATATTTATACAAATAGTGTTGTACTAGTGATTGTTATATTATAACAAGCTCTTTCTGAGCTCCATGAGAGGATAAAATCTCTATGTTTATTAGAAACATATTCAGCGTACGTCCTTACAAGCTTGCTTCACGTCTAACCATATTTCTATAACATAATATTATAATTACTATCTCAAAATCATCATTCTTCTGACCTTATCCCATTTTATTCGTGGTCGGCGCAACATATATTTTCCTTCCATACTCCTCTATTAGTCATCATCTGGGTAGTCACCCCCTTTCTTGCCATATCATCTTATAATTTCTTTGGTCTTCCCCTACTCTTAAAGCCATCCAAATTCATACTCAAAACTTTCCTCACGACATTTTCCTCATTCCTTTGCATTACGTGCTCATGCCCATTAATAGTATCTATTAATACCTATTTGGTACTAACCTTCTCAGAACAATTTATTTCTGTCGGTAAAATACATGTGGCTTTTATAAATTTAAAACAATGTTTTCATCCATCTCACCCAAAGTGCATTTCTGTAATACCTACCTAACATTAAATACTATTTAGTTATTATTTTTAAACTAAAAACTTTAGGCCGAAAAGTGATAGCCACGCAAAACAGTGCATATTTCTGATAAGGATCTTAGTTAAGATTAGTGTCTAGACATGTTGAGACGTATCAAATGTGTCTAGACTGTTAAATCTCTTGCACTAATGCCATACCTCTCCGATAGGTACTTTATTAATTTATATCCGATAAAATGTTTGTCTATTTACATAATTTTAATGGTTAACCTACATCGCCCATAAGCACAATGTAAGTAATTTCATAAATAGATATATTTGACCTCGTCATTGCTTTACTACCTGTGACAACAATTCCCAGTAAATTGGAACTGCACTAAGGTTGATCTGCCTTACGGCCAGCGCATATCGGCGGACGGCGGGGCAGAGTATTTAAAATTTAACAACGTAAATTCGTACGTATGGTAATGATAACAAGATATAGATTCCTAAGCTCAGAGATTGACCACGGAGTATCAAAGGGGTTTCAACCTTAGGATGATAAAGCATTTACGAAGTAGATGATACTCTCCTGATCTAATCTCCTGATCCTTTAACTTCAAATATTGTAAGAGTATATTTGAAGTTAAAGGTACTTACTTACAATATTGTCAGTTTTGTTGTTAGTAAAAAAATAAACTATCTATAAATAAAACTACACTGTCTATGCGAAAAATGTTCAGATTTACAAAGTTTTCCATAAAATTAACTTGTTTTCTAGCCCGTAACTAAATACTTTAAGGGCTTTCAAGACAGCCATATAAATCTGCGAGAAAGTTATGTATCCTTGAATCATCATCATCCATCATCATTTCAGCCGTAAAATGTCCCCTGAACATTCGTCTTCCCTTAAGATACCTCAACAACTTAACCTGTGCTGGCTTGATTTTCTGTAAACTCAACATATTCAAGCCGTGCACTTTACAATAAACCCTAAGAGAAGCTACTTTATGAGGGACTTCAGTACAAACTGTAGGTATTTTTAATATTTAGGCATGCTGCGTAACCTGAATATGTTTCAGACAAATTTTGTGCTGATGAGCATAATTTGTGTTTTATTATTATGTATTTAATTGCTTTTGGGGTAGCCTGCCAAAATGAAAGTGCAGAAAACTCACTGCTTACTGCTAGTTATTATCAGAGTTTATACATGGATAGACGCCGCTGTTTAAGCAATATGCAAACAAACTGTAACTCCTGGTTATTTTTGCGTGCAGCAAACCTAAATTTCAATCCATCCTAATTATTTATGTGTGTAAAGAACTTGTGTGCAGTGGCTCTTCTGTACGTTCCCTTAATGTGCATTTGCGCGTGCGCGTTTGTTCGTCAATGACACGTCGCCGTCTCACCGTGGCGTGATTATGATAACGTTGTGAATCTCGCATAGTGAAGTATTGTCTAGCTATCTAATTCTAATTTTATAAGTGTTCATAATAATTTATATACAAAATTTGTTGTTTTATTTATTTTTGAATCAGTCTTCCTAAAAATAACTTTTTAAATCAATTCTGGCTAATGCTGAACATGTTTTTATATCCTTCTGTAGCAGAATTTTATGACAAAAGATTTTCTGTATAAATGTCTTGATAGTAGGGAACTGACAGCTGCTGAGCAAAGAGCCGGTCTTGCACTCCTATCAACTTATCTGTGAAATGGCGAAAATTGGAACTACGGCCGTCATGTTGAAATGTCATTCGATTGTCAGTGTTTACTACATTCGGGTTCTCTGGTTGTTTTGTCGTGATATTGTTGAATTTATAAAGTTAAATATGCTGAAAGCTATTAAAAGTGCTGCTCGAAACATTATTCTAAAGGTTAAAACCTTTTTTGAAGAAGAAGCTCGGGTGGGGTCTCCGATTATTCCATTTAATCAAATATACAAATGAATTTCGGCAGCGACAGGTTAGTGTTGTCAACTTTCTTGTTAAAAATTACCCGATACTTAACTAATTATTGAAGTCCACGAAATGTTCGTTTCTATTCTTGCTGCAGGTTAGCGGAAAGGGTAACTACATCTATTAGGTAACCTGCTAAGTGAGTGAGCCAACTAACCTGCCAGATTTCAAATTTCTACTAACATTTATTTTATTATCTTTTTCAGGTGTGAGTCAAGGACTAATTTCAAAAATAGTTAAGGAAGGGCACGCAGCAGAAGAAACTGGTACAAAAATTCGGATACCGGACAAGGAGAGAAAACGTAGTGGATTTGTGCATGTTGATTATTTTGACATGGGCGTTATACGGAGGAAAGTACATGAATTTTATTCTGCTAAAAAAGAGGTCCCTACTGTTAAAAAGCTTCTAGGGGTCTTAAAGACAGATATAAATTACACAGGACAGCGAGAGAGTCTGCGAAAGCTGCTTCACAAGGTGGGATTTCGTTTAAAAAAATTTCAATCCAATCGGAAGGTTCTTATGGAGCGTAATGAAATATCAGCTTGGAGAGCTAAGTACTTGCATGCAGTGGATAAAAATAATAAATCTCCCCAGCCCCGGCCCATAATTTATTTAGATGAGACCTATATTCACTCTTCGCATACATCGGGTAAATGTTGGCAAGGAGAGGGTGAAGACGGAGTATTGGAGCCTTTATCGAAAGGGCAAAGATATATTATTGTTCATGCGAGTGGTGATTATCATGATGAGATGAATAGTACCAACTTATAAAAGTGGGTTATTGAAAAACTTGTGTCTAATTTACGAGAGCCATCCATAATAGTTATGATTAATGGTCCTTATCACCGTATTTGTGTGAATAAAGTCCCAAATACGAATTCCTTAAAAAGGATATGCAATTATGGTTGACCCAAAATAAAATTGACTACGGAGAGAATTTGACTAAACCTCAGCTTTTAGAAATAATTAAGAGAAACAAGCCTGAACCTGTATATGAGATTGGAAAATTTTGAAAAGACAATAGACACAAATGCTTATATTTACCACCTTATCACTGTGATCTCAATCCCATTAAACTCATATGGAGCACAATGAAAAGAAAAGTTGCTGATGTAAATATTGAGCACAAAAATGCTGAAATTCCCCGCTTAGTTATATAAGCTTTTGACGCTATTATAGTTCATGAGTGGGCACAGCATTGTAAACACGTTCGCAGGTTAGAAGGAGAATACTTAAAACATGATTTGTATTTAGATACACCTTTTATTATAGAAGTGGTAAGTGATACTGAAACCGAAAGCGATAGTGATAATGATGATAGTGGTACGGAAATAAACGGAGTAGGTATGGCCTCACAACCAGGATGAAGTTGTGTATGCAGGTTCATCTATAGATCACAATTACTGGTTTTCAATAAATTATTGTAAAGCAATTTGTTTTTTTTATTACACTACACTACCTCTAGGTACCACTGCTAATTATAATTAATCAAAACTGGTGTTAGGGGTTAGGTACGGTCATAACTAAATGCTAGACATCCAGGTACCTCTTGCAGGGTAGGTACCTACTTAACTTCACATTAAATGAAAGTTTATTTAGTTTTAGTGGAAATTCAGCAGATAAAATGTTCAAATGTTCAAAGAAAAATTAACATTTTATCTGCTGAATTTCCACTTCATTGGATTACTTTTTAGATAAAGCCATTGTTTATTGCTGAGAGACTAAACTGTTAGCGTACCTACGTAACTGTAAATTATCAAATTATTTTTATTTATTTTATTATTTTTATATAGGTATCATTGTTTTTAATTTGTAAAAACTGTAATTCTTATTAAACGATTATGTCTAATGCGAAATTTCCTTCTTGAAAACTTACTCAATTTTGGGCACCTTATATTAATTAGCAACACTGAATCGACGGTGCCGTCCTCTTTCAGTTCACAGATAAGTTGGTAGGACTGTATTAAAATGTATCAAAGTTACATTTCCGCTATCTTTCAATCTGAGCCTCGTAGGTCACGTTGCGATACCATACAAACTTTAATTTCACTATGAGATAGTAAAATTACTAAAGTGGCGAACTAGATTACTTACTACATATTATTGTCTTTTTATCTTACTCAAGACATAATAATATTCTGAGATTATGCTATTTGCTTATATGAGCTAAAATTTACATTATTATCACAACAGTTACTCGCTCTCAGGCTACATAGGCCATGTAATTAAAAGGAATAAATAATAATAAGAACCAAACATAAATAATTCAAAGTCTTTTAATACCAACTTATAAAAAAGGCGACGGAGCAATGCCCGTTCTTATTACAATAAATTATGAACTATATACATAAATGAGTACATTGTACAACATTACTAAGAGAGCAATATAATAATATTACACGGTAAGACGGATTGATTGCTGCAAAGAGATCATCACCTGCTTCGCAATCAATACAATGGCATTTCAATATTAAAACTAATTAGCCCTAGTGCCTAGAAATATCTTTATTTTATTTTATTATAGGACTTTTCTTATGTTTTTCTCTAAATAAATATTTTCATAAATTTTATCCTGACTATAAAATATTTTATATCAACGAATGAAAACATTTCGATAGGAAACTCAATGGGTTCCAAATTGTACACTTACGACGTCGGTTTTTACAAACCGAAAAGTAATAAGTCAAAAATATAAAAATAACTTTAAAAAATGCTATTCAAACTCGTAAGCACTATGAATTTCAAAAAAATCCCACCGTAACGCCATAATATTCTTTTTTTTTTCGATATGGGTCTTGACCTCGATCTCGCCTGATGAAAAGCGATGGATGAGATCTATGATGGAACGAGCAAGCTCAGAAGATGCCTGTTCACTCTTGCTTTGAAGGCTCACGGGTTATACGTGGAAGGGAACATATACGCTGGCAGAGAGTTCCACACTTTAGCCGTGCGCTTAATAAATGTGGAGGAGAAGCGCTTAGTGCGACTAGTCGTTATATCGACCAAGTGTGGATTACCCTGCAGTACGTCTGCAGTCTGTTGAAGACCGACAGGTAAGCAACATTACGCTGATGAGCCAGGCTGTGAAGCCTAGCCCCCAATTAATCCTTAAAACTAATATTTACAATGAGTCTTTTCAGCTCCTTTGTACTTTAGACTCTGGTTTGCCGAGAGCCTCAGCCTCTTCTAGGGTGTCAGGCATCCTGGTGCCCAGGGTCTCGGGCTGCGTGAGCACAAGGATCCCAGAGATGATGCCCATGGTGCCGAACATCACCGACGGCAGTCCGGGCCAGTAGTCCATCTGGTGAATAGAGATTTGGATACGTCAGTTTTATTCGTAGTTCAGTTCTTCTAATAGGTACTAATAACAATACACAATATTTATTTGTTTAAGACTTAAACCCATGTACAATTTTACCTTAGATCAAACTTTATAACGTGGTAAGAATACAAGACATGTGCAACTGGACTTAAACTAGTAGGAATCCTGTGCTATAACCACCAGTTACGTTCGTCACCACCGTGATCGAGCTCGAGCCATTACAAGTGTGGTGCTAAATGTAAGTATAGCAATATTATTAATTTATTAGTTACAATCATGCGTGTGTCTTTCAACATGTGTGCGCGTGTGTGAGTGTGGTGTGTGGTGTGATTGTAAGTGTGTGTGAGTGGGCCTAAGTGCCTATATTTTATTTTTCTTTGTAATATATTTTCAGTATTTTCTTAATTTTGAGAGAGAAGGAAGTTATCTGTGGCAAGTTTTAATTTTTTTATCGGTACGATAAGTAAGTGTGTATTTTTACTTATTTTATCATAAAGGTATGGGCCCATGTAGCCCGGTTGTCTCCTGACGAAGTCTGTTTAACACGGTTTCAGGTCCAAAACCAGGTCATTCCTACGTTTGTTTTTTAGCCTTACCGGATCGTACGTTGAGCCTTTATGGCTTATAAACAGAACCCTCCTGATATAAAGTTGTCCAACCGTTAAAGCCATACAATCCCTATATAGCTGCTCCAATGGATACTGGAAGTTTTTTTTCAATAGTTTCAATGGTTTAATATATGGGTTTTGTATGTACTCCCCCAGATAGAGATATAGTATTCCAGTACTGATTGGCACAGGGATAGATAGATTGTTTTCAACAGGCTCGAGTCGCACACACTGCGTAACTTCTTAAAAACTGTTATTAACTAGGTACTTCGCTTTCATATTTTAAGGGCCTGCAAGGTGCTGTTACCAACTTCTGTGATCTTTCAAAAGCGTGGCGTGCTACACAAAGCTCATTTGGAATAAAAAAAAACATATAATCTTAAGAGTTTTAGTAAAAATGGGCGTACCTCAAGGCAAAATTCTAGGCCCAATACTGTTGTTAGCAAAACTAACACTTAAACACAATTAGCAACAGTCAGGTGCTTTATCCAGTGATGAAGCACCTGATTGTGTCGGCGGTGGTGATCAGGTGCAGCTGTCAGTGATAATAACAAGTACACTCACCAGTACGGGCGTGAGGGGCGCAGTGATGGAGCCGATGCGGCCAACCATGGAGGAGAAGGCCAGCAGGCGGTGGCGGTACTGTGTCGGGTACAATTCCGACGTAAACAGGTACAGTGACGTGAACACCACCGAAATGCCGAACTTGCCCAGCAGGTACACGATCAGACGCAGCGTTGACAGATCTACAACAAAGATATGAGTCTGAAGGCCATGCAATAGATAATGGCCCCCTGTGTCCTTCGTCTGTAACATTTCTATATCGAAGGTATCATTTAGATATGCATCCAGCATAATTATTATTCAGCCGATATCTTAATTAGGTATTTTATCGCGGGTCTATACAAACTAGATTCGAATCTTAAATATGTCAAGTCGATTGATATGATCTTCTTTTTAATCGCTAATTGACCTTGTACTAAGGATCTACTATAATCAGTTATATTTTAATATGTGCAATTTTCATTTCTCTTAACAGTGATAGCCTAGTGGCGTGACCGTCGGACTGCCAAGTTATCGAGTTCGAACCCAAGACATGCACCTCTGACTTTTCGGAGTCATATGCGTATTGTATAATTATCACTTGCTTCAAAAAAGGTGAAGAAAAACATCTTGAGGAAACCGGCATGTCGGAGAGATATTTTTCGACAGCATGTGAAGCCCAGTCCAAAGCCCATGGGCGGCTTTAAAACCCTGACACCAGGCTAGTCACTAACCACACGAAAAGAAGAAGATTTCTCGTCAACGTGTTTATGCTTAATACTTTAAATATACATGTTAATATTCTTGTATTAATACATTGTTAATCGAAACTATTAATATTTTTTATTTATTTTTGATCAATGTACACGTGAGCATTAAGGAATTATAATATTATTTAGGTACCTATCTTATAATTTAAAGATTACCGATTCAAATAATCGTGAATGATAAAATTATAGTAATATCAATCAACAACGATTATGATATGCCTTAGCGATAGATCATTGCCGCGTGATTATGAATTTCTGACGCATTTACCGGTTTCTTTAAATTAACTTGCGCTATTATGTTAATTGTTTTGTAAGCACCAGCACCACCATATGTACTGGTACCATATTTCATTATTTAAATAGTTTATCAATATAAGTTTCAGATCTAGATAAATATAAGCCTAGTTGATCCTTTCAAGAATTAAAAGAAATTAACATTAACACCTTGCTTACGATTAACTATTTAATTTGTAGATAAGACTAGATAAACAAACGCCAGGCGTCAATGATATTTGACATAATAAAAGACAAATATATAGCAAGCAAAGATATGATTCCTCAATTTCTGGTTGGCCAATACTATTAGAGATGATTTGAAAAAAATCTGACCAACATTATGATATAATATGGTGATAATAAGACGAGACTTACCATCCGGAATGAAAGCGAAGGCAATGTTGCAGGCAGCACTGAATAGATACCCTCCAGACAGTGTGGGCTTCCTGCCTATCCTGTCGAGGACAAGCACTGCAGTGTAGAAGCCAGGGATTTCGATGGCGCAGGTCAGGATGAAGTTAAGGTGCATGGTGTCAGACAGGCTGGTGGCGTTGATGGACAGCCCATAGTACACAAACGTGGTGGTGATCCACCAGATGGGAGTTGTGCAGATGCGGCGCAGCAACACGCGTGAGCTGAAAATGGCGGTGAAAAGGTTCGGCACATCGGCGTCGTCTACCACCTGTAAATTAAATTATATAACTGCGTGATTTGGAACAATTTAATATTAGTCGCGCAAGCCTAAATAAACTTAGTAGTAAGGTATCAAAAAAATACATCTATAACTTGATACTGACCTTGACCGGCTCTGGCGGATTACACAGCGCATTCATAGAGTTTTCACTGATCTGCGTCCTGTTCCGCTTGGCCACTCGCTCCAACACTGTCCTGGCTTTGTCGTACTTCTTCTGCGACAGTAGCCACCTCACGCTCTCCGACAGGATCCAGTAATAGGAGATGATGAGGATGCATGGGATGTGCAGCGCTAGGATCATATATCTCCAGGGTTCTATGAGCCAGGCCACTCCGCCGAGGATGACCTGACCGACCGCGAACATGGACGAGCATGTGGCGCTGGTCAACACGCGGTACTTGGGACCCACGAATTCAGTAGCTGGAAATAAGACATGATTGTTACCTTGATCGAATGATCCATGTGTTTGATAAGGACACAAAATATAATTAGAAAGACTTGTTGTAGATAAGAAAAATGTACTGTAAGTAATATAAATGTGTGTAGGTACAAATAAAACAACCGAACTCATGAGAAATAAATATTATGCTTACCAAAGATGTAAGAAGTACTGAAGGTTCCGGCACCAAACGTAGTCTGCAGCAGTTGGAAGGCCAGGTACATGGGGTAATTGACGGAGAAGGCTTTGATGATACCAAAGATGGCCAGGTTAGTGACGCTGATGACGAGGGCAATACGTCTTCCAAATGTGTCAGAGATATAGCCGATAAATGGCAGTACCAGCAAAGTACCCACATTGCTAAGAGTACCAGCTAAAGCACGAAGCCAATCTTGACAACCCAGGTCGAACTGAAAATGAAATGTGTTTTAGATTTGCCGATTGATATACAGAGGAAGTTTCGTGATCATACAAACAATGTGAATATGTGATACTAACATCATAGACGCAGGAGTTTTCTCTAGCGTAGACAAAGCCTTCACAGTCCTGTTGATTGTTGTTGAAAATGTTTGACGGACAGACGTCTAGGGTCCCGTTGCCGCCGGCCGACTCGTACCGGGCGCAGGATACAAATCCGTTGGCGTTGTCTGCAGCTGGTATTGCGTTGGTGATCCATTCCGGGCTAAAAACCTCACTCTTGCTGGTTTCTCCACACTCGGGAACCTGACACCTACGAATTAAAAAAATTATACGATTGGCGCTTTTGAATAATGTAACGATTTTACGTATGGTATAAAAAAAAATCTACTGTACTTAATATATGACCTGTTACAGTCATCATCGCGCAAAGTTTAATCAAATTCGCTTATATGTAAATAGAAATTGTAATACATACTATTTCAAAACACTGCGGTTGAACTGGTTTGATTTCTAATGAAAATAAACAATAGTGACTAGACATATTATGGCAGACATTTCTGTTACTAATTGCCATTACACATACCTGTGCGGGATGGCGGCGGCTGAGAAGATGTATTCGCTCATGAACGCCGACATGATGATGGGAATGGAGACGAGCAGCAGGTTCAGCATCTGGTAGCGGCCGAACTGCCCCAGCTCGCTAACCAGCACATCGTCCAGGTCCAAGGGCTTCTCGAACACGCTGCCCTTGCGGTTGTCGAACGTGCTGCCCTTCCTGCTGGCCGGGCCCTCAGCCTTGCTGTCCCTCCGGTCATCCGCCATGGCTAACTATTTAAACCACTTCTGTGTCTTCAGTAAGAGCACGCGGCGTCTCGAGCCATGTGCTCCGAAGAAGTGAACCACAGCTCACCGCAGCGTAACAAGAGGAATTCTTATCAGATAAATGTAGACGATTATAATAATATATTAATTTAACAATAAGCTGTTTAGATTTTAGCGATAGTGCTTTGTTTATCGTGGATAGTAGCAAACCTCGCGCGGAGCATGAGGGCATTGTGGAAAGGAAACCAGCTAAGGATCGGTGCAGCAAAGAAGAGAAGTAAAGTCGACGGACAGTCTGCCGAGCAAAGACGTTCATATCTAACCAGTTTGAAAACAAAATCCCGTGAACACGAAGACCACATCTGCTACCGGCCCGGTTCTATAGTCGCCGAGTGCTGCAAGCAAGAATAGTCCTTACGGTGGTTAGTTATGATCTTCTTTGATGGTACCTGAACTTTGTGCCTTTGCTAAAATTACGGAAATGTTTGTAGTACAGTAACTTCAACAACCACTTTTGCAAAAAAAAACCTAATAGCTCCTACACACTATGCTGGCAGCATGGCCGCCGGCACTGCCGCCGGGTAAGCCGCGGCGCGCCCGGCCCCGCCGCACAAAGCCGCACAAAGGATCGCAAAGAAAAATTAAGGCGCAAAAGGGTACGTACCGCGCGGCAAAAGTCGGCGGCCATGCCGCCGGCATAGTGTAGGAGCTACAACACTTATTATTTGTAAAAAAATATTAGGTGTTTACATAAATGTTATATACGTAGATAATGGACGCCCAATATCGACATAGATAAATACTATGTATTGATTTGTTATTACGACTTATTTGGTTCATTACAAGTTCAGGGTCTTCTATTTCAGGAAAACAATTAATAAGTTCCATTAGAAAACCTTGTCGTGTAATATTATTTATGAATAGATAAGAAGCATTTAGCATTAAAGTATTTTCACGCTACGTTTAGTTAATAGTGGGTTCGTGCAGCAGGGACCTAGGAAATACGCAGTTCAATGGATGGAAAGATCTTCGGATCTTAGGTTTTCCACGTTTTCCGATTTCAAGAGCCACACGAAAGCTGGCGCGAGTTGCAGACTCTTGTTCAGTATTCGCTTTGGTAAACAAAGATTGCTGCAATTTCAGTCCGCACAAAGCTTCTTTTTCCGTCCGCAAACGTCCTGTATATTTGGAGTCATTTTGAAGATGTTTCGATTCATAGTGTCGTTTAATGTTATATTCTTTGAGAACAGCTATGCTTTCATTACAAATTAAACAAAGCGCCTTATTTTTGGACTCAATCACAAAATACTGAAATATTTTATCTTTGAACTTTCTCCATTCACTGTTTTTCGCTTCTTTTCCATAAATAACACATAAAAACAATAAGTCAAATCAAAATACTGTTATGCACGGGTGTTACTTTATTTCACAATAACATAAACTAATTGATTAGCATTCAAAATATTGTTGCAGCTGCTGAAGATTGTAAAACTATCTTAAGATTGTATAAATTCAATCTCTTAGTATTATATCATTGCATAGCACATGTGTGAGCACTATGTCCCTACTTTACAGTTACCATTTACTGGGTACGTCTTTCAATGACTTGAGTGTGCCCTGGCGGTTGTGAGTATGTCATGCTCACTCAAATGTCTCGCTGGTGGTGGCGTGTGTGTTGGATCGTTAAGTTCCCTTCAAAGTGGTTGAGCTAAATGGTGCTGATGCATGTGTCATGTTTGTGAACGGGCGCCGTCAGTGGGGACAGGTCATCTCTTAGCTGCCACGGCTTATTTGAATTTATTTTAATTTTTGAATTGTTTTTGATTTTATTTTTATTACTGACGCTTTTAACGTGCACGTCCTTTTACATTGTTTTCACATGTATAATTACAAAACGGATGATGTAACCAATATTTTGTAAAAATATTCTGATTGAAAAGAGTGTCCGTGGAGTTTCTTGCCCGTTCTTCTCCATAGGAACCTACTACGCGTTGGAATGGGCAACTAGCTTCATATTTCTGACTGACCGACCCCTTGACAATTCAAAAGTACCTGTAATTGGTTTATTTGAAATAAATGTTTTGAGTTGAGTTGAGTTGAATAGACAGTTTCGATTGCTTCGCCTTTCCTACGTAAACTGACTCGCGGTTGTGCCGCTAGCCTTTTTATATGCAATTACTGCCACCTCGAAGTGATCGGAATACACTAGCAGAACTTTCTCGAACCAACGAGGAAATTCCCAAATATTTAATTCCAACTAATGCCTCCTGTAAGTGGGTACAGCCGTCGCCGCATGCCATTATAATTTTGTAAGTGTACAGGCATGTGGCTGTTACCTTGACAATTTTTAGGGTTCCGTAGTCAACAAGGAACCCTTATAGTTTCGCCATGTCCGTTTGTATGTCTGTCTGTCCGTCTGTCTGTCCGCGGCTTAGCTCAGAGACGGTTAGTACTAGAAAGCTGTAATTTGGCATAATATGCCATATTATGTATACATATTAATCATGCCGAAAAAGTGGTAAAATAAAATCTAGAAAAATATCTACCCCATGTTTATCGTCAGAAAGGTCTTTCAAAAATATTGTGAGTTTGTTAAAACCATTTTTGGATTCAGGAATCCGTTTGCGGAATATTAAGCTAAATGTTTGTACTTGGACTTGTGAAAAAATTCACAGCAGTAGTATATATAACGAAATTAAAAGGAAAACTATGAGAGCTAAGTAGGCAACTAGCTTCATATTTCTGACTGACCGATTCCTTGACAATTCAAAAGTGCCTGTAAATGGTTTAATTGAAATAAATGCTTTGAGTTTGAGTGTGAGTTTGAGCTGTACAGGTTAACGAGAAATAATCAACCAACTTAAATTTGCGGTTTGAAAAATATGATATCCCATACATTTTGTATGGGAGAACATGTTTTTCAACAACAATGTTATGTTTGTTCTTGGGATAAATTCATTCCAACTACGGAACCCTTCATTGTGCGTGGTCCGACACGCACTTGGCCGGTTTTTGTACCTATGTCTTGATTTACTACATACTCTTTAGAGCGTGATTTTTCAATAGTCGGGTTTTAGTTTCTGAACTTACTTTTTCTTTAAATTATTTTGGACACACAGTCTCACTTTTGCTTGTTTTTAACAATTTAAACATATTTACTTAAACATACATTGTTACATTGTCTACGTTTCAATTGCATAAGATAATGATAAGTGGAAGTGCGGAGTCCCTAACACAAGCAACTCCTTCCTTAAAAGGTGATCTCCAATAATAATGTATCGTAATGCCCTTTGAAATAGAAATAAACATTTTTTTTTAAATTAAAATAATCGCTAAGTTACTGGACAAGCAATGTGAAAATCACAAAACGATATTTTCTTTAAGCGGTTGCATCGTTAGTACGGCCGCAGTGTCTTGTGACGGGTTATGCAGATCCACTAACGTAGTGATGTGGTTGTGCAGATCCACTAACGTAGTCTATCGACAATAATGTCGATTGTCGTATGAATTTATATTTCTATTAAAGTTTATTCTTCAATTTGTCAACAGTTATAGCCTGATTGGAAGACCGATGTGAAATCTTGTTTTATACTCATTTAGATTTTCTCATAATGTTGAATTTTTTTGATTTACTTAATATAGGCAATATTAAGTAAATAAAAAAAATCTACTTTTATTACTTATTGTTTATTTATATCATCTTATTATATGTAAATTCGTTTTTTATTTACTATTTTTTCACTAGCGTATATGTAAAATAAATGGCTTTTGCACAGCACAACGATAGCGTTCGATGTTTTCATGTGAGTGAGTTGTACGGTGCATGGTAAATGCACGCTGTGTTTGATGGGATAAAGTTTATAATTGATTGTGTAGTACGTTCTGATTTGTAAATTGCAAGTGTGAGCTCCTCGTGTTTATTGGGTTTACTGATCGCATGTGTAGTTGTAGGCTCGGTCGGCTCGGTATAGGGATAAATTGAAGACATTGGGTTTCGATACATTTTAAACTACCGGGAATATCTCCTTCTTTCTTATATCTATGGTCCTATCCATCGAATTTCTATTGGCTCGACGCGACGTGCCTCTAAGTCGAAAGCTATTCTACATAAAATATTCAAGAAGAGTAAAAGAAGGAATGTAGAATGGGATTAATCAACATAAGGTAAATGCAGCTAATAACGACCCATCGAAAATCCGCAACTATTACTGATCCATTCTATTAATTTGCAATTTTTACGATACTGGAACGATTTGATGCTGAAGACACTTCACGAAACACGCATGTTTGTTCATTGAGCATCGTAAAAACTTACGTTAGTACTTAGTATACGTGTCATTCCGGGAAAGAGACAAAATTTGTTAGTTTCTGTGACGACAGAGCGCTCACCGGCCGTGTGGTACATTTCCTTGTTCCGACATGCTAGGACATACAATTTTTGCTTAAGACTTTTTACAGAAACATACGAAATCTGCAATTGTTATGTAATATTAAATGTGTTCATTTAAGTATAAATTCTTCATTTCGTAAAGTGTTTCAAAAAGTTTAATTAATTTAATAGGATAAAACTTGAAATTTTAATAGAGCGGTAATAGCTTCAATGATTATAATAGTGGCAGTTATTGCTGATCCATGGGGCGGTAATTGCATCCACATTATATTTAGTTTTAACTCTTTTCCGTCGATATGTGACAATAAAACAATTATTTTAATAAGACATTTTAATCTCAAACATGCAGCCCTTGTTACACACCATTAGCGACCTAGATACAATTTTGACTAGTTTACTCGTTTTACCGTTTTATGTTTACGACGTATTATACAATTATTCATTCATTGTTATTGCAGAGAACATTATTAAACCTTCCTTTTAATCACAATTTGTGCATTCATTAATATTATTTTCTAAATCAACTATTTATAATCTCTGATATAGTTTGAAAAATCAAATAAATACAATATTACCTAGATTTTGTGAGTCGGTGAAACATTTTCATATTTATACATCGCATAATACCGATCCATAATAGTTGTTGATAGCCAGTATGGGAACCTAGCACCGATTCTATACAGATCATTCTCCTTAATGTAACTTTACACTTACACCGATTAACTGATTACAGAAAATTCTGACAAATAATCTCTCATGCAGCTGTGCAAACCAACCACCACCTCCTCAGCCTCAGCCTGACTTGCCTCCGCCGGTGCTGGGTCTTCCAGCGTGTCAGCGTCTACTGTGTTAATACACAGATTAATAACAAATCAATATTTTTCTGTGACGAATTGGGTTCAGGCTTTGGAAAAATATTACTCAACTACCTTAGTGATAGTTTTACAAATCATAGTTATCTTAAACTATTCACAGGTTGACATGTTGTCATAGTGACAAATTATTATATTTTGACAGTAACAAGTTTGTTAGTGGTTATAAGTTAACTCAGAGAACTTTATCTCTGTCTTGGGAATGTAGACATATGATTGCTATGTTGATAGCATATAATATTAATGAGGTTATAGCTAATATAACAGATTGTAGTATTAGTGACGAGTCTGTGTTGTCTAGTTATACTAACAACATAGTGATTAATGTTGTACGAAGGAGGATCCACCTATAATACCAACATCTTTGGAGGCCACTACCAGTCAGATAGGGTATTCTCTTCCTGCTGGAATTCATTCAGACATTCTAGACTCTTCAGTTGTAGTTGTGCAGGTCATTCCGGATAACTTTTTAAACTAGTAAGTAAGACAACAGAAGTTACCCCTTCAAATTACCAATTAATATTCGACTATAATAAAAAGGTATCTTCGGGCAATATTACATATAGTAATAATCTGACTAATAGTCCGACACGCACTTGGCTGGTTTTTTTTTCTAAAAAGTACTAGTATTTGACCAAGTTTTTGAGATGTTTCTCTATGACACCCACACCCGTAGCTCATATCAATAAGCCAGGCCGTCTCACTTACACGGTATTAGTCCATAGCTTGAAAACAAAATAACCGTTTTTTATTAAATTTGCACTGTTCCCTAAGTTGAAGTAAATCTAAGCCAATAAAAATGGCCACAATCCGATTAATGGTTTCGGAGATATGCGGGGACAAACAAACATACACCTATAAAAATTTGTATATTTGCTTGGAAGCCGTAACAGATTATCATAATTATGTGAATATATTGCAGTTCCAATAATATTACATACATAAATGTCGAATTCATTAAAACATGTCGAGTTGTTTTAAAATACTTGTATTGTGGAAGTAAAACATATTTTTTATGGGACTTTCGCAGACAAGCCTAAGTCGCTCTAATTAGAGGCTCCACTATCACTGCCTTGGCAGTAACTTGGCAAATCTTAAAATATATGCAAAAATCAACGGTTCGTATGAATAATCATTTAATTTTTTTTATAGCAATTAATTATAATTATATTATTACCTCAGACCAAATAAAAAACCAAAACAGAGCGCTGCGAACAATACAGTGAAGCATGCCAAAACTACACCACCGCTCTGTGCATACACGCTCACACGCACACATTTACAACCATTTATGATGACACTACAATCAAACTAACTACACCACACAAAATGCACATATGTTTACGAAACCGACTTCACTTCACTGTTAACAGCGCTCTGTCTTGGTTTTTTATTTGATCTGAGATTATTACTAGCTGCGCCCCGCGGTGTCACCCGCATAAGTATCGATCCCGTGGGAATATCGGGATAAAAAGTATCGTATGTCCAAAAATTCGAAGATATATGACATCTACCAACCCGCACTGGACCGTGTGGTGGATTATGGCCCACTCCCTCTCACCGAGAGTAGGCCTGTGTCCCAGTAGTGGGAACATTATAGGGTGATTGAGAAATGCGGATTTCTATGAGAGTGGGGCGCGTCATTTCAGAGTGGACAAGCTGTACCTATATCCTGAATTTCGGCACGTGAGCTTGATAGACGAACGTAAATACCTACCTTAATGACACAAACACACTTATCTGGTGCCGTTTGTACCCACTTGAGTACCTACTACTTATTTATTTTCAATTATTTCGTACGTGATACTACTGATACTGCCTTAACAATCAATCTGCCTAGCCTTTTCCCAACTATGTTGGGGTCGGCTTCCAGTCTAACCGGATGCAGCTGAATACCAGTATTTTACATGGAGCGACTGCCTATCTGGTCTCGACAACCCAGTAGCTGTGGAATACGATATCCCTTGATAAGACAGGTGTCAGACTTTCGGGCTTCTGACGACTCGTAACGACTCTCAAAGATCCACGAATGACAGCCGGGACCAACGGCTTAACGTGCTTTCCGAGGCACGGAGGATTCTCGGTATGTAAAGATGGTCACCCATCCACAGACCAACGCCGGCAAGCGTAGCTTAACCTGATGGATCGACCAGTGCGGCTGTTGCTACTTAGCCACGAGCTCCTCATCTGATACCGCCTAAACATCTGGCAAAAACTATTATTATCACTGTGACCCTTTACTATCTAGTGAAGATGACCTAGATTATTTTTTGTGGGGTTCTGCAGTAAAAGGCGGCGGAAAAAAAAAATCGTCTCCCCATATCATAGGTAAGTTTAATCAGGTAGCACAAATCTGCCGTGCTTGTGATATATACAGTAAGTGACATGGAGACACTTTCGAGAAAAAGGCGGTCAAAGTTTTTATTTTTATTTTTGACATTTCTCCCAAAGTATAAATTAAAAGCAAGTTTTCTAAAATGTTTTAGATAAAAATGTGTTTGTTTAATAATTTGTATATTTTCTTTTTTATTTAGTAATAATATTTAAATTGTAAAGCTTGAAAAAATATGTATGTTAAGGAATGGACAATTAAAAAATAATGTTTTTTTTAGTATTGGTACAGTAAGTGTGTGACTTACTGTAACAATCTTTAGTTTGAAGTACATACTGCAACAATGATAACAGAATGAGGTAAATGTTTAAATATAATAACAAAAATTGCACAATTTGCCTAATGTTATCTAAACACTTACTGTAATTATAGCTAGGAGCACTATGAAAACTTGTGGCATCTGCCATGAACCATAATTAATTACTCTTCCTCGATATTATTGGGATAAATGAAACAAAAGATATCTTATGAAATTATAGTTTAATAGAAGTACACAGTACAATTATAGTTTAAGTACACAGCTTTATTAAATACTCTAAAATGTAATAATCAGTTCCATTTATTGTATTTTTTTAAGCATTTGGAATCACAATAAAAGCTAACTTAAAAAAAATTACAATTCGTGTTTGCGCAACAGGCTTCATACAAGAAACAATCAAAAACTAAATAACTAAGCATTGTTTCTAAAAAAAAATACACATTTCAAATTCGTGTTTGTACACCTTCGTACACAAGAAAAAACATCTAAAATAAACACTATGTTTCCAAAAAATTAGATAGTTTTCTCTTTGGATTTTTTCATTATAAAAATAGTCTTTGAAGGCACATTAAATTCTTTAAAAGTCATTTAACTTATTAGGATTATAAATGTAACATTTAACTATTATATATAGATTATGAGATCCTCGTTATACGAACTTAATAAAATCAGTCTTACAAATTAACAATATTAGTACCGTTGTAGCAGTTTATAGTAAGATAGAAAAAGTCTTTTAACTGACTAGTAAAATGAAGGCTTACATAAATTGTGTTCATAAGAACACATTTTTTTTAAATATTAACGGTAGAGTTTTAAAACTCTTCGGTGAATAGATTGGTTGCGGAATTTGAAACCGGGATGTTTAACCAAAAACCCCTTCTATTCTCAGGCATCAGAGGTACAAGTTTCTGTATAATCTCTGCTTTACGATCTGCAGTGATTCCTCTTGGAATAGTTTTAGACTTAACCTCAGGGAACTTTTGGGTCTTTACAATTTTAGCTTGTAAGAAGTCCAATGATTGAAACATCTCATTATGACCCGTTTTATACATAAGCACGAATTGACCCCTTTCAACTTTTACTACCATTATATCCTTGAGGTAAATCCTGCGTTCCATGTTTCTCAGTTTATATTGCGACGATAAGTCTTCATATAAATAAAAGTCTGAAACATCCAATGAATTGACAATACTTTTGCGATTATTTGCCATTTTTACCCTTTGGACATAATCATCAAAATCGTATACTTTATTTTTACCTAACATTTTCTCAACCTGATGATGAAAATGGTCAGCAGACATGAAGGTATGTCCTGGCTCGAAATATCGTATCTCGATTGTATTAGCAGATATTAAAGAACTATTGATAATATGTACTAAAAACGACATCAATGCCCAATTTTTATTTTGGGATGCACAATTATCAGCCCACAAAATAACATTTTCGGCATCTCGTTTGTGAAGCAAAAAAGCCCTAAATGTTGAAATTATGTCATGTTGATGGCGACCTGATATGGACTCATTCCATACAACTGCGAATGGCATTTCTTCTTTGGATGTTTTTCCCAATGGCACGAAACTTTCATTGAAAGCAATTATTCTGGGGCAAAAAATTGCAGCTTTATATTGGTCTAATCTTGGCAACATGATCACTTTTTGTAAATCTACGGAATAACGAATAGTAGTTTTATCAACAATGGCATTATCTACATCTTCTTTATATTTTATTCGGCTTTCTGTATATCGTAGTTTATGAGCATTATACTTGTTACAAACATCACAGGTAGTATCAGGATTTTTATTATGTTCTGGGTTATGTAGTGTAAATATTGCACATAATTCACATTCTTCGTTTCCTAGATGGGTAAAAGATATGTTTAACTCATTTTTTACTACAGTGCGGTAAGTTTCTAGAGACACTTTCAAATTGGGAAACTTTTCGCAAAAGTTTTTGCACATAATTGGCACATTAATATCACTGGGCAGATACAGTTTATTAGGAGCATGCTCTCTTCGGTAGTGTGATATTGCAGGATTGTAGCTTAAAATATGACTCTTTATAATACTTCTGTCTATTTTATTGGCTCTTTCATAGACACCCCTGCGATCTTTTTGCTGATCGACGGGTCTTTTTAGGGCAGCAAGAACTCTCTGATCATTTTTTGGGTGATACCCCAAAGTTGTTAGAAAGAATGGTTTGCAAACTTCTATTTTAACATCATCTGGGTTTGTTAGAAAATATGCATATGTTAGTTTCCTTTTCGGTATTTCCCTACTTGTTTGTTTTCTTCTTTCAACAGCTTTCGTTTCAACCATACCCTTAATAAATATACCCTGGGATTCTTTACTTAGTTTACTATAATAATTGTTTATTACCTTTCTTTGGTCTTCGTTAATGTTCGACGAACATTTTCGTCTACAATTTTCCATGCATGCCCTTTTAAGTGATAGCTTTTCAATCAGTAATTGCTTTTTAATCTTCTTTCTTTCTGTCAATGACTCTACAAACACTAGTCTTTTCCGTGGTAAACCAGACTTAGTTAATCCTTTTCCTTCTTGTACGGGATTATTAATTAGATTTAATTGTTCCGAATTATTAAAATTTACTGCAGTCTCACAATTAACTTGAGTTGAATTATGTTCTAGAAAAGATCTGTTAATATTAATGTCGGTGTTATTGGTTTCAATTGCTGTAGTATCTTCTTCTGGAACAAATGTTCTAACACGAGAGGTCAGTAAATCTTCGCAATCAGTGTCGGTTGTGTCAGAAGCAGGTATATAATCTTTGTCCTTAACACTATCATCAGAATCTTCGAATAAGCTTTGATTATTATTAATTTGTGAATTTTCGTTTTCTTCATCCGAACTAGTTAGAGTTTCATTACATTTGAGCAAATTTTCATCAAAAGGCTCTTTCTCAAAAAGCAACCTATCAAAGTCAGTCATATCATTTGCCATTACAGCACTACGTGAATTTTTGTATTCATTATCATAATCAAATATTTTAGGATGATCATTAAAATTTACATACCGCAGCCACATTGTGTTAATGTCTGCAACTACAAGTTGTTCATTCATGTCGGTAACTACACGTTGTTCATTCATGTCGGTAACTACACGTTGTTCATTCATGTCGGTAACTACACTTTGTTCATTCATGTCGGCAGTATTTGAGGCTGCTTTTCTAGCCAAAGCCAGAATACGGTCACTTCTGGACGTCATCTTGTCTGGAAAACAAATTAAAATACTATACTTACAAGCAACACATTCACACAAACATGCTAAGGCAACAGGCTTAGTATATCAATATATTTGTGGCGATGTTAAAAAATAAAACATAAGTTCGAAAAACTATAAAAGATTTTGTAAAACCAGCTTATACTCTATTCGCGTTAAGATTAGACATTTAAAGAAACCTTTTTTACTGTCTGTTCAACCAATTTTAACTTCTATTCCGTAGGCATATGGATGGCATTAAAAGCAAAAAAGTCGTTAAAATACCAACAGCCGCCATTTGTTATTGCACCAACGTAATAAAACTCAAAATCGGTTGAACAGACAGTAAAAAAGGTTTTCTTAAATGTCTAACGTTATTTTGAATGGAGTATAGATGCATACTTAGTTATTTTACACACGTGTATATTTCGTGTTTAATATAAGAATAAAAAGTAATTCATTGTAATTTGTATATTATGGATATGTAGGTAAGATACCTATACTATAATACGATTACGACAACCATTTTCTAATTTGATAAGATAAAGTAATGTAAAATGCCAACCTTAATATTTTAACCTGTTAATAATACCTTTATATTGCACCAGTTATAAACAGCACTAATATTATAGACCCGAATACAAAAGCTAGGAAAGTACGTATACTCACGAGTGATTTTGGCGCCAATTTTATTCTCCGACGCACGGGTCAGCCTCTGTATGTGGCGTGACCACGACTGCAAATTTACGCACTTGCCCCTCCCCGCACTACCCATTCGGACCCTAAACGCCTTAGAATATTTGCAGTAAGTAACGTATTTACCTTATTTGTTCCAGGCAAATCTACGCATAAAATGTAATATTCCTAAACATAATTACAGTAGTGAATCTTGCTGTTATTACGTCTACACATATAAATATTTTTTTAATTCGCTGACTTATCATATACACAGTAAGTTTCACTTACTGTATTTATACTAAGATAATAGAATAATACATTGCGAAACTCTTAAGCATTAATATAGTATAAACTCTTACTGTAGATTTGTTAAGGTTTAGTATACTAATGATTATTTCCAACACTTAATATAATAATAGCAAATGGTACTTACTGTTAATATGTTTCAGTGATACTTGAAGAAAAATACTCATAACTTAAAAATAAAAAGAGCAAAATTACTTACTGTAGCAATACCTAGGAAATGGTTTCAACTTTATGAAAAAATCAACCGTATGTGCCCATACTGCAATCATAATAAGTATGCCTTGGCGCCAAACGGGTTTTACTGTAATTATACTTAAGCTTATTTGATTTTCTATACCACATTTTCAAATTTTAAGTATACAGAAATGTAGGTCTCAATCTCTACATTCCAAATATATACTTAACTCAATATCGACCAAAATGTGACTTACTGTAATTATCATAAGCGCGGCAGAAATGAACACTCGATTTTATGCCATCTGTCCGGAGGAAGCTGATGATGAAGCATTCATTTATGTTTGCTTTATTTGATGTGCAATGAAGAGCATTCTATCCATTTATGAACTAACTGGGTTATTACTGTACCAATCGGTCAAGTAAATGTTCTGAACAGTGATGAAATTGTTCTTTTATCTCCCTCTGCAAATACAGTGTTAACAATAAGTAGCACACAGGGCATTTGCCTCACACTTTATTGATGTATATTGCATGTATATTTTTAACTAAGCATACCTTGTTGATGAACTTGTAGTAGCTAAGTATACTTTATTAATAGGTTATGATAAATAAGTATTTGGAGTTAGGTACTCGCGTTGTGGTCCCAGGTTTGATGCAAATTGCTACATTTTGTTTTTTGGTTTTGAAGTTATCTAATAAGCAGACGATGTAGTAGTTCGTAAGGCACTGCTACAAAAAAATACTGCGAACATCAATCTGTGTGGTGGTTATTCAATGAGCATAATCATTATTATCAATCTCCTTAAAGGCGTTTAGGACGCGCATTTTATGTTTTAAGTGTATACTTATAACCCTTCTTTATCGGTTAACCCTGAGCAGTCATATCGATGGTCTAGACGGCAGACATTTTACATGCAGTTTTGGTAATTTTTCAGGGGAGCAATTTAAAGAAAGTTGAAAGTTACACGCTCTTACACAAAAATGTAACCTGATAGTGTGTTTATTATTTATCCACTATGTCTAGTACCTACTTATCTGTATTATCATGAGTAGAAAATAAATATTACTATCTATTAAGAGCGTTTATTCTGAAAGTGGGTATCGTCGCAAATACATGTCAAATATTTCGCTGTTTTGATTAATTTGGCAATATTACTGTATGGAAATAAGCAATGGGGCAAAGTCAAAGTCAAATCATTTGTTTAAAAAACCGGCCGAGTGCGTGTCGGACCACGCACAATGAAGGGTTCCGTAGTTGGGATGAATTTATCCCAAGAACAAACCTAACACTGTAGTTGAAAAACATGTTGTCCCATACGGAATGTATGGGGGATCATGTTTTTCAAACCGCAAATTTAAGTTGGTTGATTATTACTCGGTAACCTGCCGTTCGATTCTGTAAAAATACTAACGTGAAGCTTAGGTGAAGTGGGCGTGAAGTGAGCTGTCAATAGTGTTAATCCCTAGCATCCCGCCGGTCGATTCTGTGGCAGTGACAGCTCACTTCACGCTCACTTCACCTAAGCTTCACGTTAATATTTTTACAGAATCGACCGACTGTACAGCCTACTTAGCTCTCATAGTTTTCCTTTTAATTTCGTTATACATACTACTGCTGTGAATTTTTTCACAAGTCCAAGTACAACCATTTAGCTAGAAGGGGGGGGGGGGGGACACTTGACTCTAACAAAAAAATTCAGTTAAAAGCTTAATATTTCGCAAACGGATCCCTGAATCCAAAAATGATTTGGACAAACTCCCAATATTTTTGATTGACCTTTCCAATGATACCCCACAACACGGGGTAGATGAGGAAAAATAAAAACATCCCCACTTTACGTGTAGGGGAGGTACCCTAAATAAATATGTTTTTCTTGATTTTATTTTACCACTTTGTCGGCATAATTAATATGTATACATATACCAAATTACAGCTTTCTAGTACTAACCGTCTCTGAGCTAAGCCGCGGACAGTTAGACGGCCAGACAGACAGACAGACAGACAGACGGACATGGCGAAACTATAAAGGTTCCTTGTTTACTACGGAACCCTAAAAAGGTCCATGTAAGGCACTTTAGATCGTCAAAATTTACAAAAAAATTGTATTGATTCTAGTCGCCCCTTTCAAAATGTAGTTTTCGTATGGAGAAGAATGGGCTAGAAATTCCACCGTTACTCTTTTAAAATGTTTTACAATATTTGGTTTAGGTACATTAGTTATATTATTATATGTGAGTCTTCACATATATATTGTATTGATTTTAGTCGCCGCTTTCAAAAGGTAGTTTTCGTATGGAGAAGAATGGGCAAGAAACTTCACCGTTATAAAAAATGAAAATAAAAAAGCCTCTTTATTTCATGCAAACTTTGTAAACAGTGCAAAGAATTTAAAATTAAGATTACTTGTGCTAAATTTTTCATGCATTGTGATTGTGGAACCTAGTTTATAATTTTTTTAAGATCGGTAGTTATGTTCCAAATGCTACACTTGACATAACAATTTAAAATCGATATATACACAAAAATAAATAACAATACAATGATTTAGATAATAGATAGTTATTAAATATAAAAAAATATTAATTATAGTTAAAGTTATATTTTGGTTATTAAAATTCATATTATAATAGTCAATAAAGAATTGCACCAAATTTGTACGTTACAATAAGTTATTTGAGGTAAATAATTAAAAATTTCTAAGTAAATAAATAACACATAAATTAAGATGCATGAACCCCTCTACGGGTAAAGGCCTCCTCCAAAGCCTTCCATTCGTCTCTATTTGATGCGGTAAAACTTCAATTTTTACCGGCAACTGCCTCTAGCTCGTCTTTCCATCGTGACTTTGGTCTGCCTCTGCGCCTGTAACCGGTGGGCCCTTTCCATGCTGTGACTGTTTTTGTCCATCTATCATGATTGTATCTGGAAACATGACCACCCCATTTCCACTTTAGACTTTGAGCGAAGGAGACAGCGTCGATCACTTTTGTCTTTTTCCTTATAGCCGAATGTTTTATCTTGTCTAATAGTTTTATTTTCAGAGTACTTCTTTCTAGCGCTCTTTGACAAGAGGTTAGTTTTCTTATGGCTACATAGTCAAAAAGCCATGTTTGGCAACCGTACGTGAGGCAGGGTAGAAGGCAGGAATCCATAAGTTTTCTTTTCCATTGAATATGGATGTTTGACTTCATGATTTCTTTATATGACCAGTATTTTTTCCATGTTATCGCGATTCGTCTGTCTATTTCTTCTTTGTTGTTGTTCTTGCTAAACGATACAAGTTTGCCAAGGTAAATGAACTCGTCTACGTAGTCCACCGGAGAGTCGTTGAGTGATATAGGTATTTTTAGATAGCTCGACTTTATTTTTGTTTTTGAGAGGTTCATTTCTAAGCCAATCTCTTTACTTAATGCGTGAAGTTCTGCCATCATTGCTTGGAGCTCTGTAGCATCCTCAGAAAAAATGACTATGTCATCGGTAAACCATGGGTGGGATAGGCGCTTCTCATATACCTTCAGGCCTTTTTCTGTCCATGGTAGATGATAATACTTTGCAGTACCGCTATGAACAGTTTTGGAGATAACGGGTCGCCCTGCCTGACACCTCTACCAATTTTGAATCTCTGTCCGGAGCGTTCAAGTTTTATTGTGCTTGTACTATTTGCATACAAGTATTTTATTATGTTTATATATTTACCATTGATATTCTGATTTTGTAAAGCTGCCATATGCTTTTATGTGAAATTTAGTCGAAGGCCTTCTTGTAATCAACGAATGCTAGGTAGAGCGGTCTGCGGAACTCGACGTACTTCTCAATAATTTATTCTATAAATTGTATATGCTCAATAGTACTAAATCCTTTTCTGAACCCGGGTTGTTTGATTGGTTGGTAGTGTTCTATATCATCGCTTATTTTTTCTAGTAGGCATGAAGCGAAGAGTTTATACAGGCATGGCATCAGGCTTTAAGGGCGATAATTACCGACATCTGTTGGGTCGCCTTTCTTATAAAGTAGGATTATTTTGGATTCCGTCCAAGCAGCTGGGACTACTTCCTCTTTGAGAACCATGTTGAATAGGTGAGTGATGAGTGGTATTATGGTTCGAGCTGCTTTTATTGCCTCGTTTGATATGCCATCAGTCCCAGAGATATTGTCAGATTTAAGATTTTCGATTTTCTTTAAAATTTCGCTTTCATGGAATGGTGAGTAATCGCTGCTGTTGAAGTTAGGATAGGATGTAGTCGAGTCACTTGCACTGTCCGGGTCTTCGAGGGCAGTGTAAAATTCTTCGTAGAACTTTGTGGCCGTGTTCATTACTTCAAGGCGAGTTTGAGTTTTCGTAGACGTTACTCTTTTAAAATGTTTTACATTATTTTGTTTAGGTACATTTGATAAATAATTATATGTGAAGACGGTGCACCTAGAAAAAAAATACTATACCACAGTAGGTAAAAAGAATAAAAAATGATGCAACAGCAGATAAATTAATTATGTGATAGATTCATGGTGCTCACATTGAAAAGTAGACAATTTTCCTAAAATTGTACAATTAATATGTCAGTGTGTGAGGAAGTAATCACAGAATGTAAAATCAATGTCAAATAATAAAAAATAAAATTATACAATAAAATTAGCAACCAGTTTGATTTTGTCTAGATTCTAGACTATCCTATTGAGCAGGACCAGCATGTTATCAAGCATTCTTATCTTGGATATAATCCTCTAATTTATAATATGCTTGTTTACAAAGTGTACTTTTAATATATGAGTTTTCAATTTTCTTTCATTTAAGTGCACAAGGTATTTTGTTGTAACATTTAACACAGTACCTCATAAAAGATGTACGTACTTTAGATAATCTGAAAAATGGTTGATCTATTTTATCTTTATTTCTAGTATTAAAATGATGTCTATCACTTATTTTATTAAAAACGTATAGATTTTTTCTTACATGCATAATATTTTCATAAATGAATTGGGAAGGTACCAGCCTCAGAGTAATAATCTTTAGTTATTACTCTGAGGTACCAGCATAATATTAATCCTTTTAAATAGTTCCCTGAGAGATTCGCGGCGCCGTATATCTCTGACAGCTCTCTTTTGCAAAATAAAGATGGATGCAATGTCAGCAGCCCGACCCCACTGTAAAATGCCATACGACGACTAACTAGCGAACTAGAATATTAATAATTAATTGCAATTATAACACTGAATTTGATGATGTAATCGTTTTAGGTGTAAAAAAGGCATTTGGAAAGGTTTCAAATGCTTTTTTTACATCTAAAACTAAATATTCGGTGTTAAGATATTAATTATTGCATTGCATTTTCAATATGGTCACTAACTAGGGAACTATGAAATATGAAATATGGCTAACTAGCCATATTTCATATTTCCATATGGTATTATTGGCAAATTAATCAACACAGGTAAATATTTGACAGCTGTTTGCGACGTTGCCAACTTTTAGGATAAGCACTTCTAAGTATTCTGAAGAATATATTAAAGCATGAAAAATTACCATCACTGTGCATATTGTATTGGCATTCCAGAGTTCACATAAAGTTATTGTGCATTGCAAATAAGTTCGATTACAACGTTAATTATTAGGGATTGCTAATTAAGATTGGATTTGTGTGCCCCCAAGGAGAAAAGTTACAGTTTTCCATGCACAAGGGGTGGGTTACTATCTAGACCACCTGGCATCGTACTAAGAAGACTCAAAGCTAGGCTTGCTCAGATTATCGTTGAACATAACATCTTCCTTCTACTTCTTAACTTGCAACCATAGCATTTGGGGGGGTTGTCCAAATTTCGCATCTCTCATCCACTTCCAGAAACTCTTTTGACTCTTTAAAGGGGCAAGAAGTAGCTGGTGTTCATACACCACGACGGGTGACGGTTATCTTCGCGGCGGGACGATGCCACACTAGACCTACGAGTTTCCCACTAGAAGTCGAGGCTAGCGGATATAAAGCGGCGAAGTTTTGTCACAGTAACTTAATTTTTTGCTTAGTTTTTCAGTAATATAATCTGTTTGTCAAAAACCTTTCCGGAGTGATATTAAAATGTGTCAACTGAAAAAGTTAGAAAGAGACTTAAAATTGGTTTTCTGATGGTTTCAAATGGTGCAGCATCATCACTTATAGACTAGTATCATCTGTCTTCTAGCCCATCTATGTCATCTTGTAATTTGTATTTATAATATTAGACCCAACGGTCTAATATTGTAAATACAAATTATTCCTCCTCACCGTATCCAGCGACAGCCGCCCAGACCAATTTTCTTTCCTTTTGTAAATATAGAATAGAAATACCAAAACATGTGCTGCTGTTGCCTCATACCTACAAAGTTACCTAACTACATAGTTCGCGCTGAATCGAGAGGAGAACATCATGGCAGTACCTATGTACATAGTTCGCGTCAATACGAGAAGAGAACATCATGGCAGTATTTACATAGTTCGCGCTGATACGAGAGGAAAACATCATGGCAGTACACACGGCTACACATCAAGCTATACATTTCCAGTTTATGCTGATCTCGCATTGTATAGGATTTCAGTACAATGCGAGGTCAGCTTATACTGGAAATTTATAGCTTGATGTGTAGCCGTGCGTACCTACATAGTTTATTTATTTATTTAATACTTCAAGCACAAATGTACAGAGGCGGATTTAATGCCATAGGCATTTTCTGCCAGTCAACCTTTGGGTGATGCAGAGACAAACAGTGGTAGGTCCTGTGCAATAGCGAGAATTGAGGATTAAATATTTATTTAAATATAAAGATATACATATACCTATTAAAACTATAAATATAATATATATACCTAATTAATATAAATATAAATACAAATAAATACACATAAATATTTTAAAACAACTAAGACAATCAATGGGAAAACATTATCGTTGTGATGATACTGCCAGCTTCTTGCGAATGTGCTCGCGAACTTTATCTGTAAAAGATAATCGGTTGGTCGCCATCCTGATTTCCTGGGGGAGCGCATTCCACAAACAGGGATGTTTTGTATTTGCGTAAACAGAGCATCTGATCTAATGTCAATAAAAGGATATAAGGTTTATGTATTCATGGTACCTAAGTCAATAAATGTGTCAATTGGCCTAATCTTGAAGATAGTGTTAATCTGCTCCGTTAGGTTAGAAACAGCAATATATCAGTAGTGCGAACTCACCATTATTCACGTTCGCTTTTTTGCACAAGATTGAAGAATTAGCGTTTTTAGGAATGTAAGCGCCATCTATTGAGTCAGGAGGAGTTTCATTGTTAATACTTGTTGGTAATAGTATTACCGTAACCTAATACATTTCTATAACTTGGCAATAATTTGCCGGTACTATAACATCATGCCTGACCCTATAGGGTCGCATAGGCTGAACATTGGTGTCATCTAAGTTAGAAGTTTAGAAATTTTTAGTGCGGATATATACTTATTTCAGTTTGGTCAAATAATTCATTTTGCTACGCTGTGAGGTAATTTAGATTAGCTTGCCATGTGACTTGAGCTTATCAATAATAATATTATGATCGAAGATTTTTTATAACAATAGCTGTAAAGGGAAATTGCCTGACTGCCTTTAATCATCACCGGTAAATGTCAGACTGGTTTGTAAATACATTAACATGGTCTTCTTAATAGCAACAACAATTTCCATAATCTTGAAAACCGGTTCGATAATATTTGGCATTACTAGATGAGCCTGAATTCAACTAGTTTGTCTAGTCAAGAGGGCTGTTAAACTATTAAAGATTATTCTTATCATCCGCTAATCATTTTAGTGTAAATATTGATAGTACTTCCTTGCGATACCAATTCATGGATATTTGGAATTATCAAGATAGTGTGCGCGCAATCAAATATAATAATATTCGAATATCAAGGATGTGACATTGTACCTATCATGACAAGTCATGATAGGGACACCTGGAGCCTCTTGGGACACCCTGTTGATGTTGCTGTCATAATCGGTGATAGTGATCAAGAACGTGACGCTATTATGATGCTGATTGAAAGATGTCGTCAAAAGGAATTTAAATTATTTATTAATACTACATAATAGATAGCAATTTGAACGGTGAACCCCAAACTAGACGTAAGTCTGTATTTTGGGGATCAGAGTTGTACATTTTCGTTATATCCAAAAAGATCGTACACGGTGATTATTAACAAAATTAAACTAAAAGTTAAGTTAATGAATTAAAGTTAAACAAGAAAAATATAATTAAGAGTGAACAAAAAGTAAAATTGGTAATAATACTCATACAAACAAGATTCAACTTAAACGTGTGTGCGTTTAGTGTGTGTGTGTGTGTCAGTGTGTCTCTGAGTGAGATTAGGAGTGCTGTCATGTAAATATAATGTAGTCTTACTTCTTACGTAACTATTTGTAGATAATCCTTTCTGTTTCGTCGTAGGAGAGTGTAAGGAGAACTACTTATTAATGTTCGTTCGTTATTATTAAGTAAGATTATACAAATGAAACGGAACCCTTACTTACGTACCTACCTATCCGAATTATTTTAACTCAAACACTGACTTATAAGTATTAAGTACATATCTTATACTTTTACAATGTTTATAAGTATGTGAGCGTATCCATCATATAATTAATTATTTTTTTACCTATTGTGGTATAGTAATTTTATTCCAGGTGCGTCTTCACATACAATGATATATAAGTAATGTATGCAAAATATTGTAAGACATTTTAAAAGAGTAACGGTGGAATTTCTGCCCATTCTTCTCCATACGAAAACTACGAGTACCTTTTGAAAGTGGTGACTAGATCCTTTTTTTTTGTATATTTTACAGTACGCGGCCGTTAATATTGTAGGAATACTTAGGTAGGTACTGATGACAGATACTCGTACAGTACGCGGCCGTTAATATGGCACATTGAGAAGTGTCGAGAGTCGGCTTTGTAGAGTGTCCTCTGTATGTGGTATTCCTCGAAGCACACCAACTTTGAAACACACCAAATGAAACACACCTTTTAAATTATTATTTTACGTTTTAAAATTAAGCTTTAAAATTATACCATCAACTAAATTTGATGGTAAAATTTTAAAAAGTGTACTTCAACCATTGGTGAGCTAAGTAGTATCGCATAAGCAACTAGGTACTTCCAGTTCTTTTCTGTTTTCCCGATAGTTATAGATAAAGGACATGACAGTTATAGGTAAGATTAGGACAGTTTTAAGACTTCTAACGATATAGTGAATAATAACGAATACTTTATATTCATCTTTGTGTTTAATCGTTGGTGCACAAATGACTGAGATCGTTTAGGCGCCTATTTTCTGTTCATTTCTGTCACCTAGGTACTTTTCAAAACAACAAATGATTCAATTTCAAAACCTGTATTTTTACTATAATTGAGCTAAGTAGTAAGTCGTAGTACCTAGTTCCAGCTGTGCTATTCTGTAACCATCTCACCGTGAAAACTTAGGGGAAGTGATCGTGCAGTGAGCTGTCAGTGTCACCCCACCCGATACTAGGGATGACCAAGCATTACATTTACAATCCTAACGGTATGATTTAGACATTGAATTATCTAAAAGTATTGAAATAAATAGGTACTCATTATTGTCTCTGAATACGTATAGCTTATGGACATGGCCGTCAAAGCGGGAAAAAAAAAAAACAAAGTGCGTTACAGCCGCCTGCGCGACGTGATCACTTCATACGATTCTTTAAGAATCGGGTGAAGTGATCACGCGGGTGGTCACCATGGTAACGCGTGTTATTTTCTCGGCGGCGCGCCTGCGCGGCGTGATCACTTCATCCGATTCTTTAAGAATCGGGTGAAGTGATCACGCGGGTGGTCACCATGGTAACGCGTGTTATTTCCTCGGCGGCGCTCCTGCGCGGCGTGATCACTTCATCCGATTCTTTAAGAATCGGGTGAAGTGATCACGCGGGTGGTCACCATGGTAACGCGTGTTATTTCCTCGGCGACAACACTTCGGTGATGTGATGTGCGCGCGCTACAAGTGTCAGTTTTACTTGGGTTATATATGATGATGATGAATAAAACATTGTAGGTACTTATTGGACGTTGGTATTTAGAACGCAAGTACGTGACGCGTTACAAGTTAAATAAGTATGTAGGTACGTAGTAAATAAAAAACCTCAATGTGATAGTGTCAACCTAGCGCGCAAGCGCGATTCTTACCGCTTCAACGTGGTGAAGTGATTCGGTGTGCGCGCGCTGCAAGAGTGTCAGCTGTTGAACTTAAGAATTTTGTAATGATTTGATGAATATGATTTTATTCAACGCGTAGGTAGGTTATCTCCAATAAAATATTCGGTAGGTAGGTACAAATAATATACACATCTTTTTATCTATATGACTACTTACATCGTTTAGGTAGGTTCCCACATAGTTTGTGTGGCGTTAAATTACACACTATTAACACTCGATTGCGTTTATAATATAAGTTAACAATGGGTTCATAATAACAAACTATGTCGATGAGCATTTTCTTTAGTATTTAAGTAGCAGCAACGTGTAGATACCTATGTAGGTATGTTCTATTTTATTTATTGTTGGTAGGTACCTACGTGCGTAACGCGTCGCGCCTCAGGCTATTTATATTAAGGGACTAGTCTAGGAACAAAATAGAATAAAACAAAATTGAGTTTCTGATTGGATATCTGTTTTGCTATTTTATTAAAACCCCCCTATATAGTAATGTTTAGACATTTAAATACTAGCTTTAGAATACTTAATATAAAATGATCAATAGAATTAGCCTAAAAATATAATTAAAATCACGATTACGATTGTAAATGTAATGCTTGGTCAATCCCTAGCATCAGTGAGTTTTCACTGACAGCTCACTCCACGCAAGTTTTCACGGTGATATTTTTACAGAATCGACATGCTGTTTTCCTGGCAGTTTTAATAAATAAACAATTAGTATAGTTGAATTTTAAACGTCTATCGATATAATTTACTACGAATTCTTCATGCTCTTCTCTATTTTTCATCGTTGGTGCGTTTCGCAGAATAAAATTATAATATTTTTAATTTGATTTTGTTAGCGCACCTGAATGGTACGTTTCGAGGAATACTTTTGGTGCGTTTCATTTGGTGCGGTTCAAAGTTGGTGCGCTTCGAGGAATACCTACTCTGTATCACTAACATATTATGTATGACAGTTTCTTTGTAGAGTGTCCTCTGTGTCACGCACATATTATGTGTGACAGTTTCTTTCTAAAGTTCAACTACGACGCCAGGCTTGTCAAGACGCTTACCTAAATAATATTAATTGTTAGACTTTTATCCTAATTATTTAATCTACTACAATCTTAATCTCTAATAATCACTCGACAGGTATGTATAGGTGATAAATAATATAAATTTATAATAATATTTATTTATTTATATATACTTTATTGTACACCAGATTATAATTACATAAAGAAAAAGTAATACACTACAAAATATACAATTGGCGGCCTTATCGCTTACTGCGATCTCTTCCAGGCAACCTTGGAATGGACAGTGATTCTCTGGACATAAAATGGGGCTGTCTTTGGTGCAAATAAAAGGTATATAAGTACAATATACTATAATGGATACACAGATAAGTGCTATATAATAGATACATAGATACATACATACTAACTATATAAGCAACGAAAATAAATGACGAATATTATTACAGCTAACGATGAGAACAAAATCATAACGACAAGTAATGTTCTTTCACGAGTCTTTTAAACACAGGCAACGATTGCGCGCGCTTTATTGGAACTGGTAATGCATTCCACAAACGAGCAGCCTGGACAGTAAAGGATTTGTCAAGGAAAGTTGAGGAATGCATTGGCATTTTAAGCTTCAAGTTATCTGATGATCTTAATAATTTCGTGTGAGAGTCACATAGAAACTGGAAACGTTTCTTGAGATACAGAGGGGTGGAAGGGGAAAAGAGGACATTATACAAAAGGGAAAGAATATGAGCATTCCGGCGAAGGCGAATTGGTAACCACTTGAGCTTCACGCGAAATTCGGATACATGGTCATATTTGCGTAAACCGTATACAAACCTTATACAAAAATTTTGAAGCCGCTCAAGTTTATCGAGTTGATCTTGAGTAAGGTCAAGATAGCTGGCATCAGCATAATCAAGGATGGGTAGAAGGAGAGATTGTGCAAGCGCAATCTTGGTGGCAGTCGGCAGTAAATTACGTAGTCTTTTCAAAGACGCAGCGGAAGCAAACAGCTTGCGGCTAACCTCCCGTAGCTGAGCAGTCCAAGAGAAGTTCTTATCAATGAAAATCCCCAAGTTTTTAACTATCTCGCTGAAGGGGATAACTGAGTTGTCAAAAGTAACTTGGGGAAGAGTCGAATATTAAGATAAACATTGATATCTATTTGATTATGTATGTAGGTATGGTATGTAGCTACATTTAAATGTTTCCTGTCCTTGTAGAGTTTCTGCAAAACTTATTTAAGTAACATAATTTATCTACTCTCCGTAATACTCCGTAAAATGAGTTTATATTGACATACTGTATAAACACAAAACCGAAATTTAAAAATTGAATCTTAACTTAACACTTTTTCTCTAACAAAATAATGTTATAAAACAAAAAAAAAACTATTACGATACAGGGAAAATCCAATAAGTTGATATCACCAAGGAGTTTTCATCAACTTTTGTAATGGAACGTTTGCGGGGGGACAGCAGCACCGCTCTCCTGCTGGGGTTGCGGGTCCTGCTGGGGTTGCGGGTTTGTCCGAAAGGGATAACGCGGCCCCGGCACACAGGCAACGGAAGGAACACGGGTGGGTTTTAGTCAGTAAAAGTCTGACACACCCTCTCGCTCTGCCCAGAGCGGGAGAAGTCATTTGATGATTTCCCACCCTCAAAAAAAAAAAAAAAAAAAGCAGCACCGCTCTAGCGCATGCGCGGTGAAGTGGGTGCAGGCGCCATCCATACGATTTGTTGTACTGAATTTCGTGGGACTTTTTTATTCTTGATCTTTAACTTTGACCTTTTATTTAGTAGGTTCAATCCCAATGTATGAGAGTAGATAAAGTAGTGTATGAAATTGCACATAACTAGCAATAACAGTTTACTACTATTTCAATACTCTCTCGAAACTACCGCCACGGCAAGTTTGTGCTCCGTATTAATAAATGTTTAAAAATAGTAAAACCGCATAATCTGTCATAAAATTTGTACGATAACAAACTAAACTGTGTTGTGTATATGTGGAAGTGTTATAAAAACTTAAATACTGCAGGGAACATCAATATAAAGTATTTATTTATCTCTCTTAATCTCGATCCTACAAACTTATCAAGTGCTAAAATCTATATTACAGTGTTCAATGTGCAATACATTTAAATAAAAACGCAACTTACACACGCTAAAAGTGTTAAAGAAGTGATAAAAAAAGACACAATAAAGTAAAAACACAGTGTTTAAAGCAAAGAAAATGACCTTTGGACTTCGTTATGACACATAAACTCAACCCGTCTTATTCCAAAACACGGTCTAAATTTGGTACTGGGATTAGTACCAGCTTTAGTACGAGTACCATAACAAAATAAAACGTTATCATAAAATGAAGTTTATCACTAGTTAACTATTTATGGTGCTAAAGTTAGTCCGCCGAGTCCCCTAGTTTATCTTTGGTACTAATTTATTTGACTTTTGCGTTGATTAAGTATTATTGTTTGTCAATTTATATAAAAAATGTTTATTTTTATTTTTTATTATGATTTATTTGATAGATTTGGAAGATTTGGATATGCTGAAAACGTCTCGGAGATCTTACAGACATCGACATCGTGTAAATCCTTTTGAATTGAGTGACGAAGATTTTAGAATAAGTATAGGTTCACAAAACGTTTTGGAGAAAAAATTGTGGATGTTTTACGTGAGGATTTATCCCACGACCCTCGAGGATGCCCATTGAATCCTGAAGTGCAAGTGGTTTGCGCATTACGCAACTGGGCTCGCCATTAAGCATGTAAGTACCTAGCCTTGGTCAATGCTAACCTAACATTAGACAAAATCCAAATAATATACTAATATTATTGTTTTATTCGTAGATTCAAGACGATACAGCTGATTTACATGGTGTATCTCAACCAGTTGCCAGCAAAACTTGTAAAAAGGTAGCAGATGTCCTGAAGATTTATAAAAATGCCTATTACTCTAAATAAACAGGAGGAAAGCATTAGGTAGTTACCCAGCATTGCTAATTTTCCTACAGTAATTGGACCAATAGAATGAACTCATATAAGAGTAAAGAAAGTAAATGCTGATGGGGGTCAGTTATATATTAATAGAAATGGATTTTCTTCATTAAATGTTATACAAACTATATAAGAAATTTGTTTTTTTGTCTGTATCGTACCTCTGTTTCGTAACAGCGTGCAGCGTTGCGGTACGGTACGGTCGTACGTCGTCTCACCGTACCGTACCGACCCGCGCCCGATACGCACCGGCCTTGTGTGCGTATTGAGCTTTACAGTTAGGTATATTAAGAACAATGAATACAAATATGAAGTGCATTTATTTATTAATATGTAAAGGATATACATAAACATGCGTTTAAAATTACGCGCGCCGCCGCCGTATGTAAGTCGCTGCACTTCACGCTAGAGGTTGTCTAGCAAGCTCACGAGCGCCCAGCGTCCGTCACCGAATCACTGGATGTTTTTAATGGATATTTCAGGTTCGATTAGTGGAATTGATAATATTCAGGAATTATTATTAATAAAATAAGTCCTATCGAGTTGTTTTTCCCAAGAGAAACGTCACTCACGTTTATTCAGTCAACTAACATTTCGTTCACACAAGAAACCTCAACAGAGGTGTTAAAACATAATGACAACTTGATTATAAAAAGCGCATCAAAATATACGTATTGTAACCTAAACAAAGAACAATTTAGGACATATTTTGGTATTGATAAATAATTATTTAAGCATTTCAAGTGTTATTAAAGATTATTAGCTGCGAACAATAGTCGAACAATAGTCTGGCAGTTATTTCGAAGAACTGCCAGACTATTGTTGACATGTAAGACATCCATATCTGTTCTATCTATTTTAAAAGTATGAGAACTGTCATTATATGACAGCGAGTTGTATGCAATGGCTATAACACAGCAAATTCGGTATGTAAAGTAAAAATGTTTTACGCTGATTCCAAAACCATTTCGAGCTTTTAGGTTTCTTAACCTTATTTTTCAATTTTTGGCGCTTAATATTATAAGATGGAGTTTATTTTAACATATATACATAAAATCACTTGACTTTCATTTGACCTCCAAATGACGTCAGAACCACCGGAAGTTACGTAATCCTCACTGACAATCCCCATCAATGGGGATTTAAGGGCAAGAGTTCACAATACCTATCGGTTTACAAATAAAATACAAACAACATAATATTATAAGTATAAGAATCACGAAGCCTTTATTTCTTACGAAGGTAAAGACTCATTGATTATTTTTATAATCAAACTAATTAAAGTCATGGCTAAATTAATAGCATAATGCTGGGACTGCACCTGCGTAAGTGTATTGTGTGTATTTTTGTCATATCATACTACAGTCTAAACTTTACTACAAAATATAATCATTTAAATGATTACTTTGTGAATTATTTTAGAACTTTAGTTTATTTAGGTTACCTAATTAAATTAAAATTACCCTTTTATAAAAAAAAAATCTCGTATATAAAGATGCTTATTATATCAAAATCTACGAGTATTTTATTCACTCAGTGAAACATCTAAATACCCTACGTATACGTTCGTTTTTTATTTATTAAGACGCTCATAACAGCTTTATGATAAAATAGTTTTCTGTAATGATGAAACATAGTGACGCATAATGCATATAAAGCAAAAATCTATTACGAATGTCTTCAAATATGTGTATCTGGATGCCTCAAGAAGTGGGAAAGATTTTATTAAACAATCACGAGATATTTTTTTTTTTAGTTAATTGCCCCGCTGGACCTACGTATTAATAATAGTTGTAAAGCTATGTGGCTTTGTTTGGAAAATAGGTCCTTACGTAGGTTGCGGTAACATTCTGGGAACCGAATTCGATGGTTCTTTTTTATTTGAAAGATAGAATAACTCATACGTTGGTCTCATAAAAATTTGGTGAATATCTGAGGACGATCTTCCTGCGTGATGAGCAGAATAGCTCCTCCAAATGCAGCAGATTGCTCACTTTTAGATTCCTACCAGTGAAATCGGCCCTTTAATTACTAGGTAGGGATTGATGGAGCACCCGGGACCACCTTCTCATCACAAAACTAGTTTTTTTTTTAAATAATGTTTTGAATTCTCTAAAACTTTTTACAATAAGATGGCTGGATGGATACTGTGCACCGCTATATCACGCTGTCGTTGTCGCTCGTCAAATGGTGACTGAGCTTTGTTAGGTGTAAAGTAGTTTCAAAAATAAAGTCACGTGTTTAACAGATAGTAGGTACTTGGTTAGTTGTGGGTTAGTTTATTTCTGTTTAATTATTGTCTTGCCACCATATGCTTTTTAGTAACCTACAGCCATAGTCGGGTTTATTTTAAGTTGGATGGGTATAGGATTTTAATCTGACGTGGTTATTTTCACTAATAAAGTTATTTAAAACAGGATTTATACCATGTTTTTCAAACAAAAAACATGGTAAATATACAATTTTAAATAATTTTACTGGTAAATATATTAATTGTTGCAAAAAAGTTTGTGCTCGCGAGGTCTACTGTTTGCAGAACTACTAGTTTTTAAACCGATGGGGATTGTCAATGGGGATTAGTGGAATAACCCAAAAAATCAAGTCATATATAATGTCAACTTTAGGGATGACCATAATTAAAATGTGAAAATTTGGTCTTAGAATCGATTCAAATCAAACATTGAAAATCAATTCACACAAAATATTAAATCCTGAAGCCTGAATGATCGTTAACCAATAGAACGATAGCTTAAAGAAAATCCATTCCCTGTAAACAATAATCATTCGAACTATTTTGTAACTGGTACTAAAGGTGTTAGAAACTTGCAAATATAAATGTCATTTGTTGATTGGTTTGATAAATAGTTTAGAAAGAAATCATTCACAGTCGTGCACCACATGGTAGATAAGTAGATACTTACTATCCGTCTTCATTCGACAAGACTACTGAACTCGGATTTTTAACGACAAGTAAGGACAGATTAGTAATAAAAAATTAGTAACTATGTATAATCGATTGAAAGTAATCGAGTTACTAATTGCATATTGATATACGAAAAATTTCAATTATGTCGCTCATTCCCACCTCTAATTTCATGCGTCTATCAACTAACTGTCAAGTGTCATGTAGAGATGGATTGTAACACGTATCTGTTATCACTGTTACTGTTACAGAAAAATAACAGATCCAAACATCTGTTTTGAAATAACTGCCTGTTATTTTTGTACGGACGATAAATACGTATTTAAATCTCAATTGATTATCTTCCGTAGTTTATTTTGTTTAAAGGCGAAAATCGAATCTGAAGTTTTGTCTAGGTTTTTTTTTTCTTCTGTGGCAATCCGCGATCAGTTATTACTTTCAGCGGATGAGTTGGATGTAAATATTGGCGGGAAGAGCGTGACTCCAGTGAGCCATCTACTCCGTATTCGTGCTTAGGTCCACACAGGTGTGGGTGGACTACACAATGTCTTTTCTTTTAAGTATTTTCCTGTAACTTCTTGTTTTCAGTGCGGCAGCCAGATTGTTTGGGTGCCTTTCCAGTCTTTCCTGGTATCTTTTTGTGATGTTTTTGATCTCGTCCATGACGGTATTCACTGATAACTCCATGTGTATTTCAGCGTTCGTGACATGCCAAGGAACGTCACTAATTGAAAATAGCATTCTGCTTTCTCTGTATGATGCTTATGCTTGAGTTACAGGCGCTGCCCCAGAGTTGAATTCCATAAAGCCACACTGGCTTCAAGATCACTTTATATATTAAAAGTTTGCTGTCGGTACTCAGTTTACTGTTTCGTCCCATGATCCAGTGTAAGTTTTTGTATTAGTGTTATTATTGGGATATTAAGTTCATGTCTTGGTCTTATGATGTTTCTTCCACGTTAGACGTCGGTCGAGATGTAAACCTAGGTATCTTACGCTGTCGTGGTGAGATAGTGTGACATTCTTGAGGTGTACAGGTGGACAGTCACCTTTCCGCAGGGTGAATATGACGTGGACCGATTTGCTTGCGCGTGTCTTTATCCGCCACCTTTGTAGCCATGTGGTTATTTTGTCAAGACCCCCTTGAAGCATGTGTGAGGCTATAGCAGGATCTGCGTGGCTTGCCAGTATTGCGGTGTCATCAGCAAATGTTGCTGTAGTAACCTCATCAGCCTGCGGGAGATCTGCAGTGTATACTGTGTACAGTGTGACTAGGAATGACGGGGTAATGTGAAATTATAGACTTACGTTTATTTATATTTTTTTTTTGTCATCCCGTCGTGTACACTGGAAACCGACCCCAACATAATTGTAAAAGGCTATGCAGCTTGTTTGATGAATACACCATAAACACAGAAATATTTTGGAAAATAAATAAATTACAATTCACCAGTTCTCTTCCGTTAGAAATCAGTGAAAGCAATTAAATTTCAAAGGTCCAAAATTTAAAAAAAATCAACAAACTAACCAGCCAAATTACTTTCAATTGAGTATCATCTTTATTTCTATTAAAATAAAGTCGTACATACATAGAACCTTTTGCGACCAATCCCGTAAATCGATATAATAAAGGTTCACGATCACTGATTTTTTTTGTTTGCATCCCAATTTTCCATAAAGATAATAATATACAATTAAAGTAAAGTAAGTAAGTAAAAAAGTATTTTTATGAAAAAAAATAACAAACAAACCAAGCAAATTACTCTCGATATATTTGAATAACATCTTTATTGGTTAATCAAAAATATCGTAAATAACTGGAATATTTTGCGATTAATTCTGTCAAACCAAAGGTAATAAAGACATTCGGATACGATCACAATTTTTTTTGGTTGCCGTAAAGAAAAATATTATAAAACACAGCCGTAGTAATAGTCTGTGTGGGGATTGTTATTTTCAGTAACAGATAAGTTATATTGTTAGGAATGTTATTGTTATTTTTAAATATTTGTTATTTATATTTGTTACGATAAATATGCCTCCTCCCTACTGTCATGCTTGAAGTTTCTGATGTCAACCAAAAAACGTCAAACGTCAATATTTAGGATTTTTAATATTGTGTTATACGTGGCAAAGTTCTTAAGCTATTCAGCCTCCGTTATGACGTCAGTATGAACAAAACTTAAAAAAAATATATTACTACAGCTTGGAATAACAAAATATTGAAATTAGTTGCTTAAAATAACTAAATCTATCAATTAAAAATATAAAAAAAATACCTGAAAAAAACTTTACATACCGAATTGACGTAGGGTGTCAATTTGTATAACAATTCGTTTCCCTGACCTGTCCAAACACAAATTAAAACACACGACACACTGAGAATGTAAACGAACTTAGTTTCGTTTCGTTTCGTTTAAACGTTTACCCCGGTAGCACATCTCCGCCGCGAAATCATAGCAGCGAAACCGCAATAGTTCAATTAATTCAACTGGCTCGCATCATGTTCCGCTACGCGGAATTCGAGGAGCGGAACTCGAGTAGTGGAACATGACGCAAGCCAGTTGAATTGAACTACTGCAGTTTCGCTGCTACGGTTTCACAGCGGAGTTGTGCTACTGGATTAGATATATCATACATATCATATTTTTTTATCGTAAGACTAATCTGACATTTTCATGAATACTTCTTTTGCCACGCGTTCAGAAATGGGTCTGAATAGTTCGCCACGGTCATATCACATTATTTTTTACCCGACTACGACAAAGTCAATAGGAAGGGTTATGGTTAAAATTTAGCTATTTTTATCACGAGTGATTTATTACCTATTAAAAGTAGAAGTGAAAAATTAAACATGTTAGATATAATGTTTGTGAAGAACATTTATTTCAAAGGTTGCTTTTTACAGTTTCACATGACTGCCCAAAAAGGAGTGTACTTAATGTTTTACTTGATGTTTTCAGGGTTCATGTATGTATGTTTCTTTGCTACACCATAACTTTTAAATGCCTGAACAGATTTGGGTATCGTTGTATGGCATATCGTTAGTATCATCATCCCGAGTGAGTGAGTGAAAAAGGCATTTTTTTTTTAAAGCAATATTTCGGCTGTATTGCTTCATATTCAAAGGTATAACAAAAAAAAAATGACGATATGTGTATCCAATTGAAGGCCTTGACGAGCACATTCCAAAACTATATCATTTACTGGCATACATTTTACATAGGTAGGGTGTACACACAAAACAAACATTCCATCCCCACGCCATCCACGCCTCGCCTTTCCTCGCCGCACAGTGGATCGTCCCCATACAAGAGGTCGGACATAGAATTAAAAATTGAAAAAGTATTTAATTGAAAAAAAATAAATATACAGTTGCATTACTCTATTATGGAACTACAAAAAATGTTACTACAATTTTTTTATTTGACCAGTACTTTATGAGCAATTCGATGAAAACTGTTATTTTTCTATGGAAATGGTCACAAAAATGTCTGTATCTCATGATTCCCTCCTTGTTTCGATTTGCGGTTTTCACTACTGTTATTTACCCATTTTATGCCACATTTTCTTCAAGGACACATGGTGCCCCCAGCGACCCCCTTCCGAGATATTTTGCTTTTAGTAACTATACTTTTTATTGTATAACTGATGAAATGGAGGTGCATTAAGTATATTCATTACTGAGAATAAGTCATCCCTAAGTAGTTCCTTCAATAACAGGTGCATTTGCGATTACTTTAATGACTTATGAACGCTTCTGTTGCCATACAACAAAAGCGTTAATCAGTCCTTAAGTAAAGATTACCAGTACTTGCTTAATCTAATTAGTTATTGTAATTACTATGTTAACAGCCCTTAATCTCTGCATTGTGATTGTCTAATGTCATCATTAGCTTATCAAATTCATTGCTAGTTGCCTACTTGCTGCCCTATATATTTGAGTGTGTTTAGCAAATGTAATTCAGTTGTAATTATAACTTCTATCAAGTGTTGTCATTATGGCTTTCCGTGGGTTTTCTACTTATCTAGATCTTTACGTTGCTCTTCGTAATCATAAAGATCTTCGTGACTATGACAATTTATTTAACACATTGAAGTCGAGTACTAACGTCCAGTTAAGTGAAAGTGATGTGACGGATCTCAAGAACTGGTGTCGACGATTTTGCTATAGGGTTTACACCAAATGGGTGCAATCAAGAAGGACAGTCGACAGGTTCATTAACAAGAACGGAGAGTGGTTAAATTCCGATATCGTTTGGCCAGATTGCTTTAAAGAAAATGTTGTTGACACTGAAGAAGCAAATGAAAATGAGGCAGAAGAGGTAGTCAGTCCATCAAAATCAGATGCATCAACTTCAACATATACATCTCCTCGCAAACGCTTTGAAGATTTATCGACTAGACACAAAAGAAGACGTGTTAATGAAAATGTTGCTAGTTGCAGTCGTTCGGATGAGCTTTTGCATACTGTTGAAAGTATACTTAAGTCTGCCGGAAAAAATGATATGGCCAGAATAATGAAATATTTGCTGGAAAATCCTGAACACGTCTCAACAGTTTTAAATGTCCTGAAAACTAAGCAGAATCCTTCGCTTCGTGAAGTTCCTACTCACAAAGCACTTGCTCTTTACGTTTACTTGCAGTTATCCAAGTGGCGTTACATCACACTTCGGGACTTTAGTTTAAAAGAAGGTCATGCGAAATACCCAAGCTACTACTTGTTAGTTAAAGAAAAGCTTAAATGCTACCCGGCAAAAGAAGACATAACTGTGACTGAAACTTCCGCAAAGATACGGATCCAAGCCCTCCTTGATCTCACAGTTAGGAGGCTGATCGATTCACTTGAATCAAATTTTGATGCTGGTGAACCACTTGTGCTTCACAGTAAATGGGGTTTTGATGGAGCTTCAAGTCAAAGCATTTACCATCAAACGACAACAACAAGTAAATAAGACTTATCCAGTGTATTTATGGCAAGTCTTGTACCGCTTAAGTTAGTGACTTCTAGTGGAAGTATAGTGTGGCAGAATGATCGGCCATCGTCAACCACATATTGTCGCCCGATTTCATTTACATTTATGAAAGAAACGGAAGCGAATGTTAAGGCTGAAATGGAAATATTTGAGACCGAGATTCGTGAACTGAACCCGACTGATTGCGGCAATGCTACTGTTACTCACAATCTATGGCTAACCATCATTGATGGTAAGGTACATTCAATCATATCTGGTACATCGGCAGCAGTGTGTGATTTGTGCAAAGCTCGCGCAAGCGAAATGAATAACTTGGAAGAAGTGAGAGCTAAACCCGTGAATACAGATTTATACAAGCATGGATTTAGTTCATTGCATGCTTGGATTCGGTCTATGGACTGTTTTTTACACATTGCTTACAGAATGGACATAAAATCATGGCAAGCAAAAGGTGACGAAAATAAAAAAAAAGTTAAAGATAAGAAAGAAGCCATTCAAGAAGCTTTCCGAAGAAGCACAGGCTTACTTCTAGACGTTGTTCAGCAGGGTAGTGGCAATACAAACACTGGAAATGCTGCAAGAAGGTTTTTTGCAAACCCTGAAACGACTGCGGAAATTACTAAATTAGACGTTAATTTAATTAGAAGACTCGCCGTTATTTTGCAATGCATTTCCTCAGGCGAAAAAATTCAAGTCCAAAAATTTAAATTATATTGTGATGAAACAGCAAATTTATTCGTGGAATTATATCCATGGTATAACATGCCAGCAAGTTTACACAAATTGCTGATTCATGGATCACAGATAGTGGACCACTTATCAGTAGTACCTATAGGTTTTTTGTCTGAAGAAGCATCTGAAGCAAGAAACAAGGATTTTCGTAAATTTAGAGAATATCATACACGAAAGCATAGTAGCATCGCCACTAATGAAGACATTCTTCATAATCTGCTATTATCTTCCGATCCTCTTCTCACCAGCTTACGACCGAAGATGACAAATAAAGCCAAAAAGTCTTCATTTAGTGAACTAGACGATTTACTCATAGTTGATCAGAGTGAATTGGAGTTCATTGACGTTTCAACTGATACACTTGCTGCATGTAGTGACGTTGAAGAAGATGATGACGATAATAATGATCATGATGTCGTTATTGATGAAGATGAAGAAAATATAGTTTAAGTCTTATAGTACCTAATATTATTATTAACAAGCAGTTTCTTTGTTAATTTCTTGTTTTTGTGTATTTTTTTTATTCTGTTCTTTTTTTGTTTTGTGTTATGCCACCCATCGGCCAATAAATGTTTTTTTTTCTTTCTTTTCTATTGTTGTTAGTAACTAAATGGTCGTGTTAATTAATTAATTTCCTATTATAATTTAGTGCTTAGTAGTTGTTTAATTTTTTAGTTTGTTTTAGGGTACATAGTTGTTTTATTTTTAAATTATTTTTACAGTGTTATATTATTTAAATAAAAAATATTTTTATACCTACATATTTTCTTATTGATCATAAAACTCTATTTCTTTTCGATGTGTTATTGTAAATTCGACTCAGTCATACTAAGCTAATGATGACATTATCCAATCACAATGCAGAGATTAAGGGCTGTTAACATAGTAATTACAATAACTAATTAGATTAAGCAAGTACTGGTAATCTTTACTTAAGGACTCATTAACGCTTTTGTTGTATGGCAACAGAAGCGTTCATAAGTCATTAAAGTAATCGGAAATGCACCTGTTATTGAAGGAACTACTTAGGGATGACTTATTCTCAGTAATGAATATACTTAATGTACCTCCATTTCATCAGTTATACAATAAAAAGTATAGTTACTAAAAGCAAAATATCTCGGAAGGGGGTCGCTAGGGGCACCATGTGTCCTTAAAGAAAATGTGGCATAAAATGGGTAAATAACAGTAGTGAAAACCGCAAATCGAAACAAGGAGGGAATCATGAGATACAGACATTTTTGTGACCATTTCCATAGAAAAATAACAGTTTTCATCGAATTGCTCATAAAGTACTGGTCAAATAAAAAAATTGTAGTAACATTTTTTGTAGTTCCATAATAGAGTAATGCAACTGTATATTTCATTTTTTTCAATTAAATACTTTTTCAATTTTTAATTCTATGTCCGACCTCTTGTATGGGGACGATCCACTGTGCGCCGTGAAAGTATAAAACCACCTTTAGTGCTTAAAAATTAAAGCCACCTAGCATAACATATTTTAAAATAAAATAAATAATTTAAAAAACATAACTGCCCTGCCAAAAAACTAACTAAAAAATAAAAAACAAGTTGTATTATTATTTATCATTTTAGTCAGCGAGTAAATAAGTGACCTTTCGCTTTTTATATACAGATTAACTAATAAAATTTATTTTTTAGTTAATCTGTTTTGGCATGACAGTTGTCTTTTTTTTTTACTGTTTTTTCTTCATTCATTTTCAAAATTATCGACATCATTTTGTACTTCGTTGCCCTATTTATAATCTTCAGAGAGTTATTAAATAGAATAAGGGACTATTTCACAGTATCCGGATAGGCGATATGTATCAGATTAATTAAAAGTGGAACTGAATTTCTATTAGTTTTGACATTATCTACCAGATAAGTTACCAGAACTTATCCGGAGTTGAAGAAACAAGTTATCATCAAAAGTCATTTATTCAAACATCATTTATTGTCTCTGCCTTGTACTATTTGTGAGTACCTACCTACCCATTAAGTAGGCTATAATGTCTATTTTTAATTGCTAAAATTATGTCCTTTTTAACTACATAAATAATATTGACTAAACTATTGTATTTCATCTATCTATACAAATTATAATAAATCATAATATATTTATATACAATCACTTATCTGTAGCTCTACGAAGTATATTATGCAGTTGAGATCGCAGTTTGTTTTGTATTAGGGCCTTGCCTATAAAATTGCCGCTGTAGATAGAATAAATCAAACATTTTTTTTTTAAGAAATTTATATATATTAATTTAATCGAGTTATTGGCAGAAGTTCGTTGATGTTTCTGCTATAGAAATCCTGGGGAAGGGAATCAATAAACTCTTTAAGGGACCGTGCACGAAATCGACTGATTTTGAACAATTTTGTTCATTCGTTGTGAGAAAGGGAAACAGAATTTACACAAAATTATTTGTGATTTGTAAATTCGAGTTCACTGTCTTGCATGTGGCTGAAAGGGATTTTTCAAATAACTTAAGTATTCATGGAAAATCACTAATATTCGCAACAAGTTTTACGAAAAATGACGCGAGACTGACGTTTGGTTACTAGAAACTACTTATGATTTTGAAAAAAGAATCTCATCAACATAATTATATGGTCTACTTGCATATGGCTGAACCACTATTTTCAACTTCCATAAAAATATAGCAGAAAAAAAATGTTGAAATAACGTAATTCTCTAAAAACTTCAAGACAAATGAGTTTTTTTTCTAATACATAGACACACTTATAAGAAATTTAAAAAAAAATACATATTAATTTTAAGATAACCATTTAATAGAATCTAAATTTTATTTTATAAATAAGCAATTACTTCATTTCATAAATATATGGCAAAGTGAACTATATTAACGACCGCGGAAAACCCATCCCGTGAGTAGCGACCGGCCTTTTCCCAGCGTGATGACTTTGCATCGCAGGCGCGCACGTGATGTAAACATATTCCAGAAATTGTACGCCGACTACCACAGTTTGACCCGCATTTTATTTTATACTTTGCTTGTTTTTGAAGATCATTAAAATTTTGCATGCCTGGCAATAATAAAAAAAACGGTGTGCGTGTGTTCGTAATTTTGCTTATCCTAAAGGCTTGACTGATTTGGATGTTTTTTTTTTTTTTGAGTCATTTGCATGGCTCAAAGCTATAGTTGGAATCGGGTGGCGCTGTTGTCACAGGACAACGTCTGCCTACCGGGTCCGCTAGTTATATTTTGACTAGTAGGTTTAATCGTTCTTTTTAAAGTGAAAACTTATTTAAGCGCGTTGAGTGATTTATGGGTTCGCGTCACCGACATGCCCATGCCGCTATGCTATAGTAGCAATAAGTGAAGTATATTTTGGAACGAAGTTCTTTAACGCTACTGAAGACTACTTTAAGTCAAAATAAAGATCCAAGATGGCGGCTGCTTACATTTTCAAATATTTCGTCATGGGTGTCATTTTCATAGTTTTTGAGGATGCTAAAGCCAATAGTGAGGCCAAAATGTAAATCCAAGATGGCGGCTGCGGAAATTTTCACATTTCTTCAGCCTTTTGAAATCCCACACACAACACACAAATATCTAGTATCAAAAATCGGCATTTTCATAGGTTAGGGCCCAATACTTCTATTGATAAATTATCAAGTTTTGTAGGTCTAAGTTTATACAGTCAACCGTATATCAGTGGTAACACATGCATTGCGAAAACAGCCCTTACTGCTACGGAATTAAGACGCTATTACTGTCAAACTGCGTGCGGTTGACTTTACTACATGACTGCACAAACCGGTCATAGCACGGCTATCAATGGAAACTTAAACCAAACATAAATTAACAATCATTTGCTAATACGTGACGTTCTAGTACACAGATTTAAAACTAAATTGACTACCTATAAAAAAATCACGAGCATCGCTTCTAATGTGCACATGTCAATGTTGCTTTCTGACCTAGATGAAAATGATAAAACCACACTCACAGTGAATATTCTGTATGGGGTGTTACACTTGTTCGGCTCGGCACATTCGATTCGGTAGTTCAATGCTAAACAACACATCCGACTCGAAGCAATTACAGCACAATACTCGGGGTAAGTAATATATGATATAATTACAAAATCTCTAATATTTACAAGATATAACAACTGAATCTATAATTTTATTTGATATCAGTCAATATAATAAACGATTGATATAATTTTATTTTTATTAATGGATTCTAACAAGTGTGAGACATACATACTTGCTCACTCGCCTTCGCGCGTTAATGGTCACTATTCTAACCCAAATGATTCATCAACAATAGAGGGGGTCTGGCGCTGGGCGGCCGCCGCCGCGGCACGCTCGCTCCGCTCACTCTCCTTCACGCGTTCATGGTCGCTATTCTAACTTAACCTAACCCAAATGATTCTCCAACAATAGAGGGGGTCTGGCGCTCGGCGGCCGCTGCCGCCTTAGACTTCTAACTTAACGTATCCGAGTCGGATTGCTTTTAATCGGAGTACTAACCATAATGATGGTATCAACATACATATATTTTACACGATAGACCTAATGATTTTGCGATTAAATAAACGTTATATCCAATAACGTTATACGAAATAAGTTTTAGAGTATATAAATGTTATATGAAAAGAAATTATATCAACAGTTGGTATATCTCACGTTTATTACATCTTGTGAACGTTATTGAAATAAAAATATATCAAATAACTATATATGATATGAGACGCACCCCAATATTCGGCCTTCATTCGGCATGTGCCGAACGCCAAACTGCGTATGGATTTGCTCTCGCTTCCAACCATGTTCGGCTTGGCTCAGCAAAGTTAGATCTGAGCAGAGCGGTTTTTTTCGAACTTAATATACCTATTTACATATTAGATATTGTCAGCCTTCCCGAATCATGCTGACCCGAAAAAGTGTGTAGTACTTTAAACTGCCACTTCTGCCACCTACAACTGAACTGAAAGGGCGGCGCAGCTGTAGTGTTAGTGTCATTTATACGTACTGTACATTATTTTATATGCAGTTGTGTTATTTACAAAGTTCGTCATAATTATGTTTTTTCAATACACATTTATTTATTTCGGATAGGTCATCAAAATTATACATAACAAAAAATTACTATTTCAGGATCAACTCATTACATAAACATTACGTAATTCTAAACTATATTACAAATACTCAAATTTATTATCGAAGGTAGGACGCTTATTTACATATTTGTGGGAAAACGTGATCATAGGCAGTTTAGAAGATATAATATTAACAGTTCATACAATATTATTTAAGCAAAAATTTGATATCCATGTACATGAACCGTACCATGAACATGTTTCGTATGGTAACATGTTGCAGAGCTACGTGTTATGGAGGGAACGTTATAGCACCACTTGACGAAAACTGCAATTTCAATATGCTAACTTGATTAACTCACATTCTTAAAGATCTATCAGTATGAACATCTTAACAAACATAGCGTGTCCTCTTCGACTCCGTGGCGATTTTCTTCTTGTCGATGTTCTCTGCCTGCTCGATGGTGTCAGGTAGATGAGCCTTCAGCGTCTCCGGCGTCAGCAGCATCAGCAGACCAGACGTACCCGCCATCACACCGAACACCAAGTACGGGAGTGCCTCCATGTACGCCATCTGCGAAAAGGGGAAGGTTAAATGTATGAAGTATGCAAATCCCAATGTCAGTACAACTGCTTGTTTTTTCCAACCTGATACAGATCACTTATTCATCTGACCAATACTGACCAGAAGCGGAGTTTGCGGCGCCACGAGCGCTCCTATTCTGCCCGCCATGGAGCAGGCACCGAGCAGACTGTGCCGCGCCTGTGTGGGGAACAGCTCCCCCGTGTAGATGTAGATGCTGCTGAACGCCATGCTGATGCACAGCTTGCCCAGCAGGTTCAGGGTTGTCTGGAGCCACGCTAACGCTGCAATTAAGAATATACAGTATGTTAACTAACAGAGGGCGTTCCCGTTAACTCGCAATAGTATAGCGTCCATACATGCAAAAAAAATAGTACCATTTGAAAACAAAATGTTTTATTTTTTTTAAATTATAAAATATTCACAAAAAATATTAAATTGATACGTAAAAGAAACACTCTGTACACGCGCACTTGCTTTCAAAGTGTAAGTACGGCAATGTCGCAATTTACTTATGAATGACGGGCCACGTGTGCGGCGATCTAATAGATGTGCCCCGCCCCCTCACCCCGAATGCCCACCTAATTTTATTCGGAACTAATCTCGCGCGCTGACCGGATGTGCATTATTTTCGCATTTGCAACATCTTGTGTTTTTTCGTTTCGTCATTCTTGTGTGAAAAATGCCGCGTTATCAGTACAGTGCTCAGGAGTATGTGAACATGGTGCTCATTTAGGCTGAGTGTAATTACGATGGTGCCCGTGCTCTGAGGATGTATGCTGAGAGGTATCCCAATGCAAATCAACCGCGGAATTCTCGTGTTATCGTGAGTGCTCTGGTGCGTCTCCGTAATAATGAACCGGTAGTGCCGCGTCGTTCTGGTGGCCCCCGACCGGTGATCTCTGTGCGGCAGGAACAGAACGTGCTAAGGCATTTTGAAGAGGAGCCCAGTTCTAGCACTAGAAGGGCCGGCCGCCTGTTAAACATGAGTCATGTCGCAGTCTTTAAAATTTTAAAGAAAAACAAGCAGCATCCGTACTCACTTCAAAAATAGCAGGCTCTGCTTGGTCCAGCTGATTTCGAGCGCCGGTTAACTTATTGCCAGTGGGCACTGCAGCGATGCGCGGAGGACACCCACTTCATCGAAAACGTCATATGGTCAGACGAAAGCCTATTTACGCGCAATGGCATGTGGAATCGGCGTGTATGCCATCACTGGGCAGAACGAGGCCATAATCCGCGTGCTACTCGACCGTTAGCACATCAAATACGCTGGTCGCTGAATGTGTGGGCTGGGATAAAGGGAAACAAAATAATAGTACCCGTCTTCATCCCAGGGACTCTAAACCGTGTGAGGTATCTGGCACTTCTTAACGGCACCGTCGCACGCTACCTCTACAGGTTGCCGCTAGCCGAGTTCCGAAATGTGTGGTTTCAACACGACGGTGCACCCCCCTCACATTTCAACAGAAGTGCGGTCGCGGTTAAACGAGTTGTTTGGTAGCCGCTGGATCGGGAGGTACGGTCCCGAGGCGTGGCCACCGCGGTCACCTGACTTGACACCACTTGACTTCTTTTTCTGGGGTTGGGTCAAACAACTCGTTTATAAAAAGAAAGCCACTCGCGGGAGGAGATGGAAATGCGAATCCGCACAGCATTTCGTGTTATCCGGAATCACATACGCGAGGATCCGCTTTTAATGCGACGAGTGCACCAAAATAACCGGCGGCGATTGCACCAATGTGTAGAGAGAGGCGGTCAGCATATTGAGCAGTTCAAAATCTTGGTAAGTTTTTAAACATTTGTAAATGTAAATACCTAAAAACTTTCGAAAACATTAAAATAAAAAATAACACTAAACAACTGTGCCACAAAATAAATAAGTTCAGAAGGCCCACTCTTTGCTAAAACTGCTTTTGCACTCAGGGAGTACTTACCTCGTTAAATGAGCATGTTACTGTGGTGTTACACGATTGCTATGAATAAACGCAAGTACTTAGGTATTACGAAAGCAACTGCATAAAGTAAAAGTATTTTTTTAATTTCTATGTTATTTCAGAAAACATTCACTTGCTAACGTGCAATACTGCCATTATCATTTAAAAGCTAGCCTAAACTGTGGTTTAAATAAATGAAACTTTCGCTAAAATTAACCGCACACTATTTATTAGCTCTACGTTATTTATTTGATAAAATTATTTTTTCTAATCAACTTTCATATTAACACTGTAAGCCTGTAACCGTACGGTGGTACGGTACTGAGTGGATAGGTAAAACAAATTCGTGTACTTGTTCCGTGAGTGGTCCTTCTGTATTCGTACATCTGTTTATTTTGAGGACGACGTGTCGGCAGAAGCGCCGCCGCTACCCCGCGTCCATTACTCGGCCGCTGCGTGCAGAATAATTCTCTGTACTCTGTATTTTAATTTTAATTATTATTGAGTCGTGGCTTAGATAGGTAGGTACACACGGCTACACATCAAGCTATACATTTCTAGTATAAGCTGACCTCTCGTTGCATGGAAATCCTATACAATGCGCGATCAGCATAAACTGGAAATGTATAGCTTGATGTGTAGCCGTGTGTACATGAATTTATTTTTTTACTATGTTTGTGAATAGGTCCTTCCAAGCCCAAGGGGCCTCAGTGACGCGTTCCTTTGTCAGCCGGGCATTTGAGACGGGTTGTTAAATGTTATTGCTAAAACTAAACATAGTTAAATGTTTAATTTTACTGATAACAACCCGACGACGTGTTTTTCACTGTCTTTCTAATTCATTTTGCCGCCGGCGATTTTGATAACAAAGTCGCCGCTCGCCATTCAACGCCCCCCGCCGCCGCCGCCACCCGGCCGGCCGGAGCGCGGCGGCCGGGTCGCACAGCATCGTGAGTATTCGTGAGATGTTCGGCATCGTGCGCGAGTCGAAAATTGCGACGTTGCCGGTTTGGGCAATGCTACTACGCTAGACACTATTCCGCGCTACTATTTTGATTTTAAACAGGACGTTTCGAATTTATTGACAATTAATACATTTTTTGAATTCGGATTTTTTAATGCTTATTTTTCTATGCTGATATTTTTATTTTTATCTATTAATGATATAGATTAACGAGTCTAAGGGAACGCCCTCTGTTATTTAACATACTGTATAAAATTAATAATCGAGGAAATTTAAGCACAGTTTGCCTTGTGGATGAGAATGTATTATTCTCAATCTTTAATTCATAACTTCATTCATAATATTAGAGGAAGTAGCTGCGAGGTTACAGAATTGGTAATATCACATACAGCACGACTGCTAAAATGTCGTGTCAAAAAGACCCGCACTTTCTCCCATTGGTTTATCTACAAACGTGACTATCGTAATGAAAATATTAGAAAGTTTACGGTATGCCTGCAAAATATATCATTTCAAGATGCCTATAAATGCTCAGATCCAAATGAAGCATTTAATGAGTTCCCCGACCTATTTAAATTATTCTATGAACAAAATAAAAATTTCGGTGATTAAAAAACCAAAGTAAATACAACAGGACTGAAAAAATGTTCGAAACGAAAAAGAGACATGCTGTGGGAATATAGAAAGTCACCAAGTCTAGACTATAAAATAAACTTAAAACGTATACTAAAAGATTAAAACACATAATCAAACAGACATAAAAAGCACAAAACAATAATTGTATAAATACTGCTGAAAACAAAAGCAAAGCAGAAATCAAACTACCCTAAACAAGGTACTGATAGCATAAAAATTTACAGCAAAATTATAAATAATCCTGAACAAATAGCAGAATCATTGAATAATTATTTTGTAAACTAAATTGAATCTCAAAGTGACATTAATCTTAAGATTAAGATTAGATTATTAGTAAACCAACAATAAACTCTCATCCTAATTCAATATTTATGACACTGACGTAGTAGGTACCCTTTGACATATTTGAAATGATTAATTCCTTAAAAAATATTAAAAGCGCTAGATATGACGACATAACCACCGAGGTAATAAAAACCACATCTCCTATCGTTGCACCAATACTCAGCCACATTATCAATGCTAGCATTGAAACAGGCATATTTTCAGAAAAATTTAAAATCTCTGTAATTAAACCATTACATAAAAAAGGCAATAAGCAAGATCCTAGCAACTATAGACCAATGGCGCTCATTCCGGTATTCTCTAAAAAATTTGAAAAAGTAATACAAAACAAACAAAATCTTGGTTAGCGAACAATATTGTTTCAGGAAAAATAAAAACATTGAATCTTCTATGTACGAATTTGTTGAACATGTTCTAACTAACGTTGTCAATAGAACTCCAGTAATTGCATTATTTATGGACATGTCAAAGGCATATGTTAACCATAAAATACTGATAAACAAGCTGGAAAAATATGGAATTAGAGGCAATATCCTTGAACTTATCAAATCATATCTGACTAATCGAGGACAAATTACATACATAAATAAAATCTGCCCCTATACAAGAACTGATAAGACTTATGTCTCTACACATAGAAAATGCTTATCTGGTGTACCGCAGGGCAGTGTTCTTGCTCCATTACTATTCATTATACTCGTATATATTAATGACAAGCCTAAAACTATTAATAATCCAATGATTTTATTCGCTGACGACAGCACAATACTAATCAAAAGTAAGGATAATGTGACATTCGAAAAATAAATAAATGACAACTTAAATGATATAATAACTTGGCTACCTGAAAAAACCTTTAAAATAAATCTTGAAAAAACTATTTACATTTCATTTGAACAACAAACAAACAATAAAAAACTGGATGCAATGTGTGGCATACAACGCACAGAAACTTGTGAGCCACATTTTCAACAGTTCCAGCTATTGACATTCCCGTGTATTTATTTTTATGAAGTGGCGATCTTTGTCAAAGCGAATCCACAGCTTTATACAAATCCAAGAAGCAGACGACACAAAAATAAAATATGCGGGAGACGTCATAAAAAAACATTATTTAATAAAAACATTTTTGGCATGGCACCCAAAATATACAATAAGTTGCCAAAAAGTATCACAGACCTACAGAAAATGGACCAATTCAAATTAGGTATGCACGAATTCCTAGTTGCAAAATGTAACTATTCAATTAATGATTATTTAAATGAAAGATGACTGATTTTATCTGTAATGGCACCACAAGTATAATGATTATTGAAATTTTGATTTTGACATTTCTTAATGTATCCAATTGAAAATGTATTGTTTATTTAATGTTGCAATTAGTACCTAAGATATTAATTTGCACACCTCATTAGGTTATAATATTTTAGGGGTGTGAGGAACAGGGTGTAAAATTCACTCATCCACCATAGAAAAGGGAGGAACCTCCGACCAGACACGACACCCGACAACTTCAAAGTTGGGAGATTGTATATATGTCCATCGCGCTGTAAACTCTAATTGCGCGATGCAGGATTTGTGTGACATCAGGATGTTGTGTGACGTCAGGTCTTTGATGCGTAGTTCGCATCTGGCGATTGTAGATGCCGCCACATCACTCTCCTCCGGAGACCGGAGGTCGATAGTGGGCTGAGTCTTGTATCTTGCGATACTTCACAGTACCAGCTGTGGTTCCAGTGAGTCGGGGTGGCGCTGTGTTATGATCCAGTGGGTCGGATGTGTTACAGCGATGGGTTGTGGCTGAAGGTGATGACCAGGAATGCGCGTTCGCTGCATGCTGGTGGTTAGGATACCCGTTGATGCCGTGGGTGCTGACTGGCTGTGTGACTCGCCTCACGAAAGCTTGCGGGAGTGATGATGATGACGTCACGCTGAAGTAGTTGCACGAAGGCTGCGTTGACGTTCATCACGTCGGGGTCACCAATTTAGGGGTTCTGCAACCAGACGGGTGTCGTGTCTGGCGGGCGACTGCCCAGAGGTTGAAGTTGGGAGATTGTATATATGTCCATCGCGCGGTAAACACTAATTGCGTGGTGCAGGATTTGTGTGACGTCAGGTCTTTGATGCGTAGTTCGCATGTGGCGATTGTGGCCACAATACAATGTACCTTTTATTACCTGTAACACCTTTTTAACATGTATTATGCAAATAAATTATTTGATTTGATTTGATTTGAAAGTCAAACTTTTTGTCTTTCAAAATCTCAAGTTAGAAGAATGTTTCATTAAGTATTTCTTGCCGTCGAGAGCACCAGCATGGGTGCTCTCGACGGCAAGAAATACTTAAAATATGTAAAATTAATAGGTCTGTTAAGTAAGCTAACTTACACATTGGCACAAAAGGCATCGCTACGAGTGACAGTCCACAGACTATGAACGCAGTCATGGTGGAGCTCTTCCTGCCGAACCTGTCGAGCGTGAGCACGCTGAGGCAGTAGCCGGGAATCTCCACCAGCGACGTCAGGATGTAGTTGACGTAGCGGTTCCCCGCCAGAGACACCGAGTTGATAGACAGTCCGTAGTACACGAAAGTTAAGGTTATCCAACAGAACGAGCACACAAGTAGGCGGAACATCATCGTCCTTGACTTTAACACTTGCATTAGAATAGATCTTTTATCCTCCTCTATTGGAGCATTATCATCCGTTTGGGGAAATTTATTATCTTCAGTCAACAGTTTAATGGTATCTGAAGACAGTTTATTTCTGTTCATCTTTGCAGCTTTAAAGATAATCCTGGCAGCTTCCATATTTCTTCCTTTACAAAGCAGCCAGCGGACACTATCATCCATAAGCCAGTAGTATGTGATGAAGATGACTGAGGGTGCGTAGAGGACGAGAGTGTAAGTTCTCCAGTAAGGGACAAGCCAGGCCACGCCGGCGGTGACCACCTGCCCCAGAGCGAATGTGCAGGCGATCAGGTTGCCGCCCAGCACTCTCTTGTCTAAGCCTACCATCTCGAGAGCTGTAAGATGAAAAGAATTGTTAGTCACTGCTCTGTTTTATGATTGCACAAAATAGCTCATTGTGAAAAATTATAGACTTAAATCTCCCAAAATACGTTTCTGTGTCTGATTGCTCCGCCATATTTAATACATAAGATGTCTTTTCATAAGGCATTTACGAAAACTGAACACACCTATAGGCATTCTTAAAATTGAGGATCGTTTTACTTTCAAAATAAAATAAATACTCTTTAAATTCTGGTGTTACAGCCTTTATGAACTCATTCATCAAACAACTCACCCAGAATGAAGGCAGTATTAAAGACGCCGGCACCTACGAAAGCGTCCAGGAACTCGAAGCACAAGTACATGATGTAAGAGTTGGAGAAGGCTCGGATGACGCCCACCACTGCCGGGGACACCGCTGTGATCACCAACGCCATGCGGCGGCCGTACCTGGAACATGAGGATTAATTTACAGTCCACCTACTACCTCGTTATAATTATGTATTCTGTCAGATGAAACTAAATAGACGAGATTAACATAATGAAAAGACTCCGGACACGACCCCGCGACACAACAGCGTCTTCTTATTCACTAAAAAAATAATGGCGTGGAAATCACCAATGAGCTTTGTGGAAGCTGATTTCAAAATTTTACGCCAAAACTGTCGCTGATTAGAAACTTACGTGTCTGATATGTAGGCCGTAACGGGCAGTGCCCCGAAGATGCCTGCGACGTGAATAGTGCCCACCAGCGTGCGCTTCCACTCCTGACACGCCAGGTCGAACTGAAACATGCAAACATTATCATTATAATTCAGGTAAGTACTGCTATAAATGAGTAACGGGAATCTATGTTTCCCGGTAAGTAAAAACTAAGAGTCTTCAAGTTAGAGTGAATAAGTTATACGGGACAAGTCTGCATCGTTGTGGACAGCATCATAGCTTGACATCTGGTGAGATACTTGGCAAGCGGGAGACTTTAAATTAAAATTGCATTCCTGGATCCGGTTTAAAGACATTTAAATCTCAAATAAAAGAACGTTACAGTTCACTTAACATCATTTAGAAAAGTAAGGTAAATATAAAAAAGTAAGTGCGGTTCTCTGTGTTCACAATAAGATAATTAAGAAATAAAGGTGACAATGGGTATTTTTAGTGTTGTTTTCTAACGTGTTCTTCTAGGGCTTTTTTAAATGTAAACATGGTGTCACTATTCTTTACATCATCAGGTAGTTTATTATACAATTTTTCTCCCTCGTAGAGTATATTGTTTCTTCCATAGTTAGTTCTGGGTTGTCTTAATTCTAGTTTGTCTCGTCGCCTAGCGTTGTATGTGTAAGTTTTATTTTTAAAGTTTAATTGTGTTCCTTGTGTTATGATTTAATATTTTGTATTTGTTTGATTTTGCTGCAGTTCCCCATATCTCAACGAGATATTCTATATGGGGTCTAACAAGAGAGTTGTAGATCATTGCGCGAACTTTTTTAGGAATGCAAATAGACATTCGGCGTATCGCTCCTATCAAAAGAAATATTTTAGACTTTATATGATCAATATGGGATCTCCAAGTTAACTTTGTATCTAAAATGAGACCTGAGTATCTTTCGCTGTTTGATTTTGTTGTTTTTTCGTTGTTTATTGTTAGTTGGATTTTATTGAGAATTTTCTTGTTTTTTGCAGCAAAAACCATGTATGCGATTTTCTTTGTAATGATAATTAATAAATTTGACAGGAACCATTTATTTAAAATATTCAAATTATTTTGAGCTTTTTTCACAATATCAGTTGAGTTGTGACCAAGTAAAATAGAAAAGTATCATCTATATAAAGTGTGATACTGCCCGATGTTTTAAAACTGTTTATGTTGTTAATATAAATCAAAAATAACAACGGTCCAAGAATTGATCCCTGTGGAATTCCGTATGTTAATTTGGCAGGTAAACTTTCGTGACTTTAAATTTTTACTATTTGTTCCCGATTTTCTAGGTACGATGTAAGAATTTTATAAGCGGGCCCTTATACCCCTACGTTCGTTAGCTTACATACAAGTAAATTATGACAAATCGTGTCTAATGCCTTTTTTAAGTCTTTAAAGGCACCTAGGGCATATTTTGTGTTTGGTCTATAGCATTTTTTATTTTAGTAGTTAAATCCATGGTTGCTGATAAGGTATTTGATTTTGGCCGAAATCCATACTGAGTTCTAGTTTGAAACTGAAGTCCGAACGTAGACACAGTGCAGTCTGTATGTAATCATTCAAATGATTCTTTCGAAACTATAGCGGCATTGATTTGTGAACCAGATGAGTCTAGATTGGTATCCAGTCGCATCTGGTTTAAAGATAAGTGACCAACTTATCGGTTCGATAATCGCAATTTGGCATATTCTTATCTTTAAATCGTTCAATGTCCAATTGGGGACATAAGGGACGGTATGACCTTGCAGCACACGCACTAGCTTAGTGGCTAGTTCCGACTCACTCGTTATCTTACAAACAATATCTACCTTCTTAGTACATTGCTACGTACCATGCTACGCAAGTTTGATACTTGAAGCCTATCTACAGATAGACTATTCAAGTATATACGTATTGTGGGGTGATATATTGTAAAAATGTGCTTTTTCTTTATCGTTAAATTCGATAAAATTTACGTCATTTATATAATTAGATTTACAGAAAAGGTTATAGTTTAGCAAGTTAAAGCTATTATTTAATACAATTAGTGTTGAATTATGATTATGCTACCCACCTCGCCGATAATAGTGTTGTGGTTCTCATAGACCCAGGAGTTGCAACGCTTGGTCTGGTTGGTGCTGAAGCTGGAGGGGGCGCACTCCTGAGCCGTGGGTACCAGGCGCTCGCAGCGACCCCCTGCGTCTGGCAGGGCCCAGGAGTCCCAATTACCAGTGATGAACTCCGGGGGAGAAGATTCGCATTCTGGTACTTGACATCTAGAAAATACATTATGGGATAGATCAGAGAGTTTTAATATACTATATTTAAAAGTCTTTGGGGATTTCGTTCGTAGGATGTCGAAATGCACGGTCGTTCCGGGTGCGACATACCCGTCTCAAAAAGAGTTACGATACTTTCGGGGCAGCGAGCCTTGCACATCTGGCAAAGACGCGTCGCCGTCGCTAGCCGGCGAAATCAAACAGTGATTCATTGTTTTGATACTGCTGTAACTTTACCAGCTACCAAATAATGTATTGAAATAGTGCTAAAGTGAAGTCCCAGTACCCATGTGCGTTCCTGATTACAGGCGAGCGATCATACAAGAGACCCAAGCTAATCTGGTGAGATCTATCCTTCTTTCAAGGGCGTTGCTTCCCTCTGCAAAATCGTTATTTTATTAATGAAAGAATGTAATTATAAATCCATACATCTTATATGCTGCATTTACAATTTGTTACACTGACACACAGACTAAATTTAAATTATAATACGTGTGTGACATGTGCAGTGCAGTGTTCGAAAACTATTTGGGTGTTTTTGCGAAAGCGCACTCTTTTTTTTTGACATTTGGAGTGAGTCAAGGGCCGCAGCGCAGGTAGTAGTTGACCAACCAAGCATTCCTTTTAAATTGTATTGCTCTTAACTCTGACATTGGATTTCGAGTCCTATAACTTCGAAATCAAGTGTAGTGCTGTGTTTATTTGGGTGGTAAAATAATATTTTTGTGAAGTTGTATTTGTTAAGTTTATATGTTTAAATATTAATTTGTGAAGTTGAAGACGGCTGAAGATCGAGATAAGATTGACAATGCTCCTAGCGCGATTTACAAGACACTTAAAACGGATAGAAGCCAGATGAAGACAATGGAAAAAGCAACGTGTAGCAGCGACATAGAAAAGAGTCGAGAAAGCCAGTAACGGTGAAGTTGGTCATGAAACAATCAGGCGGCGACGTCGTTAAAAGATGCCCATCCATAGATAAATATTACCCGTCTCTCCACTAGTCCATTGCCTACTCAAGGATGTATATCCGGTATGGCTCGCAAATCCTTCCTATCCTCAGGGCACGTCTTCCTTACGGTTACCGTGCCCCCCGGTCTACTCCTTGATATGCAATGGCCTCTGTAACCCCATGAAGCATGAGGCTCCAGGGGCTAGTGCAAATCTTGGGGTTCATTCGATTTATCGAGTCTGGTTAAACCACGCTGGGATCGGTGCATTTCATTAATTCATTCACTATATTTAAATGTCTTTGGGATAAGTAGACACTTATCCCAAACATGGAATGACAGTGAACCCCAAAATTTGCACTAACCCCTGGAGCCTCATGCTTTCACATTCGGTTGAACCGAGCGATGCGCGGTGGTTTGAACTGAACTTGGGCTTTCGGCCGAAATTCGGATCAAATGCCAAACATTCGAAACAAGAAAATATAACTCCACTGTTTTGATTAAAATATTAAAACTAATCCAGTAAAGTAAAATCCCAAGCTTTTATTTATTGTTTGCTAGTTGTTACAACAATTTTAATGTATCTAGAATACACGTTATCAAAATGGTGACATCTAAACATTGAAATACCATTGCCAAAATTCAAATCACTATTTTTAATTTTTATAAAAGTGTTAAATAAAATTGTATTACCGTCGTGTTACGTTAAAACATCAAGGATGCTGCGTCATCTGGAAGGAGTCTATATCTATCTATATATACTCGTATTTTGTTCGTATACATTTCCTCGTGAAAATAAGTAAATAACCGAAGTTCGGCCGAACTTTTTAGTTTAACGGAATGTTCTTCCGAAGTTCTTCAATTAAATTCAATTTTATTCATGAACAATTCACATTGTGTTTGAAATCATAAATAAAAAAAAAATACACGTTCATTAAAACTATAAAACTAGTTAACACATTCATAATATAATAAATTAAAGAAACAGTTCGGTGCGAACCTCGTTCGGTGCATCCCTACTAGGTATTAATTTCCCTAACATGCTTTCTGTGATGACAACGTGATTTTGCCAAGAATCTAACCAGCAGCAGTTTATCAGAAAATCATTGATACCTAGATGTTTAATGTGATAGTGTGTGTAGAGAAACAGCTGCAGAGTATGATGTGTTCAGTTCCATGTTCTACCCGACGATATAACGTTAGTCGTCAGGAACACCTTCACTTAAGTACACTGTACCTACTGACAAATATTTGTTGGTTCAAAAAATATAGGTAGGTACATAAGTGTTATTTGTATGCAAAATAGCGAATTTTGTTACCTGCATCAAGTCCTTGAAAACACGTTTAAAGCAGAAGGTGTATTTCTACAAGCTTTTATTTAACTTGCCTTGTTAGTTAGTATGTTATGTTCAAATTAAATTGCTAGCTGAATGAAAACCACTTCCTCTTATCCTACGGAATTGAAATTTTACAAGTTGGTTCAGTTTCGAAGACAATGCATTTTTTATGATTACGACTGATGCATGACCTGATTCTACTACCAGGATTGACTTCACACGCGGGGATTGGCTTTACGGGGCACCGGTGTGGGCGCGTTCATTAAGGCTACGATCGGCCCAGCGATTGAACGCGTCCCAAAGGGTCATGGCCATTAGGCTGGTCAGAGAATACCGCACGGTCTCCCGTGAGGCGGCGAGCCGTCTTGCCGGACTACCGCCATGGGATCTGGAGGCAAAAGTCCTCGCGCACATCTGGGAGTGTCGCGAGGAAGCGAAACGCCGGGGCGTAACTCCGCTGCCGCGAGAAATCACGGCACAGCGGACAGAGCTCCGGCGGAATCTCATGGCAGCATGGAGAGTGCGATTGTCGCAACCCAGCACTGGGCACGCCACAATTGTGGCGATAAGTCCCCTCTTCGAGGAGTGGCTAAAGAGGCGCCACGGAGTCCTCACCCTCCGCCTGGCGCAGGCCCTCACCGGACACGGTTGTTTCGGGAGGTTCCTGTTCCTTATAAGGTGGGAGGAAACGCCTGGGTGTCACCACTGTGTGGATCGCCCGGAGGACACGGTGGAGCATACGGTGGAGGTCTGCCCTGCTTGGGCGGAGCACCGCCGTGTCCTCACGGAGGCGATCGGTGGCGGCGATCTCTCGCGTCCGGCCCTGGTTCAGGCCATGGTCCGGAGCGAGAGTGCATGGGAGGCCATCACTTCCTTCTGCGAAGCAGTAATGCTCGCGAAGGAGGAGGCGGAGCGCGCGATGGAGAGGCAAGATTCGCGCCCTCGCGCCCCTAGTCACCGCAGGAGACGCCCCGGGCGTCGGGAGTCACGAGCCGACTTCCGGCCACCGTAGGCGCGGGCTTGCGGACGGTGAGCAATGGGTAGCTCACCGTCCGATTAGGACCAGTAAAAGTCTGACACACCCTCCCGCTCCGCCCAGAGCGGGAGAAGTTATTTGATAAAAACTCACTCTCAAAAAAATTAAAAAAAAGGATTGACTTCACACAAAGAACTCCACAACAGTCTACGGTACAGACACGAAATTGTACGTATATATACACATTTAATAATAATAGTTCGTTCTAAAGTTTATCATGACCTGACTGCTGCATCCCGAATTGCCTTCCAGACGAGGAAACCCCTCAGCGGCGGTCAACAGTACAGACACGAAAATTTATGTACGTACTTAATTAAAACAGTCCATTCTAAAGTTCACCATGATCTGGCTGCAGCAGCCAGGATTGGCTCCAGAAGAGACAACTTCTTAACGTTCAACAGCACAAACACAATTATATAAATATTTCTTTTTAATTTTTTTTCACAAAATATTCTTATGTAAAGTAAGATATTGTGTCTGGGGTTGCGGGTTTGTCTGAAAGGGATATCGCGGCCCCGGCACACAGGCAACGGAAGGAACACGGGTGGGTTTTAGTCAGTAAAAGTCTGACACACCCTCTCGCTCTGCCCAGAGCGGGAGAAGTCATTTGATGATTTCCCATCCAAAAAAAAAAAAAAAAAAAAAGTAAGATATTGTGTTCATTTTCATTTAAAACATTTTGATAATGTCGCATTCTATTGGTCCCTGCCGATATAAGTCTCGAGCGTAGAGCTGAGTGCAGAGACCAATGAAAACCTAGCATGTATACAAATAAAGTATAAAATAAAATTTAATTGGCAACTGATTTTATAGCGTTACCAGATAAGAGGATGCTGTCGCCTAATTTACGACGTAATGCCTCAAGTTCATCGCCCATTATAACAGCACCGTTCCAGGGCCAGTATCGCCCCGGCACCGCTTCGAAAAATCTAATCGTCAACGCGCCGTAAGCGAGGCGACCGCTAGTTGCCAACGCGCTGTAAGCAAGGCGACCGCTCGCTGCCGGCACGCCACCGGTGAGTTGACAGCTTGTTGTTCATTCACAAGCGAAGCGTCACCGCGCGGTCGTCAAGGCGTCACCGCGCGGTCGGCGAGGCGTCACCGCGCGGACGGCAAGGCGCCGGCATCCATAGCGCCTGCTAGTGGAGAGCGGGCTTCTCGCTTGACGAGTGCTGTCGGCGCGACGTGTGAGGGCTCGCGAGCCGCTCTTTGCCCGCGAGCCGTCCGCAGGTTTGTATAGCCATCGCAAAATAGACTTTAATGCATTTGACTTAAAATCCTAACTTGAATGACAAGCTATTTGCCGTGTCGGAGCCGTGCTGCTATAATGAGCGATGTCCTTTGTGTGTGTAATAGCTCATCTTTAAAGTGTCAACTGTTTCGGCAATTTTCATCAAAACAAACACACAAGTAGGGGTATAATATGCTATTACAGGGTATTACATAGATTGTACTACCGTACCGATTTGTCGGAAATCATTTTACGCACGTGTATCATACAACGTTTTACTATGCATTGTGTGAGGAAAAAAAAAAAAAACGAGCGAGCCTTACGGCAGTCACCTGTGATGTGTAACATCTAACATACGACGACGTTAAATGATAAAAACAAAATTAATTCATGACTTTTACTTTGACTTCGACTTCGACTTCGACTTCGACTTCTACTTCGACTTCGACTTCGCCTTAGACTGCGCCTTAGACTTCGACTTCGACTTCGACTTCGACTTTGACTTTGACTTAGACTTCGACTTCGACTTCGACTTCGACTTCGACTTCGACTTTTTGATTTTGACCATATAGTCATAATCATCGCCATTGCTATCGCCATAGTCATCGCAGTTGTCATCGTTATCGTCATCTCCATCGCCATCGCTATTGTCATCGATTATCTGATTTGTCAATCTTTTCTCAAATAATAAAATCTCTGAGACGGGATGAGGACGGCCTCAAAAATAAACACCACACACAAAGTTAAAAAAAAACAGAAAAGTAAAAAGGACTAGTGAAAAAAAGTGACACTTTCCGCACAAATTGACTGCTTGGAAAACGCTCTTTTCGAGCAAATGCATTGTAAATAATTAAAAAGCTACATATCTTAACGTTATCGTAATTAAGATCCCTAGATAGGACGGCATTACTAAGTCAATGATAAAAAGAAATGAAGCAAGTTCAATGAACTGGTAAAACAACAAATGAAACAAATAGTAGGCACCTACAGTCATTTGTTTTCATCTTTCTTTACATTCATTTTAAAAATGTTATCTTACAACATTAAGTACCCATCAATTGTTACTCATTAATAATGAGTAACAATGTGTCAACAGAACATCTCGTCCACGTAGTTTTATCAACTATAATAATTTTGACGCATATTTACAAGAGTTTTTCCATACAAAGTAAACCTGAAACCGGAAAACCATAAAAATAATAATAAAAAGGTCATAATTCACCACCAAAATGCAATAGAATTTTATTAAAAATTGCCGAATCGGAGGTGACATGACAGCCCATGTCACCTCCGACAAAACAACAATGAACAGAAAATAAAAATGAAGATAATATGTTGACAAGATCTGCCGCACGCCTAGCACGCCCACCACCTCCGGACTCTTCGCTCAGCTCCGCCTCGCCGCCGCCGGTACCCAGCCTCACTGTGAGCGCTGTAACGACACTGGCTGCGGTAGTTGCGTCGAGCTCGAGCGACGAGTATTTCTCCCCGCCCACGACGCCACCACCTGCTCGCCGACGGAGAGAACGCCGGCCGCCGGACGGCTTAGGACCTCGAGGCCCACCGGCCTCTGATAGGGTCCCAGCTCCCGGCGGAAGTGTGCAGCGCATGAGATGGACACGATCCATTAACGAAAACGTCATGCGCTCATACTATGGGGCTACAGAGGGGGGAAACAACCTGACCGCGTACCGTGTCCGGATGCTCTCTCTTTTTCAGGTGCTTGAGCCAGCTGTCAACGTTTCGGCACAACGACTGTCGGATCAGGTGCGAGTCATCCAGCGTAATCATATGTTGGATAACGCTGTACTTGATCGCCTGCGAAATGAAATGCAGAGTAGCCCTATCATCGCTCCCCCGCCGCGGAGTGTTATTGTAGTGCCATCACAGGTCACTACAATTCAAGCTGACGAGAGGATTGATGACAGGGCTACAAACGTAAGTACCCAGTGCAATGAGGAACTGAGGAGTGCTTTGGAGGGTGCAATTCTGGAATATCGGTTCATGTCGCCCGAACTTAGACCACGTTTACCTCGTTTGCCCATGCATAACAAAAATAGAGTACTGATAGCGGTTCTGGATTCGCAGTTGTCAAACTATTTTGATGACTGCGAAGACCTCACTGATACTCATTCAATTCTGTACTGCGCGGCTGTAGCAGCATGTCGTGTAGCTCACGTCAAATTTGCTGATGCCTCTAGAGCTACACGACCGAAACCTGCTGTACCAGCTTGGCAGTGCAGGATTGAGCGCCGTATTGGTGGGGCCAGAGCGCTCATCGGCAAACTAATCTGCTTCAGGGAGGGCAATACTCGCCCCAGAGTGATGCGCTTTGTGAGACGGGCGTTCTTAGGGACTGATATCAGCCCTCAGGACTATATGGCCCGTGTCACAGAGCGCATCGACTTCCTGAAGCAGAAAGTGTATGCATGGGCGAACCGTATTCGTAGGTATAAGCGGCGAGTAGAGCGATACACTCAGAATCGCACCTTCCAGAGTGATGAAAGGTGGGTTTATAGGGCTTGGGAGCGACCGGACCAAGGTGAGACTGACACGCGTCTACCGGATGATGTTGCCATGTGCTTTTTCTGGCGCAGCATCTGGTCGGTGCCTGTCAGTCACACCGAAGGTGATTGGACTCGGGAAGTCGAGCGAGCCTGCGATCCAATACCAGAAATGGGGGCTATTACCATCTGCCCCCAAGATGTAGCTCGTGCAGTTCGTCCGTTGCCTAACTGGAAATCTCCAGGGCCGGACGGGCTGCACAACTTCTGGATAAAATGGTTTATAAGGTCGCACGCTCGCTTGGCGGCTCAGTACCAGGCTGCATTGGAGTCTGGTTCGCTACCCCAGTTCTTAACGACAGGAGTTACCCACCTGCTCCATAAATCTGGTAGCACTGCGGAACCCAAAAATTATAGGCCGATCACATGTTTACCGACGGTCTATAAAGTTATTACATCTATTTTGAGAGCTAAAATTAACAAACATATAGACACTAACTCCATCATGTCTGCCTCTCAAAATGGATGTAGGAACGGATCCCGCGGTACTAAGGAGCTACTCCTCATTGATATGGCCATTAGCCAACAGGTTCGTCGTTCCCGAAAGGATCTTTCGACATGTTGGATAGATTATAAGAAGGCCTATGACTCGGTGCCACATACATGGCTCATGAGGGTGCTGGAGTTGTATAAAGTAGATGCAACTCTGCGCACCTTCCTGATGTCGTGTATGGGGCAATGGAGGACGGTCCTTCGCTATCCAGGATGTCGAAATATCCAGAGGAATAGCGAACCGATAAGGATCGAGCGAGGCATATTTCAGGGCGATAGTTTGAGTCCGCTTTGGTTCTGTTTAGCCCTGAATCCTCTAAGCACACTGCTGGAGAATTCAGGTCTAGGCTATCGGCTGAGGAGAGGTGGTCAGGTTATATCTCACCTCCTCTACATGGATGACCTTAAACTCTTTGCCCCCAACAATTTGCAACTGATGGAGCTACTGAAAGTAACTGAAACTTTCAGTAGCGCCATCAGGATGGAATTTGGTGTGGACAAATGTGCGGTCATGCATGTAAAGCGAGGGGAGATTATGGAATCCGTGGGAACACAGCTCGCGGATTCCATAAACCTTAGAGCCCTCTCCGCATCCGAAACCTATAAGTATTTGGGTATGTCGGAAGCGTTGGGCATCAATGTTACTGACATGAAGCAATCATTGAAGGAGCGCTTCTTTGGCCGCCTGAAGAAAGTATTTAATAGTTTTCTATCAGGCGGAAATAAGGTGCGCGCCTTCAATGGTTGGGTCATGCCGGTTTTGATGTACTCTTTCGGTATACTCAAATGGACTCAGACCGAACTCGACGCTCTGGATAGGAGGGTCCGTACGCTGCTGACTGCATATCGAATGCACCACCCACGGTCATCGGTAATGAGACTGTATATCCCGCGAAAGTGTGGAGGTCGATGTTTTTTAAACGCTAAGACCCTCCACAATCGCGAGATATGCAGTCTCAGGGAATATTTCCTAGAAGCCGACGTGGGGATGCATCGAGATGTGGTCGCTGTGGACAAGGGCCTCACCCCGCTCTCCTTGGCTAAAGAGAACTGGCGCAAGCCTGTAGTGCTTGACACTAACGATCGCAAGGAGGTATGGCAGAGTAAGGAGCTTCACGGTCGCTTTTTCCGGGCCCTACATGGACCCGATGTAGATTTTCTAGCGTCCGTAGCCTGGCTGCGTTTTGGTGACCTCTTTGGGGAAACCGAAGGTTTTGTCTGTGCAATTATGGACGAAGTTATCATGACGAACAATTACCGTAGATTTATTGTGAAAGACGGCACGGTTGACATCTGTCGGGCATGCCACCGTCCGGGAGAATCAATCCGACACATTATCTCCGGTTGTTCTCGTCTAGCTAACGAAGAGTACTTGCATAGACACAACCTTGTAGCCAGGATTATCCACCAGCAACTTGCTCTGAAGTACAGTCTTGTGGAATCTGAAGTGCCGTACTATAGGTATGCGCCCGACCCAGTTCTCGAAAATGGAAATATCACTTTGTACTGGGATCGATCCATCATCACTGACAGGACTATTGTTGCCAATAAACCTGATATAGTGGTGGTGGATCGAGTAGAGCGGCGCACAATGATTATTGACATCACGGTCCCGCATGACGGGAACCTCGTGAAAGCCGAGAAAGATAAACAAATCAAGTATCTTGACTTGGCTCGCGAGGTTGTCGACATGTGGGATGTGGACTCAGCGATCATTGTGCCGATAGTCGTATCAGCCAATGGTTTAATTGCCAAGAGCCTCGACCAACACCTAAGGAGGCTCTCGTTGGGCAGCTGGATCAAGGGCTTGATTCAGAAAGCGGTACTTCTGGACACGGCTCGCATTGTTAGGAGGTTCCTCTCTCTGGAGCCCTGACCGCCGGTAGCTTGGACCCTGTTCCCGATACCGGTGGGCTACTATTTTTTATATTTTTAAATGTTTTAATTTTTTATATTCTAATATTTAAAAATATAATTTATAAGTATTTAAGATGTAATAAAGGAAAATAATAATAATACTTTTTTTTGTTTAATATCATTTTAGTGTGAAATATATTTAAAAATGTAATTATGTATGAAAGAAAATAAATAAACGACATAATAATACCAGCCTGTTAATGTCCCACTGCAGAGCAAAGGCCTCTTCTCACACAGAGAAGGCACGAGCATTAATCACCACGCTTGCTCAAGATGGGTTTGCGATTTCAGACTTATATTAACTATAAGTCCAGGAAATCTGCCTTCATGCACAACTTTTACTATATTAGAACAATACGAAGAGCGTGTGCCCTGCCCACTGCCACTTAAGTTTAGCAATTCTTCGGGCTATAATGGTTATCTTGGTTCTGTTACGGATCTCTTAATTTCTGATTCGATCACGTAGGGAAACTCCAAGCATAGCCCTCTCCATTGCCCTTTGAGTGATTTTCAACCTTCTAATGAGACGCACTGTGAGCGACCACGCTTCAGTGCCATAGGTTATCACTGGAATTACACACTAGTCAAAAACTTTCCTCTTGGGAAACGATGGTATATGAGACGAGACGATAGTACGCAACTTCCCGAACGCCGCCCAGCCGAGTCGGATTCGACGATTGACCTCTTTCTCGAAGTTGGACCTACCCAACTGGACGGTTTGTCCTAGGTAAACATAATCGTCCAGAACTTCGAGTGTAGAGTCACCGATCTTCATCAGGGTGGGTATTACATGGGCATTCGACATGACCTTCATTTTGTCCATGTTCATTTTAAGACCCTCGTTTGGAAGCTCTACTGAGGTCAACGAGCATTGTACTTAGGTCCTCCATGGTCTCCGCCATGGTTACCTGTCATAAGTTCGAAAAATATTTGGCCGAATTTCATTTCACTAAAAATATTGAACTATTATCGTTTCATTTTTTTTTACTTCATCGAAGTCACGTCTGCCACTGTACCAGTTGACCTATTAATTATCAATTCGATTTTTTCGTTACTCCGACGTTTCATTTGGTCGAAAACCTTTTTACCGAAGTTACACTTTGCCGAAATAATATTTGTTCGAAGTATTATGTTTCCGAAAATTCATTATACCACTGTTTTAATTAAAAACTAGTGTATTTATAATAATAATAATAATATTTAATAATTTATTTCAGATTCATCTTACGATTACATCCATATTTATTAGTACAATTGCGAGCTTACAAACTAGTGTTAGTAATAATTAATTAATAATTTATTGCCATAACAATTTAATTAAATAATATATAATTGCAATTTTATTTTATTTTATTAAACAGTAAGTGGCCAGTCCAAGTGGGCTCCCCGATGGTGGTGACAAATGACACTATACGACTGCGTGTAGCCGTATCCAGCGAGCCAGCATCGGAGAGTCCCACCGGTCCGCCACCGCGCGCAGGATGGTGTTGGGACTGTCGCGCGTGCGGCGCATGATAGAAGCGCACCGTTTGCGCATGATGGCCGCAAAGCCGTCCGTGTCAGCCGCCGCGAACATCGCAGAGGCGCTGCAGTGGCGCGGCAGCCCCATCAGCACCCAGAACGCGTTATTGTATTGAACGCGCAGATCGCTGTATGTCCGCTGTGTATAGTTAACCCATAGGCTGCAGGTGTAAAAGGACTGACAGTACGCTTTAAAAAGCACTACTTTGACAGTCCCCGTACACCGTAAAAACCTGCTGACCAACATGTTGCATCGGACAGACAGCGCCCTGCGCTCCCTTTTCATATCCACACTGTCCTTAAGGTCCTGAGTGACCCAGTGGCCCAAATATTTAAATTGCTCGACTTTGTTTAGAGCTGTACCACATAAAGAGAAATGGAACAAATGTGTATCGCTTCTTGTCCGGCCTGAACACCATTATTTCACTCTTTTTCGTGTTGTATTTGAGCCCATGAGTCACCGCGTAGGACTCACAAACTTTCAGGAGCCTTCATAAGGCACCAATCGATGGGCTCAGCAGCACCATATCGTCAGCGTCGCTGATGTTATTCACACACACGCCATCTACTCATATATGACACTCGATGCCGGTGCTGCTGAGCTCACCGATCAGTCGGTTGACGTACAGGTTGAAGAGCGTGGGAGAGGTTAGCCCCCCCTGCCTCACCCCGCATTCCAGCCCATACTCCTCCGAGAGATCACCTGCCCATCTTACAAAATTCTTTTGATTGGTATACCAATGCTTGAATAATAGCCCAATTTCCCTAGGTAGACAAGTTTTACCCCATAGAATATCGTACGATACAAGATCGGACGCTTTCGATAAATCAAGGTAGCAGGCATACACTGGGGTCTTTCTAGTCGTGTAATACTAAACAGTCTGCTTGAGGCACACGATAGCACTCTCGGTGGAAAGCCCGGCCTGGATTTATACATTGGCGTTATAGATTAAGGCAAAAGGAACTATTTTGAGATTAGTTTAACCTACTATGTATTTCTTCAATTAATTATTTAAATGTAATGGCAAAAATAAAACAATTGATTATGAACAGAAATGGTATTAAGTGGTCGAAGCATGCAAAGAAGGACGCAAACAAGCATGCATCATGCAGCAAGCATTGTTTCTGTCACGGCTCCGGCGCTGCGGGGTTTGGGCGGCCGCACGCGAGCTTCAACTACGCTCTAGGGGTAGGGCAGACAAGACTGCGTGAAGTCGGTTTTGCAGCAATCCGTTTCTGTCACAAAATTTTGTAGCACAATATATTGACTTTTTATGACACTATTTTAATTAAATATTGAAAATAGTACCAAATTACCGGCTATATATTTGTGACCAAATAATATTCCGTAAAATGTTGTTTCGGTGTGGTGAAAATATGACAAATAAATGATTTTGCAAATGAAAAAAGTTCAAAAGAGGCTTCGGCCAATAGCAAAAAGTTATTTTAAAATCGGTGAAATAATCTGAATGGAACATGATCACAATGGATATGACACATGATCTAAAAATATGTCAAATAATGCATAGGTATAGCAAAAAAGACGTCGGTAAAAGTTTTCGGTAAAATGAAATTCGAACAAAAAAAAATCGGAAATGTGATCGGTTCCCCTCCGCCATGACTGCTATATCGTCGGCTAACCGAAGTTGAGTGATGTACTCGCCATTGGTGTTGATGTCCCAACCCTCGCTGCAGAAGGATAGGTTTTGGGGTCTGGTCCTGGAGTCGGACTTACATAGTAGCGCTCTCATGCAAACACTGCCGCTCCTCGACGTACCGATAGTCAATCTGGCACCGTTGGAGAGATGACGTAGGTAGGTACATTGACTTGATTTACTTCACGATATTGGTTGGTTTCAGACACTTGAGACATGAAATCTGCCTTCATGCACGCACGGCTTTACGAAGAGAGTAGGAATCTGAAAAGCGAGATGTAGGGCCGAAAATTCTTACTACTGTCTCCTTCCTCATAGACGCATTAACTTAAAAGTTAGATTACTTTGCCTTGCTAATTGCTACCCTTGCTTACAGCCCTTATGTACTCGTCTGTGTAGCGATACCCTTATAAATCCTAAACGCTAGACAAAGTAAGTCCTACCTGTATGGAACTTCTCCAGCAGCAAAGATGTACTGGCTGTTATAGACGGCACTCATCAGGATCACCACCAGAATGAAGCAGTAGTTCCGGATCTGATAGCGGCCGAACTGGCCCAGTTCCAGGAGAACGGCATCCAAATCCACAGCAACCGCCATGGTGGACGTACATGAGGGCTCACGAGTATTCACGAGGGCTCACGAGGATTCACGAGGGCTCACGAGTATTCACGAGGGCTCACGAGTATTCACGAGGGCTTACGACTACTCTCGAGTCACTCCACGACACTCGTCCGTCACTGCCACCAACCGTGTGGCGCGCGCGCCGGCTATTATCTCGCGGTGTCGCCGCTGTGCACTTACGCATTCAAATCCAGGTATCACCAAGTGTCGCTGCACTCACGACATACTTTCCAATATAAATGAATGCGTTATCGATAGTATTATTTATTGCACAATTTGATTGTACCTATATTTCTTTTTACATACTGGCCTGTGTAAAGTTCAGTAGGTACAAACAGCAACACACTTAACTGCCCTTTAAAGACGCAACTGGGATAAATTATGACTGTTCGAAAGGGATAGATATAATGTTAGTCATTTCCAATGTAGTCATAAATTTTCCTGAAAAAGGTTCAGGCATAGATATAAGAAAGAAGGACATATGCCCGGTAGTTTAAAATGTATCGAAACCCAATGTCTCCAATTTATCCCTACTACCGAGCCGACCGAGCCTACAACTACACATGCGATCAGTAAACCCAATAAACACGAGGAGCTCACACTTGCAATTTACAAATCAAAACGTACTACACAATCAATTATAAACCTTATCCCATCAAACACAGCGTGCATTTACCATGCACCGTACAACTCACTCACACGAAATCATCGTTCGCTATCGTAGTGCTGTGCAAAAGCCATTTATTTTACATATACGCTAGTGATTGACTAAATCGGAAAGTTATCGATTGTCACATTTATTATTGTATTAAAATATTGGAAGTTCCTGAAAAAATTATAAATAAAAAAACGATATACATATAATAAGATGATATAAATAAATAATACGTAGCTAAAAAAATATATATATTAAGCAAATAAAAAAAAACAACATTATGAGAAAATGTAAATGAGTATAAAACACGATTTCAAATCGGTCTTCTAACCAGGCTATAACTGTTAACAAATTGGAGAATAAACTTTAATAGTAATATAAATTCATACGACAATCGACATTGTTGTCGATAGCCTACGTTAGTGGATCTGCACGACCACATCACTAAGTCGCCGCAAGACACAGCGGACGTACCACACGTTGCAACCGCATAAAGAACGTATCGTTTTGTGATTTTTCCATTGCTTGTCCAGTTACTTAGCGACATACTTTGGTAGTGGTAAAGAAGCAATGTATTTACTACAATAATAGTACAGTCACTGTGATATATGAAAACAAAATTAACGTAGTAAAGGCATGAAATATTTTACGATTGATTGTTTTTCATGATTTTCAACACCAATATAGTAAAATACTTGTGTTGATTTATGAAAAGTGGTTCTATGATTTATAAAGTTTCTAGTTTAGCTTAGATTTTTACAAGAAACCACTGAACAACACGATATTCTTAAATGTTATCACGAACGCGTTCGAAAGCGCACTAGTTAGCGGAGACGGCCATTTGCCTGAGGCATGAGCATTGTGATCAGGACGCGCGGACAAAGACACGCCCCCATGCCACCTCTCCTGTTATTTATATTTCTATGGGTTCAGGTAATCATTCTTAATTCACTTGTATTGCAACTCTTCTTTCAAGTCCAAGTCAACATGCAATCTAAATTTAAAAACAAAAATCTTGATGTCTGAACTCAATTCTGTCTATTTGAAACAAGATCTAATAATAATCAAAATCTACAATAAATTCAATATTTTTTTCTGTTACAATAATTTGATAAAATGCCTGCACGGCTCACCGCTGCGGAAAAATCCGCATAGTAATTTTAAAAGAAATGGGGATGAGAGTTGCCGAAATATCGCGACAACTAAATGTGCGCATAAGTTTTACACGAAATTTTATTATTAGTGTTTTTCGGTGTTTGTATTGACGTGGCTACGACACCACGAGGAAGGCGGCGATGAAGCCCTACGTGACCGTCCTCGTGGTGCTCGAGGACGTGTCACAACAGAAGCTGAAGACGCCGCCATAGTCGCTAGACACTCGCAGAATCCTTCCACCCCACTCATGATACTGCTACCCACTACCGTGTAAGATAATATGATACAAATATCTAGCTGACGGAATTGTTACTTCACTGAAAATTATACTAAGTCTTCATGCTTGTTACAGATTTCAATGCAAACAGTGCGTCGTCGCCTTTATGAAGGGGGTCTGCAGCGACGTATACCAACCCGAAAAAAATTACTTAGACAAGCGCACAAAGACTAAAGTTATTTATGAATTGGAGTTTTCGTACCACTTGCTGCAAAAACAGGGAAAGAAAATTGTACTGAATTTCATTCATCCTCTAGGGGGAGAATGTGATTTAAATTTGGAATACTTACCGAAATGTATACTGAACTACATCTGTGTTTACACCATTGAGTTTGTATATAAAGCATTATACATCTTTTTGAAAAAGGAATACGCATTTATTATGCAGTTGTGATTATTAAATAAAATTACGAAAACCGACGAGGCCGTATGAGCTTGATGCCTTTGCTTTTCCGACAAAAAAATATTAGTCTAGGAATTTGCCGCGTTTTTGTTTTCTTCAAATACATAAACGTTAAGTTTATTTTAATTTATTTTTATAAATAAGTTAATGTTCTAAAAATACGTTACGATGTTAAATCAAAGCGAGAGTGATAGTGAATTGTCGGATTCCATCAGTGCAAATGCTGCCGCAATTATAAATAATTTGCTTCCAACAAAATCCAAGGAAAATTATTTAAAAACTTATGAGGAATTGTCAACGTTAAAACTTAAAGATGTTGAACTCTACACCGGTCACTGCTTTAGAAGAACTTCGGCGACTTTCTTGGCGGATTCAGGGGCGGATATTACGTCAAAAAGACACGGTGGTTGGAGCTCTGATGGAGTAGCTGAGGGTTATATCGAAAGCTCAATGGCGAATAAAACCATATTAAGCAGTCAAATTAACAAAAATATAAAACTTCATCCATCAGAGCCACAACTATCAACTTCCGGCATCTTATCTTCGTCCGTAACTCACGATGTCACGACCACCACCATCTCCGACGTCTACAATGAAACGCAAGTTCCTCAGACGCAAGAACAGAGAAATACTCAAATCAACTCATCAACAATACATGTACCAAACAAAAATGTAACTCTCTCTATCAATAATGGGACCAATGTTTCGAATGTTAACTTTTACTTTTAATTGTCATTATTTTTGATAAATGCTTATCTCATATTATTATTGTGTAAATTTTTTCGCAAATGGTACGAAAAGTAGAGTATTTTCCTCGGTGATAAAGCTGTCTTAGTCTTGGGAGTCGCGACAGAAGACACTGCTTTATCCCCTTGGTTAATAATCTACTATTATCGACTATCCATAAACACATTTAAAAAAATTGGTTGCCTGTAAAGTCGGTATACGGGCGAAAGTTTTACGTGACAACGACTTTGAGTGGTAAAATAATTTTAATGTGAATATTCATTCGTATAGTAGGAACAAATGAAGGGACGCGTGCCTTTCACTTTTTATGTCTGTCTCTCTCGCTCTTAGGCGGGCTAACCATGCCCGAGTGGAAGGGACGCGTGCCTCTCACTCGCTCTCATTGTGAGCGCATAACGTGAGCGGAGCGTAACGCAGTTTCTTGAAGTGTCACCCGGCAAACCAATTTATAAGACGTTGTCACGTCAATAAAACAATTAATCATAATCATATATTTGTCAGAATATGGTACATTATATGGTCTTAAGATTAGTTAATGGTATATTATTATGGTAATTATTATTTTATTTACATATTTTATTCTACGCACTTATTTTAACTAGCTTGGTCAGCACATATAAAATCCTTTTCGTATTGCTCAAAAAAGTGACATTCTATGCCACAAAAAAGCGAACATAACAATAGTCATTTTTAATCTGTTAAAAACAGGGAAAGAAAATTGTACTGTCTTGGGTGAACTTAAATCCCTCGCTACACTCACGATTTAAATCGTCACCCGCGACAGAAGACACTGCTTTATCCCCTTGGTTAATAATCTACTATTAGACCCATAATGTTGAATTCCTAAAATTATTAACAGTAACAAATTATTAATATCACTAGCTTCTTCGTCTACGTAAAATTTATTGTTCCCCTGTCCCACGGTCCCAACCCGTCGCATCGCATCGTCCGCGCTATTACTTCGTTTTCGCTTAGCGTTATTTCAGACTTTTTTTCTTTTTGCTCAGTTCCTAAGTGTCGTAGCGTGATGGTAAATAGCCTATAGCCTTCCGCAAGAATAGGGCTATATAATGCAAAAATATTTTTCCAAATCTGACTGGTAGTCTCAGAGAGCGCGTTTAAACAAACAAACAAACAAACTCTTCAGCTTTATTATTAGTATAGAATATAATTATGGGGCAGTTAAGTGTGTTGCGGTTTGTACATTAGCTAAACTTAAATAAATATCAATGCAATGACATAGAAACATACAGTACCTACACTTTGTGTTGTATTGTGTAGTTACATACTAGCAGTAGGTAAAGTCAGGGAAATTAATTGTTAAGCAAATTGACTACCGCTCTAAACTGTCCGTATACTCAAGTCACAACTGTCATTATTTGAACAGGTGGAGCGGTGATAGTCCCAGCATGGCGTCGATTGCTGCAGACAGAGTAGTCCTCATTCAGCCCGTGGTCACCGGGCAGGCTAGTCTTTGCATGCGTTGTAGTTTATTGGAGGCAGTAACCAGCTGGGTGCAGGGCCACCAGACCACGGTCCCGTATGCTATCATGGGGCGGATCACAGCTGTGTACAGCCACAGTATTATTTTGGGGGATAGGCCCCATTTCTTACCTATCATTTTCCTGCACTGCCAGGTGATGCAGGCCCTGTCTAGCTTGTTGTCTAAATGACTACTCCAGTTTAACTTACTGTCTAGAATTACCCCAAGGTACTTGAATTCGTTGGGTAACTGAAGCTCTGTATCGAACAGTTCGGGGAGGCTCGCGAGCTCGTGTTTGGATAAGATAAGAAAAAAAAAGGGCTTTTTATTCCCATTGTATTTTATTCAGTTGTACAAAATAAGATAATTTCTTTATTTGTATAGAATGCAGGTGTTACAATAATGGTGTTAGTTTCAAATATATTCCCAGTATATTTTGCCTATTAGCATACAAAAATGTATTGGTTAATTTAGAAACAAGGTGCTTAAATTCAAAATATGGATCAGCTAAGTCTAAAATTATTTACATAATAAGTGAGATAAAGTGAGCAAAATATTACAATTCATCATTTATAAAATCGGTAACAGAGTAATATCACTGTCAGCGACGAGGACAGGAGTTTCTTGAATTTTATGCGCTGATCCTTAATATAATTTGGCAATTTGTTAAATATAATAACTAATGTCTTTTTTTAAGCAAAGCAGTACATCTACCAGTACACAATAGACTCTGATATTTTGATCTCATGGCAGTAGTTCGCATCCTCGTATCACATAATGCCGGAAATAGATGCTTGTTAGTTTTAACGAATATAGCTACTTCGAAAATGTATATACTAGGAAAAGTTAGTATTTTGTGTTTCTTGAAAAAAGGAATGCAACTATCTGTAACCTTGAGATCAAAAATGGATCATATGCACCGTTTTTGGGCTTTACTTAACTTAACTCCCTTTCGGAACAATTGCCCCAGAATACTACACCAAACCTTAGAACAGAGACCACCAAACCGTGATATGCAACCACTAATGTATCAACGTTAACTTTCTTGGACAGATTGTAGAGAGCATCCGCAGACGTGCTTAATCTTTTGCAAACTTCTTCAGCCTGCGGTTTCCAAGATCAATATACCCAAAAAAAATATAGTTTGTCCTTTATAATTAATTTTTAGGTTTAATGGAAGATTTTTTTGATAGAAATGCATTATATTTGTTTTATTGACGTTTATGATAAGATTATTATCGTTGAGCCAGTTTATTATTAATTTTAGGGAATTATTTATTTCATCTTCATAAAGCTCTTTGTTGCGGCAGTCTATTAGGATCGTACTATCGTCGGCAAATAACACACAAGGGAATGGCATGTGTCGGGGTAAATCATTTATATTCAGCAAGAATAATACGTTAACATGAGTAGTTCACTTTAAGTGGGGTTCACTGATAGTTCAAATTCCTGCACCAATTTTCTAAACTCAAACTCAAACTCAAACGTTTATTTCAAATAAACCACAGGCACTTTTGAATTGTCAAGGGGTCGGTCAGTCAGAAAGATGAAGCTAGTTGCCCATTCCAAAGCGAAGTAGGTTCCTATGGAGAAGAACGGGCAAGAAACTCCACGGACACTCTTTTAAATCAAAGTATTCTTAAAAAATATTGGTTACATTATTCATGTTTAAATTATACATGTGAGAACAATGTAGAAAGGCGTGCACATTAAAAGCGTCCGTAAAGAAAAGATAAAAACAATTCAAAAATTAAAATAAGCCTTGGCAGCTAAGAGATGACCAGTCCCTACTGACGGCGCCCGTTCACGAACATGACGCATAGATCAGCAGCATCATTCGGCTCAACCATTTTGAAGGGAACTTAATGATCCAACACACACGCCACCACCAGCGAAACATTTAAGTAAGCATGACATACTCTCAGCCGCCAGGGCTCATTCAAGTCAATAAAAGACATACCTACCCAGTAAATGGTAGTTTTGCAGAAGGTAATGGTTACATTGCTCACACATGTGCTATTACACTATTATATACTACTAGGAGATTGAATTTATACAATGCAAAGATAGTTCTTGCAATCTTCAGCAGCTCCAACAATATTTTCAATGCTAATCAACTAGTTTATGCGCTCTTGTGGAGCTGGACCAGCGTTGAGCCAAGAATTTTTGTCAGCGATGTAATCCCCCAACTTATAATATGCTTGGCAGTATAGTGTGCGTTTTATACAAGATTTAAATTTCGTTTCATTTAGTTCGAGTATGTGGGGAGGTATTTTATTGTAACATTTTAAACAGTACCCCATGAAGGATGAGTCTACTTTAGCCAGTCTGAAACCAGGTTGAACTAATTGGTCCTACGATACGTAGTGCTTGCTGAATTTACAGATGGTTCCACTAGCACCGCTCCACCTGTTCAGAATTTTCTCGTAGAATGTCAACGTTCACATAGCTACACCATTGGGAGTCCAAAACACAGTGTTTCAGGCTGAATGCATGGGTATTTCTCTTGCCGCTTCAGCTATCATGGCCGGGGAAGTTAAGAACCACTCGATACATATACTCTCAGACAGCATGGCTGTTCTGCAAGCGCTGAACAGTCACACTGTGGACGCCTTAACCAGGTGGGTAGCCTCAATAATATAACCATTCAATGGATCAAAGGACACAGCGGTTCAATGGGGAACGGTGCAGCCGACGAACTTGCCAGAACGGGGTCGAGCATGGCACCAGTGAGCTCCGCACCCATCGTGCCACGCCCCTTCAGTTACCTAAGCACTTTGGTAAGGAAACGAACTAGGGACCAACATCACAAACCATGGTTGGACCAAGGTGAGTGCAGGCAGGCTAAGGAGTCAGTCCTTTCAATCGATAGCCGCCTCACGAAACAGGTTCTCCGACTAACTAAACATTAGCTGCGTACTGTTACAGCAGCTATAACTGGTCATCGATCATTTAACAAACACCTCTTTGTCATAGGAGTCAGACAGACAGTTCGCTTTGCAAGACCTGCATGGAGGACGACGAGACAGCAGCTCACGTGCTGTTAAACTGCCCGGTGATCGCCACATACAGGGCAAAGTACTTCGATAACCCAGGAACCCTACGCGAGATTGCCAGTAACACCAAGCCGTTGCTGGCCTTCTTTGAGGAACTGGGGTGGATCCAATAACCGATTTTCCCTCCCGTACGCAAAATACGCGCTTTGACGTGAAAGTAGAAGTGAAAATTAAACACATTAGATATGTTTGTGAAGAATATTTATTTCACAGGTTGCTTTTTATACTATGTTTTATACTGTTTTGTTAGTAATTATGTACTTAATGATATGTTTTTGTGTTTTAATTTAATTGTTTTTATTTAATTTTAATAATGTTGTTAGTTTTAATTTTTTCTAATCTGTTTGTAAGTTTATAGTTTAGTTTATTAGTTTAGGTTCTTAGCTGTCGTATTAGGGTAAACCCTGTAATGATAGTTTAAGCTGTTATAAATAAATAAATAATAGTAATAAATAATAACATTTTTAAAGCAGGTTGTTATTTTTTTTTTATTATTTCATTTATTTGCAAAGATATCGACATCATTTTTTACTTCGTTGCCCTATTATCTAATCTTCAGAGACGAAAAAAATACAATAAGGGATTATTTCACAGCGTCCGGATAGGCGATATGTATCAGATTATTTAAAAGTTAATCTGAATTTCTGTTAGTTTTAAAATTATCTACCAGATAAGTTAACCAGAACTTATCCAGAGTTAAAGAAACAAGTTATCATCATCTCAAGTCTCTGCCTTGTACCTATCTATAAAGTAGGCTATGTTGTCTATATTTAATTGCTTAAATATTTCCTTTTTTAACTACATAAATAATATTTACTAACATATATGACATGTATTTTATTTATCTATACAAATTATATTAAGTAAAACATAATTTATTTATATACAATCACTTATTTGTAGCTCTACAAAGTATATTATGTTAATCCCAGTTTATTTTGTACTTCTATTGATGAATAAGCAAGTTTTGTTACTAAGTCTAAACAGGTAACCGTATATCATTGATTACACATGAATGGCAAAACAGCCCTTACTGCTACGAAATAAAGATACTATTATTGTCAAACTGCGTGCGGTTGACTGTACTACACAACTGCACAAACCGGTCATAGCACGACTATCAATGGAAACTTAAGCTAACAATAAACCAACATAAATTAACAATCATTTGCTAATACGTGACGTTCTAGTACACAGATTTAAAACTAAATTGACTACTTATAAAAAAAATCACGAGCATCGCTTCTTATGTCAATGTTGCTTTCTGACCTAGATGAAAATGGTGAAACCACACTCACAATGAATACTCTGTACGGCTTGTTCGGCTCGGCAAATTCGATTCGGTAGCATTTGTTTTACAACACAGCCGAATCGAAGCAATTACTGCACACATTCGGCCTTCATTTGGCATGTGCCGAATAGCAAACTGTGATCAGATTTGCTCTCGCTTCCAACCATGATGGGCTCGCTATTTTTCCGAGAATATATCTATCTACGTTATTGCCGTCCAGCCTTGCCGAATCATGCCGACCCGAAAAAGTACTGAAAGGGCGGCGCAGGTTTAAGTTTTAATTTCGTTTAAACATACATTCTTTTATATTCAGTTGTGTTATTTACTAAGCACGTCCTAATTATGGTTTTTCAACACACATTTATTTATTACGGATAGGTCATCAAACTTATACCTACCTAATTAAAAATTACTCTTTCAGGATCAACTTATTGCTACGTTACTGACTTAATTCTAATTATATTACAAATACTTAAACTTATTGTCAAAGGTAGGACATCCGCAGTTTATAAGAGATAATATTGTTAATAGTTCATTAAATATTAAGCAAAAATTATTTGTTCATGTTCATAAACAGTACCATGAACATGTTTCGTATGGTAACATGTTGCAGAGCTACGTGTTACGGCTTCAAGAGGGAACCGACAGTTATAGCACCACATGAGGAAAAAAACCGGTCCGGCTATTGTCTAAAATCTCACCGTGAAAACTTAGGTGAAATGACCTTGAAGTAAGCTGTCATTCCACCTGATGCTAAGGATTCACACTATAGACACCTCACTCGAAATTCACTTCGTTAACGATGAAATTGCAATATCCCTGTTGACTGGGGACAAAAAAAACTATTGAGTCCGTCAGTCAGATAAAAAAATATTAGAGACGTATTTTTTGCTTTAAAAATGGTTTAGATAAAACGCATTAAAGTTGGGGAGTGGGGACTCGCTACGTCTGAAGTCAGTATAAAATCTAACGGGGAGTGACCTCATGCCACATTTTAACGTATTACCTACTCAATGCTTTGCCGTAATCTTTTGATTACGTAAAAAGAGAAAAAATACGTGCCCAATTTTTTTTTTTATAATCTACCTGATGGACAAAACTATTTTTAGTCCACATCCCTATTTCAATAAGCTAACTTGATTGATTCACATTCTAAAAGATCTATCAGTATGAACATCTTAACAAACAGCGTGGCCTCTTCTACTCCGCGATGATTTTCTTTCTGTCCATGTTCTCTGCCTGCTCGATGGTGTCAGGTAGATGAGCCTTCAGCGTCTCCGGCGTCAGCAGCATCAGCAGACCAGACGTACCCGCCATCACACCGAATACCAAGTACGGGAGTGCCTCCATGTACGCCATCTGGGAAAAGGGGAAGGTTAAATGTATGAAGTGTGCAAATCCCAACGTCAGTAAAACTACTTCTTTTTTCCAACCTGATAAAGATCTCTTGCCCATCTAAAGCATACTGACCAGTAGTGGAGTCTGCGGCGCCACGAGCGCTCCTATTCTGCCTGCCATGGAGCAGGCACCGAGCAGACTGTGCCGCGCCTGTGTGGGGAACAGCTCCCCCGTGTAAATGTAGATGCTGCTGAACGCCATGCTGATGCACAGCTTGCCCAGCAGGTTCAGGGTTGTCTGGAGCCACGCTAACGCTGCAGTTAAGAAAATTTTAAATTAATAATCAAGGAAATATAAGCACAGAATTTCCAAACATAACCATCACATTAACTTTTACGATGATACAAAAAGTTTGAGATGAAAAGTCTGGGTTTTAAAGGATGACAATGTGTTATTCTCATTCTTTCAAACTGTTTATCTTCCAAAATCTTAAGTTAGAAGCATGTTTCACTAAGTGGGAGCATGGGCGCTCTTGACGGCAAGAAATATGTAAAATGAATAGGCCTGCAGTTAAAATTACCAGCTAACTTACACATTGGCACAAAAGGCATCGCTACCAGTGACAGTCCACAGACTATGAACGCAGTCATGGTGGAGCTCTTCCTGCCGAACCTGTCGAGTGTGAGCACGCTGAGGCAGTAGCCGGGGATCTCCACCAGAGACGTCAGGATGTAGTTGACGTAGCGGTTCCCCACCAGAGACACCGAGTTGATAGACAGTCCGTAGTACACGAAAGTTAAGGTTATCCACCAGAACGAGCACACAAGTAGGCGGAACATCATCGTCCTCGACCTTAACACTTGCATAAGAATAGATCTTTTCTCCTTCTCTATTGGACCTTTATCATCCGTTTGGGGAAGTTTTTTTTCTTCTGGTTCTTCAGTCAAAAGTTTAATGGTATCCGAAGACAGTTTCTTTCTGTTCATCTTTGCAGCTTTAAAGATAATCCTAGCAGCTTCCTTATTTCTTCCTTTACTGAGCAGCCAGCGGACACTCTCTTCTATAAGCCAGCAGTATGTGATAAAGATAACTGAGGGCGCGTAGAGGACGAGGGTATAAGTTCTCCAGTAAGGGACGAGCCACGCCACGCCGGCGGTGACCACCTGCCCCAGAGCGAACGTGCTGGAGATCAAGTTGCCGCCCAGCACTCGCTTGTCTAAGCCAACCATCTCGAGAGCTGTAAAAAGAAAATTAAGATTTATTAGTCACTGATCTGTTTAGCTCCTTGGGGAAAGTACAGATTTAAATCTCCCAAAATCGATTTCTGTATCTGATTGCTCTGCAATATTTAATACACAAGACGAGTTTTCATAAGGCGTCTACGAAAACTGAACTCACCTAGGCATATTCAAATTGAGGATCGATTTACTGTCAAAATAAAATGAATATAATATACTCTTTCAATTCTGGTGTTGCAGTCTATAATATGCTCTCATTCATCAAACAACTCACCCAGAATGAAGGCAGTACTATAGACGCCGGCACCCACGAAGGCGTCCAGGAACTCGAAGCACAGGTACATGATGTAAGAGTTGGAGAAGGCTCGGATGACGCCCACCACTGCCGGGGACACCGCTGTGATCACCAGCGCCGTGCGGCGGCCGTACCTGGGGGAATCAGGATTACTTCATAGCTAGTATAACAGCATACCTATGGGCTCCCGGTTAACAATAACCACCTCTGTAACATAAATGAGTCTTGTCGAGATGAAACGAACTAGACAAGATTTACATAATGAAAAGACCAAAGTCATGACCCCGCAAAACTCTTATTCATTACAAAAATATTGGGGTGGAATCACCAATGAGCTTTGTGGAAGCTGATTTCAATATTTTACTCCAAAACTGTCGCTGATTAGAAACTTACGTATCTGATACGTAGGCCGTAACGGGCAGTGCCGCGAAGACGCCTGCGACGTGAATAGTGCCCACCAGCGTGCGCTTCCAGTCCTGACACGCCAGGTCGAACTGAAACATACAAACATTATAATTATAATTCAGGTAGGTACTGCTATAAATGAGTGGAACTCCTTGCATGAATCTATGTTCCCCGGTTGGTGTAAACTAAGAGTCTTCGAGTTAGGTTACTCGAGACAAGCCTGCATCATTCTGGACAGCGTCACCGCTTGACACTTGATGAGATACTCGACAAACGGGAGACTTTCAATAAATAAAAAATGCATTGCTGGGTTCCAGTTTGAAACTGCAGTACGAAGGTAGCTACAGTGCAGGCTGTATGTAATCATTCAAATAGTCCTGTCGAAACTATATACCAGCTTTGATCTAGAGTGAACCAGATGAGTCTAGGAGTCAGTAGATTGGTATCCAGTCGCATCTGGTTTAGAGTTAAGTGACCAACTTATCGGTTCGGTAATCGCAATTTGGCATGTTGTTATCTTTAAATGGTATCTTAAGGGACGGTATGACCTTGCCAAATTACGTTCATGGAACCGATAAAGTCGTCTCCGAACTCTATCTCACATTATCATACAGTACCTAATTCAAGTAATCAAGGAGTTAAGTTATTAAAGTGTTGGTAGCGCACGCACTCGTTTAATGGCTAGTTCCGACTCACTCTGTAGATATCTTACAAACAGTATCTACCTAATTAAATATCTACTTACCATGCTACGCAAGTTTGATACTTGAAGCTAATATACTGAGAGATTATTTCAAGTAGCAGTATTATATTACACACTTCTATAAAGGGACACGTGCAGAAGTTATAAGTATAATTTATATATATCAAACAGTACAAAAAAATAATACTGAACTTATTTATACGATCATACATGCTGTCAGAAGCCAAAAGGTCATCAAGGAGAATGGCTAAATCACTAAGTATATTATTTATTTGATTATGCTACCCACTTCGCCAACAATAGTGTTGTGGTTCTCATAGACCCAGGAGTCGCAGCGCTTGGTCTCGTTGGTGCTGAAGCTGGAGGGGGCGCACTCCTCGGCCGTGGGCACCAGACGCTCGCAGCGGCCCCCGGCGTCTGGCAGGGCCCAGGAGTCCCAATTGCCAGTGATGAACTCCGGGGGAGAAGACTCACATTCTGGTACTTGACATCTGGAAAATAAATTTTGGTATAAGTCAAAGAGTTTTAAGATTTTTATAAAAGTATTACTTAAATAACATTTTATTTACACTTTTATAAAAATTTAAATTTGTAATTTTTTATTACTGTGCTGCGTTATCTGGCAGGAGTCTATTACGTTTTATTCGTATACGTTTCCTGGTGAAAATAAGTAAAAAACCGAAGTTCGGTCCATCCATAATAGATATTCATTTCCAGATCCAGCTTTCTGTGGGGACTTTCAGAGTGATTTTGCAAAGAATATAAAGCATATATAGAGCAGCGGAGCAAAACTTCTTAAAAGGTGGGGTAAAACTAAAATAGGGTGTCATGAAAGACAATAACTATCCCATGTTGTACCCGACGATGTAACGTAGTCGTCAGGACTATAGGACCTAAACGTGCCTAAATGCAAATTTTATAATGCCTAAAAGGACATGATCTACTGCAGTAAACAATATCAAAAAAATATATGATATTCTTCAGGATATATGCTAGGAAGATAGTGTGTCGAAAACATAATAGAACTAATTTGATAAATAGAAAAAAGTCTCGAAGATACCTCTAAAAAATTATTTTAATGATTAAAATTCATATTAATATATACATCCAATCATTCTGATTTTTTTGTCAGATTATTCTACAAGCAACATATTAGCGTAATAGTGTTTTAATTTTATAGTCCAATCAATAGATTTTTGTAAATAGATAATTACATCATGTTTTGCAATAATTTACCTGCGTTATGACATCGCGCTTCTCTTTCTTTTCTATGCAGTCCGACAGTGACCGCGCTTTAGCTGTTGTAAGCCTCCTAAGTACGCTGTAGCTACTTACAAATATTTGTTAGTTCCAAAAATACAGGTAGGTACTTATGTGTTATTTGTATGGAAAACCGCGCATTTTGCTACCTGCATCATGTCCTTGAAAACACGTTTAAAGCAGAAGGTATATTTTTACAATATCTCTACAATTTGAACAAGTGGTACCAATGTATTTATGTATAATGTACCAACGATTCAACGTTATCTACCTACCAAGCTTGTCTTTATTCTTTTGTGAATAACAAAATTATAAAATGTCACCAGCCACGCGTGTCGCATAAGACAACCCAAGGCAAAGCCCATGACATAATTAAATTAATTGATATAAATATGCTTCTTCCCCTAGCTATGTTTATATTGTAAGATACCGGGACCAAGATTACAAATTCTTAAAACTGACGTGATTGTTATCAATGTCCGTGAATTTATTTAATTTATAAAAGTTTGATTTTACTAGGTAATTATTTAGGTATGATTTATGATAAGCTGTAACCGGCAACATTAGCACTGTCTGAGCAAATATGTGCTGTTACTATCTTACGTACACACTTTTATTTAAACATTATTCTTTAAGTAAATTGTTTACAAATAAAAAAAAAACATAATAATCAGGATTTGGTTCATTCGAATTATTATCCATTTACTCGTACTCGGTAATAAGTCAAGTCAACACATTCATATTATTGTAGTGTCTAGTAATTAAAGTACATATTAATCGCATACTTTAAGTATATAATTATAAAAAAAACATGTTTTATTTCGAACACTATTGACAACAATTAATGATCCTACTTATACGGCAACAACATAAATCTATGTTACACACAATAGGGATATAGTATAATAGCTAAAATCTGTTTTGTGATACATAAAAACTTTGCAAATGTGCTTGCATGCCATTTTTTTTTTTTTTGGTTGGGAAATTATCAAATAACTTCTCCCACTCTGGACGGAGCGGGAGGGTGTGTCAGACTTGTACTGACTAAAACCCACCCGTGTTCCTTCCGTTGCCTGTATGCCGGGGGCCGCGATATCCCTTTCGGACAAACCCGCAACCCCAGCAGAGTGCTTGCATGCCTGGATCCTCCATACATACAACTGTCAGTAAAGCTTTGCGCTGACTGACGCGACGCGACACCGGTTATTGTTATACCGTAAATTTTTCTTAGAAATTGTATTGTTCGAGTCACGTCGCACCGTCGCGTCGCGCTGGTCTGCACGAGGCTTTATTTGTTTAAAATACGGGCTGTTTATCCTTCAACAATAATGCGCATTCGCCACAGCGGGAGTGGTGAAGATGAATTACTTACGTATCGATATATAGGAACAATTGTCCTGGCTGCGGATTACATAAGGAGGCCAGCTGGCCGACAGAAGGAAAAAACAAATTAGCGTACAATAGGCCCATTAACTGATACTGCTCCTACATATTTAATACCTACTTTATTTTGATAAGGATAAAGGTATGGCGATGAAGATGCCGCCACATAACGATACTGTTACTTACAACAATTTCGCGATCATTGAAAACGTTTATTTTATTTGAAACACTAGCTTCTGCCCGCGATTACGTCCTCGTGGAACAAATATGACCTATTATATGACACTTGGCAATACGTAGTGTTGCTTTCTATCAATGAAAGAATTTTTGTAATCAGATCAGCACGCATATCATGACCACGTAGAAACGGGTACCTATATTAAAAAGTACTCTGTGGAAACGGGTTTTGTCGACGGAAGAATAGACGAAATGACAGATTGTAATAGTTTGTGTCATTTGAGATTGTTTATGTCTATTCTTCTGTCGACAAAACTTGTTTCTACGGTGGTCACGCTACGCGTGCAGTAACTAACAAACAATTTTACCTCTTTATAAATATTATTAGTTTAGATTGCGTCCTGCATGAGCCTTCAAGGGGAAATACACTGCCAAAATGTAGGCCTTCTTCTTTTCGTGTGGTGACTAACCTGGTGTCAGAATTTTAAAGCCGCCCATGGGCCTCTGACTTGGCTTCACGTGCCGGCGAGAAATATCTCTCAGGCATACCGGTTTCCTCACGATGTTTTTTCTTGTGTTTTCTAACGGAGAAAATGTAGGTAAGTAATAAGGAGTAGTATGTAAGGATCGTAGCACGGGCGTTCTGGAGTTTCTACCTACCCCCATGTAATAAGAAAGGAAGAGTACCTAGATAAGCAACCTTTGATCAAATATTACAAAAGCTTTCGTCTCCCTCTCATAAGTCGTTAGCACATCTCTATAAGTAACATCTTGTAGGAAGTACAGAGGTATAATTACTATGTTTTTTCTGCCGACAAGGAAAATCGTTAAATTATTGTATCTGTTTGTCTAGGTCACGATAACAAAGGATTGAGTGGCTAGTTTGCCTGTCAGCTGACGGAAGTTTGTACCCAAAGTATTCAGGAAAAGTGAACTATTTTTATCTGTTTCTCTCGTTTGGGAAAAGTTATGCTGAAAACATAGCCATTAGGTACATGATAGAAGCTACTGACTGTTCAGGGCTCTCGCACGGAGGTCATCTTTATCATCATCTGCATAGCCTTCGGGTTTGCTTCCAGTCCGGATGCAGCTGAATACCAGTATTATATATGGAGCGACTGTCTATCTGATCTCCATAGCCCAGCTACTGAGTAATGCAATAACCCATGGCAACACTGGATCTCATCTTTATATATTATTTACTAGCTTTTACCCGCGGCTTCGCCCGCGTTCATGTTGCAAAATATTCCACGGGAACATTACTACCGGGATTTTATACCTAATAGCCGAGGAAAAGGTCAGTGAGTCTTACCGCTGCGCCCGCGTAGCCATCAAGTATAATTATTTGTGAATAAAGTATGAATTTGTGACATCTTTTAAATTATTTGTTTAAATTACATGATGTCAAGGCATATATTAATCTAAATTTAATGGCCAATTTAAAAAACGTATTTTATTGGATAGGGATTAATTTAATATCGGTCGAAATTACTTCGGAAATAACAATGAAACTTTTATCAAATTCTGAAAGATAATAATGGTTACTGTGGGTCATCCTTAGAAGATATGCCATTGCGGAGTTTTTTGTTGAACTTTTTACAATGAACCATTCTGTAAAACATAATTTTTATGTATATATTTTTGTGTATAGTGTTTATGCGGCGCACGCCAGTAAAGCTCCCAGTCTGCATGATTTTCCGACATCTTCAACAATAATCGTCATATTTCAGTCAATTTACACAAAACCTATAATAAATTATATACTAAAACCTTCCGCATGAATCATTCCGTCCATTGATGAAAGCTTTTTGAAAATCCGTTCGGTAGTTTTTGAGTTTATCGCGTTTAGACAAACAGACAGACAGACGCACCGATGGTGCGTCTGTCTCGCGACTTTGTTTTATAATATGTAAGGATAAGTATCCTACTGGACTGGATCTTTGAATAATCGATCAACTAACTGTTGTTATTTGTGTAAGAAACTAGAGAAACTGGCCCATTTTAATACATAGTGATACTATTTTTCCCGATAAAAAATCTAGTTTTCCTTCCGCAACCAAAAGTCAGTAAAATCGATTCAATTCTACTACCTTATAATTCATAAGTCAACCATGATGCTGCTCTTCAACGCGGTCGTAGAAGCTACTTGACCCAAATAAATAGTCCGTGTCACAATTAACACTGTCAAACCTTTTACAAATGGTCTTGAAACATCGTTATCTACCTATTTATCAGCTATAACTGAAGTATCCAAAACAATGCGAATACTCGTAGCCTCGAAGCCTTATAAACGAGTTTTTGAATAAATTTTATCTTTTCTATTTTGTCATATCTATAGATTACACGTGTAATGTTTTATCTTAAACTTTTTATGTAGAAACAACGTGACTAGATTACAATCACCTCTGCCCATTATTGGTCATGGACCTTCCCTATCAGGCCTCAACAGGCTGTGCCACGACATTGAAGCCAAAATACACTTAAATGTTCCTCAACTTAATAGTTTAATGTGATCTGCACTTATAATAAATATATAAATCACTGATTAACACCATAACGTTGTTGCAGTTTCTCGATACAATTATAATCGTAGAGTTCAGATACGATAAAAACTAAGTTTCGTCTGGTATTTCGGCTACCATAAGGAGCCGAAATATGCACAATGTTAACTCAAGACCCGATAGCCGAATCAAAGTTTTGTAATTATCGACACTCAAAAATAGAATACCCAAAAATAACTAAATACATTACAGAACAGACATGACCTACAACAGCAAAAGAAGAAGCTGAAGAAAAAGACGGAGAATAAGATATCATTATCAAATGCACAGTAGGTGAAGAAAAAAGGTAGAATAAGATATCATTACACGGTAGGTGTTTAGATTTCCTCGTACTAAATATAGAGCAAGGAACTGGTGACCTGGTTGTAAATACAACTCGGCCAGGACAACAATGTGCTAGCAGGAATGGACAGGATGCATTCGTTAAACATGTTCCAAGGCAATGCAAAGTACTGTTTATTAGCAGACAGGAAGGCGAACTGATTCCTTGTGCATTCAATGCCATCATTTACATCTTACGAAACTACACTAGTTTAAACACAAACAAAACTGATGTTATTGTAGATTCGCGGCAGGCCCAGACGGACTGCTTTAGCGAAGTTGGTCCCTGGCAGCTCTAGACAGATAGAGGTGAAATGGGAGTGTGTAGGCCTTCACCAAGCAGTGGGACAATACGACACTAACAGTGGGCTAGTATTGTAGAGTTAATAATACACTAGAAGGTGCTGCGATATATGAGTATTGCTTTAAGTTTAAAAAGAAATATTTTGCTGTGATTTAAAAAAAGTAAATGTACTGGAAGAACGTCCATGAGTTACGATACTTAATTACCTAAGACTCAACCTTGCTGATAGGTTTATCTTTTCAATGCAGCATGAGCTCAAAACCAAAAAACCTTATTTTTATTTCACATGAACATGGACACTTATGAAATGCCAGGAAAAAGCGACGTTCGCATACGAATATAGAGAAAATGGGTGGAAAATGTAGGACTATTAAGAAGGTAACATAATATGTAGTTACGCGTACCTACATACCTGCTTTGTATAACATACATAACCAACTCGGTTTCAAGGATTTACATCGCTTTATCGAAACCGAGATTTCCTTGTTATTACTTTCCTTAACCACATTTACATAACGTAACGCACACGTCCCGGCCTCCCCCGAGCACAGTTCTATTATAGAAGTTATTTACTGTGTTTGCTTTCAAAGCATTCAAGTTATGATACATTTCCCAAAAACTATAAGATTACTATCGGTTGACCACAAGGAGCAGTGGAGTTTGTTCGATAAGAACTGAAGAGTATCCACTTTTGAGAAAAATGCTAAAGAAATCTTTACTCAGAACCTTTTCACTATATATTTTGACAATCCGAAATATCTATTAGTACCTACGTAATCCCCATAATGGCTTCTGTAGATAGCTTAAATCTTACGTAGGTACCTACCCAGCATTGTACGCACGATAACGATTAGAGTGGTATCTACCTATAATAGGAATCAAAAGATTATGGAATATGATCATGAATCGGGAAACGGCAGCAGAAAAGCAATATACAAGGGTAATTAATAACGGGCAGACATCAAAATTGGCTCCATTATCTTCTGCTCACGCATGTTCATAAAGGAAGATTACGTAGCATCGAACATTATCGTGCTTTCCATCGAGTGCAGTCGGGGCTGAACGATACGGTATCAGTGAATCAGGGGAGCTACCAGCTCTATACACGTGTTCATTATTCATACACTGAACATGAATACTTTGTGCTGCTAATACAGACTTCTCGTGTTGGCCGAAATTTCATATCCACATATGTTTAGGTACCTACTATTACATCATCAGCCATGTTCGAGCAGGCATGTTCTGCTGCGAGTTGGTGAATGTCACGTTGTCATCGAATGTTTGATTCTAGGACATGCCTGTCTCCTCTTCTTATTCGCCTTTATCGTTTTTGAAGTAGTTATTCATCACAATTACGCCTAAAGACGTCCACTGATGGACATAGGCTGTTTAGAGATGTGGACCACAATATTATTAGTCAAGCCCATAAACTAGGACGTTGTAATTTATGTCAGAATAATAAAGCATAAGTGTTCCGTGTTGGGGACAGTTGCAGGTAATAAACTTGTACTCTAAATAGGCCACTTCGCAAACAGGGAGGCCAATTTAATATTACTAATCCACTCGGCTCCATTTCCATGACCGCTTCGTCAACTTTACACGGTCATGCAAAGATTACGATTTCTTCGATAAATCAAGGCAAATTCTTACACAGATTGGTCGATAATTGATTGATTTTTATTGGATCGATTATTGAAAGTTTTTTGCTAACTATAAGCCGTTTTAATTCTAAGCTGTTACTTCACGTGTTTCAGGATAATATAACAGTCTCCTGCTGTCAAGGTCAGACTGTTGATTTAGAGTCAAACCATAGAAACGTTTTCAGTCGCCCTTCAAAAAAACTATAATTATTATAATTAAGTACTGTTTATAAAACTGTGTATCAACTTTCCATAAAAGACAGTTAAACAACACCCGTTCATGTAAAACAACAGTATTATATTATGTACCTAGTGGTTATCCTTTAGGCACAATCAAAACGTGCAAGTAAACAAGTAGGTCAATGTGCTTGTATATGATCTGTTGAAGATCAGCAGGAAATCAGCCGAGAGACGCGACGCAAGAGACGACGTAAAGCCTCGTGCAGACTAGTGCAACGCGACACCGGTAATAGGGATAATGACTAAACATTTTTTTTCAGACACGTATTTTTTCTTTTTTTACGTAATCTAAAGATTATGGCGAGTATGTAGATTTTATACATACTAGTGACGTAGCGACGTAGTAACCTAAAATCCGTTTTATCTAAGTATTTTTTTATTAATATGATAAAGCAAAAAATACGTGTCTAATATTTTTTTATTATGTTATTATCTGACTGACGGACTAATTAGAAATTCATTTTTTTTACCATCATCATCCCTATTGTTCTACCGTAAAGTTTTCTTCTTACAAATTGTTTTGTTAGAGACGCGTCGCGGAGTCTGCACGAGGCTTAAAACTGTCAATTTTTGTTGCTTTGCTTTTTACCTTTTAGGAATTTTAAAGGCAAGATGAGGTACATAATGAGTGTAAAGTAAAAGTATACGTATAGCGGAATAAAGTGTGACAAACTTGACTGGCGAAATGTGGGTATACCTACTAGGTATACCTCTTTGTTTTCTCTTTTTTTTTGGGTGGCAAATTATCAAATAACTTCTCCCACTCTGGCCGGAGCGGGAGGGCGTGTCAGACTTTTACTGACTAAAACCCACCCGTGTTCCTTCCGTTGCCTGTGTGCCGGGGCCGCGATATCCCTTTCGGACAAACTCGCAACCCTGGCAGGCATTGGCCCTTACGGACCCCGTCAGTTGGTGCTGACATCTCATTGAGGCGCGTGGAACACAACGCGCCGTCAACCCGGGCCTGGTCCTTATCGGACGGCGACCTACCCATTGCTCACCGTCCGCAAGCCCGCGCCTACGGTGGCCGGAAGTCGGCTCGCGACTCCCGACGCCCGGGGCGTCTCCTGCGGTGAATAGGGGCGCGAGGGCGCGAATCTTGCCTCTCCCTCGCGCGCTCCGCCTCCTCCTTCACGAGCATTACTGCTTTGTAGAAGGAAGTGACGGCCTCCCATGCACTCTCGCTCCGAACCATGGCCTGAACCAGGGCCGGACGCGAGAGATCGCCGCCGCCGATCGCCTCCGTGAGGACACGGCGGTACTCCGCCCAAGCCGGGCAAACCCCCACCGTATACTCCACAAAGTGGTGACATCCGGGACTAGGTATACCTCTAGCTTACCCTTCGGGAACAGGCTTGATCTTGTTTGATTTTTATGTGCTCGCTATAACTGTATTAAAACTAGAGCTGAGCGAGCATTTATATTACGACCTACCCTTTAACAGAATGGTAGATACACTTGAAGCCACACCAATTTTATTTTATTTTTTAAATACATGACTTTTATGTACTTTTACGTAATTAAGATGCACAGATTGCATCACGGGGTCATTACCGAAGCTGACGAACGCTGCATGGACCAAATGGTGATCACAACAAGTTCCATAGTTACTCAAAGATGAATCCTGTGAGATAATTTAATAATTAAACCTAAACCTAATTTGATTGACTCTTAAAAGCACAATGAACTTGAGGCCAATCAATTAGTTACGTAGGTAGTACACTTATAGTACCTTTTTACGTTTGCAAATACAATATGCATCGAGCGATTAAAATATGCATCATGAACGATTGAAGAATAAAACAAGTGAATTAGCAGTTGAATCTATAACTGTGTTCTAGATTACCTACAAGGGTCGTAGGTTCGACTTTCGGTCGTAAATGGATGATATTTCATCATATTCAGCCTATAATTTTCCCACAGGTGGGACACGGCTGTAATTCACCACGCAGAACCAGTGCGGGTTGGATGTCACATGTCTTCGAATTTTTGATTCTAGGACATGTCGCTTTCCTCACGATGTTTTCCTTCACCGTAATGAGTGCAGTGGAGATGAAATTTACACAAAGTAAAGCGCCTGGCTTGGTTCGAATCTACGGCCTACAACTTGTAAGAAGTCGCAGCAGTTACCACTAGCCCACAACTGCTCTCCTGGTTGTTATAAAATAGGTGTCACAGGCAATGTGAAACATAGAGTGTCTATTTGAGTGATCGCTTTGATACCTAGACTTTCAGAAGAAGAAACTCTCTTCCTTCCTGCAATGTAAAATTGTAGACCTCCTTATGAAATAAAACTATTATACCTTAAAAACCAGTGTTTATGCTAGATTCTGTCCGCCCTAACCCTTCTCAGGTTATGAGCCCAACAGTAACCAGTCAAACTAACAAAACAGTAAAATCTCGCAACCTGGCATACCGCACGCGGAAGTTTCCAAAATGGTGGAGGAATCCAGTATTGAAAAATTGATATGTAGTAAAAAAAAATCACTTATGGAAGTTTGAAATTACCATATTTATGAAAGCCAATTCATTGTTTGTTAAATTAACAGTCAAGGAAAGTGATTTAAAAAAAAGAATCAGTTGAAAGACGCTAAAGCACAAAAGTTGATAATGAATACAACATAAAAAAATTGCAGAAAGAAAAAAAAATTTGCAGAAAATTTAAATCACATGTGGTCTGCTGCACATGTGCAAAGGAAATGTTTGAAAAGCTCTGTAAGACTTTTGAAGGAAGTGAGTCTTTAATTTTGATTCTAAAAACATGAAACTTTCACTTTCAATGTGGTAAAGTTGGTCACATAAAATCCCAATATTTCCGTTAAGGTTCTTGGAGATATTATTGACACAATTGCCCCTGTCCTAACAGACGTATTTAATCAATGTTTAGATAGCAGTAAGTTTCCATATTTAATGAAACATAGTAAAGTAGTACCAATTTTCAAATCAGATGATCCCTCTAATTATAGACCCATATCTGTACTACCAGCTTTGAGTAAAATTTATGAAAAAACATGCTAGACCAGACTTTGTTTCATTTTAATTCAAATGGGATTTTACATAGTCACCAGTTTCGTTTCATGAAAGGTAGGTCTACGACTGAAGCAGGAGTAAAACTCATTAGTCACATTTTGGAATCCTGGGAGAAGTCCCATGATGCAATTGGCCTTTTCTGTGACCTCTCAAAAGCGTTTGACTGCGTTGACCACAAAACACTGATCTGTAAATTACACCACTACGGAATTCGTGGACAAGCTGCTGATCTTGTTGTTTTCCTATCGATCAAACAGGCAGCAAAAAGTAAACGTTAGCGGAGCGACGTCCTCGGGTTCCTAGGTAATATGGCCGTACCTCAAGGATCAATCCTTGGTCCTTTCCTATTTCTAGTTTATATTTATGACCTTCCTTACATGATGGCCAACTTATTAGATATAATTCTATTCACTGATGACACTTTTCTTATTTTTTTTAAATAGATAGAAAAGATACGGATGTCTTACATGTCAACAATAGTCTAGCAGTTCTTACGAAATGGTTCGCAGCTAATAATCTTTTACTTGACGCGAACAAAACTAAATGTCTTAAGTTCTCATTACCAAATGTACCTCAAGTAAGTCTGAATTTAAAACCTGATGGCAAGAAACTAGATGCTATTACGGAAACTGTACTCCTAGGAATTACTTTAGATTCGAGATTGCAATGGGGCGCCCACATTAGAGCTCTTCCAGGTAGTTTAAGTTCAGCTGCAGTTGCAGCTTTATTAGAGTTTAGAAATTGCAAAAAATAATACAGGGAACGTTACATTGTTGAACGAATTAAATACAAGTATTCCAAGGTCACTCTTATTGCGATTGTTCGCAGCCCCTTATCGCACTGATAACCATCCTAGCTGAGGTGGGCGGGGCAGTAATCCTATATAAGTGGGGTTGTCAGGCGAAGTGGCTCACTCCGATGCCCCACTATGAAAAACCAGCTCAATCGGCTCACGGACAAGGTGAAGGCCGAATTACAGGCACACACCAACGAGGGCTGGGAGAACTACATCCACTCCGCCGACAGTGACTGGACGTCGGTACACAGGATTTGCCGACGTCTCAAGAACACCTCAGCCCCGGTGCACCCGCTGCTTAACAGCGACGGGGCGCTTCGATACACGGCTACAGACCGGGCCGAAATATTCGCTGCCCATCTGGAGCGTCAGTTTACACCCAACCCAACAGAGGCTCACGACCATGTCGCAACAGTCGAGCAACACCTTGGAGAGTTCTTTAAGACGCCGGTAGCTCCTGATGAAGACCCAATCTTCGTCTCCCCGGGCCGAGTTCTGAGGGCAATAAGACGCACCAAGCCTAAGAAGGTACCCGGTGCGGACGGAATAACAAACGCCGCACTTCGCCACCTGCCACCGAAAACGGTGGCGGCACTAGCTCGCCTATATAACGGCATACTCCGCACTAGCTCGCCTATATAACGGCATACTCCGCACCGGCCTTCCTCTCCTGCTGGAAGATGGGAAAGGTCATCATGTTGCCCAAGCCCGGTCGGCCGGGCCGACGGCCGGTAGTTTTCACCGAAAACTCACGTTTTCACGCTTCTGTCCACCGCCTCCAAGGTATTTGAGTCGCTCCTGTTGCGCCACCTAACACCGCACATGACGCCACGCCCGGAATAGTTTGGGTTCCGGGGCGAGCACAGCACGACGCTCCAGCTGTCGAGGGTACTGCACGTCCTCACAGCGGCTGTGAACAAGAGAGAGTACGCCGCAGCAGTATTCCTCGACATGTAAAAGGCATTCGACCGTTGCGCGGATAAAGGTGACTCGACACCTCCTCCGCCCGGTGCTCTCGTCACGCCTCCCGTTGCGAACCAAGCTGGAATAGATTCCAGCTTGGTTCGCAACGGGAGGCGTAGACCTACGTGCGACCGCAACCCACTTACGCCGCCCCGGCTTGGCTTGCCCTCACGGCCGAGACGCGCAAGAAGAAGCTCTAGAGGTTACTAAATATACGTCGTCTATTGTATTTTATAATAGATATCCGCAAAGTCACGCCTGAATCAATCAACTGTGTTATGAGAGTTTTTTGATAAACCCATTACTTTCAAAGTTAGGTAGTTTCAATATTGTATGAAAAAAAAATATTTTTTGATATTACGTATTACAATCGTATTGCAAAATATAGTCAAATTAGACTTAGTTGCAAGTACGTGCAACGATATTCCTCACCACTTCGTCATTTGTTTCTGTTCAAAACCGGTTTGGCTGTATTTTGAACACAATTGCTTTTTAAACAATGTCATTAAAAGCCAAAACTACCTGGTTTAAATTATGAAAATGAGTCTAACACATTAAAGGTGTTCTGTGCAAAGTATTGTTATAAAATTAATAGGAAATGGGAAAGTGCTCATCGTAAGGAACAATTATTTAAAAGTAAGTTCGGTGAGTGGTTAGAGTCGGAATAGTTTGGCTAAATTTTATAGGAGGTTTTGTGGAAAATTTCGACAAATCCATTCATTCCCAGTACATCTACACAGATTGTAACTCCACCTCAAGTAAAAACATCTGTTAGCACATGGACCACGGTAAGTCCTAGAAAACCTTTTACTGAACTAATCAGTAAAAGGTCCTAAGCAAAAAAAGAGACCTTCAGAACATATTGTAACAACTATGTCTTCAGATGAATTATCATACGATTTATTTTACCACTTTGTCGGCGTGATTAATACGAGTATGTATACCCATACCAAATTACAGCTTTCTGGAACTAACAGTCTCTGAGCTAAGCCGCGGACAGACAGACAAACGGACATGGCGAAACTATAAAGGTTAAAAATGCATTTAGAAAGAACAGAGGAGGGTGATTATGATGATTCTAGTGTTTATATGGCTAGTTTTATACCTCTCAAACTACAATCTAATCTAACCCTGCATATTGAAGTTGTCCACTCTTTGCCAAATTTGTAAAAGAGAAAAAATTTAGCATTTTACAAGTGCAAAATGCAATCGAGGCAGAGATTGATAATTTGGTAATGACAGTAGTGAGTAGATAAATGAAAATCTCACACAAGTTAATACTAACTATGATAGATAGTAAAGTAACAGCTATTCTTTGCTGAAATACTGCTAGTAGATTTTTTGAAAACTCTGACATTGCAGCTTTGATCACAGGAGTCAATCAGGATTTGATAAAACGATTTAAAATCATATTAAAGGCAATCTCTTCACATCATCCTGTAGATACAATTAAGTTTAAAAACTACACCGAGGCCACCATGAAATTTAACGTTGATTTGTGTAATTGGTATTACATGCCTGCAAGTGTACATAAAGTTCTTGCTCACGGAGCGGCTATCATTGAACATTTGGGTGTAGTGTCGATTGGAAAATTATACGAAGAAGCTACTGAAGCTCGAAATAAAGACTTCAGGAGATATCGTGCACATCATTCGAGAAAATTTTGTAGAAAGACTACGAATGAAGATATAAGAAATAATTGATTTATCAGATCTGACCCACATATACGAGTATCAAAAATACGTCACAAAATATTGCGAAAACACAAATCCCTCCCAGAAGAGGCAAAAAACTTTGCTGATTATTACGGAGACTTTAGTTGACGATAACGATCAGGAGAACTTATATTTTTTTAATATAGCATAATGAGTCCGAATCAGACTCTTCTGATTAATTGATACCTTCGTCACAGGATGGAGAACGTTTGCTGTAGTGGATAAGGCCTACTGTGGATACCACTGATAAAAAAAACCGGCCTATTGCGTGGCGGACCACACACAAGGAAGGATTCCGTATCTGGGATGATTTATCCCAAGATCAAACTTAACATTGTTGTTGAAAAACGTGGTCTCTCATACATTCCAACTGGAGATGTAAGTTTGTACGCACAATATTGAGAGATTTGCCATGTTATTTTAAAACCATAGACTTCTTATAGATTTTCCTGTAATCTACTCGTTTAAGAATAGAACTATTTTCTGTATTTTTTTAAAATTTGTATGCTTATTAGTTTCGGGGATAAGGTAAAATTTTGAAAATAAAGGGTAAATTTTAATTTAATTTATGTTAAAATGATTACAAAAAAAATTGACACCCTCACAGTAAGTCCTTTCATTGGATATGTCACACGGTACAGATTACAAAACTTTTTTTTCAAAACAGTTTGCAAAAAAATATCTCCAATGCGACATTGGAGATATCTTTTTACAAACGGTTTTTTTATGTGTTTCTGTAAGCTAATAATTTGTCCTGTTCCAATTTTCAAACCATTTTTTGAGAAAATTTGAGAATTACGAGACATTCATGAATTTATGTTTTTGTTCATACAAAAAAATATTTCAATAAATAGCATTGAAAGTAATGAGTAAAACGTAAAGTCATAGAACAATATTGTATTGTAATAGTTATTAGGTTTCATTTGCGTATTTGTTTTTTTTTAAATAGACCAATTTTTATTTTTTTATTCGGAAGTCCTCTACGGTTTCATATCAGCGTACCGTGCGGCGTCGCGCTGCGTCACGCGGCTTCGCAAAGCGCAGCGCGCTCCGCTCTTGCACGTCTTCTGGCGAAGCAACGCTGCGTCGTGATGCGTCGCGCTACGCCGCGAGGCATCTCAAGGTGCAGCGCAGCTAGCGAGACGCCGCGGGACATTTTAGAATATCTCAATGAAATGTGTATCTTTTTGAGTAGTAAATAAAATTATACTACACTTGATAACTTTGTTTTTTTTCTTTGTCCATTTCACTGCATAGTAGATGTTAAAACTATAAACTTATTGTAAAATCTAACATTTTTTAATATTTTTTTTATAAACGGTTACATAGATGTTAGCTTAATTTTAGTAAAACACGTACTTAAACAAATGTATGTTTTATATAATAGGAGGTGTTATAAAATAGGTGTCACTTGCAATAAATGTCTATTTGAGTGATCGCTTTGATACCTAGACTTTCAGAAGAAGAAACTCTGTTCCTTCCTGCAATGTAAAATGGTAGACGTGTATCCTTATGAAACAAAAGTTTTATACCTTAAAAAACCAGTGTTTATGCTAGATTCTGTCGGCCGTAACCGTTCTCACTGATAACATTTTCGTAAATGTTAATTATTGAGTTGAATAATTAATTAAACTCGGAACTCTTTGCTGTTATATGAAATGCTGATCGAATAATTTAGAGTCAATTTAGATGTTATGTAAAAGTAGCAGCGACCGGACACTAACAAAATCTATTCACGATAATATTTTCGAGGACCCAATAGTTAAGCAAATAATTAAAATTGAAGTCTCCATTTGTAATGTCAAAATAACAGCTTTTTACTTAATGCTTATGAAAGTATATACGGTACATACAACAAAAACACAAATTTTAATATTTTTGTCTGTCAGTCTGTTTGTTCCTAATCTCCGCTAATCTCCGAGATGGCTGGACTGATTCTGATGGGACTTTCACTGGAAGATAGCTGATGTTATAAGGAGTAACTTAGGTTACTTTTGTTTTAGAAAAAAAAATTGTATTCCGCACAAAAAAAAAATTTAACCTATGAAATCTAATTTAAACATCTAAACAAATAAATAAAATTGAAGTGTCAGTTTGTCTAGGGTTCCAGGGTCTGTCTGTCTGTCTGTTCCTGCTAATCTCCGAAAACTTTCACAACCTACTTAAAAACTTTCACTGCCAGCTATACAAATAAATTAAATTATATTATAGAAAAAAAAACCACACGGACGAAGTTTATTGGATAAACTAGCTTTTACCCGTAATAGCTAGTCATCCAATAAACGACTAAATTACATTTTCTTGATAACGAGTCCGAGCACAAAAACTCCGAACTTAACAAAAAAAGTTCCGCTCAATTAAGGAATCAATCTCGTCAAAGTCAAAGTCAAACAATTTATTTCAATTAGGCACATAAAAGGCACTTATGAACGTCAAGTTTACAAAAAATAGAATTGATTCTAGTCGCCCCTTCCAAAAGGTAGTTTTCGTATGGAGAAGAATGGGCAAGAAACTCCACCGTTACTCTTTTAAAATGTTTTTACAATATTTTGCATACATTAATTATATAATTATATGTGAAGACGATGCATCTAGAATAAGATTACTATACCGCGATAGGTAAAAAAGAATGAAAAATAAAGCAATTACAGATAAATTAAATATGTGACAGATACATGGTGCTCACATATTCACTCACTTCACTTCCTCACTTTGTGCCAGTCAATCCTCGGATACTGCATAACCGTGTGGGGTGGAGCAGCAAAGACTTTTATTCTAAGAGCAGAGAGAGCTCAAAGAGCTGTACTTAAGGTGATGACCAGGAAACCGTTTAGATACCCCACAGCACAACTCTATTCTGACTGCAAAGTACTGACGGTACGTCAGCTGTTTGTTCTTCGATCTGCCCTCAGAGTACACGGCTGCCTACCCCTACCTGACCCAAGGAAGCGAACATATGTCCCCTCTGGTGTACAGCACAAAACCTCTTTTGCGAAACACCATTACTACGTGTTAAGTATTCACGTATATAAAATTATACAAAAGAAATTAAACATAATAAACTTAAATAAATTCAATATTAAATCTAAAATTACAGACTGGCTCATACAACAGGACTACAATAACACCGAATCTTTACTGGCATACATCGCTTAACAAATCACTATTAAATAGAAACACAAAACAACACACAAACTAACACACCCATACATAACAACAAACATTACACTCACGAACATAAACACACACACCTCTCTCCCATTTATAACCCCACTCTTTCTCCATCCATCCATGCTCAAATAAATCTTAATTTTAATTTAGTCTTAGTCAGCTAACTCACATTTTTGTCTTGTGGTAGATTAACATCGACACTCAAAAAGGTCCATCATTAATTTACAACTCAGCTCTGTCGAATCACTGTCTCCTAAGATACAGGCCATCCCTAGTTTAGGAGACGGGATTAATTTTTGTTGGTATAGACAATTAATTGTTTTTCTTTATATAATTTTTTCTCCCCTTGTGTCCATTGTTAGTTGAATAAGTCTTAGCATGTAACTAGTGTACAACCTGTGTCTATTTATATTTTTGGATCAATAAACTTTTATTATTATTATTATTATTATTATATTTACAAACATTGTAAAATTATACGATATTCCTAACATTTTAACAAGTAATACTAATAAGTCAGTGTGTGAGTTCAAGAAATCACAGAATGTAAAATCAGTGTTATAAAAAATAACAAATACATAATTAAATAAGCAACCAGTTTGATTTTGTCTAGACTCTAAATTGTCCTATGGAGCAGGACCAGCATGTTTCCAAGCATTCTTATCTTGGATATAATCCTCTAATTTGTAATATGCTTGTTTACAGAGTGTACTTTTAATATGAGTTTTAAATTTTCTTTCATTTAATTGTAATATATCACAAGGTATTTTATTGTAACATTTAACACAGTACCCCATAAAAGATGTATGGACTTTAGATAATCTGAAAAATGGTTGATCTATTTTATCTTTATTTCTAGTATTAAAATTATGTCTATCACTTATTTTATTAAAGATATGTAGATTTTTTCTTACATACATAATATTTTCATAAATGAATTGGCAAGGTACCGTCATAATATTAATCTTTTTAAATAGTTCCCTGAAAGATTCGCGACGATGTAGATTATAAATGGCTCTGACAGCTCTCTTTTGTAAAATAAAGATGGATTCAATGTCAGCAGCCCGACCCCACAGTAAAATGCCATACGACATAATACTGTGGAAGTAGCTAAAATAGACCAGACGCGCGGTTTCTACATCTGGGTAAAACCGCGAAAAATTGTACATTTGTAATTTTTTGCTTTTCCCGATTTTATTTATTTTATAACATCAACGTTATTAGATCAATGAGATATGTTGTATATTGTACTGAATGGTATCCTTGTGTTGTTTTAGATAATTCCACAAAATTTAAGCTATCTCTTACAAATTGTTTATTTTTCGCAATTTTTTCATTGGTACTCCTTTTAGTTCCATACAAAAACTATTTGTCCAACTACCACCCTTGTAACAAAAACTGCCATTGGTTACGAAATCAAATGGCTATCCCGTATTTTTAAGTTATTTTGAAGTTTTGTTATACATAACCAACGTTTTTATAAAAAGCTTTCAATAAATAACGTAACTAATATTTTTTTATTAATGTTTAAAAAAGTGTCCAAAATTTTACTGAGTGTGTAACATCATGAAAGTAACATCAATTACTGCTACACTATAAAAGTAATCAGGCCACTTCTAGTATTTTCTTGCGTGGCAGCACTATTGAGCATGATACCAACATTAAACAAATAAATGCTGTCATTATTTTTCGTGTAAAATGGTGGTAAGTGTCAGCAACGGATTTGTCCCAAAGAAAATTGTGTTTTAAAGTGTTGGATTACAAGGCAAGTATGCATATTCTGTATCACTATCATACGAGTTTATGTAGGTTTACTATTATACAAAAGAATAAAACTACTTCGCAGTCCTTGGCTATCCGCAATTTAAGTTTAATTTCAGTTTTAGTAAATGTCTCACGTCATTTTTGTAATGAATGTAACAGTGTGTAACAAAATATGTAACGTTACAGTCATGACCGATTGTTAAGCTGAGAATACACTAGTGATGACTAGTGCATTTTTTATTACTTCAAATATTACATGCTCATTTTATTTTTATTTTGTTAGACGCTATGTACCTATTATACTACTGAAAAACCTGTAGGTACTTAATTTTTTTTTTAAACATATAATTTAGAAAAAGTTTTAATATTTAACAGGTCAGCTGATTGATATGTTTTGTATTGTACCTACCTACAATGCGTTTTAAATAAGAAGATAACTGTCAATTGGTATCATCCAGTACGTAATGACAAAAAACTACGAAAATAGTGACGTCGCGATTATCTTCTCATTTATAACGTACCTGCGTTATAAAATATGCATTCACAAAAGTAAATTGTTTGAGTAAAGTGCGTCAGTTCATTTGTTAGGACATAATACATTAATAGTTTATTAACTGCTATCTATACTCCATTTGAAATAAGATTACCTAGACATTTAAATAAACCCTTTTTACAGTCCGTTCAACCGATTTTGATTTCTATTGCGTTGGTGCTATGACACTTTTTTGCTTTTAATTTCTTTATGCCTACGGAATAGAAGTCAGAATTAGTTTAACAGACTGTAAAAAACTTCATTTAAATGTCTAATCTTATTTCAAATGGAGTATAGAGAAATATTACGTAAGTACCAATGCAAAAAATCTCGGTTTATTTAGTTATCCAAAATGTCACAGATGGCGTTGACGAATGCCGAAAGGCAAAAACGATTTCGTGAGCGGGTGCGAAACCAAAATCCCTTGAAATACGAAGAACTCAAAAAGAAAAATGCAGAGAGGAATAAAAAGCGGAAGAAAATTAAAGAATGTTCCGAGGAAATTATAAAATTAAAAAGACAACAGTGGCGAGATAGTCAGAACCGCCACAGAACGAAGGCAAAAGATACGACATCAAACCATGAAAATGATATTACCACTGATAATGGTGCTGAAATTGATGCTGTAAGATTGGCAGAGAGAAAAATACTCGCGGAAAAAAAAAAGTATTATAGAAGATTGGATGTTCAAAAAAAATGCTATGACGAAAGGATAAAAACAATGGCGTTGGAAATTCAAAGGTTGAAGAAGAAATGTAGGCGTTTTATGCAGAAGAATAAACAATTGATTGGGGTTATAGATGAACTGAAATTAAAAACATCTGAACCACATTTCGTCATTCCAGATGAAAACGAAATGACACCGTTATCTAAGTCTAACAGTTTCACTGAAAATTCCGAGAGTAAAATTGGAGGAAATTTCAAAGATTATAAGACAGTAACAGAAGATGAAGAAAAAATTTGTACCTTATCAGCAAGTAAAAATAAATTCATTATCTTAGTTCTCCATTTATAGAAAGATTTTTACTGGTATTTTACGGGTAATTTTACGTATATTATTATATTAATAATATTTTTTATTATTTCTTTACAGGGGTAGAAGAAAATATTCAAGAAAGTACCGAAATAAAAATAAATAATGACACCAATGAAAAACAATATTATAATCATAATGATAGTGTAATTGTGAGATATTACGTTAGAAATAAGTGGAAATATTATGTAGGTTTCGTCGAAGAAATTGCTCAAAAGGAGAATGACACATTTTATGCTATAAGGTTTTTAAAAACGATTAATAAACCAAAACTTAAATTCATTGCGACTAGAAAAGTAGATCGTGATATTGTACCTGATATTTCTATAGTGAAAAAAGTTGAATTAGTGTTTGATTCAAAAGAGTATATTTTGAAAGATGATTGTGAGAACCAAATTAATTTTTAAGATTTTTTGTTTTAGTTTGCCTAATTTTCTATAGTGAAAAAAGTTGATGTAGTGTTTGATTCAATAAGAGTATAATAATATTATGAAAGATGATTGTGAGAACCAAATTTATTTTTAAGCGTTTTTGTTTTATTTTGCCTAATTTACCTTACTGAAAGGTTGTTTTAGTTATTACACTAAATTTTGCAATACAATTTTAATTACTAAACTTTGACTTTTACTTCTATACTGCAATGATGTGAGCTAAGCTTTATATTAGTCATGTACGTAACATTCAGTCATGTACGTAACGTGTGATACGATGTCATGAATGTAACTGTACAATTTTTCGCGGTTTTACCCATCTGTTAACTGTCGTATCTTTCTAACAGCATAAGCGGCCGAGCTTAGCCGCCCCGCAAGAATTGTTATATGAGGTCCCCATTGTAATTTCTCGTCTAGCGTGATTCCTAGGAAAACGGTTTGATTAATAAATTCTAGTTTTTCTCCATTCAATATGATGTCACATTCGCTACTTCTAACATTAGGTAATTTAAATCTAATGCATTTGGTTTTTTTTTTATTTAGTACCAAATTATTTACCGTAAACCAATCTTGGACTTGAAGAATAGAGCTGTTAACGTCGTCAAGATGTTAATGACGTCAATGATGATTATCTATTTATCTAGTCACCGTGTGTGCGCCGACGCAGAACTGATCCTCGGAAGTGGACCGTGATGATAATAGTGCATCCGCTTACTGACCCTCGACGGACGAGTAGGAAACTCTTCCTGATGTCGATAAAAGTAATAATGGCTTTCCTTGATCCTACTTACGACTGTAGGTATTTAAAGACTGAGAATGGTACTTGTCGTCCATAAGTACCTCCCTAGCCAAAGATCATATCATAACATAATATCCCGCCTGTAAAATCCGAAATTTAAATGGAAAAACTGGAACCCGACAAGGTTTTTTTTTTTTTTGTGAAAACAGTAGTATACTAAAAATATACAAAGTATTTAAACATTATGACTTAACAAATATACTACCCACTACATTTTCCACAGATTACTACTTACACTAAGACAAACTGATTAGCAAACGTTGATTGTAGTCTGGGTACGTAGAATCATTAGAAGCTACTGTTGATCCTTCAACATTTTGATGATGTCAGTTCTAAAGGTATTTCTGCTTACAAATAATATATCAATTGCACAAAATAGCTGCAGTATGTGTCGACTAAACGGCGTAGCGGTGAGCGCACACCAGCATTAGATCTGCAAGAACTAGTAGCGAATAGGTGCCTGGTGCGCACCTCTCGCCCCTGTACTGGTCGAGGAACCAGGTAACACAAACTGTTGTCCAAGTCGGGGCAATCAAATTTGTTTCGGCATACACTGTATAGAGTCACTGTCTCAAACAGCGTGCGCCTTGACTGTACTGTAAGGACACCATAATTTTTGAGAATGGACTGATAAGAATGTTTTTTTTCCGAAAACATCTATACCTACCCCATGGCTCGAAGGTACCTACGCTGAATTAATTCTATAATTTCACAATATTCTATATTTGCATAATAGGGATTCCAGATAGGTACTGCGTATTCCAATTGTGGTCTAACTATGGACTTGTACAAGTGCAAGAAACTGAAGGGTCGATAGAACTCTCTAAATGCTCTCATCACAAAGCCATACATCTGGTATGCTTTATTAACTATACGGTCAACATGACTATCCAGATGAAGTCGCAATCGAACCCATAGGACATCACGCTCAGCAGGGCTTGCGGCCACTAGACCGACGGTATTGTCAGGACAAGATTGCAAAGTTTTGAATTAAGCAATAGGTATTAATTTTGAACGACTGTCTATTAATGTGATGAACTTGTGGCCGCAAACGCAATTGCTGAAATCCTGGATTCGAATCCCAGGTCCAGCAGTCCGGCTTGCGGACGATGAGCGATGGGTAGCTCGCCGTCCGATAAGGAGCAGGCCCGGGGCGAAGGCGCGTTGTGTTCCACGCGCGCCTCCACGAGATGTCAGCACCAACTGAAGGGGTCCGTTAGGGCCAATGCCTGCCAGGGTTGCGAGTTTGTCCGAAAGGGATATCGCGGCCCCGGCACACAGTCAACGGAAGGAACACGGGTGGGGTTTTAGTCAGTAAAAGTCTGACACGCCCTCCCGCTCCGCCCAGAGCAGGAGAAGTTATTTGATAATTTACCAACCTCAAAAAAAAAAGGTCCGGTAAAGTAAAATGATTGGTTTCTTCCATTTGAAAATTCTCTGTAGCAGCCGGAAATCTGAGTTTTGTGCATAATTAATTACAGAATAGGTGAACCTTAATCGATATCCAACCTTGATAAAACTTCTAACACAGTGCGATGTTTTGCACATCATCATTACAAAAATCATAAGATTCAAACCAAAACACAATTCACCTAAGTCACCTGATCGTCATTCTGTTAATATTAAATTTCCAAAACATGTTTTGGTTAAGCTTTTTATAGCCATTTATAAAAAATGTATACCTTTCCTTGTCCGATGCAGGTGCAGCGCCGCCAGAACTAATTAATATTCCTCTAGAGTGCGTCAAACATTGTCACAGTCATCTTACGAGTAAATAGAATATGGCACACTAATTAACCTTGTTATCAATACTTCCGCTCTATAGAATCTCTCTTCCTTCCTATGTAAACTAAAAATCTGAATAAATTCGGCAATGACATAGGACTCCCATAAAACTTGTAACTTCACTGGAAGAAGTCCCTGGCTCCTGAAATATAAGTAGGTAGTCTAACCTAGCTCCGAGGCAGGGTTTCGAATTTTTGTAAGCCAGTTTATGCCAATAAAGAATTTAGCTCCGTACTTTAAATTTAGTAGTTAGGTAGAGTACAAAAAATTACCTAATTTATATTATCGCACAGAACCGGTTGAAGGGGCGGTACTTGGGGAAGGCCTATCTACCCTACCTATGCTCAGCAGTGGAGTGGTCTTTCGGCTGAAATGATGATGATGAAGTATTATCGCAGTTGTTATTATGTGAGAGTAAGAAGTAAAGTAAGATATTGTGTCCTATTTCATTTAAAACGTTTTAGTAATGTCACATTCTATTGGTCCCTGCCGATATGTCTTGAGCGCAAACCTTAGTGCAGAGACCATTAAAAACCTAGCATGTATAAAACAAAATTTAATTGGCAACTGATTTTATGGCGGTATCAGCAGACAGGAAGATACTGTATCCTAATAAGTATAACGTCATACCCTAACGACACATGTGGTGAGGCCTATCTTTATATTGTCAACTGTTTCGGCAATTTTCATAAAACAAACACACAACTAGGTATATGTTATTACAGGCTACATGGATTGTAACAATCCAAGGTGATCCAGGTCCGAATAAGCTCCCGCAGCTGATAACTACCATTCGACGGTTATCATAGCATTGTCCGAAATATTGCGTACAAGTGTAAGATAAATAATTAAAAATCTACGTATATTAACGTTATCGTAATTTGGATCCCTAGATAGGATGGTATTTCTAAATCAATGATAAGTAAAAAATTTAATATACAGCAATTTGAACTGGTAAAACAACAAGTGAAACAAATAGTAGGTACCTACGAGGAATAACTAGAACATACATAGGAACAGACATATTTGCCTCACGATATTGGTTGGTTTCAGGCACTTGACATAAAATCTGCCTTCATGCACGACTTTCAGTATATTCGAACAATTCGAAGAGAAACGGGTAATCTGAAAAGCGAGATGTAGGGCCGGAAATTCTTACTACTGTCTCCTTCCTCTTGGAGGAATTAATTTATAAGTTAGATTACGTTGCTTTGCAAATTGCTACCCTTGCTTACAGCCCTTATGTACTCATCTGTGTAGCCTTTATAACTCCTAAAAGCTAGACAAAGTAAGTCCTACCTGTATGGAACTTCTCCAGCAGCAAAGATGTACTGGCTGTTATAGACAGCACTCATCAGGATCACCACCAGAATGAAGCAGTAGTTCCGGATCTGATAGCGGCCGAACTGGCCCAGTTCCAGGAGAACGGCGTCCAAGTCCACAGCAACCGCCATGGTGAAGGTACACGAGGGTTCACGATTATTCACGAGGGCGCACTACTCTCGAGTCACTCAACGACACTCGTCCGTCACTGCTACCAACCGTGTGGCGCGCGCGCCGGCAATTATCTCGCGTCGGTGCCGCGGTGCTCTTACGCAGCCAGACGCAGGTATCACCTAAGTCGCAGTCGCTGCACTCATATCGGTGCGACTATCAACAGAACACATTATCAAGCAATCGAATATACTTAATCTCCTGTCGAAACGTAATGGTCAAACGTGAAATAAGTGGAGATTATAGAAATCCTTGGTTCCTTATCATTAGTCATTTATATGAGAGTTGACAGATTACGGTATCAATGATATAAGGCAGTGATAACGACCGGACCTCTAATAGCAGGAGGGACACGTGCTTCTCACCGGGAGAAATAATAAAAACAAACCTGTTACTATGAATGATGTCAGCAGATGCAGGTAATGTACCTATACATTTCAAGGTCACGATTATTTTGATTTATTTACATACAAATGTAAATAAATGTGACGTTATTGGTTTATTAGTAATTACGAAGCGTTCATTGAACAGAAGTTACAGGACACTTGACACAAAACAGCTAAAAGTCCCTTAACAGGTAAGCTTATCTATAAACATAATGCCTGTCCTAACATCACTGCTAAAATATAGTTTAGGTAACTACGTAGACTCTTAAAAACGATTATTGAGTAAGTAATGACATATAATGCAAGTAACTAGTTACAGCAACAGCAGCAGCAGTTTCAGTCAACAGTTGCAGCAGTAACTAGGTAAGTAGTTACAGCAGTAGCAATCAGACAAACAGTCAACAATCCAATCAGCCTAGTCTTTTCCCAACTATGTTGGAGTCGACTTCCAGCCGGATGCAGCTGAATACTAGTATTTTACATGGAGCGACTGCCTATCTGACCTCCACAACCCAGTAACTGGGTAATACGATACCCCTGGGTAAAACTGGTTGTCAGACTTTCGGGCTTCTGACGATCCGTAACGACTGTCAAAGATCAATGAATGACAGCCGAGAGCAATAGCTTAACGTACTTTCCGAGGCACGAAGGAGTCTCGGTATGTAAAGATTGTCACCCATCCACAGACCAACCCCGGCAAGCGTAGCTTAACTTGATGGATCGACCTGTGCGGCTGTTATTACCCACGAGCTCCTCAAACAAACAGTAATTATGGAGTAAAATCTTTAATACATTATCTATACATTTTCTATATCCATACAAATAAATAAAATTTGAATGTATGTTTGTAATTTAAAAACAACAGCTTTTTACTAAATGCATATGAAAGTATATACCTCGTATTATAAAAAAAAAAATTGTCTGTCTGTCTGACTGTTTGTTCCGGCTAATCTCCGAATCGGCTGGATCGATTTTGAAGGGACTTTCACTGGCTGATAGCTAATGTTATAAGGAGTAACATAGGGTTTTATTTTAGAAAAATAAGTAGGATCCAAGCGGGCGAAGCCGCGAGCAACAGCTATATATAGAAAATAAATTCACAATGATCGGTGGAACGAACAAGTTCAGAAACGATGTAAAAAACGCTGCGAATGGCTGATCACCAACAGTGCTAGGTCCTATTCTACTAAACGTGTACATTACTGCTGTCTTAAAAATCCATACTATTAGGACGTTGAGCTTGGTCTGAGTCGTCGCTCGACCAGTTAGGCCCAAAGAGGTGGCGCGTAGTGTTCCATGCGCCCTGTATGGCGATCCCACGAACCTGCGGTCATGGGATCGGCCGCACTTGGTAATGGAGCCCGCTAACAATGGCGGGCTAATACCGTTTGGTCTGTGAGAGCTTGGACTTGGTAGAGGGGCGTCTTATTCACTAACATCGATCTTTACATTAACGCGTGTTAACTGTAGGATTGACTATGAGGTTGGTGGTCTGTCTGGTGCGGGCCGCCAAGTGCATTTGTTCAGCCTGCGCGATAGTGTCGGGCAGTTTCATGTGCAGCGTCTCCGGCGTGAACAGCATACGCATCCCCGCGCAGCCGGCCATTGTGCCGAACAGCAGGTACGGCAGCGACTTCATGTACACCATCTGTTTCAGCAACACATTTTTACATCATCGTCAATAGTTAGCTGAGTGCCATCCACTGCTGAGCATAGGCCTCCCACAAGCATCGCCACAACGATCTGTGTTGGGCCTCTCGCGACCTTCGTTACGTCATTGGGCTATTTCCAATTTCATTGCAATCACAGCACCTGTACCAAACTAACGGTCAAGTTTCCTCGTTCACCCATGAGTTTGTCGCACTGTGGTCTGCCAGACACAGTTTCTCAATGATTCTTTGTTTGTCCCACAATTTGTTTGCCCCATACGGGTTCCTATACTATTCATCCGATGGCGATTAAACATGGGTAAGTAAGTTGTATCTTTAATCTTAATATTTAACCGACTTCCAAAAAGGAGGAGGTTCTATGTTTGTGTATATGTTTTTTTTTAATGTATTTTCATCAATTATGGACCGATTTTGAAAATATTTTTCTCAGTTTGTAGAAGAAGTTTGCGCGGCTTGAAGCTTTAGCTTCAATAATACGTAGTTTTCGCACTTAATCTACGAGTATGTGGATGTTTTTTTTTACTACTGTACTGATTTTTTTTGGACATCGGTTGTTTTTTTTGTATAAAGTTTTTATTTTGAATGTTTTGTTTTTATACTCACATTTAAAAGGAACAATAATAATGTACTCAGGATTATTTAATATAGGAGTTTCTTGCCCGTTCTTCTCCAAGGAGGTTTTGGAACAGGCCTTCAATTCTCTCACTAACTGAGCGATTCACAATTCTAAAGTTTCTGTGAATGTTTTAAATAAAATATATACTTTGGAGTTGTACGCACGCTCGCAAAGTTTGTTTAACCCACCTCGCGAGCGAAACCGCGGGCAAATGCTAGTGATTAATAAATGATGAAGGTATAATAGACCGACCGACCAACAGAGGCGTCTGCGGCGCGGTCATGGAGCCGACGCGCCCTATCATGGAGCACAACCCCATCAGCATGTGGCGCCCCTGCGTCGGGAACAGCTCGATGGTGTAGATGTAGATGCCGCAGAAGATCAGGCTGATCATCATCTTGCCCAACAGCGTCAACGTGATGATCACAGTTGCTGTAATATTAATGCTCTTGTCAAACAATCATTATAGAACGCCAACTTTGGACCACGTAGTTCGCTATGTCCATAAATGTACATACAAATTAAGAATATAAAATACGTTATTTTTTAGGGTTCCGTATCTCAAAAGGAAAAAATTAAACCTATGGCCGTGATCCTATAAGATCACTCTTGTATCTGTCTGTCTGGCTAGCTGTCCGGCGGCTGTAGCTCTAGCTGTCTGCTGAACCAATTAAAATTTAGTATACATATGATTGTTTGTGACCCAATAACGAACGTGTAACGTATATAAATGAATTTTGAATATGGGGATCACTTCTCGGGGGCAAATTAGAAAATGTAAACAAAAAGTTTTGCAAACTGTACCATGTGACATATCAAATGAAAGTAGGGTTTGTGGCGATCGCCCGGAGGACACGGTGGAGCATACGGTGGAGGTCTGCCCGGCTTGGGCGGAGCACCGCCGTGTCCTCACGGAGGCGATCGGCGGCGGCGATCTCTCGCGTCCGGCCCTGGTTCAGGCCATGGTTCGGAGCGAGAGTGCATGGGAGGCCGTCACCTCCTTCTGCGAAGCAGTTATGCTCGCGAAGGAGGAGGCGGAGCGCGCGAGGGAGATGCAAGCTGCACGCCCTCGCGGCCCTAGTCGCCGCAGGAGACGCCCCGGGCGTCGGGAGTCCAGAGCCGACTTCCGGCCACCGTAGGCGCGGGCTTGCGGACGGTGAGCAATGGGCAGCTCGCCGTCCGATAAGGACCAGGCCCGTGTCGACGGCGCGTTGTGTTCCACGCGCGCCTCAAAGAGATGTCAGCACCAACCGACGGGGTCGAAAGACCAATGCCTGCTGGGGTTGCGGGTTTGTCCGAAAGGGATAACGCGGCCCCGGCACACAGGCAACGGAAGGAACACGGGTGGGTTTTAGTCAGTAAAAGTCTGACACACCCTCTCGCTCTGCCCAGAGCGGGAGTAGTCATTTGATGATTTCCCACCCTCAAAAAAAAAAAAAAAAAAAAAAAAAAAAAGGGTTTGTGGCGAGGATTTCAAATACATATTTTTTATAATTTTTAAATAAGTACCTTTAAAGATATTTAAGAAAATTGATGAAAATTTACCATCCTCCCACATAAATGAGCCAAATTTTTTGAAAAATATGCTGAGAATGGTTCTTAACTAATAGATTACAGGAAAACTTATAAAAAGTCTAAGGCCTTAAAATCACATGGCAAATCTCAATATTGTGTGTTCTCCCATACATTTGCAGTTGAAATGTATGGGAGAACATGTGATAAAAATGTTGTTTGTTCTTTAGATAAATTCATCCCAAGTACGGAACCGTTCATTGTGCGTGGTCCGACACGTACTTGAACGGCTTTTTAATTTTTTTATTAACCTAAACTGCTGGGAAAAGACCTCCCGAAGTGGTCCCAGGAACTCTTTTCCTCCTTTGATTATTGTGAAAAATATTAAAAGTATATAATACATCATTCTCCTGCACTTATCTCAGTTTATTTAGAGTCGGCGCAAAGTGTCCCTTTCTTCCACACTTCTCTATGAGTCTCGGTAGTCATTCCCTTTCGATTAAAAGTATATTATACAAACCTATTTATAAATATCAATAAAGGGTCAGACAACCCTAGGAAACATCATCCATTATTATAGTAAGTACTATACTCCGTTGGTTTAGGTAGGTAGATAAATAAAGGTAAACAAAAAGAACCACGTGTCGAGAGACCGGTCAAATAACCGACTAAGGCCCGAGTTCACCAACTACAACGTAATCATTGGTTACGTAACCTTTCTGTTAGAATTAAACAGTTGTTTAAACAAACCGCGTTTTTTTCGTGTTCACCATTTATTTCTAACCAACGGTTAAATAACCAAGCATTTTTGAATGAGTGAGTCGAAAATGACCGAATGATCGAATGGTTTATCAATATTTTGTGAATGTAGAATGTCAACGTCAATCAATTTTCATTGTCTAACTCACTGAGGACATTTTTAAATAGGTTATAGACGTCACTCGAGTCATTTTGCGGGATATAGGTATGGCGTATGGCGCCATCTGGTGCTTTGTGCAGGGTACTTTGGCACTAGATGTTTTTTTTTTTTAATGTTGCGCTTAAAAATTGAATAAAACGAAGTAGTTATTACAAAGATCTGTTTTTATTTTTTAAATCTTTTCGTACAGTATCTATGTGCTAATTAAATTTTTAAATTTCATAATTGCGCCGTGTTTTGAATATACGGGGAATTCTTTCTGTACCTTCAAAATCAGAGCCTTGCATTTTTTTTTTGTAACTAAATACAAATATTTTTTATTTGAGGTAGGTTGGGTACAGGTGTTGTAATTATTAAAGAACGCTATGTCTAGCCGAAATCGGCGTACAAATATTATTTTGGTACAAACATGCTGATTATAATAAATTATCAAACAATTATCACTCATTATTAAACAATTCTAATTAAAATTTTCGACACAATAAAAACATTCCAATAAAATTTAATAATAATAAATTCTAGTATGAATTGTCAAATCAATAAATTATAATAATAAAAAAAGGTTAATGTGTCAGTAAGGTATTTGTTCATCTAAAAAAGTGATGCACGATGCAAAACTTCACATCTGGAAGCATAAACCAATGGTTAAACCGAGTTGGCTACCTCGTTTAAGATAACCGTCCGATTACTGTACTTAATCAATTGTTAGTGCTTGGTGAACAGTAAAATATTGTTAAACAGCCATTTATGGTTAAAACAGATGTTTAAAATTTAAGCATCTGTTGGTGAACTCGGGTCTAAACGTAATACATTTCACTTCAGTAACATGCTACGTCACAGTTGTACTGTTCAATTTAGCAACGTTATAATTCGTTGACGTTTAGGGAACCTGTCTTTTGGGCTCTTTACAATGCACAGATTACAAAATACTATTTATATTATTATTAAAAAAATGTGCTCGTGCATTTACATCTACGAAAATTTGTATAAATGATAAGCTTAACATACCTCCATTAATAAAAGATGAAATTATCGTAAACATCGAAAAAAAATATTGTTTATTTCAACATTTAAATTACAATAAAATATAAGGTATTTTGAAACAAGAAAGTTTCATGTATAAAAACCCTTTTTACGATTTGTTTACCTTTATTTAATTAATAAAACTAATGGAGTATAGCTAAACGCCCGCCGTCGCCTGCCATAAAGACCGTCTTTTCATAATGCATACGACCTACGTCGCGTCGTAGCTTAGTCCGAATCGTCTGAGACGTCATGTGCGCTGGATTGCTACATTGTATTGTATTTTCTGTACTTGTATTTTTCCGCTTTTATGAACTACGCGTGTTTTTATTTGTGTTTTACTGTCACTTACTTACGGTTGTCGACAGCAGGTAGTACTAGGAGCGATAATCCACAGACAAAAAAACTTGTCATGATTGAACTCTTCCTTCCAAATCGGTCAAGCGTGAGGTAGCAAAGCAAAGCGCCGGGTATCTCCACGAGTGCCGTCATCACAAAGTTAACGTACTTATTGCCGACCAGCGATACTGCGTTTATGGTCAGTCCATAGTAGATCATCGTCACCGATATCCACCAGAAAGAAACCACAACCATCCGGAACATGATGGTCCTAGACCGCAACACTTGAAAAAGCATAGAATCTTCCTTGGGGTTTGGTTCGGGAAAAAGTCTTTCTCTATTACTAAATAACGGCTTTTTAGGTGGTGATGGATTTAACAAGTTCATTGTATTGGGTAAAAGTGTCACCCTATTGATCCTTGCAATTTTAAGAATTATCCTCACTGCTTCATCCCTCTTTCCTTTGGCTATGAGCCAGCGCACACTCTCTTCAACAAAGACGCAATAGAAAATAAAGAGCAAGGATGGAGCGAAGATGACAAACGTGTAGGTCCTCCAGTAAGGCATGGCCCAGGAGGACACGGCGGCCACCACCTGCCCCGTCGCGAATGTGCAGTGGATTATGTTGCCGCCCATCACTCTCTTGTTAAGGCCTACTATCTCGAGGCCTGAAATAAAGAATATTGAGAATCAAGAAAACTCATCATTCATTCTAGACACTTAAGAAAAAGGAGGATTATAATACTGTACCTATAATAAATGCGGTGCTGTAAGTGCCATTACCAACGAGCGCCTCAATGAATTCAAGCAGCAAGTACACTAAGTAGTGGCTACAGAAGGCTCGCAGCATACCGACGATTGCCGGCGCCACAGCCGTGCCGATCAGTGCAAAGCGTCGACCGAACCTGGCGCGATGGATTAAATCTGATGATTTATATTTCTGATTTTCCAGAGTCTATCCGATAGCTAACCTAGTCTTACGGGACGGGATCGGGCGCCGCCAGTTAAGATTGGTCATCTCTTTACCGCCAGGGGTTATCTTTAATCTTTCTACCCTATTCTTTTATTTTATAATTGTTTTTTTATAAATTGTGCTCACTTATAGAAGCAATAAGAATAATGGATCCAGGATTATATTATAACCTGATTAAAGAGTGTTCATGGAGTTTCTGGCCCGTTCTTCTCCATAGAGATCATGTTTTGGAACGTGCAACAGCAGCTTCAACTTTCTGACTAACTGACCGACTTCTTAACAATTCAAAAGTGCCTATAAATGGTTTAATTAAAATAAATGCATTGAGTTTGCATCATAAATAGCGTATAACGTCCCACTGCTGGGACGCAGGCCTTCTTTCTGTCAAAGGGAGTGGGTGATCCACCACGTGGAGTTGAATTGAGTTTACCTACATTTGCTTTATTATTTGTCTCCGTGAAAATATAACTACGTAAAGAAAAGCTTTCATAAACTCACGCATCTGAGACGGTGGCGGTGGAGGGTATCGCCATGAACACGCCGACATTGTGGATGGTGCCCACCAGCGTGCGCTTCCACTCCTGACACGCCAGGTCGAACTGAAATGTTGTCAAACAGCTATGATACTGTCCACGCTAACTGAAAAACAACATGGTATAAATTATGCCTACATACACTCCGAGGAGCCCACTGCTCTGTCAACATTCTCCTGTCCTTATTCCAATTTATTCGTGGTCTTCAAAAAAAGGAAAGGTTATCAATTCGACATGTAGGTATGTATGTAATATTATTGGAACTGCAAGATATTCACATATGATAATCTGTTAGGGCTTCCAAACAAATATACAAAATTGTGTAGGTGTATGTATGTTTGTCCACGCAGTCCACGAAACTATTTATCAGATTGTGACCGTTGTTTTCTTTATTGGCTTACATTTACTTCAACTTGGGTAAATTTCATCAAAATCGGTTCAGTCGTTTTCAAGATATGGACTAATGCGTGTAAGTGCAACGGCCTGGCTTATTGATACGAGCTACGGGTGTGGTGTCATAGGGAAACATCTCAAAACCTTGGTCAAATTCTAGCGCGTGTTAGAAAAAAAAAACCGGCCAAGAGCGTGTCGGACCACGCAATGAAGGTTTCCGTAGTTCGGATGTTTTTATCGCAATAACAAACTTAACTTAGTAGTTGCGAGTCATGTTCACGATCAATTCTCCAACCGCAAATGTAAGTTTGTAATCGCAAAAAAATTTGGTTGTTTCAAAGTGTTGTTGGGATCTAACTCATCTATAGCAAGGCCATCAAGCGATTTAACCCTACTAGCAACATAAGCTTGACCCTTTGCAAATAATCGTTTGCCAGGACAATGACTAATATAGTCTATATCCCTGTTGCTAACACAGTGGCATACATCGTTAGGCAATCAATTTAGCTGCAGGCAAGGTTCGTTAGGTACCAGCACAGAATGCATCACTTGGTTAGGTAACCTGTGAATTCTGGTGTTAATAACCAGAGAAACGTGGCAGATCCGGTTAAGCCGTTTACGAAAACATCTTCATTTTAACGAAAGCATTATTTCAAAACACAGCCATACTTATTTTGGGCACGTCACAATTGTGGCCATAAGTCCCCTCTTTGAGGAGTGGCTAGAGAGGCGCCACGGCGTCCTCACCTTCAGCCCTCACCGGACACGGCTGTTTCGGGAGGTTCCTGTTCCGTATAAGGCGGGAGAGAACGCCCGGGTGTCACCACTGTGTGGATCGCCGTCGTCGCCGTCGTCGTCATCGCCGTCGTTCCACGTCACCTTAATACGTTTAGCTTGTAACGTTACTGTGATTGGAGATATTGGCACATAACTATCTGCATCTGTTAATTGCTCACTGATTGAAGCGTCATCGCATAGAATTAGCACTGCATCAGGCAACTCTCCTCCTTCTAGTTGATCACACCTTAGTGCAGGCCATCGGAATCCTTTTACAACACCCATGCTGCCATTGACCAAGCCGTCAGACACTGAAGCATTTCTTCTCAGCATCACGTGCCTCTTAGCATTCTCATCTCAGCTACATGCAATTGCCTTTTATTCATCCCTTTTGTAGCCTTATATTCTGATCCATACAAGACAGCAGGACTAACCATTGTTTCTTAAATCTTCCCCTTAACTTTAATGGGAATGCGGTAGTCGCAGATTATTTCTGTGACCTGCCACCATTTCATCGATCCAGTTTTAATTCTGTGCTTAAGAGTCCGCTCTACTTCACCATAGCTTTGCACGAAAGAACCGAGATACCGAAAGTCGGCCGGGAGAAAGATCCCAGATCCATCTTCACCGACCGTCGGCAAACAACATACACCAGAGCCCCTCTTCCTGGATGTTCGACGTCAGAGCGTCCATATTCAACAGGAAGAGGAGTATACATAGCTCGAATAAACTCTACATACTTCCCGGAAAAACCTTTCTTTTTCAAGGCCCTCCACAACACATCTCGAGGTACCCTATCATACGCCATGTGCAAGTTCTTGTGTGCACGTCTAGCCTTTCCATTGTTCATACTTTGAATTGGCCTTTATTATTTAGTCCATGCTAATTTCCCTCACCATTTCAGTCATTCTCTTCGTTCATTAGCTTCTCAAAATAAACCTTCCATCGTTCTTTCATTTCGTCATCTTTGGGGTCACCGCGGATACCGGCAAGGTTCTATACCTTGCAGGTGTCATCTTTCATACACTTATCCAGGCAAGGAGGAATTTACGTTCAAGTGTTATTATAGAGTCCAAATATCTTTCTTTTTTTTTAAGTTCGACTTGGTTAACCATTTTTTTTTTGTTTTTTGTTTGTATTTGAAGTAGAAACAGCTCTGTATCACTAACGACCGTATATTCCTCCTTTTCGATCAAAATTTTTGTATCTTGAATAAAATTAATGATATGAAGATGATTATTTTGTTTGAAAGATTATGAAAAAGCCGTGTAAAAATTAAGATATCTTAAAAAAATTGAAACTTGGTACTCATTTGAATTTCAGTGAACCAAACACGGACGTATAACCTAATAATTGAATGGATTGGATACGGAGGCAAATAAGACAATTTTTTTTTTAAGTTTTGCAAACTGCCCCGTGTGACATGTCAAATCAAAGAGTGCTGTGCGGGTTTCAAACAATTTTTTTAATAATTTAAAAATGAATAGTTTTATAGTTATTTAGGAAAATAGATGTAAATTGACCATTCCCCTCATCTCCGAAACTGCTGAGCCTAAAAGTTTTACTAAAACTATATTCTGTATTTTAGATAGAATATTTAGTTATAATAGAACTATTTTCTGTATTTTCTTATAGATTACAGGAAAACCTCTGAGAAGTCTATAATTTTAAAATAACATGGCAAATCTCTCAATATTCTTGGTACATTAGCAGTTGGAATGTATATGGGAAACCATGTTTTTTAACTACAATGTTAAGTTTGTTCTTGGGATAAATTCGTCCCAAATAAGGAACCCTTAGTTGTGCGTGGTCCGACACGCACTTGGACGGTTTTTTTTTATAACGCCACTATTTCAACCAGCCTGTATGTTCGTCTGAATGTACATATTTTATATGTATGTTCATCGATATTTTCGTCAATTGTGGACCGATTTTGTTTTTTTTTATTTCGGTGGAGGAAGCTTGCGCGGTGTTCCCATACAAATTGTATTAACTTTGTTTGGGTAGTTTTTGAGTTAGCTTTGAGAATACGTATGTATTTAATGCACTTTGCGTATCTTGATGATGTTATAATACTTCCTGTCTCTGTTGTTCACACAGAAACAGACAGATGATGATTTAGTTATTTCAGACAACGCACATTCACCTCTGGAACAATGGTGTAGCTATTCTCGTAGATCCAGGAGTAGCAGCGTGTGCTCTGGTTGGAGAAACTGGCTGGCTCGCATTTATCGCCAATCGCAACTCGTCGATGGCAGTTGTACCCCGTCGATGGTAATGCAAAATGCCCCCAACCATTCGTACTAAACTTTTCTGGAGACGACTCACATTGTGGCACTCTGCATCTAAACAAGAGGGTGGAGAATCAGCAGGGAGCAGTTAATTGGAGCAGTGCCAGCTGGTGACTATATGGACATGGCTAAACAATTATTAGGTACTAGCTTTTGCCAGCGGCTTCGCCCGCGTGCATATCGGAAATTATCCCACAGGAACGTATTACCGGGACAAAAAGTATCGTATGTCCTAATCCAGGTCATTGTCTACCCGTGTACCAAATTTCATCCAAAACCTTTTAGCCGTTTTAGCGTGAAAGCTTAACAAACAAACGCCCTTTCGTATGAGTCATCTAATATCAAAGGCGGCAATATCCACTCTTGGTTGAAATTAAACCATAACTGTAATTTTATTAATCTGTGAACGTAGTTTGTATAGAGAAATTTACTGGACATCCAGATACGCCAATATCCCATAAAAAACACCCTAATAATATGGCATTGTCCTTTGCCATTCAAATCAAAACTGGCAACATCCATGTCGACCAATCAGAGCGCAATATCAACATGTGAGATACTATAAGACCTCTTTTAAACATGGCGAACAATTTTAACAAACATGGCTTTCTCCACTGCCGTTTAACTGAAATCCGGCAATAACCACATTGTCTCTATCAGAACCGGCAATCTCCAACGGTTATATGAAAATTTCTAGTTTATTTGATGATAAATGTTTAAGGAAACTATTTCAAAGTGTTTAGAATGTTATTATTATATTCTATATTTAGACTACAAGCAGTAAGAGCATTTCTCATGATTTCTCTAATTTGTCATTTTATACAAAATCTACCAGTGTGGATATTGCCGCCTTTGGTATTATCTGACTCGTATTTATAATATTACTAGCTTTTGCCCGCGGCTTCGCCCACGTGGGGACGGCAATTATCCCACGGGAATGTACTACCGGGATAAAAATATACTATGTGTTAATCCAAGCTATAAACTATACAGGATGGCAGGGACATCGACGACAAAAAATCTGCTGTTCCATACATTTTGACCGCGTAGGTATTGCACTTTTCTATGAAACAGCAGATTTTTTTTTTAATAACCGTCGAAATATTTCAGCGCGGAGTTGTTCAGAATGATGTACTGAATCCATGGTAACAGGCTTCGCGTCGATGTCCCTGCCACCCTGTATGTGTGACAAATTTCATTCAAAACCGTTTAGCCGTTTCTGTGTGATTGAGTAACAAACATCCAAACATACAAACTTTCACATTTATAATAGTTGGAAGTTAGGATTCCTGAAAACATTCAACGGCATCGCGGAAGACCCAGGTATCAATAGCGGGACAAACTCGCCGCTTATTGAGAGGGAGGAGGGGTTGGTCCTTATTCGCTCACGATTGATTTCAGTGGATAGGGAGGCCTTTGCTCTGCAGTGGGACAATACAGGCTAATTATTTTTATTTATATCTCCTAGAAGTACCGATACCGAAATGCTCGGCTGCGGCATGTTTCTGTGCCACAGTAACTAAATAGACAAGCGTACTTTGCAATTGTAAAATATAATAGGCTTCTAGAATGATCTGGTCATGCTTTTATGCTGACACTCACCTGTATTCGACACTTCCAGCATTAAATATATACTGGCAGTTGTACACACTGGTGAATAAGATGGCAATTCCCAAGTAGAAGTAAACGAATTTCTGGTAGCGGCCGAACTGGCCCAACTCGACCAGTATGGCATCTAGGTCTATCGGGGCCGCGGCGTCCTTGGGCTTGGAAATTCAAATTCAAATAATTTATTTTCTCTTCACAAACGATGAATTATTTAAAACCATTGATGTAAATCAAAGATACGCCTTCAGCATCAAAAAATGACCGCATTTGTGCTTAAGTTGTCATCTGTCACACAATGACGTAGAGAATTGTCGCTGTACCGTCAGCATACTCGTTTTAAAAAGGGTACTTAATTTTAAAACGAGGTTGTTTTGAAATAATAAAATGTTTGTCTTTATCAATGATATTATAATTGAATTGAATTTGAAAGCAGAAGCGGTAGAGTTTATTAACAGGCTGATAAAAAAAATCAATAAAAATATTTAATGGATCTTTGCCACACCCTCGCGACATAGGAAAATGGTACGATAACAGTTCGGGTCGTCTTGGCTTTAATAAGGAAGCGATAGAGGTTTTAGAAAAAAAAAAAAAATGTGATCCGCGAATATTCTGCACGTTAATTGCTGACGAGATGACTCTTCGCCACCAAACTACGTGGACTGGAAAGAAGACTGCAGGCGTCGTAAATTTCGGTGCTGGCTCGGCAAAATCGTGCGAAATAGCGACTCAGGCGTATGTATTAATATTAGTATGCATGAACGAAAGCTGGAAAATCCCAGTGGCATATTTTTAGGTAACGGACTATCAGCTGAAACTCGGGCAAATTTATTGAAAACATGTTTGAGTGAATGCTACCATGTGGGGGTTGATATTGTTGCCATAACTTTTGATGGCTGTGCGGCTAACATAACTGCAGCCAATTTACTAGGTTGTGATCTAAAACAACCATCACATCTAAAAACAACATTCAAAAATCCTGTATGTCATTTAGAAGTAGCTATCATGATGCTTGTCACATGATTAAACTGGTTCAGAATTCCTTCGAATCCAAAAGGCTTATTTATGATGGGTTTAGAAGGGAGATTCGTTGGCAGTTGTTGAAAAATTTAGTGAAACTACAAAAAAACGGGTATCCCCTATAATAATATTAATAATATTCAGATCTATATCTTATTTTCTTTAAAACCTCTTTTTTTAATTGTTGTTTTAAGTGGATTTTTCTTGGCGAATCCAATATAGAGTCATTATCAGAAATATAAACATTCTCAAGTGGTGAACCCATCATTTCATATGTGGGTTCTACAAATGAAACCAAAAATTAATAAAAAAAATAATAACAAAAAAAAAAAAAAAAAAAAAAATAGTTTAGTGTAGTTTTGTAATTAATAAAATAGTATGTAGGGAACTTTCTGAGGCAGTCAGATTTAAAAACTTAAAGATCGATCTAGATTGATCTTACTACACGGACAGATGTTGGCAATTAGCTAAATCATACATTCATACCTAAAAGATGGTACAACATTTTTTTTTAATTTTCTCCGACCAGCTTGTGTCAAGTAGAACATATCATCATTAAAATGTGCTGAAAAAATGCGACTGTATTTGGTTGGCAACCATTCATCGTCTCTTTGTTCTTCTTGGATTATTTTAATCCATTTTTCTTTAACACCCGGTTCTTGTGGGAACCTAACAGTTAAATACAAATAGTGATTAAAGTACATTTATTTAATATTTTTAATCTGTCTGTCTTTTACCTTTTCACGCGTTAAGGCTGAACGATGAAATTTTGCACTGCGCCTTTATTCGCACTTCTTCCCCTGGATTCCCTCGACATGCTTGAGCAGGTGAGGAATCTCCATATCCTCACTCTCATAGTCTGGCGGGATGGCAACCCACCACGAGCGGAGAGAGATCAGGCAAAAGACCCCACGCTTTATGTGCTTTCGAAGCACATCGCGTTTTATTAAATTGTTTATGTACTAACCTATAATTTTGTATTCGAAAACATAGTTGCAAAGAAAAGATAATCTAAAAAACAAATACATTAAAAAAATCCGGCTTTTAAAATATTTTAAAATTATAATGTAACCTCCATACTTCCTAAATTCTTTTAAACTTTTTTTGTCAACGCTACACTACCCTATCGTTCGTTGTCATGGGAACGAAATTTTTGTTATATGTCATCATCCGTCATAATATTTATTTTTGAAATCGAAATAAATTTGAAAAAAAATTACTTACGCATGAAAAGTAATACCTTTAGCTTTGTTTGTATTTTTGGAGTTGTTGTTACATTTCCTGTAGGCACAACAAGGCATCTTTGTACAGCTGTGTGTATTAAAAACGAGAAAGTTACTCCGATGTGTCACGAACTATGACGAATGAGGAAATGATCTAAAATGAGCGAATTCGCTCATTTCAGAAGTGACACTTTTCGCGCGACGTAAGTATGGTGAGGGCGTATCCATGATTTACATCAATGTTTAAAACAAGCTTAAAAATTACATGACAAAAGGGAAAGGCGTACCTTCGACATTCCTATCGGCACACCTTGGCCCAGCACTGCACGCACCCGAACGTGTATTAATCAGACGCGTCAGGAGAACACATAATAAACATTATAATTACACAAACAGGGACGCAAAAAGCGGTTACATCGAAATGGCAATATTGACCTCAACTGCAACTCTTCAATAATCGCTTTTGCCACTATTGGCAATATTGATTTTTATTTATGTAACCACTTGAAGTTTGATATTCTGTCAAAGGAACAACAACACATTCATGCATTCCTACGCAATCCCTTTAAAAATAATCAAATCTATAAAACATTTCTAAAACCTTTACTGTTATCTTCGGCTGTCAGCGGTCGTAGTCGTCACATTTGACAGAATATCAAACTTCAAGTCTTCGATCAATAATGCACAATAATGTGTAATATTTATCGAAGGTTTATATAGAGGGATTAACATGATGATAAGCAACCTCTTCATTGAATGGCTCTTATGTAGGATCTACTTGTAGGTACTTCAATCCTGTTAAGTGGAAAGTGATGTAGTTTTAAATGGAATTAAACTAGTAGTTCTGCGAACAGTAGACCTCGCGACGACAATCTTTTTTGATACCACAAAAGTTATTAAAAACGGGATATTTACCATGTTTTTTTGTTTTTAAAAACATGGTAAATATATCGTTTTAAATAACTTTTGTAGTGGAAATAACCATGTCAGTTTAAAATCCTGTTATTAGTATACCTATCCAACTTAAAAAACCGGCCAAGTGCGTGTCGGACCACACACATAGAAGGGTTCCGTAGTTGGGATGATTTATCTCAAGAACAAATTTAACATAGTAGTTGAAAAACATGTTCTCCAAAGTCAAACTCAAACTCAAAGCATTTATTTTAATTAAACCATTTACAGGCACTTGAATTATCAAGGAATTGGTCAGTCAGAGATATGCAGCTAGTTGCCCATTCCAAAGCGTAGTAGGTAGGTACCTACTACGCTTTGGAATGGGCAACTACGGACACTCTTTTAAATAAATTGTTACAAAATATTGGTTACATCATTCATGTTGAAATTAAACATGTGAGAACAAAGTAGAAAGACGTGCATGTTAGAATGGTCCGTAATAAAAAGATAAAACAAAGAACAATTCAAAAATTTTAATCAGCCAAGGCAGCTAAGAGTTGACCAGTCCCAACTGACGGCGCCCGTTCACGAACATGACGCATGGATTAGCACCATTTAGCTCAACCATTTTGAAGGGAGTTAAATGATCCAACACACGCGCCACCATCAGCGAGACAACTGAGTGAGCATGACATACTCACAGCCGCCAGGGCACATTCAAGTCAATAAAAGACGTATTACCCGGTAAATGTTAGCTCTTTAGTACATAGTACTCACACCTGTGCTCTGAAATTATATAATACAATGGAAATTGATTTTATACAATGCAAAGGTGGTCTTAAACTCTTCGACAGCTCCAACTGTATTTCCATATGGAATGTATGGGAGAAAATGTTTTTGCAACTGGAAATTTAATTTGGTCGATTATTACTCGTTAACTTGTAGAGCCTACAAAGCTGTGATAGTTTTTCTTAAACTTTTGTTATATATACTACTGCCGTGAATTTTTTTACATATCCAAAACCAACCATTCAGCTGGCAGGAGGGAGGACACTAGACTCTAACAAAAATTTGCACTTTAAAGCTTAATATTTCGCAAACGTATCCCTGAATCCAGTTTTCACACACTCACAATATTTAAGAACGACCTTTCCAACAACACCCCACACTATGGGATAGACGAGAAAAAAAAACTTCACTCCTACACTTTGCGTGCAAGGGAGGAACCGAATTGTTTTTGGTTTTTTTTTACCTCTTTGTCCGCGTGATTAATATGTATAGCCACGCCAAATTACACTTTCTAGTACTAATAGTCTCTGAGCTAAGACTCGGATAGACAGACAGATAGACGGACATGGCAAAACTATAAGGGTTCCTTGTTGACTACGGAACCCTAAAAAGCATAAAATAAGCTCAGGTATTTCAGGTAAGCAGTACTAAGTCTAATAAAGTTTAAAACCGGCGGGCGGGACGGAGTCTGTTGGCACGGTAACAGCAGTACCACCTATTTTATGAATTCCAGGGGTTACATTTTTATATGGAATTCTGATCTGAGATTTCGCGGGGAAGGACAGAGAAGACAGAACACGAGAATCCCAATGAAATCTATGGAGCCCTTTTTGATGTTGTGCAAAAAGAGTACCAATCTACCTTCAAGACCAAAACTATTCACCAATTCAATGGCACCTCCGTTGGCTTTAACCAATGGGCCACTCCAGGAATTTATAAAAGTAGAACGAGACTATACGAGTTTATGGTTTGAAAAAATACAGGTTTGATACTCCTTTCCTACAGTATGTCAAAAATTATTCAACATTATTAAAAAAGGTTAGTGTTTTTGCTAAATCACCTCGTGATGTAGTCAATGTCGACAACACACGACAACGACACGGTTGGCGCAGTGGCTGAGCGATCGACTGCTGCGCAACGTGTCGCGGGTTCGATCCCCGCACGGAACAAATATTTGTATGATCTGCAAGTAGTTGTTCCGGGTCTGGGTGTTAGTGTATGTGAGTTTCTATGTTTGTAAACGAACCCACGATACAAGAAGAAATTCTTAGTGTGGGGCAACGTTTTTTTTTTTTATAAAAAAAAAAAAAAAAAAAAAAAAATGTTTTTAACACACTTAAGTCTAAAAACACTAGTGATTTCTCCATTAAACTATTAAGGACGAGTAATATAATATACATCGTAGCCTCCTATCTAGCTGTTACTTTTAATAAATGTGTTGATTTAGGAACTTTTCCTGACCTCATGAAGAATAGTAAAGTCATACCATTATTTAAATCAGGTAACAAAAATGATGTTGGCAATTTCAGGCATATTCCTATCTTACCAGCATTTAGCAAAATATTTGAAAAGTTAATACTCAAGCAGTTGCTAAGACATTTTAATTTAAATAGCCTTCTTCATAATGAACAATATGGCTTTACAAAAGGTCGTTCGACTGCAGATGCGGGTGTTGCTCTGCTGAAACACATATTTAACGCATGGGAGAACTCTCAAAATGCTATTGGGGTTTTCTGTGATCTCTCCAAAGCCTTTGATTGCGTGCACCATGATACGCTTTTGCGTAAATTGCGTCATTACGGTGTGCAAAACGAAGCCCTCAACGTTATAAATTCTTATTTACATGATAGGTCCCAATGTGTAGATGTTAATGGTGTGAAATCTTCCGGGGTACCAGTTCAGTTAGGTGTACCTCAAGGCTCAATACTAGGTCCATTCTTGTTCTTAGTGTATATCAATTACTTACCATTCTATTTAAAGGATATCTGTGAAGTTTTACTGTTTGCAGATGATACCTCTCTTATTTTTAAAGTAGACAGGAATATACCAGATTTTGACGATGTAAACAGTGCACTCTCAATGGTTACGGATTGGTTTACGACAAATAACCTAGCTCTCAATGCTAAGAAAATGAAATGTGTAAAGTTCGCCCTACCTAATGTTAGAAATCTAGGTGCCAACATCGTCTTAGATAAAGAGGTCTTTGAAACCGTAAACTTGGCAGTTTTTCTGGGCATAACAGTAGATGCCAAACTTCAGTGGTGCCCACATATATCGAGCCTAGTGGGAAGGCTCAGTTCGGCCGCCTACGCCGTCAGAAAAGTAAGACAATACACTGACGTCGATACAGCTCGTTTAGTCTATTTTAGTTATTTTCATAGGGTTATGTCCTACGGTCTTCTGCTGTGGGGCAAAGCTGCTGATATTCAAAATATATTTGCCCTTCAAAAACGAGCTGTTCGAGCTATTTACCAGCTAGGTGCCAGAGTTTCTCTGAGAGATTTTTTCAAAGATATTTGTATCCTCACCGTGGCTTCTCAATTCATCTTCGCCAACATCTTACATGTTAGGCAAAATATACACTTTTACACTAAAAACAGTGATTTTCACAATGTTAACACTAGAAATAAGGACAAACTACGAGCTCCCTTTCACCGGCTTCATAAGGTTCATAACTCATTTGTTGCGCTTGGTATAACTTTTTATAACAAGCTACCCTCTTCTTTGGTAGATTTGTCGTTTAATGCGTTTAAAACGAAAGTAAAATCCAAGCTTTGTTCAAAGGCATACTATTCTATCAACGACTACTTAAATGATAAGAATAGTTGGTCGCTGTGATTAACTCAAGACAATGTTTATGTTCTTTCTCCAGCTTACCTACTGACAAGTTATATGAGTTTATATAATTGTTTATTTTATTTGACTTTATAAGTCAAGTTATTTAAATTTAATTTATTGTTGACATAATCTACTCATCACAATGTTTTTTTTTATGAGTTGTATTGCAATATGTGGTTAGCTAGTGACCTCGACAATTGATCATATTATTTATTGTTATTAGTAATTAACTGTTTGTTTATTTATTTTACCTCGATGGTCCTCGTTTATCATTTATAACTTCCAGTTACAACTATATGTAAGCGGGCACGCCCTTTATGCCTGGAGGGTTTTATTTAGATATTAAGTTCTGTTTACGTTTATTTTTTTATTATTTGTTTTGTATCAATATCCGGAATCCATCTTGAGTCAAGCACCCGTCTTTTAGCCTGTTGTCAGCATTTTCTTTGCCTCTCCGCTGGTGTCGCCCTCTATACTTACCGTTGGTACTAAGTATTTTAAGCGCGCATCGGGTGATTCATATGGCCTGATTTACCGTCATTATAGCGTCGTTTTTCACGCCGTTAAGTTGTTAGCGTTATTCAAATTTCGCGAAAAATTCTACCGATTTAATTCATAAAAAAATTTGGTTAAAACTATTTCAGTGTTAGATTCGTGAATTTTTTTACCTCTCCGTTGTTATTATGGAAAATTTTAATAATAATTTTGAGTAGGAAAGTGTTATTGACGGCTCATTATTGCGTAAACGGGTTCGATCTACAAGTACAACAGATAGTGATGGTGATTTTTCTACGAGTAGTGGACCCAATCCTGAGAAACGCAGAGTGAGCAGGGACTCCCAAACCGTGAGTTATGCACAATTTGAGTTCTAATTCAAATCAAATTAAATTTGAGTAATTTGAGTTCACAATTGGCTTATTCAACAAACATTATATTGAGAAATTCCAACGTTGTAAATACGTATTCTAGTGCTAAAACACAAATACGTTCAGATTTTGTTGGAATCAGTACAACGGTAAAAGATCCGGCGAATGAAGCATTTCTTATGAAATTAACGTAACTGAGCGTTTTATGCGCAATGATTGGTATGCCGTTCGGATGCACAAAATAAATATTCAGGCTACCCCCGGTTTTGTCGAGTTAAATGTTAACGACGAACAAAAGTGCTTTGAATCGGATATGTTATAAGAAGATTCACGCTCATATTTATTAGAACGATCTTTTGCTGGATTAAATAATGAAAACGATCGCGTAAAATTTCATCAAGAGACCTTTGGGCGTATAGATATTATTGAAAAACTACTCGATGTATTTACTCAAAATAAAATTATTTGAACTTTTGAATACATTGTCTATCACTGTACGGTTTCTATTTTACCATTTTTTACTACATAAGTTTATTTATTCACACCCAAAGACGAGTTAAAATTAGTGTTGAAATATGGAAGTTTCGACGCTCATAACTTCCAAACCAATATTTTTTTCCAACTCTGCTTCCATACAGGGCTAGATAATGACAAGACAAATTGATATAATTTTTAGTTTTGAATGTACACCGTCAAACAGACGAGTAATCACCATACTATGTTTGTATGGAAGAATGACCGATTAGCGTACACTTAACCGTACCTACGTAACTTAAGAAAATATCATCTATAGGATCAAAACTGTTTAAGCGATCACTACGCTCGATCTTTAGGAGTGTGTGCGTGAACGCACTGCACACAAACATTACATCGCAATGAATTTGCCTAAACTCTGTCGAGTGAATTTTGTGCACGGACTCTTAAAGACGTGGCATTTAAATAAGGATAGGTGTAACCGAGCCACCGGGAACAGCCACCGACGGCCCAGCAACAAGCAGTTCACGTGTGCTTTTTCATACATTTTGTATGGATTCGTCGCACATGTATGGTCGGTGGCGGCCACCTGCTATAGCAGTGCTCGCCACAGCCACCGGTGGTTATGGCGAGTCTATGGTCGATAAAAGGTATAATAACTATGACCTTATTCTCTCAATACAAACCGGATTGTTTGCCCGATGCTAAAACATAAAAAATAAGGATAATCAAGTATCTGACCTACAGATAGGTATGATGCTGAAGTTTAATGTTGATATAACGTACCTCAGAGGTCATTTAGATTACATTTAAAATAAATTCACCTATTAAAACGTGAATTGCTTATCACCCAAAATGTGGTGACATAATAATTTCTGATCAACAACACAGCGTTGAGTCACAATCGTAAAGAAAAGTAAGTAGTTCTGTTCTGGACTATGCTAAAGAAGTATTATGTCTTTGATAAAACACCAAATATCGTAATTTGTGTATTGAGCTAAATAGCCTCGAATTACAAGTGGGTAAATCATAAAAGTAGGGTAGGAACAATAATATGATGGAGAGTAGACTTAGAGCTAATAAACACACAACTTATAAACTAGGAAGTATGTAGGTATCTACAAGGTACCTACTACATACTTCGTAGTAGGTAAGTTTATACAACAGGAAGTCTCTTGTATGGACACAACGTTTTTTGTAACTAGGCATGCCCTTATTTTTAGGTATTGAATCCCAGGAAGATGGATCGATGTCAAAAACTTATAGTTATCCGGCAGCCACATCCAGTTTGTCCTATCATTCGACAGACTGAGGTGAGGAGCCTATGTCCAGCAAGTGGCCCGAGTTAGGTTGAGGTGATTGATATCAAATCCTTAATAGGGACAGCAGGAGGTCCCGATAAACCCAAAAAAACAATTATAATTGTGAGTGGCTTTGCGAGGCTTGTGCCTAAGTATTAACAGCACGGGTCGATCGTTCAGGTTAAGCTACGCTTGCCGCGGTTGGTTTGTAGATGGGTAACCATTTATACCTACATACCAAGACCCTCCGTGCCTCGGAAAGAACGTTAAACGTTTAGTCCCGGCTGTCATTCGTGGATCTTTGACAGGCGTTACGGGTCGTCAGAAGCCCGAAAGTCTGACAACCAGTCTTACTGGGTATCGTGTTACCCAGTAACTGGGTTAAGGAGGTCAGATTGGCAGTAGCTCCATGTAAAATACTGGTGTTCAGCTGCATCCGGCTAGACTGTTAGCCGACTCCAACATATTTGGGGAAAGGCTAGGTAGATGACATTACTCGTGGCTTTAATAATAAAAATAAAACTAATATTTATGTAACATAGTAATTATTATTTTTAATATCCTTAAACGTTTTATATACAGTCAACATCGAATGCCAAGAACAACATCTACAACGTAGTAAAGTACACAAGAGCACAACAGGTTTATAAAGGTTTTATTTATTTATTATATGTATAGATAAAATTATATACATCCACAGTAATATCCTCACAATCGGTATACTTGCATGGCTGCATTTTATCTGACACTGGTCTACTGACGCTGGTCTACTGACGCTGGTCTACTGACGCTGGTCTACTGACGCTGGTCTACTGACGCTGGTCTACTGACGCTGGTCTACTGACGCTGGTCTACTGACGCTGGTCTACTGACGCTGGTCTACTGACGCTGGTCTACTGACGCTGGTCTACTGACGCTGCCGTCACACATCGTAGGTACAATAATTTAGTGAATAGCTAAATGTGATTTTAATTTTTCTTTTATGTGCTGTTATACAAACTGCCTCATGTTAGCAATTTCATTACGGTGAATATTGACAACTTGATTCAACGGGTACATCTACACATGCCTACATTTGAAATATCTATGTGCACTTATGTCAAGACTATTTCATTTTGACTTCCACAGCGTCAGCAGACCGACGTCCTCGAACAGTTACAAGTGACCGATACACTCACGATAGAAAACTTCTGAAATTCAATACAATATAGTTTTATTGAACTATTACGACCGACAATAAATATTACATTGGTCTTTAGATTACAGGATTATTATACAATATTCATTGATTACGGCTACGTCCTGCCGCACGCGCCGACAGAGACAAATGATTGTTGCCATCTCTGTCGCTCACGGCGGCTGGAAAGTAAAAGCTATCGAACACTTAACATTTCAAAGTGTTTTGTCTCTTTCCTTTGTAAGGATTAATGAACACTAGGAAGGGATAGAATTATACAACACTGACACGATACTATCACTTTTCAAAGATGGCGCGATTTGGAAGCTCTCGCCCTACGTGAGCCGAGAACATACGACTCTAGGCCCTTAAAATAAACTCTTGTAACCTACAAACGAGCAAAAGATATGAAAGTTATTATAATAATTAATTTTATTACAGTACATACCTAGTGTAATTTTAAAACAGTTTCTTGTCATTTGTATGTAACAGGTGCCGAGTTATTGCGTTGTGGGAAAATTTACATGTTTACTTACAATATAACAGAGTGCTACGTTTCAACAAATTGCATTAAATTAGATCCCTTGTACGTTGTACAGTCGGCTACAGAAGTATTGGGCTCGATCGCTTTTCGCAACTTTGGAAAAAAACTGTGGAATGAAAAAAAAATCCTTTGAGACACTTGTGTAGCCGACTATACAGAGTTAGCACAACCAAAGTGATGCGAAGCACCGTAACGTATTGCTCGTTACTATGACGACCAACATGTTGATAAACAAGTCACAAAAATGATAAACTTGGAGGTAGGAAAACAAAAATAGGTACACATATTGGCTCCATAACTATTCCAAGGAAAATGATATGCTTTTCCTCTTGTAATCGCGAGATTACTTTATTGTTTTCACATGACACGGCTATTTTATTTCGGGCACACATTACAATTATTAATATTAAACACTATTGACACGATGCGACACAAAGTATTGCCTGTTTTGACCACAAGACCGAGATGACAATAGTTACGATAAGATTTTAATTCTGTAATTATATGATTTGAAATTCGCAAAGAAATTCCCACCTTTAGATTATATCAGGTATTGCTAGCAAGTTGGCAGAATATGGAACATAATTGAATTGTAACATATTTTTCGCACCTTTCACAGCGATCAGCTTCACAATGAATTCTCAAGATTTAATACCATCCCGGAAAATAGGCGCTAAAATTGAATTACTTACTAGGTGCTCCGAAAAGAAAACTAGATTCAATTTTTAAATGGTTTCGTTTCATGGTTTAAATTACTATCATCATCGAACTATTTTGTAAAATCGGTTCGAGTAGAGTTTCCCAAACAAGTCAACGATATAATGTATGCATTTAAGTCCGGATAACTGCAAATGACATGTATTTTTAAGTGCTATATGTAAATGGTCGTTTCATGGGGTCAGCCAAGCATTTGTTGTTTCCTTGGTGGGTTACCTAACTCTGCCATTATGATATCGATGTATTACTTAAATTTAATGTCGAATTTAGTCAAAACTACTGCTCTGTCTTTTAAAACATAATTTGATGAACATCTTGTCGCACCGATTACTTTCTTAATTAATTTAAATACGTATATAATATAATAATATAATATAATACCCACACCTGGAAGTCTACCGAGGTACTACCACCACATACCACGTTTACCATTCTACCACCATTCTCTCACCGTCCTACCACCATGCTTTCACCGTTCTACCACCATGCTCTCACCGTTCTATCACCATTCTCTCACCGTCCTACCACCATGCTCTCACCGTCCTACCACCATGCTCCCACCGTTCTACCACCATTCTCTCACCGGTCTACCACCATTCTCTCAACGATCTACCACCATTCTCTCACCGTTCTACCACCATACTATAGCCACTCTAACACCATTCTCTCATCGTTCCAGCACAAATCTCTCTGGGTGGTAGGATGGTTCCTACCACCTTTCTCTCGCCACAAGTCGTTACCCGCGCCATTTAGCTAATTAAACTATAGAACCTTTAAATGATACATAGTGTAAATGATACAGATTCCAAAGTTGTATTTTGATTCTACTGAAATGAAAATTAAGAATAAAATAAAATAATGATTCAGATTACAGCGGTTCTCAAACATGCTAGTAATATATATATATTTTTTGCAGCTGTTTTTCTGACTAGGATGTGTTTCTAATGATTTATTACTATATCATTGTTTTTACCGATATTAAAAGGATGCGACATGCGAGGTTATCGTTGTTTCGTTAACGAATTTTCCACAATCGCATTTATAGTTTAATATCGTGCACTTAACTAAATTGATTTGTATCTCGATGTTGACACGACTAACATCATAATAGTTTTAATTGTCATCAATATAATAATGTACTAGCATCATTTCTCTGAATTTACAATGTATTCTGGAAAGTTTATACAGCAATTACACTATGTATTGACGCGTGTAAGAGCGACATGTGACAGAGACTAGCTACAATTAAATAAATCTAACTGCTTACTAACGTAATACAATGTAATATAGGTTGATACTGATATGCGCGTTGTAACTTACATACTCAAATATGGCGATGAACGTCTTAGCTAATGAGGTTGGCAATGTTAGCGATGAGGCTTACAGTCGCGTTGTCAGTTATTGTCGATCTTTAAGCAATTTGTTGCCCGACACATTGGCAACACTTGCGGGACTTTTTGTTGCTGTATCACACTATTTCACCAAGAAAACCAGCGTGTTTTTGGATACCGCGCAATGCTGGCGATTCAAAACATTTGTTACTCTCTGATTACGCGACTGTAAGATTGATAAGAACACAAGGATATTAAAATTACATAAATATTTCCATAATTGGTCTTAATTTATAATAAATAAATAAATTGCCTAAACCATAATTGATAGCGTTATAATATAATTTTCCAAAGTATTAACAATATTTTAGCTATGATAACTACCCGGTATTCTTTATGATAAAGTAAATATGATACACGTATGGAAAACAAAAATAATAAAAATTGCCGTAAAACTTTATATCATACACGCAAGTCACAATCAAAATGTTTGAAACCACTGGACGGGATTCGAAAGTACTTAGAGCATTTAAACATTACTGACCAATGACCATCGTGAGGCCAGAAGAAATATTTCTGTGATATTTGAACTGAGGAAAACAAGCAGAGTTACCCCGCAAGTGGCATATTCTATGGAGGATAGGGAGCATTCCACCCTGTTCCTCATACATAAATGAATGATAATTTGATTTAAGACGATAATTCTAGGAAGATCGAAACTATTGAAAGTAAAATGTATAAAAACCGTTGCTAAGATAATGTTTACATGCTCTAAGCAAAAATGCATCGACGACAATACAAAGTAGCACGAATACACGAACGATAAAAACGAATTTTTATTAATTAATTAATAATATTTAATAATACACAGACAGACACAAGACGAGACTATGTAACAAATGAGCTATCTCTTAAACTATTATTACTCCTTCGCTGTATGATCAATTTGTTGAGAAAATTAACTACAACCCATAAATTAACATTGATTTATCAGAAAATTTAAATATTCTAAATGTGTGGATATAGAACTGTTTCAAGTACTATTATTTACAATAATAATTTCTGGATAATTAATCTGTATTTAAATTTTAACTTTATGAACAAATGTTTATATATTTTTAGAAGTATTGCTTTTTGTTTTCATTCTAGTGCTATTCATTGAAGCGTCCCCTCGCCAGTTTTCGTTATCATTGAAGGAAAGAAACTGTTTATGATTTACTTTACACGGTGACTTTACAACAACACAACTTTAATACAAACTGTATATAATTAGATTTGCCACAACTAAGAACCGATTTAATTAGATTTGCATTTTTTGTACGGTTTGGTTTTATCTAAAACCGGGTATTCACTTGTGGCGGCATCTACAACGCGACATGCGGACTACGCATCAGACCTGACGTCACACAAATTCTGCATCGCGCAAGCAGGGTTTACCGCGCGAGGAATACTCCTCGCGCGGTAAACCCTGCCAGATGGCTGCTATATATATACATATATCGCAGCCATCTGGTTAAATTAGCCAGCTAATTGGACGCCTATCCAATTAAATCGGCAAGACAACTGGCCAAGTCATTAAGCGCAACGTTTAATCAGATGGCTGAATGTCATGTAGTAATTTAGTTAAACTGGGTGAAATAGGTGAGGTTAGAACTGTGACCAACCACGTCATTTCCAAGTTGCTCGCAGAATTTTTTTCACCATTTGAATCACTTGGCTGAGTCTTGGTCAATCATCTTCGAAGGGCTGACTTTCAATGCGCCAAGTTTAGCTTTGTTAAACGTTGAATGATTCTAGTTCAAATAACTATCGGCCTAGGCATCCAATTGGATGCCGGCGTTTAATGAACGGCCTAGGCGTCCAATTAGCTGGTTATTTTAGCTAGATGGCTGCGACATATATACAACGTCCCGAAATCAATCGTCGGGCAGTTGCCCACCAGACACAAACACCTCCCCTCTCCTCCCTTTTCTTTAGAGGATGAGTAAACTTTTCACCCTATTCCTCATACCTCTATACACTAACAGTCCGAATACGACATTATAACCAAAGATATTGTGTCTGACGTCCACATATCCACGCTATCTTTGGTTACACAGTTCGGTTTACAGCTCGCAGTCAGTTCCCGGTTTTAAGCAAAGCTGTGTGACAATCCCTTTGCAACATCGCAGGATTTTGCACATGTGTATAATAAAGTCACAATGTACAATAAACCATGTGCCTACATCAATTCCGAGGCTCGTATCTAAATACAGTAGTCAGTCGTAACTTCGTAAGGATAGTAGCTACTAGAACAGATAGAGCGCTATATAAGTACACACTAACGCCGGCTATATGCTTTCTAAAACGTTTGCAGCTCGCTACATTATGCCTAATATATTCGTATTTATTGTTTATCTCTACATTGTCCGAGTTACTTGATTGTGTCCTAATCGAGATTGATTTTTGTTCATCGATGTCATAGTAATTTATTTTTGACAAGTTTTTTTTAGATTGTTGTTATTTTAAGATGGAACGGTTTTCACGATCGACATTTGTTATTCGAATATACGTCCGATATCTTGTATCGCAGCAGATTGCGTGCATAAACGTTGCTCATCACAAACTTTGCGCATATACCCCACTACCGTTGCGCAAATACTGCCCTACCGTTACGTATATACCGCGCTAAAGTTGCGCATATACTGCGCTATTGTTGCACATGTTCTGCGCTTACTTTGCACAATTTCTGTGCTAATGTTATAATAGGAATGACGACAAAAATAAATAAATTGTCCCTTCTGAAGGTTATAAATAAATATTGGACACGTATTTTTTCTTTCTTTACGTAATTAAAAGATTACGGCTATACATTGAGTTAAAATGTGCTATGACGTCACGCGTATGTAGATTTACTTATGACGTAGCAACCACCACTCTCCAACTTTAATGCGTTATATCTAAGTAATTTTTTATTAATATGATAAAGCAAAAAATACGTGTGTAATATTTTTTTATTATCTGACTGCCGGACTAAATAGAATTTCGTTTTTTTACCCAGGCATCATCCCTATTATCATTAATGCTGTATTTTCTTTTCCTGGTTGTAATTTAAGTTTACAGTTCGATTGATATCGATTCGTTGTGGGAACATAAAAGGTTTAATTTCCTACCCTAACAGAAGTTAGGTATTACAGATAGTAATCATTTAATTATAAGTATTTAGACATCAATAAGTACTGAACGGCAGTTTTATTTATTTATGTAATTTTTTTTCCTTTATATTTAGTCTTTTTACCTGACTGCAGCGAAGTCCAAAACGAGGGTAATTGACGCTCGAGTTGTTTACGTTTAAACTTTAAAAGGTAGGTCTTAATTAATTGGAATAGGTTAACTTCTGAAATCTCAAATGATATTTTAGGATATTGTTATCAGTATTTTTGTCGCTACAATATGTGTTAAACACATAGATAGGCATAGGTGCTAGAGATAGTTTGAGACTTAATAGCGATTTAAAATGGGACGATAGATATCGTTTGAGAATTCAGAAGTTTGACACGATTCTTTGTTGAATTGGAGTGGTTCCGAAAGTTTTCTTTTTCATAGTACATTTTAGTATAGGATATAATCTGTCACTTACTATAGGAGGCAGTATGCTTAGTTGTTAGGTGTAAGTTGTTATATTATATTGAGAATGATTATTTTGGACTAGTAATTATTTTCATAATATACGAGGTCTTTAGAAAGATTGATTATCTTTTGACTTTTTGATTGTTTTAGTTGTTTTTATCATTTGCGTATGAAGTTCTTCACGTGGCAGGGATGTCACATACACGTTGAAGTGGGCATGATTTGGCACAGGCTGGGCGGTAAAACAGAATATATATTGTGCCACCCGGCAGTGCCGAGTCATGCCGATTCGAAGAAGTGTGAAGATATTTTTGGCATAATTATTTGTTTTGTATAATAATAGTATGACCAATCTTTCATGAGCCAACCGTACAGGGTAACAATTAAAATCATCACAAATCTTGATTCAGGGAGCAAAACAAACTCGCACAACAATCCAGCGTCCCCGGGGCCGGGCCGGGTCAACGAACTATAGTCAGGCAGGTGCCCGTGCGCGCGCGCGCATCAGAGCGGCAGCGCCAGCGCGGGCTCGTGCGGGTGCAGCGCCAGCGCGGCGGCCGCGGCGTCGGCGGCGGCCAGCGGCTCGGCGGCCGCGCACAGCACCAGCGCCAGGCGCCGCCACGTGTCGGCGCGCGCCGGCTCCAGCGCCGCCGCCTCGCGCAGGGACTTCTCGGCCAGGCCCAGCCAGCCCAGGTTGTAGTAGGCCGCGCCTGGGGGGGGCGCTATCATTCATTGTGTCGTGGTGGCGGCCCGCAAGGACCCGACTTCTTTAACGCGCACATTTACTCCGATAGTTATTGCAATAAACGAGCGTGCTACCTTTACTCCACAGTGGATCAGCATAGTTTAAAAAAAATCATGAAAAACGACATAATACTCAAATGACAAAATAATAAAAACTTACCCAACTGCACCATACTGTCAAGATGTGTGGGGTGTATCGCAAGCGCGTTCTGGAAACACTGCCGCGCCTCGTCCCACTCCAGACTCGCCGCGTGGACCAGCCCACGCTAAAAATAAACATAACCATAATTATTGTCTGTTACATTGATATTATACTATCTCTGTCACTGAGGTGTACTGTAAAGACAACAAAACTTTTAAAAGCGACTTCAACTCAAGTACACAAAGGAACGAAGGACCATCATAGGCCAGGAAAATTAAGTTTGAACCCTGCACTAAATCCTAACAGCGACTTTTTTTCTGAATTGTGTTTTTAAACTTAGCTCCTAATGTTGACTACTCATCACCGTTTACAAAAAATTGCTTTTTCCGAAGCAGGGACGTTAATCGTTGAGGAGTTCTGCTGGTTCTTCACCATCAGCTCCACTTGTCCATATACATTGTGACGAACATAAATTGCTTGGTATTCATATTAATGTAATCGAATCGCAACCCGTGAAATACTTATTATTGAGTAGCTCCGGTGGCCATTCATTTCCACTTCACCAAATGGTGCTTTCCAAGAGCAACTGCACGTGTTATTATAAAAAATACCCAAATCGCTATAGGTGTGCCTATAATATTTGAAGAGTTCCCTCGATTTCTCCAGGATCTCATCATCAAATCCTGACCTAATGATAATGGGACCATCTCGGAAGTATACCCTTTCAAATAAAAAAGAATTTTCCAAATCCGTCTATAAATGACGGAGTTATGCCCGAACATACATAAAAAAAAATATAAACAATCGAATTGATAAGAAAATTAAACACATTATACGAGTAGCAATATGTTATATATACTCGTACCTATCTATTAATAAAAAAAAACTGCTTGCTTTAATTTGTTTAATTTTCTTATAATTAAGTGAGATAGAGCATATAAATAAAAGTTAAACTAAATTTAACTCTGTTACATTTTAGCCTGAACCAGTATTGCAAAAAAACTTTTATTAATATCTTGCGCTAGTACAATATGTTTAATTTTGTTGAATAGATTATTAAAATATTTAATTAAGTAATTAAATGCAAAAAAATTGCTGTTAATATTAATGCTTGAAGTTCAATTTAAAAAAAATCGTAATTTTATTTTTATGGAAATTTCCGTGGACCAAAATGTTTTTTTTTTTTATCTACTTGTGATACCTAATCTCTTCGACAAACACTCCATACAAACATATCTGTTAATATTTTTTGAAATAACATTGAAATTAGATGTTTTCTTAAAAAATACGTACTCCCTTGACCATACCCTACACGTTAAATTAAAAAACTCGCTGTTTTAAATTAATGCAAAGTTAGCCTAAAATTCGGCGTAACGTAAATATTTGTATGATCTGCAAGTAGTTGTTCCGGGTCTGGGTGTTAGTGTGAGTTTCTATGTTTGTAAACGCACCCACGATACAAGAAGAAATTCTTAGTGTGGGGCAACGTTTTCTAAAAAGAAAAAAAAAAAAAATTGTAAAAAAAAAAATTTAATTATTTTAATTAAGGAAAACAGTGTATTAAGCTGAAGGCTGATCTAATAACTAACTTCACAAACAATTATGCGGAATAACATGTAATTGATCTAATTGCTAGGTTGCAGTTTAATACGTAGGTTCGCGGTTGCGTACTCAGCGTATATGGTTGTTACGATGAGTTAACTCCTCCCTCCATAGGATAGAAGCAACTCTTGCTTCTGGCGGCATCCACGCTGCCTTTGGTTGCCTCGCTGCCTTTGATGTCCTCTGATATCTTAGTGATCTTCCATTGGTACAACTTCCAGGATGCTGCTGCTATTAATATGATGTAGAGGAGTACCGTAGTCCAACTTGGTGTGGCCATCATCATTGACCAATTGTTGTCATCTGGTAAGGAGAGGTCGCTTGCTTTGTTGATAAGTTCATGGATGCTGTCTAGTGAGATGTCTTCTAGTTGTAATTCATATTGAACAGTTTCTTCTAAGACTTGATGTTGTTCTGGTAAAGGTATGACTTCATTGATGACGATTGTGTCTGTATGTGCTCGTAGTGTTCTGTTCATGACGTTAATTTGACAATCTTCTGTTAGTGTGACGAGATAAATCCCGGTTAACTTTTTGTAGTCTGTCTTAGTTTTGCACTGTGTTTTGACAATTTCATCTTCGTTCAGGACAAGTAGCCAATTGTTATCTCCGATCTTTTGAATTTTTCCTCTTCGTAGGCTCATCTTAGCATGTGTACAGTTTGCTTGACGATGCTGGATGAGGGATGGGATGCAGTCTTTGGTGTCTTCAATTCTTCTAGTTTCCAGGGTCTTGCAAAGCTGGATGTCATCGGTCAGGGGTTGACAGTCTTCTTCTAGGTAGGCGTACTCATCGTTCCCAAGTGCAAGGTATTTGGATTTAGGGATAATAGTAAGGTTATTTTTATTGGGAATGGAGTAGAGATGAAATAGGTCATAGGTTTGTGGGGCTACTGATGGGATTTCTAGGATAAAGTTTATTGAGTGTACTGTACTATAGGCCTTAACTCTAATTGATTTTTCTATCCTATGAATATTACTAAGATTAATAATAGCTACTGGTCTAAACGAATAGGTGTTACCTAACTTGATACCTATATTACATTTTGAGGACTTATAATACTAGGATGCATGGTGCCCAGTTGCGCGAACGTCATGGCATCTTCTAACAACATTAACTTATCTAAGATAATCTGTAAACTAAAATCTATCTGTACGTATATATCTAGAAAATGTATATGATTATTTACGTCGTTACTGTTACGTGTAATGTTTTTCAATAAGTTAGCCAAATTTTTCTGTATACTATTCAATTTACTTAATTGATTGCCAAACTCATTTGTTGTATTTTGTGCTAGAACTAAGGACTTTCTTTGCATATTCTGAACATTATTAATACTATTCCTAATGTTTAATATGTCTTCTTCGAATTTTGCTGCATCATCATGTTCCAGTTATGGATTTAACGACAGTACCTAACCCATTAATCAAACCGCTTCTTTTTCTAACTTGCGGGCTAAAAACTTTATATTTTTACCTATTTGATCTAAGCTGTACTCTATTTGATTTCTATACGTTTTATGAAATTCTCTTGACATTACACTCTCAGCTGCTTTAGTGCTTGCATATAATGACATAAGTTGGATTGACGTAAAATGAAGGTTTGTTATATTGTACACGCAAGCGAGACTAAAGTAATTATCCTGTTTAAGGAGCTGTCCTTGTTTTAGAAGAAGGATGCCATTTTCATTATTAAAGGGGTCAACAGTTACAGTTCCTGCTGCGTAGAGCACGATGGCTCCTGAGATGAGGGTCCTGTAACAAGATGAGGCCTCCGTAGTAGTTTAAAGTGTACTCTAATAGACTTAGAGTTTGGGTGGTTACCTATAATTTCAGCCACATTATTTGGATGAAGGTGGATGATCTTGTAGGGTCCTTTGAACACTGGCTTAGTTTAACACTGCGTGCTGACTTTGCTACCAATTTCTAAACGGTGAGACCGTTTAGAAATTGGTACCTACCTTGAACTTGATTTCTTCTGCTTCTTGATTTCGTTTAGAAATCACCTGCTCCTTATTTTTGGACATAAGTGCTACGATACATTCTTGAACTGCCTCGGCGTTAGCACGGTGCTTAATAACGTAATCCTGATAGAATTCTTTTGGATATTATAGTTCTAGCGGATTTCTAGATGCTGTGTGTCCGAATAATAGCTCATGAGGTGTATAATCTGTTGCCGAATGAATAGAATTATTATATGCAATAATGGAATACTTCATGATAAGCTGCATGGGGTCGCCTTTCGTTGTATTGTAATTATTTCAGCTAATGTAGAATATAAACGTTTGATAGGTGAGTTAGAATTAGGGTTATATGGTGTCGTGAAATGTATATGAATATTATGTATGGCACAGATATCTTTTATGACGGCATTATCAAACTTTGTATCTGAGTCCGTGGTTATTTTATTCGGTAAACCTAACACCGAAAAAACGTCTAGCAATGCTTCCGCTACATGCACACTACTACATGCGTTTAAAGGTACTGCCGAGCGTATTTAGAGAAATTATCAATGATTGTGAGGAATGTTGCTCCGCCTGTTGAATAAAGGTCCATAAATATGTGTTCCATTGGCTTGCACGGTGTATTAGTAATAGCTAGAGGTGGTCTTAGAGGATTGCGCTCATATTTAGACTGCAAACAAATCTCGCACTGATTACCAAATCTCTGAATGGTAAGTAACATGTTAGGCCAGTGATAATTTCTATGCAATTGTTTATACGTCTCTTGAAAGATGTACTGTCTTTCCTTCGTGATATTTCTTAATTAACTCTTGTTGTTCAATTTTATTCTCTACTAGGGTCACACGCGTAGTGCATTTAAGTAACTTTGGGCCACGTTCATTAAATATAGTAGTATAGACTCTGGGGAAGGCATGATACAGTTCTTCACTATGGAAATAACAATGAAACACTCGGTCGGCAATTGTGTGTTCCTTTAAAAATCTAACTATCTCTGATTCTGTATTATTAATTGGAATAAAAACATATTTAATGACAACTTTTGAGTTAGTGGATCTGTTATCTACTCTATAAGTTGAGCCGGGTGTTGATCTAATGTGAAATTGTTTCAGCTGCCTATCTATCGCGTCTGATATTATAGGTATGCCCTTATTTTCATTGTCTGGTTGTGTATGCCGTGTGGAGACTAATTCAGGCTCGGCTGACACTACGCTCATACTATCTGATTCTGTTCCTATATGAGATTGGAGAACGCTAGGGTTTATTGATTGAATATTGTCATTATCTTGGGCACGGCTGCCTCCGTTTCATTTTCAACAACTCTACGTGCGTTCTCAAATATTCTATTAATTATTTCATCATCCTCATTATTATCTAAATTTACTGCTAATGAATCTATACTACCGTGAAATATTTAAACACGAGATAAGGCATCTGCGTTAGTATTCTGATGACCCTTTTTGTAAACCACTTTATAGTCGTATTCTGCAAGCTTTAAACGCCATCTAGTTAATTTAGAGTTACGATCTTTCAGTGACATTAACCAAGTAAGGGGCCTGTGGTCTGTGTAAATAAAGAAGTTTCTACCATAAAGGTAAGGACGAAAATACTTGATTGCCCATACAATTGGTAGTAACTCTTTCTCTATTGTAGAATACCGAGATTCGGTGTCTGATTGTGTTCGGGATGCGTAAGCTATCGGTTTATCGGAACCTACAACTCCTTGTGACAATACCGCACCTAATGCAACATCTGATGCATCGGTGGTGCTCACGAAAGGTTCATCAAAATTAGGATATTGTAGTATCGGGGCATTTGTTATAAGTCTGGGGAATGGATAACTTTACTATTTTTCTTTAGACATAAGGTCATAGGTTTAGTTAACTTTGCGAAGTCTTTAATAAATTTCCTGTAGTACCTACTAGGCCTAAGAAAGCCTTTATCTCCTTCTTGTCTTAGGCAAAGGGAAATTCAATACTGCCTTAATTTTGTCCTTATTAGGTTTCAAACCCTCATTTGTAAGTTCGTGTCCTAAGAAATTAACCTGCTTTTGTAAAAAATCCGATTTATCTAATTTAATTTTTAAATTGTGAGTTTTAAACCGATCAAATACTTGCTTTAATTTTTCCATGTGTTGTTGTATAGATGTTGATACAATGATTACGTCATCTAAATACGTATGAACGTTATCTATTCCTCTTAAAATGTGATCCATTAAACGTTGAAATGTACTTGGCGCATTTTTTAGGCCAAAGAGCATTCTTAAGAACTCGTAATGTCCTCGTTCTGTTGTAAACGCTGTTTTTTCAATATCGTTGGGATGCATCTCAACTTGGTGGTAGCCGCTGGCGAGATCCAGGGTCGTAAAATACTGGGCACGCCCCAATCTATCTAAGATGTCATGAATGTTAGGTAAAGGATACTTGTCTTCAATTATACGATCATTCAGTCGTCTATAGTCGATTACAAGTCTCCATTTTACTATTCCTGATGCATCAGGTTTTTTAGGGACAATATGCACGGGACGTGACCAAAGGGATATGCTCTCTCTAACGCTGCCCTGCTGTAAAATGTTATCTAATTGCTTACGAATCTCATCGCATTGTTGGGAGGCTTGTCTGTAGCTACGTACAAAAACCGGTGTATCATCGCTTAGTCTAAGTTCATGTTTGACTGCGTGTGTAAAGGTCAGTGGAATATCTTCTGAACAGAATAGTTCCCTATACTGATAACATAGCCTAGTAACTTCACGGTTTTCTTCCTCATTCATATGACCAGCACGCGTAGCATGAGCAACTTTTTGTCGACGGAAGAGTAGACAAAAATGACGTTCCGTGTAGACAGTACGACGGCAGCAAAGTAGAAAGAGTCAACTACACTTCTTACGAAATTCGTTATTGTTCAAATCAATGTTGCTTTTCAGTTTCTTTAAAAGATCGAATCCTATTAGACCCTTGTACTTCGTATCAAAATCGAATATTAAAAATTTATGGGTTATATCGCTATTAAACGCAGGGGGTAAGGGCAGGTATACTACTTTATCATGAACTGACGAACTATGTGCTGTAACTATTTGATATGGCTCTGTTTCTACACAGTATTCAAAAATAGTACCAATAATTTCATCTGATGCAATAACAGAATGACTGGCTCCTGTATCTATTAAAAACTTACCGTTGAATTCTGGCAACTCAATATAATGGTAAAAATTGTTTAGTTTGTAGATTGATGGATACTATGTCCGGTTGTTTTGATCGGGGTTTAATATAAAATCCTGTTCTTGACTTATCTCTTGTTCCTCTATAGCTACGTTAGGCTCGGAACCGTCGTTACTAATATCTATGAATTGGCCGAAATACTCACTACCAATGGGTATTGGTTGCACCTGACCTTCCATTTGGCTCGGGATATAGAATAACTGCCCCGATGCGAACTGTGGTTTTTCTGGCTTACCTGCCGTACGCATAGTGACGTCCGATGATAACTCAGGAGGATTAACCTGCTGTTTTGGAAAGTTAGGTTGGTTCTTAAAGTTTCCACTTCTAAAATTACCTGATGCTGGTCGGTTTTTCCAGGGCAACATAGACTGTATCCATTGTTGACACTGTTCTGCGTTCATGTTATTCTGTTGGGGCCTATATGGCGACATTGTTGGATTTACTAGGTTAGGATGAAAAAGACTATTGTTAGGCTGCTGCCTTGGCAACTCCTTTGGTTTCGCTTGGGATGTTGATGGGCTATTAAAATTATTAGACCTATTATATGCAAGCCTAGCCTCTTCTTGCCTAGCCGCAATAATAACTTCTTCAAATGTTTCTGGTTTCACAATTCTAACACCTAATGACACGTGAAAATCTAACTGGTTCACGTACTGGTCAATGACCATATTTTCATAATAAGATTTGTTACCATGTTCGCCTACAGAGTATAATGTGTCTAATAATTCACGGAGTCGTTTGCCAAAGGTTTCCGCATCCTCGTTCTTGGACTTACGTACCCGTGTGAACTCCTGCATAACTTGTATCTCATTGCGTGGTTCTCCAAGACGCCTAATCAAAGCTATTTTAACTAACTCCCAGGAACTAAGATATTCTTCGTATGCTATGGCATTAATAGCTGGACCACTTAGACTACTCTTAATCAGGCATATAAGTGCCGGATGCGAACGATCTGCTTCACTAGTTAAAGTTAATAAACTTCCTACCTCCCTAATATAATATCTAAGCAATTTAGGATTGCTATCATATCTTGGCATCAAATCTGCAATAAGTTTGTATGGTTTATAGTTAGCATCATAATCTCTGAGCGGCATTGTTCTAATGTAAGTTACCTGTCTAGTGGCACTCAAACATAATAATAGAGGTGTAGTATTTCACAGAGTATATTAACGCTATAATATGTGGGTGCCTAACGCGACTGTAGCTTATAGACAGACACACATAAACTTGAAATAAAATACAAAAATTATATTAAGGCAGGAAATAGAGCAAGGACACTTTGGTTATACGAGAGCACTTACCAAAGCAGCCACTGCATCTCCTGTCGAGTCTTGTCTCTGCCAACAGCTTCCTCCAATTCTCCGGAGACACACCTTCCTGCTTCTATACAGGTGCCCGACCGCAAGTAAGGTTCTTTGCGGATCGCGAACAAAATGTAGTCGGTACTCTGGGGTTTCCGCATAAGGTACATTTTAGCACGCACGAAACGCCTTTAATATTTTTGTACGTAATTATAGCGTTAAGTATCTATCTTTTCCTATGAACTGAATTATCTGTTCCGTAAGGAACTATTAATTAATCTGTGGCAATACCGCCTTCGTCGATACCGTTCGTGCGCCATAATATAGGTCCATATAAGTAATAACTCACCGTATATAATACAAGATGGCTGAAAGGCGTGAGTGTGGCCGCTTCTGATACGCAGCCCGCCGCCGCACTCACTCGCCCTAACCTAGAAACACACAATTTTATTTTACACTTTAATGCTTCAACGTTTGGGTTCAGATTTGACTGCTACTTATCTGAAAATAGCCTTCTTCCTAGCTTTGTTGTTAGTACGGATTAAGCTACACTATGCACATACCTGAGACATAATTGGGCCAGCAGTAACCACGCATGCGCCCGATGATCGGCCAGAGGCACCCGCGGTCGTTGTGTAGACAAGGATGACGCGCCTTCTGATAGTGCGCGCTCTATGCGGTACACTCCTGCTGATTCTGCACGGATCGATGCTGGAACAGAAGTTCACAAGTCAGTTTTATTGCACAAATTCACTTTCGATAGTTTAAGTTAGTATTTTTAACAATAGGGGAATATGCAAGTAATTTTACGGATATACGTACCGCCATCTCGGTTGCTCTGCGTGTCGTCGTGTTGCGAGTCGGACATGGCGTCCAGTTCCGCGTACCCGTTGTGTTCCGGTTCCAGTTCCGACTCGGAACTGTTCACTAGTGATAACAGTTCTTTCCCTGTTGCTAACGCCTCCTGCAAGAAACAAGGGTAATGATTAAAGTAAATTAATTACGTGACGGGGGTCTAGTAATCGCTACACAGTACGAGAATGACAAATTAGACAACATTATATTCATAGAAACATGGTTTTACGTAATAAAAGTAGCATTCCGATACCATTGTTTAACAGTTAACCATTTGCAAATTTCGTATTATCGAGGTGGTAGATTTGGTGTTCATCAGTCGATCAATGTGTGTCATGCGTCGTCAAGTATCGGATCCTGTGTATTTATTGATACTATTATTGGTACTTTGTTGTACACCATATTTTAGCACGAACACAGCGCCGCCGCCAGGCGCAACAAGCGACACTAACGATACTGACCTCGGGACTGTCCCACGTCAACTGTAGCGCGGCTAGAGCAGCTAGCGGCCAGTCCGCAGTAGGGTAGTGATGCCGGGCCAGCCGCGCCGCCTGCAGCGCGCGCGCGCCGCGCGAGCCGGCGCACGCGCACGACCACAGCGCCGCCGCCAGGCGCAACAAGCGACACTAACGATACTGACCTCGGGACTGTCCCACGTCAACTGTAGCGCGGCTAGAGCAGCTAGCGGCCAGTCCGCAGTAGGGTAGTGATGCCGGGCCAGCCGCGCCGCCTGCAGCGCGCGCGCGCCGCGCGAGCCGGCGCACGCGCACGACCACAGCGCCGCCGCCAGGCGCAACAAGCGACACTAACGATACTGACCTCGGGACTGTCCCACGTCAACTGTAGCGCGGCTAGAGCAGCTAGCGGCCAGTCCGCAGTAGGGTAGTGATGCCGGGCCAGCCGCGCCGCCTGCAGCGCGCGCGCGCCGCGCGAGCCGGCGCACGCGCACGACCACAGCGCCGCCGCCAGGCGCAACAAGCGACACTAACGATACTGACCTCGGGACTGTCCCACGTCAACTGTAGCGCGGCTAGAGCAGCTAGCGGCCAGTCCGCAGTAGGGTAGTGATGCCGGGCCAGCCGCGCCGCCTGCAGCGCGCGCGCGCCGCGCGAGCCGGCGCACGCGCACGACCACAGCGCCGCCGCCAGGCGCAACAAGCGACACTAACGATACTGACCTCGGGACTGTCCCACGTCAACTGTAGCGCGGCTAGAGCAGCTAGCGGCCAGTCCGCAGTAGGGTAGTGATGCCGGGCCAGCCGCGCCGCCTGCAGCGCGCGCGCGCCGCGCGAGCCGGCGCACGCGCACGACCACAGCGCCGCCGCCAGGCGCAACAAGCGACACTAACGATACTGACCTCGGGACTGTCCCACGTCAACTGTAGCGCGGCTAGAGCAGCTAGCGGCCAGTCCGCAGTAGGGTAGTGATGCCGGGCCAGCCGCGCCGCCTGCAGCGCGCGCGCGCCGCGCGAGCCGGCGCACGCGCACGACCACAGCGCCGCCGCCAGGCGCAACAAGCGACACTAACGATACTGACCTCGGGACTGTCCCACGTCAACTGTAGCGCGGCTAGAGCAGCTAGCGGCCAGTCCGCAGTAGGGTAGTGATGCCGGGCCAGCCGCGCCGCCTGCAGCGCGCGCGCGCCGCGCGAGCCGGCGCACGCGCACGACCACAGCGCCGCCGCCAGGCGCAACAAGCGACACTAACGATACTGACCTCGGGACTGTCCCACGTCAACTGTAGCGCGGCTAGAGCAGCTAGCGGCCAGTCCGCAGTAGGGTAGTGATGCCGGGCCAGCCGCGCCGCCTGCAGCGCGCGCGCGCCGCGCGAGCCGGCGCACGCGCACGACCACAGCGCCGCCGCCAGGCGCAACAAGCGACACTAACGATACTGACCTCGGGACTGTCCCACGTCAACTGTAGCGCGGCTAGAGCAGCTAGCGGCCAGTCCGCAGTAGGGTAGTGATGCCGGGCCAGCCGCGCCGCCTGCAGCGCGCGCGCGCCGCGCGAGCCGGCGCACGCGCACGACCACAGCGCCGCCGCCAGGCGCAGCCCGCCGCCGCACTCCGCGCGCGCCGCGAGGCACGAGCGCGTCGCATCCTGAGGACGGGGACGAAACAAACCAATTACATTTATTTGCAATAAACATGGAGTTCTCCGATGAAATGGTCGAATTAAATCCACGGTTAGCAGCCCCGTTAATGAATGCGCCAGACTCATCTGATGATCTAACACCAGATGGGGAGATATCGTGAGGCAAGCGACTACTACACCTACGATTGGACAAAATTCATCGTGACTGGTAGTGGTGTATGAATTGTGTTCAATCGGCTCCGTCAAGAGCGAAGCGAAAACAGAAATACAAAAAAACTCTTATTATTTTGACTTATTTACATTTTGACCTCACTATGAAACTTTGGCGGCACTAGATGGCACCCGCTTCACAAAAATTATTGAGTTCAATGTGCAGATATGTGGAAATCAGTTCAAAATCTAGAACGTAACCAAAACTGCAATTTGTTTTACCAACAATACCGAACTATTGTATATTGCCTTGCAAACGATCACACGCGTAAGTAACACTGCTGCGTCAACGTAAACACGAAATTTACGCGGAATTTATTGGTGTTTTATTTTATATTAGTGAAAATGATACCCATGATGATTTTTTTTTTAATTTTCGCAGCTGCCATCTTACATTTTAATTTTCATTTCACTACCGACCTAAGCACCCACGAAAACCATGAAAACGATAACCTACGAAAAAATTAAAAAAAATTGAAATCATTAAAACTAGGCTGGTGGTACATTTAAATGTAAATAAAATAGTTTATTTTAGACAATTTCGGTATCAGAAAGGTGGCGGTAGCTCAATAAACACTCTTATAAATGACATAATAAATTAAACGGCAAAATTTAAGTGGCAGGGCATTCATCGACCTTAGATCCGCTTTTGATACGATTGATTATGAGTTACTTCTAACTAAACTTGACTATTATGGTATAAGAGGCCCTACAACTTTTAAGATCCTACTTACAAAACAGATCCTACTTACGAATGTTTGTAGAAATAAAAAGCATGAATGAAAGTAATCATGAAGTCATTTACACCTCTAAAATTACAAATATAAAACGTGGTGTGCCCCAAGGCTCCATTTTAGGACCAATTCTATTTATGTTATTTACAAATGACTTGCTTAACTTCATGCACTATGTTCAGCCTGATGTAAAACTTGTTGTTTTTGCAGATGATACAAATGTAATAATTGGGGCGAATGACTTAAAAGAATGGGGAATGTCTGTAAAAGTCTGTAGATCTATCATCGAAACCATTGCGCCTTATTTAGCTTTCATATTTAACACCAGTGTAGACCAAGGAGTCTTTCCGGATCTCATGAAACACAGTAAAGTAATTCCTTTGTTCAAATCCGGTGATAGTAAGGAACCCAACAATTATAGGCCTGTGTCAATTCTGCCAGTTCTCAGCAAGGTGTTTGAAAGGTTGATGCTCAATCAAATGTTACGTCACTTTAATAAGAATTCCATCTTTCATGAACAACAGTACGGTTTCACCAAAGGGCGTTGTACCACTGACGCTGGTGTCACCCTCATAAAGAACATTTTTAACGCCTGGGAAGAAGCACACGATGCCATTGGAATCTTTTGCGACCTCTCGAAGGCGTTCGATTGCGTAGACCATGAAACACTTCTGCTGAAACTTGAGCACTATGGGATTAGGAATACAGCTCTTGATTTACTAAGATCGTACCTGAAAGATAGAAAAGTTAAAATTCAAGTAAATGGCGTAAACTCATTGGGGTCTGAAATGGCAATGGGCGTTCCTCAGGGTTCGATATTGGGTCCATTCCTCTTTTTAGTTTATATTAATGATTTACCACAATTACTTCAAAATCAACCTAAGATGGTGTTATTTGCCGATGACACATCGTTGATATTTAAAATAAACCGACGGTCACAAAATCTTGACGACGTTAACAGCTCTATTCTTCAAGTCCAAGATTGGTTTACGGTAAATAATTTGGTACTAAATAAAAAAAAAACCAAATGCATTAGATTTAAATTACCTAATGTTAGAAGTAGCGAATGTGACATCATATTGAATGGAGAAAAACTAGAATTTATTAATGAAACCGTTTTCCTAGGAATCACGCTAGACGAGAAATTACAATGGGGACCTCATATAACAATTCTTGCGGGGCGGCTAAGCTCGGCCGCTTATGCTGTTAGAAAGATACGACAGTTAACAGATGTAGAAACCGCGCGTCTGGTCTATTTTAGCTACTTCCACAGTATTATGTCGTATGGCATTTTACTGTGGGGTCGGGCTGCTGACATTGAATCCATCTTTATTTTACAAAAGAGAGCTGTCAGAGCCATTTATAATCTACATCGTCGCGAATCTCTCAGGGAACTATTTAAAAAGATTAATATTATGACGGTACCTTGCCAATTCATTTATGAAAATATTATGTATGTAAGAAAAAATCTACATATCTTTAATAAAATAAGTGATAGACATAATTTTAATACTAGAAATAAAGATAAAATAGATCAACCATTTTTCAGATTATCTAAAGTCCATACATCTTTTATGGGGTACTGTGTTAAATGTTACAATAAAATACCTTGTGATATATTACAATTAAATGAAAGAAAATTTAAAACTCATATTAAAAGTACACTCTGTAAACAAGCATATTACAAATTAGAGGATTATATCCAAGATAAGAATGCTTGGAAACATGCTGGTCCTGCTCCATAGGACAATTTAGAGTCTAGACAAAATCAAACTGGTTGCTTATTTAATTATGTATTTGTTATTTTTTATAACACTGATTTTACATTCTGTGACTTCTTGAACTCACACACTGACTTATTAGTATTACTTGTTAAAATGTTAGGAATATCGTATAATTTTACAATGTTTGTAAATATGTGAGCACCATGTATCTGTCACATATTTAATTTATCTCTAATTGCTTTATTTTTCATTCTTTTTTACCTATCGCGGTATAGTAATCTTATTCTAGATGCATCGTCTTCACATATAATTATATAATTAATGTATGCAAAATATTGTAAAAACATTTTAAAAGAGTAACGGTGGAGTTTCTTGCCCATTCTTCTCCATACGAAAACTACCTTTTGGAAGGGGCGACTAGAATCAATTCTATTTTTTGTAAACTTGACGTTCATAAGTGCCTTTTATGTGCCTAATTGAAATAAATTGTTTGACTTTTGACTTTTGACTTTTTTGAATTGACCAAAAATGTTAATAATAAAAAAAGCGTACAAAATCTCTGCGATTAGTTTACAGCCAATAAACCTTTTGCTAAATACAAGTAAGACCAACATCATTTTATTTAAGACTACAACTCGCCATAATGACAATTGAGATGTACAAATCAAAGGAGACAAGATATCTAGTAGACAAAGTAATTTTTTTAACGATAAACATAACTGTCAGAAAGCATTTATTTTACAGAAACGTGCAATAAGGACCATAGTAAGGGTCTCACAAAGAGATTCATGCAGAGAGCACTTTAAAGAATTAGACATTTTACCTGTACCAACTTAATATACACACATCAACACTGCCTAGGGATATTTCAGGTTTAGTATCATAACTTTATAAGTACTGGCCATATAAAAGAGATTTTAACGCCAATTTATTCCCGGCACATTTCTCTTCTGTATTCAAAAATCAAATTAAAAAAAAAGAATGATTGAGGCAGCAGAATTAAATTAACATTATCACGGTAAATTTTCGTCTCTGTGTTTTAAAGACAAAATTGGTTTAAATCGAATTATACATTTTCTCACAAGTTTGATAATTAAATTCCTACTGTTGGTTTTTCCTTTACCATGGAACGCCGACATTTAACCAGAGAAGAGATGTTGAGAGCAATAGGCATGCTGGAAGCGGGCGCGACCCAGTGCAACGTTGCTGATGCCATTAGTACCAGTCAAAGCGTCATATCAAGATTGTGGTCTCGCTACCGGGACACTGGCGAGGTGGCTGAGCGGCACACTGGGAATATACGAATTACCACCGTAAGACAAGACCGATTTTTACAAATAACGGCAAAAAGACAACCTACCACTACAGCTAAGCAATTGGTTTTGAAGTTACAGGCGGAGTACCAGGTGCTAGTGAGCGATCAAACTGTAAGAAGGAGACTGCACGAAGTTAACCTTCATGCTCGTAGACCACATCGGATTCCAGCACTAAGACGAGGCAATCGCGGACCACGATTACAATGGGCAAATGAATATTTAGTTTGGAACGATCGCCAATGGGCTAGAGTGTTATTCTCTGATGAATCCCGGTTCGGCTGTAGCGTTGTGAGGGATCTCAGGTGCAAATAGTCGAGTGATAAAATATCACAATTAGAACTTACTAATTGTGATATTTTAGTAGTCACATCACTAAAAACGGGGAACAACACTGTCCTTCCGGAGAAGCTCTGTCATTTCGTTTCCGCTTGCAAGGCTGACAACAGTTGTTCCCTGACCCTCAGAATTCTTTGTGCCCCGACCCAGGGGGATATCCACATTAGCTTGGTAATTATACCAGATCCTCTGCGCTGGATAATCTATATTGATTTTATAACCTATAAAGTATCTAATTTCGTGTGTCAATGACGGACACGCGGCTACGGTCCATCCAGCGCACAGGAGATTGTAATATGTATGTATTGCTAATACATCGAGATGGTGTAGTGCCTCACTGTGTTATTCTTAGTGATTAGTGAGCCATCTGCAATGGTCACATTTATTTTGTGTTTATGCTCGCGTGTTCACATACTTAGCCTAAGTTAGCATCCGCCATTGTGGCACGCTATGTTGCAAACTCTCTTGCCTGTATACCGCTGCGATGTGCTGAGCTTTCACCTACAATGCTTCCCACACCGTTCCTTGGCTTAAAATGGGAAGGATGCTGGCATATCGCATGCGGCTTGCTGCTATTTGCACCGCATCTAACATGCGCTCCCTAACGCGCATTCCAGGGTTCTTCGTACGGGCTGAGGGCAGGTACCTACTACTATTGATACTGCTGATGGTAGTGGTGCTGCACATTGCTTGCGCACGCTGCCCAGGTCTCGAAGGCCTAACAACCTGCGGCCTACCGCCGCAGCTACCTGCGCGAGCCTGTGCCTACCGCACACTGCTTGCGCACGCTGCCCAGGTCTCGAAGGCCTAACAACCTGCGGCCTACCGCCGCAGCTACCTGCGCGAGCCTGTGCCTACCGCACACTGCTTGCGCACGCTGCCCAGGTCTCGAAGGCCTAACAACCTGCGGCCTACCGCCGCAGCTACCTGCGCGAGCCTGTGCCTACCGCACACTGCTTGCGCACGCTGCCCAGGTCTCGAAGGCCTAACAACCTGCGGCCTACCGCCGCAGCTACCTGCGCGAGCCTGTGCCTACCGCACACTGCTTGCGCACGCTGCCCAGGTCTCGAAGGCCTAACAACCTGCGGCCTACCGCCGCAGCTACCTGCGCGAGCCTGTGCCTACCGCACACTGCTTGCGCACGCTGCCCAGGTCTCGAAGGCCTAACAACCTGCGGCCTACCGCCGCAGCTACCTGCGCGAGCCTGTGCCTACCGCACACTGCTTGCGCCTCATAGCGTGCGTAGGTAGCGCAGGATTGGGTAAGGGGTCCTGCCCTCAGCCCGTACGTAGAAACCACGAAACCTGTGCTGACAGGCCTCCACGTCTGCCGGGTGCTACCAAGGACGGTACCCTTCCTATTCTAAATGTGCGAGTGCTCAAGACTCAGTGTGTAGAACCTTACCTACGACCTAGCCGTGTTACTATACTACTACCAATATATCTATCCTAAATATATGTATTAACTTATCCTAGTGTTTCAATTATTCTTCAACTTCTACCTACCTATCAGTTAACGGCCTGTGCAGTCTACCCTGCGCAGCCCTAGCCGTTACAGGCATTCATCGAGATTCTTGTAGAAAACGTGTTTGGCGAACTCGTGGACGTGAGAGCCGCCTGCGAAATCCCCAGGAAGTCTATCGATACCAAGGTAGAACAATAATGGTATGGGCGGGAATACGTCTAGGCGGAAGAATAATATAATAATACGGCGGAAGAATATATAATAGCAGTAGAATAATAAGCCTTTTTAAATCGTTCAATTTGTCTAATGTTTTTACAGAACCGACTAGAGTAACTCCAACTTCTGCTACTTGTATCGATAATGTCTTCTGCGATTGTGATTATTTAGATAAAGCCATCGTAAATTATTTGCCGTCTGATCATAGTGGACAAACGGTAACTTTTAGGTTTAAAACACTTAAGCAAAAAGTGCAAATACAATTTAGACCAATTACAACTGGCAAATTAAATAGATTTAATAGTACCCTAAATAATAAGTTAAATGCTCTGGGCCATAATATGGACGATGCAAATAAATTGTATGAGGGTTTCTTTTCAGTAGTGCACACAGAATTCAATAAAACTTTTGAAAAGAAAACAAAAAATATTTGCCCTAACTTTATTTTTAGCGACTGGGCAACTAGAGGTATTAGGATAAGTAGAGAAAGACTGTTCGAGCTGTATGGCCTTAAGCCTTACATTAACACTGAAACTTTCAACAAGTATGTTGCTACATATTCCAAAAATTTTAGAAATACCTGCAAGATAGCTAAAGCTATGCATATTAGCAACAAGATCAAATCAGCAGAAAATAAAATAAAAACAGTTTGGAAAGTTATAAATAATGAAACTAACAGGAAAAAAATACGAAACACTGAGTTCACATTGGAGACTTCACGTGGTGTCATAAGCTCGAATTTAGAAGTAGCTCAAGAATTTGTAAATTTCTTTACTAATATACCATATAAAACGACGGAAGCTTTAAATTCCTCACCCGATGTCTCAATAGATTTATTAAAAGCGAATGTTCCAGGCTGCCCGGTTGAATTTCAATTTAAACATATAAACCCTACGATAGTTATAAAAGCTTTTCGGCAAATTAAAATCAAATTGACCGAAGATCTATGGGGATTATCTATCAAAGTTTGTACATCCATAATCGAGACAATAGCACCATACTTAGCTTTAATATTTAATTTGTGCGTGGATCAAGGAGTCTTCCCTGATTTAATGAAATACAGTAAGGTTATACCCCTTTTTAAATCTGGGGACAGTAAAGACACTAACAATTATAGACCAGTATCCGTGCTGCCGGTATTCAGCAAGGTGTTCGAAAAGGTAATGCTCAATCAAATGCTTAATCATTTTAACACCAACCAAATCTTACACGATCAGCAATATGGGTTCACCAAAGGACGTTGTACGACTGACGCCGGTGTAACCTTATTAAAACACATATTTACAGCGTGGGAGGGGGCCCAAGATGCCATAGGATTTTTTTGTGACCTCTCAAAAGCATTTGACTGCGTAAATCATGAAACCTTACTCTTGAAACTTGAGCATTACGGTCTAGGTAAACTTGCGCTCAGTTTGCTAAAATCTTATTTAAATGATAGACAACAGCAAGTCCAAATTAATGGGGTCAATTCACTCGGTCTAAAAGTAAAAATGGGTGTACCACAAGGCTCGATATTGGGTCCTTTCCTCTTTTTAGTATATGTAAATGACCTACCCCATTTATTAAAAAAACAACCACAAATGGTGTTATTTGCTGACGATACTTCTCTAATTTTTAAGATAAATAGACGTGCATCAAATATTGACGACGTAAATAACGCCCTACTGCAGGTCCAAAATTGGTTCACTGCTAATAATTTAGTATTAAATGGGAAAAAACTAAATGCATTAGATTTGCTTTACCGAATGTTAAAAGTAGTGATTGTGACATAGTATTGAATGGGGAGAAATTGGAATTCATCGATAAAACTGTTTTTTTGGGGATCACGCTCGACTCCAAGCTGCAATGGGGTCCTCATTTAACATCTCTTGCAGGACGCCTAAGTTCAGCAGCATATGCTGTGAGAAAAATCCGTCAATTTACTGATGTAGATACCGCGAGGCTAGTCTATTTCAGTTATTTTCATAGTATTATGTCTTACGGTATTTTACTATGGGGACGGGCTGCAGATATCGACTCTATTTTTATTCTGCAGAAAAGAGCCATCAGAGCAATATATGGCCTCCGCAGACGCGATTCTCTAAGGGAACTGTTTAAAGATATTAATATCATGACGGTACCTTGTCAATATATCTATGAAAACATCATGTACGTTAGGAAAAATCTAAGTCTTTTCAGTAAAAGAGGTGATAGACACAATTATAGGACTAGAAATAGGGACCAATTGATTCAACCGGGTTTCAGACTGGCTAAAGTAGACTCATCCTTCATGGGGTACTGTTTGAAATGTTACAATAAAATACCTCCCCACATACTCCAATTGAACGAAACGAAATTTAAATCTTGTATAAAACGTACACTATGCTGCCAAGCATATTATAAGTTGGGGGATTACATCGACGACAAAAATGCTTGGCTCAGCGCTGGTCCAGCTCCACAAGGGCGCATAAACTAATTGATTAGCATTCAAAATATTGTTGCAGCTGCTGAAGATTGTAAAACTATCTTTAGATTGTATAAATTCAATCTCTTAGTATTATATAATTGCATAGCACATGTGTGAGCACTATGTCCCTACTTTACAGTTACCATTTACTGGGTACGTCTTTCTTTGACTTGAGTTTGCCCTGGCGGTTGTGAGTATGTCATGCTCACTCAAATGTCTCGCTGGTGGTGGCGTGTGTGTTGGATCGTTAAGTTCCCTTCAAAATGGTTGAGCTAAATGGTGCTGATGCATGCGTCATGTTCGTGAACGGGCGCCGTCAGTGGGGACTGGTCATCTCTTAGCTGCCACGGCTTATTTGAATTTATTTTAATTTTTGAATTGTTTTTTATTTTATTTTTATTACTGACGCTTTTAACGTGCACGTCTTTTTACATTGTTCTCACATGTATAATTACAAAAATGGATGATGTAACCAATATTTTGTGAAAATATTCTGATTGAAAAGAGTGTCCGTGGAGTTTCTTGCCCGTTCTTCTCCATAGGAACCTACTAAGCATTGGAATGGGCAACTAGCTTCATATTTCTGACTGACCGACCCCTTGACAATTCAAAAGTACCTGTTATTGGTTTATTTGAAATAAATGCTTTGAGTTTGAGTTTGAGTTTGAGTTTGAAGAACCGACCTCGTTTGGGTTCACGGCAACTTAACTACTGCAAAATACCGTGACGAGGTACTGGAACCTGTAGTCCGACCACACCGTTGCTGCAAATGGGTCAAGATTTTATGCTTATGCATGATAATGCCCGCCCACATACAGCTCGAGTGGTAACTCAGTGGCTGCAGCATTATAATGTGGCAACCCTGGTCTGGCCCGCATAGTCCCCGGATTTAAATCCAATTGAGCACGCGTGGAATATGCTCCAACGACGGGCTTTATAAAATTATCCCGAAAATGTGGTGACAGACAGTGAACTTTTCATGCATCTTCGTCGAACCTGGGAACTTATCCCACAAGGAGATATCGATAACCTCATTTTGAGTGTAAATACTCGTTGCAGATGCGTTATTAACATCCGAGGTGGCTTTACAGATTATTAATGTTTATTTTGTAATCAATTTAATGTTTCATTAAATTATATTTCCTTATTTAATCAGTTAGAAGTTCGCTTTTTTTGTACATAGTTAACTTTTTTTTTTCTACTATAAAAGCCTTTTTTATAAGTTTGATTTTTATTTAATTTCCTTAGTAGAGTATAAAATACTGCGCATTTTGATAAAAGTATGTTATAAGATTTTCTAAAAAGTTTCTGTTCAATACATTAATAACTAAAAACGAACTATTAATAGGTTACCAACTGATTTAAAATTATTAATTTATAGCTCTCACTCATTTAAAACTAAATTAAAAGCCGTCTTCTTAGGAAAATGTTTATACTCGGCATCAGAATTTATGTCAAATGATAAAATAGTCACTTAAAATAATGGCTGTGAACAAGCTTAAATTAAATTATCTTTTGACTTGAACAGTATGCTCATCGCTAGGACCTTGATAAATTGTACCCTTAATATTTTGACATTATACCTGCTATTAATTTGACATTGTATTTATTTACATAGGTATTTTAAGTTAACGGACTCTTGAACTAAACATTTCACTTCAATATTAATTAGGCATGATACTGCATGTGATAATTTTATTTAATACGTAATGTTCAACACGATGTTATTTGTTAATGAATAAATAAATGAAATGAAATGACACCCATGACGAAAAATTTGAAATTTTTGCAGCAGCCATCTTGGATTTTCATTCTGACCAAATTCACGCTTTCTCTCTCCATCGAATAAGAAGCACTAGTCGCAAGTATGTACACTTTTTCGCGGGACGTTTTCTGCTAGTTTTCTCCTACCACAAGCCGTGTTAAAGAAGTTCGTTCCAAAAAGAACCTATTGGGAAATAATATGTGTCACATCCACGCAAATCAGCCATCGCTCAGCATAATGCTGTGTCACTATGTATGAATGAATGAAATGCACCGACCCCAACGTCGTTTAACGTGGGGATTAGAATATTGTTATCACTTAATATTTTTTAAGTTTTCAAATTACTGAAAAAGAAGCAAGTAGTCTCACCATGGCATCGTTCAGCATGCCCAGATGCATGTACTGCAGCGCCAGGTAGTAGAACGCGAGGTGGTCGTTGTCATCTAGTTCTACTGAACGTAACAACAGTTTTAAAGACGTATCGTTTGCGATCTCCTTGTCGATACGGGCATTCGTTTTCTGTAATCATGAGAAAAAAAATGGTTACACACTTACAAGGATCTACTGGCGCTCGAATGACCTAGACAGCGACGCGCTGTTGGTAAACATCTGTGAAATTGTTTTATGAAATGCATTGAAAAAACCAATATGGCAACATTAGTTCAGGTTTAGGCCCCGTGCCCGAAGTTCCTTGTACAGCTATACGACCGGAGAGACGAGGCGGGACGAAGTGATATGGTGCGACGCCGGAGCGGCAGTACACGGTGAAATTGCTGTGTGAAATATCATGTAGCCTGGCCCTAACACATAATGTGGAAAAATCTTGTTCACATTTAGTTCCTTCCCATAATAAACTCCGGAGTACATGATGCCAACCGGAATCCTTGTTCATGTTAAAGCTACACAGCATTTTTGACCTGCAGTTGTAAAGAAATAAGGTGGTACTGACATACCTGTGCCTTCATCTGGTATCCGAGGCCGGTGTACAGGCAGCAGCGCGCTAGCATGGCTCCCTCTCGTTTGTCTTCTATCGCCAGCGCCTCCTCCGCCATCTCGATGCCTTCTTCTATCTGTACACAACATTGTATTTCCTTAACGCGGGTTGCGGTAGGAATTGACTGGTAGAAATCGTCATGTAGAGTAAAGTGTAATGGCTCCTCCATGCGACTTTCTCTGCCTCTTTTTATGACATACGTTACGTGACATGAATTTTGAATTTTAATTTGACATGTTTGCGTGCGAGTATCGCGTAAAGAAGTTCGTTCCTGACGGGGATACCCGACAGCACACGTTTTTATCTTTAAACCTTTTAGTGTGTTGTTTTTTTGGAATTGTCTCCTCAACCCCATTATTTTGATACATCACATGTTCATGGTACAATATTTATATTTTTTAAACATTACTTATCGACGTCTAAAATCCACCATTTTGATTTAAAAACAAAATCAATAATTTATATAATCGTCTAGATGAGTCGATAGACACCTCGTGTATTAAAATCCATCATTAGATTGGGAAAATCAATACGTAAGTCCAGTGACAGTAGAGTGCGGCGAGTTCCGTACCCATCCCATCCTGTAGCACGTGTTGGCGGCCACGAGCCGCAGCGGCGCGTCGGCGCGCGCCAGCGGGGCCGCGCGCCGCGCCACGCCCGCCGCGCGCACGCCGGCGCTCCACGAGCTGCTGCCTGCGGGACGCAGAGTGTTGTACTCACGTACCCATCCCATCCTGTAGCACGTGTTGGCGGCCACGAGCCGCAGCGGCGCGTCGGCGCGCGCCAGCGGGGCCGCGCGCCGCGCCACGCCCGCCGCGCGCACGCCGGCGCTCCACGAGCTGCTGCCTGCGGGACGCAGAGTGTTGTACTCACGTACCCATCCCATCCTGTAGCACGTGTTGGCGGCCACGAGCCGCAGCGGCGCGTCGGCGCGCGCCAGCGGGGCCGCGCGCCGCGCCACGCCCGCCGCGCGCACGCCGGCGCTCCACGAGCTGCTGCCTGCGGGACGCAGAGTGTTGTACTCACGTACCCATCCCATCCTGTAGCACGTGTTGGCGGCCACGAGCCGCAGCGGCGCGTCGGCGCGCGCCAGCGGGGCCGCGCGCCGCGCCACGCCCGCCGCGCGCACGCCGGCGCTCCACGAGCTGCTGCCTGCGGGACGCAGAGTGTTGTACTCACGTACCCATCCCATCCTGTAGCACGTGTTGGCGGCCACGAGCCGCAGCGGCGCGTCGGCGCGCGCCAGCGGGGCCGCGCGCCGCGCCACGCCCGCCGCGCGCACGCCGGCGCTCCACGAGCTGCTGCCTGCGGGACGCAGAGTGTTGTACTCACGTACCCATCCCATCCTGTAGCACGTGTTGGCGGCCACGAGCCGCAGCGGCGCGTCGGCGCGCGCCAGCGGGGCCGCGCGCCGCGCCACGCCCGCCGCGCGCACGCCGGCGCTCCACGAGCTGCTGCCTGCGGGACGCAGAGTGTTGTACTCACGTACCCATCCCATCCTGTAGCACGTGTTGGCGGCCACGAGCCGCAGCGGCGCGTCGGCGCGCGCCAGCGGGGCCGCGCGCCGCGCCACGCCCGCCGCGCGCACGCCGGCGCTCCACGAGCTGCTGCCTGCGGGACGCAGAGTGTTGTACTCACGTACCCATCCCATCCTGTAGCACGTGTTGGCGGCCACGAGCCGCAGCGGCGCGTCGGCGCGCGCCAGCGGGGCCGCGCGCCGCGCCACGCCCGCCGCGCGCACGCCGGCGCTCCACGAGCTGCTGCCTGCGGGACGCAGAGTGTTGTACTCACGTACCCATCCCATCCTGTAGCACGTGTTGGCGGCCACGAGCCGCAGCGGCGCGTCGGCGCGCGCCAGCGGGGCCGCGCGCCGCGCCACGCCCGCCGCGCGCACGCCGGCGCTCCACGAGCTGCTGCCTGCGGGACGCAGAGTGTTGTACTCACGTACCCATCCCATCCTGTAGCACGTGTTGGCGGCCACGAGCCGCAGCGGCGCGTCGGCGCGCGCCAGCGGGGCCGCGCGCCGCGCCACGCCCGCCGCGCGCACGCCGGCGCTCCACGAGCTGCTGCCTGCGGGACGCAGAGTGTTGTACTCACGTACCCATCCCATCCTGTAGCACGTGTTGGCGGCCACGAGCCGCAGCGGCGCGTCGGCGCGCGCCAGCGGGGCCGCGCGCCGCGCCACGCCCGCCGCGCGCACGCCGGCGCTCCACGAGCTGCTGCCTGCGGGACGCAGAGTGTTGTACTCACGTACCCATCCCATCCTGTAGCACGTGTTGGCGGCCACGAGCCGCAGCGGCGCGTCGGCGCGCGCCAGCGGGGCCGCGCGCCGCGCCACGCCCGCCGCGCGCACGCCGGCGCTCCACGAGCTGCTGCCTGCGGGACGCAGAGTGTTGTACTCACGTACCCATCCCATCCTGTAGCACGTGTTGGCGGCCACGAGCCGCAGCGGCGCGTCGGCGCGCGCCAGCGGGGCCGCGCGCCGCGCCACGCCCGCCGCGCGCACGCCGGCGCTCCACGAGCTGCTGCCTGCGGGACGCAGAGTGTTGTACTCACGTACCCATCCCATCCTGTAGCACGTGTTGGCGGCCACGAGCCGCAGCGGCGCGTCGGCGCGCGCCAGCGGGGCCGCGCGCCGCGCCACGCCCGCCGCGCGCACGCCGGCGCTCCACGAGCTGCTGCCTGCGGGACGCAGAGTGTTGTACTCACGTACCCATCCCATCCTGTAGCACGTGTTGGCGGCCACGAGCCGCAGCGGCGCGTCGGCGCGCGCCAGCGGGGCCGCGCGCCGCGCCACGCCCGCCGCGCGCACGCCGGCGCTCCACGAGCTGCTGCCTGCGGGACGCAGAGTGTTGTACTCACGTACCCATCCCATCCTGTAGCACGTGTTGGCGGCCACGAGCCGCAGCGGCGCGTCGGCGCGCGCCAGCGGGGCCGCGCGCCGCGCCACGCCCGCCGCGCGCACGCCGGCGCTCCACGAGCTGCTGCCTGCGGGACGCAGAGTGTTGTACTCACGTACCCATCCCATCCTGTAGCACGTGTTGGCGGCCACGAGCCGCAGCGGCGCGTCGGCGCGCGCCAGCGGGGCCGCGCGCCGCGCCACGCCCGCCGCGCGCACGCCGGCGCTCCACGAGCTGCTGCCTGCGGGACGCAGAGTGTTGTACTCACGTACCCATCCCATCCTGTAGCACGTGTTGGCGGCCACGAGCCGCAGCGGCGCGTCGGCGCGCGCCAGCGGGGCCGCGCGCCGCGCCACGCCCGCCGCGCGCACGCCGGCGCTCCACGAGCTGCTGCCTGCGGGACGCAGAGTGTTGTACTCACGTACCCATCCCATCCTGTAGCACGTGTTGGCGGCCACGAGCCGCAGCGGCGCGTCGGCGCGCGCCAGCGGGGCCGCGCGCCGCGCCACGCCCGCCGCGCGCACGCCGGCGCTCCACGAGCTGCTGCCTGCGGGACGCAGAGTGTTGTACTCACGTACCCATCCCATCCTGTAGCACGTGTTGGCGGCCACGAGCCGCAGCGGCGCGTCGGCGCGCGCCAGCGGGGCCGCGCGCCGCGCCACGCCCGCCGCGCGCACGCCGGCGCTCCACGAGCTGCTGCCTGCGGGACGCAGAGTGTTGTACTCACGTACCCATCCCATCCTGTAGCACGTGTTGGCGGCCACGAGCCGCAGCGGCGCGTCGGCGCGCGCCAGCGGGGCCGCGCGCCGCGCCACGCCCGCCGCGCGCACGCCGGCGCTCCACGAGCTGCTGCCTGCGGGACGCAGAGTGTTGTACTCACGTACCCATCCCATCCTGTAGCACGTGTTGGCGGCCACGAGCCGCAGCGGCGCGTCGGCGCGCGCCAGCGGGGCCGCGCGCCGCGCCACGCCCGCCGCGCGCACGCCGGCGCTCCACGAGCTGCTGCCTGCGGGACGCAGAGTGTTGTACTCACGTACCCATCCCATCCTGTAGCACGTGTTGGCGGCCACGAGCCGCAGCGGCGCGTCGGCGCGCGCCAGCGGGGCCGCGCGCCGCGCCACGCCCGCCGCGCGCACGCCGGCGCTCCACGAGCTGCTGCCTGCGGGACGCAGAGTGTTGTACTCACGTACCCATCCCATCCTGTAGCACGTGTTGGCGGCCACGAGCCGCAGCGGCGCGTCGGCGCGCGCCAGCGGGGCCGCGCGCCGCGCCACGCCCGCCGCGCGCACGCCGGCGCTCCACGAGCTGCTGCCTGCGGGACGCAGAGTGTTGTACTCACGTACCCATCCCATCCTGTAGCACGTGTTGGCGGCCACGAGCCGCAGCGGCGCGTCGGCGCGCGCCAGCGGGGCCGCGCGCCGCGCCACGCCCGCCGCGCGCACGCCGGCGCTCCACGAGCTGCTGCCTGCGGGACGCAGAGTGTTGTACTCACGTACCCATCCCATCCTGTAGCACGTGTTGGCGGCCACGAGCCGCAGCGGCGCGTCGGCGCGCGCCAGCGGGGCCGCGCGCCGCGCCACGCCCGCCGCGCGCACGCCGGCGCTCCACGAGCTGCTGCCTGCGGGACGCAGAGTGTTGTACTCACGTACCCATCCCATCCTGTAGCACGTGTTGGCGGCCACGAGCCGCAGCGGCGCGTCGGCGCGCGCCAGCGGGGCCGCGCGCCGCGCCACGCCCGCCGCGCGCACGCCGGCGCTCCACGAGCTGCTGCCTGCGGGACGCAGAGTGTTGTACTCACGTACCCATCCCATCCTGTAGCACGTGTTGGCGGCCACGAGCCGCAGCGGCGCGTCGGCGCGCGCCAGCGGGGCCGCGCGCCGCGCCACGCCCGCCGCGCGCACGCCGGCGCTCCACGAGCTGCTGCCTGCGGGACGCAGAGTGTTGTACTCACGTACCCATCCCATCCTGTAGCACGTGTTGGCGGCCACGAGCCGCAGCGGCGCGTCGGCGCGCGCCAGCGGGGCCGCGCGCCGCGCCACGCCCGCCGCGCGCACGCCGGCGCTCCACGAGCTGCTGCCTGCGGGACGCAGAGTGTTGTACTCACGTACCCATCCCATCCTGTAGCACGTGTTGGCGGCCACGAGCCGCAGCGGCGCGTCGGCGCGCGCCAGCGGGGCCGCGCGCCGCGCCACGCCCGCCGCGCGCACGCCGGCGCTCCACGAGCTGCTGCCTGCGGGACGCAGAGTGTTGTACTCACGTACCCATCCCATCCTGTAGCACGTGTTGGCGGCCACGAGCCGCAGCGGCGCGTCGGCGCGCGCCAGCGGGGCCGCGCGCCGCGCCACGCCCGCCGCGCGCACGCCGGCGCTCCACGAGCTGCTGCCTGCGGGACGCAGAGTGTTGTACTCACATTTGACTAGACGATTTAAACGACCGTATTCCTTGAGGGTGTAGGCAGAGAAAGAAAAACAAGTAAGAAAATATATTTACAATGCATTTGCTCGAAAAGAGCGTTTTCCAAGCAGTCAATTTGTGCGGAAAGTGTCACTTTTTTTCACTAGTGCTTTTTACTTTTGTTTTTTTTTTTAAAATTTTGTAGTCGTCGTCAGCCCGTCTCGTCTCAGAGATTTTATTATTTGAGAAAAGTTTTTCAAAAGTTAGTATTTACATTTCAGATGATGATGATGACGATGGCGATGATTATAACGATGGTTAAAACCAAAAAGTCGAAGTCAAAGTCAGTCAAAGTCGAAGTCGAAATCCAAGTCGAAATAGAAGTCGAAATCAAAGTAAAAATCAAAGCCAAAAGTCAAAGTCATGAATTAATTTTCTTTTTATCATTTATATACGTCGTCGTATGTTAGATGTTACACATCACAGGCGACTGTCGTAAGGCTCGCTCGTTTTTTTTATTTCCTCGTACAATGCATAGTAAAACGTTGTACGATACACGTGCGTGAGATGATTTCCGACTCGTGTCGACTTAAACACTCGCTCACTTCGCTCGCTCGTGAATAAAAATGCCACTCGTCGGATATCACCTACCTTCCGCACTTATAGCATAAATAACTATTATTTAACATAGGTACTAAGGTACACCTATATTTCGCTATGTAATAGTCTCTTATTGCTGCTGACCGGACGCAAATCTAGATTCCTAAAAATTTGACACCCGAGTATGTAATAATCGTAGCAGGTAGCGTTCTGTAGTTCCTGCCTACACCCATGGGAGGCGTGAGTTTGTGTATATATTTTTCATTCATTCTCCTGCGCTTTTCCCAAGTTAATTGGGATCGGCGCAACATGTCTTTATGTATACATATATGTAAAGTGAATTTTTGATATAGGACTTAAGGGCGGTACAGTTCGCGTTAAATAACTTTGCCGCTCTGAAGTAGGCTACAAATGACTGCGCAGTAGTCAATCTTACTTATAAAACCGTAGCAGGCATGCCAGCACGCACTTCAAAGCGGCAAAGTTATTTGACGCGAACTGTAACAGCGATGAATAGAACAAAGTGGCTGTCAAAGTGTTGCTCGTTCCGGAGAAGGCAACACACAATACTGGTTGCAAAAAAATGGTATTGAGCCAGCGGCTTCACCCGCGTGTAGTTCGGAAATTATCCCACCGGAACATACCACAGTCTGAAAAGGTAACAGACAGACAGAGTTACTTTCGAATTTATAGTATAAATATGGTTGCATTTATATTGACATACCGGGCGCTATGTGCGTGTGCGGCGCGGGAGGCGCGGGCCGGGTCGGCGCAGGCGCAGCCGCTGCCGTAGCCAACGCGCGCTGACGCCAGATGTGCGCGCAGCCGAACGAGAACTTCATCGCGCGCTCCAGCGACTGGCGACATAGGAAAACATGTATCAAGAAGGATACTTGAAATACAGGACAGACTAGAACTAATGAGCACACCTATTAGCCCCACTGACCTCCAGCACCAAACACAGCTGCCCCCAGCGCGTGGCCGCCAGCGCCAGCAGGTCCACGACACAGATAGCGTTGCGCAGCGCGTGCGCCCGCGCCGCTTCGAACTCCCCACTCTGAGACAGCACGGCATCTCGCACTGCCATCGCTTCGCCAACCAGTAGTAGTAATACTACCTCTTCGTACTCATTTCGAGGTACGAACTGTAAATAACGAGTAATTTAAATTTTATTAAAATTGACCCACTTCTGCTGCCTAGATTTTTTCTTCCCATACAGTGAAAAGATCCTTACATAAATCTGAGTCAGCATTAAAAAACATTGGTCGATTTTACAACATTTTTTATGGGCAACTCGCACTTGACCAAAAAACGAATATTATGCCAAAATAGTTTTCATGAAGAGCTAAGACAGTTTCTTCGTATCTCATTTTCCCATACAATCTCAGGTAAAAACAAAAAAGCTTGTGAAAAAATTCTGCTGTGCAAAATGGTCACGTTTACCGCATCAGAAAAAATATGACCTACAGATGATATCCGTTCGAAATAATGAATTTCCGTGTAGCTACTTCTGTCTTATCTAAGTTATTTTGTGTTTCTTTATTAATAAAAAGCTTACAGCAGTCTTATACTTAAATCTATGGCCCACAAAACTGTTTTCACAGTTTATCCGTAGGAACGATCCAAATAAAATACAGTTAAATTTATAAAATAGTACAGATAGTCGATGGCAAGCTAAAACTGTTACTGTTAACCTACCTGATTGATAGCCGCATACTTCTTCGGCTTCCAGGGCCCGTCGGACACATGTTCCTCTCTTCTCCGCGACAGCGTACCTTGCGGCGGCGCTGACGCCAGCTTCTCGGGGGCTTTGTAAACCTGGAAGAAATACATTCTGTATAACCGTGCAGTCAAGCTACAAAGTTACAAGTTCACGATATCCTTGGGCAAGAGCTACAGTTAGGATTACTGCTGTAACTATATATCGCCAATCAGCATTGTAGCATTTTCCGTACTTCCGTTTCGAGAGTACCACAAGACCAAATATTTAGCGCTTAGATAGTAAATAAGTGTTGGCGTTGGCATGAAAATACTTGCAATTTCCAACCTAGAAATCAAATCAATCCGATTGTTCTAGAAATTCTATCTAGTTCTAAGTTCTAGGTAGTAGTTTAAGAAATTTGCCTTTTATTCATAGTTACGTTTATGATGTTGTGGTGAAGACTGTATAATTTCTGCAATCTGATCTCACACTCCAGTACACTATACCTGCAAGGTGTTTCTATTGGCTATTCTCACCTGTCCAGTGACGCCTCTCATCAGCACCTCAGCTAGTTGCCGTGTGAGCGTCAGTCGCAGCGCCTGAGTCGATATTGACTCCACCGCGTTCAGCATCTCTCGATACCTACACAACATAACATAGCTGTACTTACAAGGATCTTTTGGCGCGCGGCCAAAATCGGAACTAACGACGCCATCTTGTTTTTTGAATACATTTCACAAACCAACTGCATAAATTTTTACTAACAGCCCCCCCTGTCAACATAATTCGGGCGCCAAAAGACCCTTGCAGTAGTGTATACTACTGTGAGAACTTTGTCATGAGAACAGATTCAGGTATATTGTGACTTGCTGGCCACAAGTTATACCAGATGTAGTTTTGTATAAAACTGTTGTCCATCAGGGACATAGGAATTGTGTCATGTTAAGTGATTTTTATTGTATGTACTCTAATATGAGTTGTTTTTCTCCAGAGAGAAGCTGGAACGTATTCTCTTTAGAAATGACAAAATTGTATTAGGTATACAATATATTTTTATTAGGTAGGCATCGGTTAAGGAAAACATCGTTAGGAAACCTGCTCTTTATGCGCCCTTTGCCCTGCAGTGGGACAAAAATATACCGATATATTTTTTTATTTTAGGTACCAAACTATATCATACGATCAAAACGAATTAATTATGCTAATATAAACAGTTAATTTGTTTTAAAAAAAGCTACTGCAAACGTGACACACGCATTATTTGGGTAGTACAACCGTCGTACATAGTAGGTATCATGTCACACAAGGTTAATTGGATTTCTCGCAATCTGTCCGCCGTAAGCCAGTTAGCGACCAGCAACACAGTAGTAACAACCTATATTAAGTTCACGCTCATTACGACAAGACTAAAGTAGTTGCATTACACACAGTACAAAATATTATGAAGTTTTGGAAAAAGTTCGGCTTTGTAGATCGCGAGCGTCATCGGAGTCCACCACAAATAACATTGTCACAAATGCGTTCAGCGCATAACGTATTTAATACAACATTCTGACTGTTATCTTCAATCGATTGACAAACACAAAACGATGTTCTAAACATGTTTCGCGCTAAACAAATTTTGTGTTTATTTGGTAAAAGCGGGCCATAAATTGTGTTTACCAAACAAAACAGGAAAATTGCACTAAATGAGAGAACTGTGTTTGTAACAACTAGGATACGGCAGAACAGTTTTTTTTTTTTTAATAACAATAAAACCTGTTTACAGCATTATTTACCGGTCTATAGCATTCTGCAGCCTGCCTGCTCGTATGTGTAGTATGGGCACTCGTTGTAGCGCCGTCTCGAGCGTAGGGCCGGCGCGGGCGTGCGCCCCGTTGCGTTGCAGGTACAGCAGAGTTAGGTCTGATGATAGCTCGAAACTACGGATCTGGACAATGATTAATGATGAAACAAGACTATTTTGTATCAGTTTAAACTCAAATGATTTACTTCAATTAAACCATTTACAGGCACTTTTGAATTGTCAAGGGGTCGGTCAGTCAGAAAGATGAAGCTAGTTGCCCATCCCAAAGTGTAGTAGGTTCCTATGGAGAAGAACGGGCTAGAAACTCCATAAAAATGAACAAATAGTGTTCTAGGTAGGTAGCTAATGTAAATAGGTCCTTAGTAATTGTTGGGGGTCAAGTTTCTAAATAAATAAATCTAAGTAAATAACGAATAAGCAATCTACAACCCACAGGGCGGATAAAAGGCAACTATTACATACAGAATTAAAATGGGAATACTCCGTCCTCCAGTCGGCAAATAACAACCAGTTATCTTGTTATAGAGACGGCCATGATCAGAAGTTGTGTAAAAAATATAAGTATTAAAGTTGAGACTTGACGCACCACGTGGTTTGACTTGCGCAGTAGAAGATTTATGGGTCTCTTTAGCGGTATGAGGTCCCTGCCGCCCGGAGCGTCATCGGGGCGGCGGGAGGTGCGGTCAAGTCTCAACTTTAATGGCACTACTTGTTAATCTAAACTATTTTTATAATATTAGAGAAAAAAAAATATTTTTTGTATATTTTGTTACGCTTTCACGCTAAAACGGCTGAACGGATTTGGATGAAGCTTGGCACGTCGGTAGAACATGACCTGGGTTAGGACAGGATACTTTTTATCCCGATATTACCACGGTGTCGAGACTTATGCGAGTGACACCGCGGGACGCAGCTAGTTAAATATAGTTTTCTATGCAATAGTCTTGTCAGTGCCGTAGCTTCAAGGTATTATGTTTCCTGACTTGAGAAGGGAAAGAATTTGAAAACTGACGAATAAATAAAAGCCTCGACTGGACTCTACTACAAAATGTTTACCATTTCAGATTCTCTCTCGGCTTGTTTAAACCGGCTGGTGGAGCCAGGAACAGTGTTCTGTTCTAAACACAGACCCTTGATGGCATACGACTCGGCCACGATACGGAGACTTCGGCTGTGGAACAAACAGAACAGTTAATCTTCAGGAAATCAGAAGGGTTAGATATTAAAAAGGTAAATGTAAAACATGCTATCTAGAATTTATGGTATTTAGAACAAAATGAAAAACAGTTCAACATTGTTGTCAAAGTTAAGAATAAACCAACTGTAATTTTGATTTGTATTGAGAAAACCATTGTAGTCTAGATTACGATTTTAGGTATTTGATACCTAATTCTGTTCAGCACAGCACCTGCTCGTTAAAAATAAGATAGGTTCTAAAAATAGTTATATATAGTCAAACAAGGTATCTGGAATGTGTGAATTGTATATTGATGGTCTTAAGTTATGACCATCAGTCATCTTCATACCACTGTGTTATAGACACTCAAATTACGAGTATCATCAATACAGTATAATTATATTATTTTGTGTACATATGCAATCGGTAAACAAAATCATTATCGCCAAAAATGTTGAGAATAAAGTCTCGACATAATGTCAAAGACATGACGCACAAGCTGCGCACGCGGCGCTTGGTGATTCAGCTGTGTTGATGCGCCTTTGTACCATGAGTCCATGACATAAGATAAAACAGAAAGGACACTCTTATTTTAGGAACTCCTTTAAAATACAAACCCTCCCCTTTTGGATAAATCCTTGGATCGACGCGTTTATTTGAGTCGTGGGTACAAGTCTTGACAACAAACCCACGACACAATACAGACAAAGAATGCAAAACAAGCAAAGGCAAGCAAATAAATAAATATAATAATAACACTTGTTTAGTTAAGTTATGCGCGTGAGTTTATTGCCACCTTTATGGATGTTCTGCATATGTTATGTGCACACGTCTATTAACAGTTTGTTTAGCGTTTGTCATGCGCGATCGTTTGATCGCACGCTGACGTCACCTTAACACGTGTTGAGATGCACATGATAACACATAAACACTAAACAGTTCCTGAAATATGTGCTCTGTTTAGACTAAAGTGTTTATATCAGAACTATGTGTCTAATAGATAAGATATAGATAATATCACTCCTTGGTTCCTCGAAGGTTTAGGCAGTACATCGGTGTACGTACTGTACACCCATATTTCGCCAGTAATGTAATAGGGGGCGAATCTATTGCCATCAACCGGGCACAAAACTAGACTCACCCAGGACCTAATGCTCGGCAGTAGCGCTTGCGACCACTAAACCAACGAGGCAGTAGATAAGATATACAGGTTGGATTTTTGAGATGGGGCAGTAAGGGCAGCTCCCTTAACCGCTGTAGCTACAGGAAAACGGTTTTAGGAGACTGTCCTTAACTTTTTGAGACATTTTGATCTGCATTCACAGATTTTGAAAATAAAGTACAGTCAGTAACAAAATAGGCACTTTCACAAAAAAAAAATTGATCTCAATCGATCCTGTTTCTTATAAGGATCAAAAAACTCTATTGGACCAACCGAGATTTGAGTGCTGGAAAAGTCAGAAATCGCAAATGCTTTTCCCATACATTTCGTAGGAAATGAGACTCCACAATACTCAAACCTCAGTTGGTCTAATAGAGTTTTTGATCCTTATAAGAAACAGGATCGATTGGAATCAAAAAAAGATGCCTATTTTCTTGCTTACTGTATTTTTTTTCAAAATCTGTGGATGCAGATCAAAATGTCTCAAAAAGTTAAGGACAGTCTCCTAAGACCGTTTTCCTGTAACTACAACAGTAAAGGTAGCTGCCCTTACTGCCTCATCTCAAATATCCATCCTGTATATGTATGTGGTATAATGCCTATAGTATGTCAGACAATGATAGATTGTTAACTAAAAATCTTTACTCATGGCCTCATGAGGTCATGCATTATAAATGGTGTGATTAATAGTAGGTACACTATTGTATGATTATTATTTGCAAGCAGATCCTTACCTTTCTAGAATATTATTTCATTCCAGTTGATAAAATATTAGTAATGTTTTCCCTTTATTTAATAGAGTCATAAAGCTCAAATCAAACATTGTTTTCAGAACATTTGATTTAATTTTTTTTTTTTTTTTTTTTTTGACGACACCTTTGGCTCAGTGGCTGAGCGATCGACTGCTGCGCAACGTGTGGCGGGTTCGATCACCGCACAGAACAAATATTTGTATGATCTGCAAGTAGTTGTTCTGGGTCTGGGTGTTAGTGTATGTGAGTTTCTCTGTTTGTAAACGCACCCACGATACAAGAAGAAATTCTTAGTGTGGGGCAAAGTTTAAAAAAAAAAAAAAGAATTGTGGCATAACTTTTCCTATTTAAATTTTATAACTTTACATTGTTACTACTTGTTATATTATGATATCATAATAATACTATTTTGGTATAAGAACATTACTACATACATATACAACTGTATTTAGCATCAATATCATTAACACAGTGTGAGTCAACCAATCTATTAAGCCATAAATAGCCGGAATGGTTGTTGCAGCAAGATTCCACAATGCCTTTAATTACTTGATAATTTGGCACGTAATGCAACAGAATAATGCAGCTATTCATAGAAAAACTTAATTTGTTTCATTAGGAGTGTACTTAAGAGGCCGTGCACGAAATCGACTGATTTTGATCAATTTTGTTAATTTGTTGTGAGAAAGGGAAACAGAATTTAAAAAAAAATATTTGTGATTGAAAATTTGTCGCGATTGTCAAATTCGATTTTAGTTTTGTCTAAATTATTTATAAATTTAGAGTTTTTTTTGCAGAACAGCTTTAAAATTCTCATAACCAGAAATAAGGAATTTTAGTGATAGTTTAGTTTAGTGTAAAAGAGAATCGGCACCACTACTCGTATTTATGTAAAATGCTTATCTCAATGTTATTGAATGTCGAAATGTATATTAATGCATCTAACATCAAATTGTAGCATTTTTATGTTGATTGTTACAAATATGCTAAATGAATATACTCAAACATTCCAGTCTTATTTCTTAACCATACCTATGTAACTTAAGAAAATATCATCTATAGGATCAAAACTGTTTAAGCGATCACTATGCTTGATCTTTAGGCGTGTGTGCGTGAACGGTGCACACAAACATAGTATGGAAATGAATTTGCCTAAACTCTGTTGAGTGAATTTTGTGCAGGGACTCTTAAAGTGCATGATTCAATTGTTGTTAATTACTGAGGTGCAAGATAAGGGAGCAGAGAGGACACCTATCACACTGTGTAATAAGATTGCAAATAATGATCTATTGTCTGAAGGTGTAATAAAATAACAAAGCAATGTCAAGTGTTGATGTTACATTGATGATGATAAATTTATTAAACATTTGATAAGTTTAACCTTTTATTTAACTTTGGTTTATTTTATGGCAGTAGCTGCTATTTTTTCAATCTTCATTTAACTATGCGTTTTTATAATATATTGATTAGGTTAAGTTTATATTATTAATAAAATGTACTCACATAGGTAACTCCTTCTCTGTCAACGTATTCAGCTCAGCCAGTTTATAATGTTTCAATGCATCATCATACGCTCCACATGCATAGTTCAACTTCCCAAGAAGGAGATGTGCATCTAGCGCTACACCAGCCCTCTTGCCTGCTTCATCAGTTGCTAGGGTGAGGTAGCCACGGGCATCTGAGAGCTCCCGTTGTGCTCTCTCGATGTTCTCCTTGCTAGGCGGCCATTCCTCAAGGTGTGCCTCAAGCTTACCCTCTCCGATGAGGAAATGGGCAAGGCTTTCTGTTGATACAATTTATTTCATGAGTAAAGCCAGGTGGAATTGCCCCATCTAATTCTGCCTGGCCTCGCAGTTTTAATCAAGAAAGGTTTTATACTGTGGAACTAGTTTTCCATAATTGTCAAAGAAGTAAAATAGTATTAAATCATTTATTGTGTCTTTTATACTGCATGCTTGCATGACAGAAGGGTATGTTTTAAACAGCTCAAACCTATAACTTTTTCTCCATGTGTATTGTTAAAGAAGACCAAGGTATTATGTTACAAGGATGGGGAAATACATCCTTATTAGCGCAATGAAACATACAGGAAAGTGAACAGGATGGTAACAGAAAAACTACAGGAACAAAAGAACTAAATAATAATGGGCTTAGGCATTAGACAAATTATTAACTTAAATTGGAACCATTACTGAAATTGCTTCCAAAAACGAATGTTCATTTTAAATGTTTAATTAGTGACAGTGATTGTTTCGACCTCAGCTACTTTTTATAGCACAAATCCATAAAAACTTAATGGTTTTGTAACTGACATTCAAGGAAACATGAATAAATAATTATCATAATAAACCAGTGCACAGTTAATGTACTGATGTTTATCACACATACAACGGGAAATCAGCAAACAGGCATTATGTTTTAAACATTTGCTGATAAGTAATAATACAATTTTAATACTTTTAAGCTTTCATGATAACAACTGTACTTCAATGACCTAACTTAGGATGTCTCATGGTGATATAAGTGTTTAGAGAATACGTAACATGTGTCACTGACCATGCTGTGGAGACCTGGCCTTCAACTGCTGAGCCAAGTCCACTGCCTTCCTCCAATTAGACTCCTCACGGCTCTTTTCAATCTCTGTCTCGTAGCCCCGCACAGCATTCTTACTCCTCGATGTCATTTTAACACGGGAATAATTTTACTCGTTTGTCACACCATCGAATTTATTAAACACCTCACTCATACATTGCAAAACCTTTTGGAAATTGCATTAGTTGCCCAGGATCACCAGCGAATTGAAGGCCAAATTTGACAGATGACAACATAGTTCGCGAAGTTCATTCTGCCATCATAGTCTAATTCTGCAATCGATTTTAAAGCTATTTTTTAACGACATTTCATGGACCAAATAGATGAAAGATATTTTTAAATTAAATTCTTTTATGCTCTACAGTTCAATAAGCTCTATTACCATTTTTTTTTATTTTATTCACCAATAAAATTATTGTTTTGCACGACTACCGCCAGTGTCCGCAAAATGTAGGATAATTTCATGTTTACAAAGTAAGGTTCAAGTTCCTTTTTCTAGCTTTATTTTGTATAATATATATAATTATTTGTAATATTACATACAACTTTTAATTCGTATGTTCATCCTGCATTAAGTTGTTGAAGTAGTTTTAAAATAAGTTGTAGTACAACTATCTTTGTAAACATCATCTCATTTGCTGCTTTTTGTCTTGGCCAATAGATGGCGTTACGAGTAATCTCTGTAGCTGCTGAAGCCTTTCTAATTAAATCATTAATGAAGTAGTAGATCAATAGTAAACTAAATCAATTACCCAACTATGAAAAAGGATTATTTATTTTAGAGTTTTAAATCCAACTAGAATACCTTTGTGCACCTAAGATAACGGCGCTGGCCACACCTGCTAACGTAGCATCTTGATTATCATTAGATTCTAGTGACCAAGTAGGTTGCATACCCAAAAGTTTGAATGAGTGCCGTATCGTACATAATCGCCTTTTTATGAGGATGTGAGGTCGTGGTGTTGGTCACACATGGTGATTTGGCCGCCTAGGCATGGCGGCCTCATGGTACAATAATATACTTCGCCAGGTATGGCATTCCGAAACACAGTGGTCACGTGGGCAACACAAGTCTACGTCATCACATATGTGTTAGGTACCAGAAGTTTGTAATAATAACTCCCCAACCACCTTTATTACCTGTACGAATCCGATAAAACAATGAGGTTTAAATTAACAATTACGTTGGTTTATGTTTAAATTGAATTGTTTCGTTTGATTAGACACACGAAACGACAATTTAAAAGCTTTGGTTTCTGAAAATGTTTCTTTAATCGTGTTTTGTTGCAATAGAGTGGCAACTGGATAGTGACGTAAGCATGTGTTGGTCCCGGAATGCCAGACCTTGTTTTATTATGGGCGGCCTGATAGCAGTCGGAGGTACGCGCGAATGTAGGTACCTAAGTACAAATATATCTCACCCCCCCCCCCCCCCCCCCATTCGTAAAGTGAATCCTCCGTTCCTTTCCTCCCCAGACGAGGCGTATCAATGAGGACTTCCCATAGCAAAAAATAAAAGATAGGTAGGTGAGTACGTACCTACCTAATAGTCATGTGTGAGTCCTTTCCTCTCTCTTTGAAACAGATTTCTTGGGTATCTATCGGTAGTGAAAATTACAACTTAAGTAGGTACCAACATTCTTTTATGCATTATCAAGAGTGAGTATTAATATTCCTACACGTGGTAGCTACGCCATAATGGTCGCAAACTAGATCACTATCTGCTGCAGATATAAAACTGGTGGTGTGCCAAACTCGCTATACCGAATGTGTACTGAATATTAAGTCCACATGAATATTTCGATGCCGTAATATCGATCGCTGATGAATTCAACTAGTTCAATGGGCTATAGGTATATTATAGGCTATGAACTATGGCCGTTAACTTCCGAAGCACGTAGACTAGGTAGCACTGAATCTAATCATAAAATCTTTATTCTGAGTCGGTAATCTTTTTACTTGAGGCGGCTTTAGCTGATCTACTGATCTAAGCTAGCTCTTGCCGAAATCATAGTACCTATCAGAAGCCGCTCACCATTGACTTTTACACACTGACATTACAACGTCGTCTTAACATTATGTGGGTACATTCATAGGTACTTACCATTTATGTACATTCAAGTAGGTAGGTAAGTAATTAAATATTTGACCTCCACAAGTCCACGCGCGTTTACCAAACATCTAAGTTTACGTACCATAGATAGCCAAGGTTCCCTAAATCAATAAAATGGATGTCTTAATCAAGACTGAAGAGGCATTGATCGATAGCTGACCTACGTCAGCTGAGGTGGCATGTGAAGGTTAACCGAGATACTTGAACTGACACGAAGACGAACCATCAACTACAGTTATAGGTAAATACCTACCTATCTCTAAGTGTATATTCTGCATTGCTGTCATTAAAACCTACGTAATATTTAATTACCTAGTTTATTTACATTATCGGAACGGAACACAAGCTCCTTTAACTATCGAGAGTTATTGCAATCGAAGTCTTCTCTATTCATCGGCCACATGTACTTCAGTCTTATAATTACTTATACCTACTTAAATATTATTTCGTCAACTACCAAAGCTGAAAAAGGGCCACCTAGATAGAAGCCTTACCTATATGTCCAGCCCCGGATCTAGGGGGGGGCAAACCGGGGCACGTGCCCCGGGCGCCAACGTTCAGGAGGCGGCAAATTCAAGCGTAGCAGACAAGTGCACCACCAAGCACATCGCAAGTTTGGGGTCAGTTTGTAATTTATCTAAGTTACAATAGCCTTATGATCGATAACATTTTATTAATTAATTATGTTGCTACTTACCAAAAAAAAATATTTCGACAATATGCGTTACGACTTCTATTTTCCCGTACCTGGGGTCCTACTCCCTAAGCGAAATCCGTTCGTTCGGCCGTCGTTACGGGCACTTCGTTCTCCGTCTCACTTACGGACATACCGTAAGTTAGATAGAGAGCGAAGCGCCCTTAACGACGGCCGAACGAACGGATTTCGCTTAGGGAGTAGGACCCCTGGTCCTGACTTCAAAGGTCCTTAGAGACATGGAAACTCACCAGATTCAGTTTTTCTTTAACTGAGATAAAGGGTACATTGTTGATCTACGGTAGCACCAGGTTCTGTTGGATATTTCAACGGTTATAGCATAATAGCATAATCAGTCTAAAATGTTCCCACTGCTGTGGCACAAGCCTCATTTCTGTGAGAGGGAGTGGGCCATAATTCACCACGTGAGCCCAGTACGGGTTGGTGGATGTCACATGTCTTCGAATGTTTGGGTCTAGAACATGCCGGTTTCCTCATGATGTTTTCCTTTACCGTTTTGAGAGCAGCGGTGATGAAATAATTTACCCAAAGTAAAGCGCCTGCCCGGGTTCGAACGAGCTACAACTTGTAAGTCGCGGCCGTTATCGATATCATCCTAGGGATGGGGTATGCTCGTGAAATAAGAAATAACATTGTATATTTCAATAATTTATTAGTATAGTTTATTGAAATCGTCCATAAGTAATCAACAAAAACAGTAGGGAGGTCTAAAGTCTATAAAAAGTTAAATGTTATGAAACTACACATTTATCTTCTTCTTTATTTAAATACTTAATTTAAAAAATTAAAAAATGTAGTCAAGATTTTTTTTTTGTTCTTATTATTTATTTATTTTATTTACTCTACAATCAACAAAAAAATTGTAATCGTAAATGAGATAACAATATGCTTTTTAGACATTTTAGACGTAAAAACGTGTCCCGCGCGCGCGCACTTTCTGTGCGGTACGGGGGGTTGTGATTAGGTAAGTACGGTCAAATATTTCCAGCATCGCACTAGAGAGTACACATGGGCGTACCCAGCATTTTTACATGAGTGGGGCTGAAGTAAATAAACTCGATAAGTAGTAACAAATTCTCTCGATAAAACTCTATAACTACGCATGCGCGCTCGGTTCATCGATACTGCATTGCTTCACGTGGTAATTTTGAATTTTACCAAATGAATGATTGATGTTGTAACTTATAAAACCAAAATATGTTGCTTCTAGTCAGGGACCAGGGTACCATACGCCCATGGTACACTAAATATCATTTCTGTTCTTTACGCAAAAAATACTTCCCGTAGGTAGGTACATTTTTTCTTCTTTTAAAAACATTGAAGCAAAAGTATCGGAAATATAGGCTTCTCTTACTTTTCAGCTCCACACCGGGGGCAAGACAAGGAAAACTAGATACCGCACACGGCGAAACTCAATTAGGGCCATATACTTCCCGTAACGCAGCGAGTTGTTACAATCCGTCATAGTTGATAAAATTATGATGATTATGCTGCCATCCAAAATTATTACATCATTAATTTTTCGGAATTCTTTTGTCGCCTAAGCATGCTATTATCCATTCTCTTGACACAAAAACATGAAGAGGCCTGTTAAAACACGGGATGAGAGGAATCTTGTCGATAGGTAGGTTGGTACTGGTTCTTTCATGCGAAAAGATCTCTTACATAGAACTTGCGGCAAGAAAGATAAGAAGATAAGTTAAGATAGTAAGTAACTAACTTTTCCCGCGGCTTCGCCGGCGCGGTCGTTGGGTTTTTGATTTTTAAAATTTTTGTTGTTATGGGACATCGACGCCAAAACTGATACCATGGATTCAGTACATGATTCTGAACCCCTCTGAATTATATTTTTTTCGTAGGTTATAAAAAGCAACCGCTGTTTCATGAAAAAGTGCAATACCTACGCTGTCAAGATACTCGTATAAGGAACAGCAGATTTTTTTTAATTTCCGACGAAAAATAATGCAGGGGGGTTAAAGTACCATTTACTGAATCCAAAGTAGCAGTTTTCGCGTCGATGTCCCTGTCACCCTGTATACATATTTATGGAGCACAAATTCTTGACATTCAAATGAATTCTTGTCAATACTCTTCTTTATTTAATTCTGTAGCGGCATCTACATCGCTACATGCGAACTACGCATCAAAGACCTGACGTCACACAACATCCTGACGTCACACAAATCCTGCATCGCGCAATTAGAGTTTACCGCGCGATGAACATAATATATACAAGCTTCCCGACTTCAACCTCTGGGCAGTTGCCCGCCAGACACGACACCCGTCTGGTCGGAGGATCCTCCCTTTTCTATGGGGGATGAGTGAACTTTAGACCCTGTTCCTCATACCCCTAAAATTATTTTGAGGCTGCCAGTAGGTACTACTGATTTGTAGTCTTAATCAAACAGAAACCTACAACGACGAACAATGTCTGTAATTTTGATCTTGTATGACAGCTATTAAAAACCATTTGACGTGGCTAATGGTAAATAGAACGAATAAAGAATACTACGGAACCCCGCACCGGGTTCAGTTAGCGGAATATAAAAACGTTACGGCCGTTTGATTGACATTTATAACATAACTGTTTCCGAGGCGGGCGCGACTGCAAGGGTTACCATGTCGCTAGGTAATGGAGGACTGGCTTCTAGAAATAATAAATTACCTTTGTTGCTAATATTAAATTAAGATACCTACTATGATATATTTGTCTATTAAATATTGTGCAGGAATAATATTAGATTTAGTTTATGGTACCTATACAAAGTTTGTATTTGCCATTTACATTAACACAAACTAGGGCAGGATATTTTCCCTACGTAATAATCATGTACCTATGTGTATTATGTGGGAAAATATACACCTGAATCCTGCGGTTGTCACCGTTAACAGAAGTCCGGGATCTAAAGTAGGTCACATTGTTACTGTTTTTGTCATTTCAAGCCAGCCATTTCACAGCAACACAAGACCACAACGGGCTGTAATTCACCTCGGGATCTGCCATTAAGTTTTTATTTTTAGTTATTAGAAAAAGCGGCTCCAGGTTCTGACAAAAAATATCATAATCATTAATACATGTCTTCGTTTTTCCTTAGCGCTTGTCATTTTTAGGGGAGGACATAATTGCCACGCTTGGTAGGCGGGTCCGAAAGGTTCTGGACTGGCGAGCGCATCCTAAAAGACGTAACTGCAGGAATCCGCTGGACGTGAGCAGAAGTACAGAACTGGTAGAAGTACCGGTGCTTAGGGAAGGCCAATGTCCAGCAGCGGTCGTCTTTCATGTGTCCTCGATGGGTTGAAAATATTTGAAATGACTTGGCTACAGCTAAGTCGAAGAAAGGGTTAATAAATTCGCCAGTCTACATTTATCTATCAACTCAGCCCTCTCACGTCATCACATCTACATTTATATCTAAGCTATATTTAAACTTTTCTATTAATTTTCTATCGTGCCATTGCATAACGATGTTACAGAACATTATAGAAATAGCACCACTCCGTGCGGTGTCAGAACGTTTGGGCACACGGCGAGGCGCAGGGGCGCGAGCGGTGGGCGGCGGCGGCGGCGACGTCGCGGGCCGCGGATTAGCACCGGGTGACACTGCGCCCAGGCAAGGACACAGCCTTAGCTTAACACCTGGACGGGGTTGCCATGGTTTGTAAAGATCTGCTGATGATTTTTATATAATATTCAGCATGAAAGAACTAAGAGACTACAGACGCCAGTAAACTACACCTTTTATAATTATAATACCATCCAGTCGCTGATCTGGTATGATGATCATACTGATGTTTATATATACTTAATTCTTAAAATACTTAAAATAAGTACTCAAAATGTTTTCTTAACTTAAATTATTGTAGTTTGTTGGTTTTAGTTTACATAGCATAGCTTGTAAAGATTATTTTTATGTGTATTCTGTGGAAAATGTTGTTAGTTACGAATTTGGCCGTATCTTTTCTATATATTTTCCAAAAAAATATAATACGTCACTATTTATTTTCCCTAATAAATAAAATAAAAATAAATAAATCCATTTACCATTCACGTGATGAAGTTTGTTGGAAGCCCCTTAGAGTATTCCTGAAAAATATTTTACAACAGCCTCTTCATTTTCTGTGTTATCATTCGGCGAGGTATACAAGAATTATAGCTTATGCCAGAGCGAAGATTAGTTCGACTCGGGTCCGACTTACTGTGATGTATCCCTGCAACCATTATGTACTTGAGTACCGTCACTCATAAAGACTCTATTATATGTTAATGACTAGTAAATGTTGGTAATTTCATTTCCCCGTTCACACTGGTAACTCATTTTAGCGGATCATACTCGGCTGATCGGAGCATGTCAGTGCCTCAGCCGTGCCAATTGGTTCCAAGCTGTTCAGCCACGGAACACCTTGACATTACACTAGCGTGCTCATAAGTTTCAATTTAAATTATTTCGAATTTTAATGAGTTGTTCGTGAAGTAAAATACAGTTTTAGCAATGTTGTAACATTAAAATTAATAAGGTTCTATTTATGTCTACGATTGTACTACAAACTTTGCTGGTAGGTCTAAGTTATGCTTCAAGGGTGGTACAGTCAGTGACAAAAGTTCATTGACACTGTCACTTTTACATAATTATAAGCCAAGCCAAGCCAAGCCAAAGGCAAGTCAAAGGCCCATAGGCAGCTTTAAAACTCTGACACCAGGTTATTTACTAATCACCCGAAAAGAAGAAGAGACATAATTAACATCAAAAATTGACACAAAATTATTCGATAAACTCCTTTTTTCAGCTTGCATATAATAGCTAAGAGTTAAATTTCTTAAGATTTTTCTTCTTTTCTGATTTTAATTAAGTGTCTTGCTCTATACAAATATGACTTAAAAAACTGAAGGGTTATTTGGCTTTTGTTGCTGTGTGACTGTACCACCCTTAGCCATATTTTTTTTTGCAGTGCCTTGAAGTCACAAATACACCTTTCCAGGTATGACACATAAGAAGAGGTAGGTATAGTAAAAAAAGTTTTGTTTTCAACACAGGATCTCCATTCTTTTTTGCGGCTTAAATCAGCCTAGACTAGAATATATATTAGGCTCTAAAATATTACACACCGTAATATTTTTTCCTATCTCTATTCAGAATTTACCTCAAAATAGTAACAAAGACGAAAATCCCCTGCTTCGTTGGTACCTGCGCCACAGCCTCCATTTTCCCGAGATAACGTAGGTACCTGCGAGATACTTTACGGCGAGAGGTCTCGAAGGTACCATTGACTCCGTAATATCTAAGCCAGCACTACTTTACGCCGAAAGGGGCTAAATAACAGAGTTTTGTACCGAGAGAGTTTACCAAACAGTTTTATGTAGGGGATAAAAACTTAAGTGTGTTTGCATTAAGTAGATAGCATCTGGACTTAGCCTGGACTGAAAATTCATGATGTTGCTTGTGGTGTACCTTACGGGAAATACGGTAACCTTGTTAACAATTATATCCTTTTCGTTGAAACCAGATTACCGCAAAGTTCACAAAGCTTTACCAAGAATTTTCGCGCAAATATCAATTTCCCGTCAATACAAGCACTTTGCAACGAATTTCCCACAAACTAGTTTGATCCGGTAACAAGCCATTGCAACATGTACCCGCTATGCAGGCTGTGGGGGGCGGAGGGAGGTACATGAATGACGCACCTGTGCAGGCGGCACGGCGCAGTGCGGGTCAATGTCGGGCCACATCCCCTCCATCACGCGGCACGGGGGAGGGGGATGAAAAGGACAGCGTTATCCCCCCCCCCCCCCGCCCGCGGTAAAATTGGTTTACCTTTATAGGCATCAGCAAGTGCGATGGGATCTAAATGTTCCGTTTTCAATTTGCTTCGGCGTGCGTCTGATGAGGGTCAGGGGTGATACGTCATACCTTTGTGTTTTGTTTTATGTGTTCATGTTTTATGAGCTCATGCTGTAGGTTCTGATGGGTGAATAGAGTAGAATGAAATAATTTAACCAAGGATTGTTTAAATATTTTAATCGTTGCCATGAAAGGGTAGTTTTCACACGTTTTGAGATAAAATTATTCCACCTTGGGGAAACTACTGCAGAAGACGGAAGTTGTTGCTAAGACCTGTTGACAGACAGTACACATAAAAAGTCCTCTTGGGATCGTCAGTTTACAGCGTAGATTAGTTGGTAATCACGTCGACAATCCCTTGATGCCTCTAAAGAAAGCGGTGCTTTTGGAATGTCCTAAGACCCAACATGCCCATATTGGGACACTCAAAAGGAAGGATCATTATGATCAATAAAGATCAGGACAGGACAAAGTATTGAAATGAAATGAAATCTTTTTATTACCAGATATGAAATCCACATACCTACAAGTTTCAATAATTACACACATAGATAACTTAATAAATATAAAATAACATAAATATAATATTCACACGTATTGAACCCTTATTTATCGATAATTCCATAAAGAAACAGAAACAACAGCCACGCAGCCGGTGATTGTCGCGGCGTGTCACGACATTGTCACGGCGCAGTAAACGTCGCCGTCGGAAGGAAACACTTTATTAATGGCTCACCGTCACCGGGCGCGCGACGCCTGTCAACACGGGTGCTAGTGGACAAGTGTGCTATTTTGCGTTCTATAATATAGCTTTCAAAAAAAGATTATAACAATGGTATTTTAGTAAAAAATTTCCACTTTTAGGCTAGGGCGCTAATAAACTAATCCTAAACCCAGCCTATCCGAGATCTGCTCAACATGCTTACAAATACATTAACTTAAGCATAGTCTTTTTTTTGCCTGTTGTAGATACAATGGTACACTACATAAGTTCTTTCTTATAGATAAATAAAAGTTTGTTGCCTGTTAAGACTGTTATTGTAAAAACGAACCTGATATTGAAAAGCCCATTAGAAACATTACCAGTATAACTATGTACTATCTGTTACAAAAACCGATCAAATAAAAACGAACAGCTATCGGCATCACGCAATAAAAAATAAAAAGTTATCTGAATTTTTTGTTCCAACTCTGTTATGAACCTTTTTGTGTCACTTTCCTCGTGAGAGGCCTTCTATAAGGACGCGACTCTTCCAATGATTCACATTCAAGTAATGTCTCCATACATTCATCTCAATTTGGACGAGATCCGATTGAAATGGTTACAATCTTTTTCGCAGAGGAAATAAATATCAATGGAAAAGTTCCGAATAAAAAAACCTGTTTTTTCCTTCGCGAATAAGTTAATAAGAAAAAGTACTGAATGTTTGTATAGAATACTTGAGTGTTCTATTCTTTTATTAATAGGGTCATTTATTTTCAGTTAGTGTGCAGTTTCGTAAAAATTATTATTGGTATTTTCCTTAAGCCGCCGTGGACTTTTTTACGGCTATCATCGGGCTTACATGACTTAAAGTTTGACAGGTAAGGCTATATCACGAAAATATACAGGATAGGCAGTATTTAAGGTAATTTATTGGCTATCAAGAGAGGATGAATAAATATTACTAGGTAGAGACAAAAATCTCTAAACGTCGAGAAAATACTTCTCCTTTTTTTAGAAGGATAGATATGGATTACTGTAGCAAAGACAAATCAATATATAAATAAAAGTTTTAAAAACTAAAACCCAACTACGACAAAAAAGTCAGCGTAAAAGGTATATAAACAAATAAACACTCGACAAATAAACTCCCTAGAAAACATATGTACTACACCCCCGACCCAAAATATTAAGAATCAGATACAGTCTAAAAGGCGAAAATCAAGACGAATGCTAATTGACAATTCTAGATTCATGGAAATTAAAAACGTCGAAACTCAAGATATGAACCAAGAGATGCATGATCCTGTACTGGATATTACTGAGATTTCAGCTGACCAAACATACACTCCAGAGGTATGTGACTATAATAATGACAGGAAGGGTACGGACAACTTAAATAAAATTCACATATTTGGAGGTGAACAATGCCGAGGACTATCTAGTCAGCTTATAAATTCACGACTAGAAAAAAAACACCGAAAATATTCTATTATTGGATTAATAAAACCTGGGGCTAGAGCCAAAGACATATTAAAACCAATTCAAGAACATCATTCTCAAATTCAAGAAGATGACCGAGTTATATTATCTATAGGAGAACACGATGTAAATCCCACACACGTGATGGCAGAAATCTCAGCTGCTTTAAAACTTCTTGAAGATCGACAGGTTTTTGTAACAAGTATTATAAGCAGTAAATATTTAAATGAAAAAATATTGAATAATATGCTAAAATTAGTTTGTAAAGAATTCAAAAACAGTCAATTTATAGACTTGAGTATAGGAAATGGGTACGATAGGGACAATATTATCACATACTTTGATTATTATGACAAGGATGAGCATAATGAACTTTGTAAACAAATAAATTTGGGAATTGACTTTATTGACTACAAGCAAAAATATTTGACATATAATAATAGAACTCCCAAAGATGTACATACTACGTGGCCAGTAACTATCCCCACCGAGAAAATCAATAACAAAATAAGTTTACCAAAGAAAGGTACCATACCCTATTATTTTCAATTGCAAACTCAACATGATAAACACACCAGTACTGAAGTAAATTTGAGAATATCATCGGAAAACAAACCAAAAATTGGTACAATCCCGTATTATTTTGTAAAAAGTACTAAAACCGTGCCAGTAGAAAAATGCGAGTCAAATATTGATGACTTTTTTCGTTCACAAAAAAAATAATACATCGTTTTTTCATATTTTGCATCAGAATATAGCGGGATTAGTGTGCAAAAAAGATATTCTTGAATTGACTCTCACAAATTTACAGGTAACAAAAATCATCCCACATGTACTATGTTTCAGTGAAACATTTTTAGGAAAAAATGATATAAAAAATGCCAAAATAACTGGATACAACTTAGCATCAACATGTAGGGAAAAAAGGCGAGGCGGTACTTGCGTATACATTCAGAAAGGTATATTGTACAAAGAAATAAATATTTTACAAAACTTTGCTCGTGAAACGATCTTCGAATGCTGTGGAATAGAGGTGCCAAGTTTAAAAATTGTGATAATATGTATTTATCGTACACCTCAATCAAATGTTGAGTTATTTTTAAAGCATTTTGATACGCTGTTATATAAATTATTATTTAACAGCAAATACAACCAACATAAAATTGTTCTTGCAGGTGATATTAATATTAACACGCTCAAAGTATGTAAAGCTGTCAAAAATTTAAAGGACATCATACATAACTATAATCTGACAATGCATATTAATGAGCCAACAAGACTAAATACCTGCATAGATCATATAATTAGTAACGTTAAAAAAGCGTCTAGTAAAATATTGAAACTAGGACTTTCCGACCATGACACAGCAAAGATGTTAGACGTGACAATAAAAACCAAAATTTTTCAGTCTTCGAAATATTATATAACAAAGAGAGACTTCTGTCAGGATAATATTCGAAAATTTCGGGAAAGTCTAGACAAGTTAACTTTTGACAGTGTTTACAAACAGCCTAACCTGAACTCAGCCTTTAATATCTTTCATGACGATTTGTGCTTATTTTTTTAATTATGTTTCCCAAGAATTAGGAAAATGATTACCACAAAGTATAGGGATATAAAATGGGTTACTAAGGGGCTACGACTCAGCTGTAAAACCAAGCGACATTTAAGATTTAAATTTTACGCTAAGCGAACAAAAGAAAATAAAGCTAAGTACCACAACTATTCAAACTTATTGCGTCGCTGTATATCAAAGTCGCAAAAAATCACTAATGACAATTTTATTGAAAAATCTAAGAATGTATGTAAAGCTGCGTGGAAAGTCATTAATGATGATATGGGATATAATGCCACTCAAGAGTTCATAAATGAAATAAAAACTGACAATGGTATGGTAACCAATCCTTATGACATAGCAAACCATTTCAATAATTACCTAATACAACTATCGAACAGTGATAATGATAACATACAAAATACAAATAAAAACCGTACAAACAATACCATATTTCTTACACCGATAGAAGACATTGAAATTGTAAATATTATTATGTCCTTAAACAATACAAGTTCTGTCGGTTATGATGGTATTACAACCGATATTTTAAAAAAATGTGTCGTCAGTATTGTCCCCGTGCTCGGATACCTGATAAATTTATCCTTCCAGGAAGGAAATTTCCCTAGCCGGTTAAAGAAGTCAGTAGTCAAGCCATTGCATAAAAAAGGAGAGAAAACAGAAATGGGTAACTACAGACCCATAACTTTAATCCCTATCATGTCTAAAATATTTGAAAAGGCTATGCATAAAAGATTATCTTCGTATTTGAATAAAATAAGTACAAATTAATTAAGAATGAACAGTATGGCTTCCAAAAGGGAAAATCAACTACACTTGCTGCATTCGATTTAGTACACAATATCCTAGTAAACATTGACAAGAAAAAGCAGACAATAGTAATATTTTTTGACATGTCAAAAGCATTTGACTTCGTTTCTCATGATCTGCTTCTACAAAAGCTGGAGAACTATGGTATCAGAGGCCCAGCATTACAATGGTTAGAACAATACTTGAGTAATCGCGAACAATGTGTAGAAATACCTTGTGAACATAATACAGCGGTAAAACAAGAGAGGTCTGAGTATCTTGTTAACAGTTACGGCGTTCCGCAGGGAAGTATCCTCGGACCCCTCCTTTTTCTTATATATATTAATGATTTACCTGACATTCTTACTAAAAAATGTATATTATTTGCAGATGACATCTCAATAATATTAGCATATGACAGTATAATTAATAATAACTTTGACATTGATATAAACAATACAATTGATTTAGTTATAGAGTGGTTAGTAAGGAACAATTTACAAGTAAATATCAATAAGACGACTTTTGTACAATTTCAAACCCGTGGATCAAAAATTGTTCCAAGGCATATTTCATATGACGGTATAAAAATAAATGAATCTACCAGTGTAAGATTTCTAGGGTTCACCATGGACAAATACCTAAACTGGAAAGGACACGTTGACGGAGTCTGCAAGAGAGTTAACACTTTCGTATATGTCCTAAACAGACTAAGAACTACGTCTAACCAAAGTACGGTATTGTTGGCATACCATGGCCATGTAGCTTCCGTGCTACGATACGGGTTAATACTATGGGGAAACTGAACAGACTCCCAGCGGGCGTTTCTCTCCCAAAAACGATGCATAAGAGCAATTGTTGGTATTCCTCCTTATGAGTCATGTAAACCTCACTTTAATAAACTCAAGATATTACCCCTGCCGAGTATGTACATTTTTGAAGTTTGTGTGTTCGTAAAGTCCAATCCTAATCTATTTGTAAGAGCTCGTGATATTTATACACGGGATAATGTCTACCCTCGTAACTCCAGACATGGTCAGCGACTAGTGTTAGATTTTGCACCAAAGACTGCGGTGTTCAAAAAAAATTGCTCAGCTATGTGCGTTAAAATTTATAATAGGTTACAAACAGACATTCAAAATCTCCCCCTACCAAAATTTAAGAAAAAGCTTAAAGAGCTACTGCTTAAAAAAATTATTTACTCGGTAAATGAATGGCTACAGGAATAAGGAAAATATTCTATATATAGATATTTTAAATAATGTATGTTGTGTATTATTAATTCAACGTAGAAATGACTGAGTTTTATTGGCATTTGACAATGTATTTTACCAGGCACATAATTATTTTATTGACATTATATAAGACTATGAATTTCGGAGACACGTATTGGCTAAGACCACGGGCTAAGACTAACCATTATTTATATTTCTTTATTCCTTTTCACTTTTAAGAAAACGATTCACATGCCATACCACAGGCTAAATAGAATTATAAGACCAAATAATGTAACATGGAAACCACCGATTGTATTTACTCTATTTATACGTGAATAAATGAATTTGAATTTGAATTTGAAAAAACAAGACATTTCACAGACAGACAAATAAAAAATCCGGAGTCACACGTGTTAGGGCATAAATTGAACAGATTATGTGTGGCTCCGGATTTTTTATTTGTCCGTCTGTGATATGTCTTGTTTATATACCTTTTTGCTGGCTTTTTTGTCGTAGGTAGTTGGGTTTTAATTTTTATAACTTTTATTTTTATTTAAATTATTTTGGTATTATATACGAGTATATACGTATATATTTTAGAAATGTGCTAATTATTAATAAAAATAAAAAAAACTCATGTCTTTATGTCGTCTAGAGGGCGTCATATTTAATTTAATCTGACGTCCATAGCCTTTATGTAGCGGACCATCAAGACGCTTTTAACGATACCTCATGTGTATGAGTATTAGGTAGTTTAGAAATTATGAGGGAACATACTGGTCAAAATCATAACCCTCATTTTTGCTTCGCCGTAGACGGGTAAAAAATAATCATCCATTGGTACAAAACGACAAACATTTACATTATGTATTCATTTCCGCATAAAACAAACTTCATGGCAAAAAACACTGTATCCGCACAAACGCAGCCCTCATCGCTACAACGCAGTTTCCCACGTTCCAACATTCGGGCAGTGTTCGCGAGTGTTTAGCGGCGCCGCTGACGTATCGATCTGCGAGGATGCTCGTGCTTGGCCGACGCAGTAAAGCTAACTACGCAGATATCGCTCAAATTAAGGAGAGTTTATTGAATGGTTGAATTATTTATTGGTCCAGATTATTTGCGATTTTTGGGTTATAGTTGTGCGGTGTATATGGTGCGGGAAAAAGGAAATGTTTTGTATTTACAGCAAGACGTTTACTGACTGATATGCAGAAAATTTTAGAATTACGTGTGTTAACAATGGGGCAATAGCCTAAGATGCTCCTTATCTTTCTTAGGCATCAATAACTTTTGATATAGTGTGAAGCATGACGATAGATAAAACAAATAAATATTTCTTGATTTTACATAGGTTACAATCTACGTGGTTTTTCTGCAGTCTGTTTATTTGAGCTAATTCAATTAATCTTTATTGCCATCCATAATGTACACATATACCTATATGTGTACATAACCACCTGGTTAGTATTAATAGATAGAAAGAAATATATACACGAAACAAATATAGACCCACAGCTATTTTTTTTAAGGATTTTTATTATTACTAAATATTTAAATGATTTCCTGTCTATCTGTTTTTTCAAAAACAGTATTAATTTCAATAAAATTGTGGTAATTAATGATGGGCCTATGAGCGTTAGATAATTGGAAATGTTCACATGCTCAACATGTTTGCTGGCTGTAATCATGAAAATGAACGAGACTTTTTTATACGTCTATGGAAGAGATTAATTTTATTCGAGAAAATGCGTAGAATAACGTAATTTTCCATTTCTATCATACTTGAAGCCGGAGTGAGGAAGGGCAGGTTTGTTTATTTTTATTTTTAATGAATCTGATACTGGAGCTGGGCTTCTCAGAGTAACTTGATTCCATTTTAAAATCATGCACGTTGAAACTGAAACTCTTAGAATAATAACGCTCTAAGCTGAAACTTTAATCAATAATTTTATGAAATTACAGTGACAGTGACAGACAATATCAAATACTTACACCTTGCCAGTATCAAATTCAAATTCAAACTGACAATCAGCACTTTTCGAACGTCAAAATTACATAAGACAGTCCGCCAAAACGCATAATAAAGGTACTCATAGCAAAGAGATTGTATGGCATTACTCATAGCCGAGGCCCGAGTCATGTTATGGTGACGGAATATTTTTATCGAACGAATCACAAAAAGTTCATTATAAATAAAATGCACTTCTCGAGTTAAATGTACAATTTCGGCTATTTCGACAGTTATAATATTTAGCGAATCTTATATTTTGTGAATCTAATATTTTGCGAATCTAATAGTTTGCGAATCTGATATTTTGCGAATCTGATATTGTGCGGATAAAGGTAATAGCGCGATCATATTTTATGATATCTGCAAATGGTTAAACTTCTTAGCTTTACATGTATCAAAGTCAACATGAAATAAAAAAATATAAGCTAAGATATATTGTTAGCCCCAACTTTTTCATCCTATTAAGTAGGAGAGCCCTTTTAAGGAGAGCCATTTGTGTTTCCGAATAATTTCGTTAAGGATGGTAGTAATTTTATTAGGGCACCGCATACACTCGACGTAACGTAGATTTATGGCTGGGAAGGGAGCCTTTCGAGGCAACCCTAGCAACAGGCGAGGCGGCTTGTGTGGCTTTGTGAACATGGTACTTATTCTTCAGGTCTAAAATAATGCTACATGTTAAGTCGTTAAAGATATGACCAGTTTATAATTTATGTACCTAAGTATATTATACGTAACGGATACACAATGCGTTGATGCTGATCAGCCACTGGCCAGGAGCCGCAGACATGACACATTCTTCTGCAAGAATACTAACATACTCGTACATCGGTGTATTCTTCACAGAGTTTGAAGACCTGTCGGTCGATTCTGTAAAAATATTAACGTGAAGCTTAGGTGAAGTGAGCGTGAAGTGAGCTGTCACTGCCATAGAATCGACCGGCAGGATGCTAGGGATTAACACTATTGAAAGCTCACTTCACGCTCACTTCACCTAAGTTTCACGGTGATATTTTTACAGAATCGAACGGCTGTTGCGAGCTTCGGTTTTCCCTAAAGAACTACTTACTACAAGATGTTAAGTCACGAGATTCACTTAGTTCTCGTTCTATTAATCAGGCCTTGTGGTCCAGTAAAGAACAGCTTTCTCTGTGAATAATTATAAAACATAAAAACAAAAATAAAATAAAACAAAGAGAAAAACGAACCTCGAAACAAAAATTAAACGTAAAGTTATCGGATTAGATACGGCGAATTGTAATTGGTAATTTCACAATGATGTAAAGGTGAGTTGTGACCAAAATATCATAAAACAAGAAGAAGAGCATATTTTTTTTGTTATATCATTATGTATGGATAGATTGAGACCAACGAAAGAGTGCTCTGTCCCTATTTACACAATAAGAATTTCTTCGAGTGGGGATAGAATGTGCATAGCACTAAAATTCTAAATTGCCTTTTACAAGCGGTGTTCTTAGGTACGAGTATATAACCAGATAATACAACTAGTATCTCAGTAATCGTCCGCCCCGGCCTGTTCTGCCCGGGACGCCGCAGCTCTCGTCCTTCATGCCCAGTGCTCGTTGCCTGCAGCTATACGCAATACTAACCTATTCATACGTAGGATGATATAAATTACCTTAGTTCTCAGGTTTACTCATCAATTGTTTAAGTCCAAAAAATTCTAGATTTACAATCTTCTTAAAAAATACTCAGCGCGTGTTTTATGTAGGTATTGAAAGATAAAATGAATTAAACGACACTTTTAGATTATATTTTAAATCGTAATGTAATCTTATCTTCGTATGGCATGGTAGACTAACCTACTTATATAATTTTAGACAGTTCAGTTTGATTATTATAAAACCATAAAGGTTTTTGCAGACCAGCGCGATTTGTCGCGCGACGCGACACCGGTTATTGTTATACTGTGAAGTTTTCATAGAAATTGTATCGTTCGTGTCGCGTCGCGCGATAAGTCGCGCTGGTCTGCACAAGCCTTGATACTGGTACCGATTCTCTTGTACTTCGAACTAAACTATCACTAAAATTCCTTACTTTTGGCTATTAGAATCTTAAAGGTATTCTGCAAAAAAGTCTTTAAGCTTAAAATTATTTTGACACAACTAAAATCAAATCGTGTTCTATATGGAATTTTTAACTTTTTGCAAGTAAAATGTGCAAAAATATTTCCTACATATTGAGTTTTAGGGGTTTATGGGATTCTTAAAGGTGGTCGAGATTTTCATTTTGCGATAGGACCCACCATTCATTCATTCATTCACCATTCATTCGACATTTAAGCAAAAGAAAAATAAAAGATACAGTACTGTTTTTACACCTGAAGTCGAGGTGGTGGTGTGAATTTTAGTTCATGACAACTGGATAATTTTATCCCACATATTTTTAATCGCGATAAAAAATTGTCAGGTTTGTTTTGTTTCAATCAAAATTTTATGTGAAAAACGTCAAATTCAGAATAGGAAATTGCCATTTTCACTAAATTAATAACTCAGTGCCATCTTAGTGCTGTCAAACTAAAATATATTTAAATTGTGTCACTTTTGTCTATTTCAGAATGAAATCGTCGTTTGACAGGAATAAACAAAAAGTTAGTGATTTTTTGTCTAGTTTACAGGCATTTGTGACAAGAGAATAGGCACTACTGTAAACGAGATAATAAAGTGTTACGAGAGATAGCTGGGTAGATTGGATCCAGAAAGATGAAATTGAATTATCGTAGCTCAACTCCTTTGTAAAATAAAATAAAATAAGTAGATACTAAAAGGGATAAACCATAGACACAAGGTAAGCTATGAAAAAAGCCTCCACAAGAGAATATAGGTAGGTACTCAAGTCCGGCCGGCATACAGCCCCCAGCCCCAGCCAACCTTGTTGCCACGCTAATCTCTCACGACGCGTGCTATTCTCGCGCGTCGATACGAGACGACATTAATTCATAACCCTTGACTGTACATTACACAGGTATGAATGAGCTGAAGTATCGCTGTCATATATTGAGCCGGGCAGCGCGGGGCGGGGTGCGGCGGGCGCGGTGCGCGAGGGGGGCGCACGAGACCCGCCCTTGACCCATAATTACAACGCAGTAATTTGTATTTACGGATCATTCCTCATGCAGGCACGCCCGTAAACAACGGCTGCTGAAAATTTTATTTCTGTTAATTATTTACCTAAATCGGTTCCTACTTACTGTCGCATACCTTCTTGATAAATAACCGCTCGGTCTGCAACGTCTTTCCGCACGTGATTCAATGCATCTTAGCATCTTGCTGAGGAGACTATTAATAAATGCGATCCACGTATAGTATACTTATGTCCATCAGGCACTTTCTGTACTGACAAAATTGTGGTCAACCCTGTTACTAACAACTTTACAAGCTAATATTGGTGTCAGACTCTTGTAAAAATACCCGACAGAGCTGTCCACAGCAAGTTTCACTACCTAATCATGTGCCGGAACAACTTTGCTGAGGAAGTGGTTCTGGTGTCGTGAGTGTGCGATGTAACGATTACGGTAAAGTGTTAGTATCAAAGAAGTAATGCTGTTTATTGAACGGAGGCGTGACCAGCACGAGATGCGGTAGGCGCGACCTTGACCTGCATCTGGAACACAGTGTCATTACAGGCGCCTCCGATCTGAAATATATTCGTAGTGTAGGGTTACCTATCACCAGCAATTTACGTAGTTTGTTACCTACTAAAATAATTTCATCATCAATCATCTTCTAGTAATTCTTCATCAGTGCTTTTATGTATAGGTAAGTATAGGATAAGAAAACGAGCCTTTTTTCTGTCCCTGACTGACTAATATTGTAAGATGTCCAATGAGGAAATGTGTTAGAAACTCTTACCTAAACTTTAAGTGAAATGTGTCTTCTATTATTGCAGCTGTAAACTGTAACATACACAAGTAAAGATGTACAGTTCCGCAGCTGCGTGCAGGCCGGGATGCGGGTGGACCGTCCTTGACCTCCTGCTGTGCAGACGTATACAAAAGCAACTGGTGACCTCTCCCCGTGCCACCAATCAATTGAATATTGCAGAGTTTTACTGCCGAGGAGGGTTTAGCTACAAACAAGTCGATAACAAATACCTACGTAACATAATTGACATGATGATTAATTTGCCTCTTTTTGAAACTTTTTTGTCAACGTGTACTATCCAACTGGCGGTAAACGATCTCCTATATTTTTCCATTTAACTTTATCTATTCTCTTTTCCAGTAATCAGTCAGAAAGAGTCCAAGTGGTCACCCACGCTTTTCTTAGTTACCTAACTTCAACATACTTTCAAATAAGTACAATATTTTATAGATAAATTTAATAATCTCTTAAATGTATACTTATATAAAACAAGCCCCCTTTCCGACCGGTAGGTCTCGTAAAAGACGACTAAGGTATTAATTTAAGAGGATAGGTACTATCTTTCCTTTGAGCTAATAAAAATGTTCTGCAGAATGTTTATTTAGTACGGGACATTTACGATCTTTTATTAAGATGAACGTTCAGATTAGATTCAATTAAAGAGCTATCTTTAATAAAGCTCCTATCCTAGTCAAAACTTCCAGAACGAAAATGGAGACAGTTAAAGAAACGAACAAATTATGGTTTAAAAACTAAAACATATTATTATTCTTCAGCCGTAGAAAATGAAAATTCATATCTTAGATTCAGTAGCAAAATTAGCTTAGGCAAAGGTTGAATAAGCTTAGATAATATATAGAGAATTGCGACATAGTTTTCGGTTGTGGTGAAAATCCCTCCACATAATCCGCAATCATAAAAGCTAATTGTCTCCATAACTGTCCCAAAGTCTACACGTGTCAGTTTGAGCGCGTTCAGAAAGTTCAGAAAACCCGCAACGAGGTACTGCGGACAAAATGATAGTTACATGTAATATATGTAAGGCTATGTAGGTATTATGTAACTACGGCTCCTCCCCAGGGTGCGAAGTAGCTTTGCTAACTTTAATGCATTTTGAAGGGAAAAGCTCGACGAAATTTAATAAAGTCACGAGATGTTTTCCTGTTTTTGGGTTATATCTGGCAGTCTGTGTTTATAAATTGAATTCTGTATGCCAAAAGGATGAAGTAATAACTATTATATCACCTGGTTGAACGTATCGTCACCCTTATGTTAGGTATATCAAATCTAGGCCTAAGTAGCTGTAGATAAAAATAGCAGCTATCAGCATTATCTAAAAAAAAAAAAAAAAAAAAATATCCATTACCTGAACATTTTCCGTAGCAACTTATTATGATAATCAGAATTCGTTATTACATTTGAAGCCGAGCCATACGCCCGGCCGGGGGCTCGGGCGGTCGCCGGGCTGCCTTTGTTTCAGCTTATTTACAAAAACTTTGCTTGCCAACTCCGGCTCTTTATGAAGTCTTAGTACAAAGAGATGTTTGTTGTACGAGTTATTGTGTTTTATTTAAGGTACTTACTGCAGGGCAAAGAGATTTATGTTGAAGGTTAAGTTTGTGTGCTAAGATAGTGCTCGTAGCATTAGTTATTATGTTATAAGTTAGGAATGTTACATCTTTGCTTTACAGTTCACTATTATAAAGTCATGATTACATAATCACAATGCAAGTTCTGAAGACTGCGTACGTTTCCGGATGGAAATTCAGGGATACATTATGAAGAGATGTTTGAAAAAGAGGTAGGTACTTAGGCACATTGCTTGTTTTGTATTTTCTTGCAATCAGTCGGTAGACTGCGATCAGATGAGATGAAGTCATTGTAAAGGAACTAACTCTACACCTATATTATGCTTACCTATTGCACAAACATATAAGAATGCTATGGGACAAAAGTGTATGGTCTTAAAAGATGACGTCATTTCTCGGTTGAACGAGCGAACAAAGTGACGATCTACACGTAAATGGGGCCTTCGACTCCAAGTTAAGCGCCGAGGGACCGCTTCAAAGGCTTTTTTATCGCCAAAAATGCTTTTAGATCCATCTGGGATAGATAGAGTAACGCTTTAGCTTTGTATATCTACTGCGAATTTAACGTTTTCTTAATGCAATATATGATTATAATCACATAAACTTCTAGAGTTTCGTTTAAGCATCAGATTCGGATATTCAATTCAGCAATCGAAGATGTAGGTAGGCAACTTTTCTCTGTAACAACCTGGATGGATTTCCCTCTATTCCCACAGCTGGGCGAAAACCTACTCATATTATGAGGTTAATTGAATATTCTTGCGCTAATAATGTCTTGTAAACGCGAAGTTCACAGGTCCGGCACTTCAGTCTTTTTAGCTCGTCCCACACTCATGTTTGTGGTATAACCTTGATAGGTGTACTCTATCGAAAAAATGCGCCGTGAATAGTGCGCATCATGTGTATGTCACACAGGAGAAAAAAAACCGGTACAATCTTACTAAGATGTAGTAAGTACCTACTAGTATACTTACGTATTCTACGACGATCCATAGCCCGCATAATAGGATATTTGATATTTAACATGCAGTTAAAAAGCCAGCGTAAATAAGAACAAAAGTTTATTCCACGATCGAAAAGCGCGCTCTAAAACCTTATAACATAAAAGAAAATCCCACAATAAAATTAACACGCTATAAAAGCCTGTCAGAAAACAATGTTCCACATTAATATAAGGAGGAGCCTCTAAACAAGAATTTATTCACCATAAAACGTGAATATGGCGCGCTCATTAACGCTAATTAATTTATATTGGCGCCGCAGCGCGCATGCGTCAGACATCAGCGTTTATGGTGCTGGTATATGGGCGTGAGTGATATGATCACTGCATTAATGAAATGAATTATTGACTTTCATTGATACTCTTGGGAATGGAATGATGCTCTTTGGAGACATCTTTCTAGAAAAATTGGGCTGACTACCTTTTGGTATTCCATGGATCGCTTGTAGTCACCAATCCGTTCCGTTCAGATCCGTCCGCAAGCCCAGGCGCGGTGATTAATGTCATTTTTCTATGGCGGCTTCTCAAAAAAGCTTAGGTAAGTATCTACTTGTTGGATTTGAAAAGTATGTAGACAAAACGTAGCCTGAAAAAATTAAATACAATCATTTAAGATCAGTAAAGAAAATCACTTAAGTATTTATTCCACATTTTCACTTCAGTTCAATTTCAAAAGCATTTTTCTTTTGCTACGAATTTGTGGAAAATGCAGCATGGACGCAAAGCATTCAAAGCTTTGTGACTTCATTTTCTTATTTTGTGCAGAGTTAGGGTTAATTCTAGTAGTAGTTAGTTATAGTAGCACGACTTTAGCGTAACAGGTAATATATATTAACTAAACGAGGGTGGGCTAATTATTTTTTTTTGGACCACCAATATTCTCAGCGCCATACGTTACTTATTTCACGATTGATATTTCGGTTTCTTTAAAAAAAAAAATTGTTTAGCTATTTATATAATCTAAAACGGTTGTAGTTATCAAAGTTAACAACCTTAGTGTTAAGTACTAGGTACTGCCCTTTATACTACTTAGACAATTTCTTCCCTATTTCAGAGTTAGTACAGATATAATAAAGATGGCAATTTGGCACATAACGGCACATAAACAGTTATTGCTATCGTTGTGCGCAGTTTCACGAGACTCGTCCGTTTTGTGACCGGACCATGAACTTGTCTGCACTGAACCTTAATATTTTATCTTTATAATAAGTTATGTTGATAAGTTAATGTATAGAAAAAATACATGCGTACATTACCTGAGTTACATGACCATTATACCTTCTTTAACGGTCTACAAACAAGAAAGACCTACCTAAATTATTTTCTTTATTTTATTTATTTATTAAAACTTTGTGCACAAGTAAAAAAAAAAATACCGTATAAAGGCGAATTTAATGCCTGAGGCATGTTCTACCAGTCAACCTTATGGTGCAACTTAAGGGATTGATAACACGAACTTAACTATAAAATACAAGAATAAATAAAAACAGAATAACTTTGTCAGGAGAAATAACAATCGGTAGAGGAGAAATAACGATCAGTAGAGGAGAAAACAACCCAGCAAATCACCGCTGGAATGTTTCAGCCAACTTCTTGCGTATATGCTCACGTACCTTCCTTTTAAAAGGCAACCGACTGGTTGCCGTCTTGATATTCAGAGGTAGCGCATTCCAAGGAAAGACCGCCTGGACAAAGAAAGAAGAGTGAATGAAACCAGAGCGGTGAGAAGGACATCGTAGAAGACGATTGTACATAGTTATTTACTTTAACAACACATGGCATAGGCACGATAGGTAATGTGAACACGATTCATTTCAACAAAAAAGAAACTGAAAAAAAAAGATATGTTCCGCCGCAGCTATAAGCTTCTGCCGCATGTCACCGCACCTTACCGCATCTCACCGCACGGTGTAATACTTTAACGTAGGTATCCGCAAAACCACACATTAATGCGGTCCAACTGCGCGTCATCTCAAGACAAAAGAGACAGACACCAACCACAAGTATACCTGCTGTAGATTAAATGATAAATGATTTTATTTCTGTAAGTGAGTTTGGACTTTTACACGTCAATCATATTTTTTAAACTAGATGAGGTCGGCGTTTCCTATCTGACTACTCCGAGAAGAAAGGCCGAAACAAACTCAGAGGTCACAATCTCTTTTAAAGTCCAGATATAATCTTGGTCAGATCATGTGAAGATCATGTAGATTGGTGTCTGAGATGGTCTTTTGAGGAAAGAACCACACAAATTGAGAGGACCTGTCCAGTCAGTGCACGCATTTGTCGGTGACCATGCAGCTCAACTCAGAGTTTAAGGAGCTCAACGATTCGACGAACAATACCAAAGAAAGGACGTTTGGGTAGGCCGCATAAATTACTCAAGCTGCCAGACCGTGATAAAAACTAAATGATAAAATAAAATAAAAAGGAATTGTGACTGTGTGTCATTTACTCTAATTTAATAACAATATATTATTATATTTATTTTAAAACCGTCACAAGTGGTGCCGTGACCAGGATTCTCGTCATTAAATGTACTGATTCACTTCAGTGCAACGAGACAGAACAAATTATGAGTTACTACTACAATAACACAACGTAATTTTATTGTTCTATATTTTCTAGAGACGACAAGAGTTACAACGGCTATAATGACTTAGGTTTACGAGTATATTAGGTAACGGTTCGATTAAGGAAGTTGAATATCTCAACTGCGAGTATTGGGTTCAATTCCCGAATCATTTATTGGTTGATGTACTTAGATTCCATTGTAAATGAATAATGGGTTCGATCCCCGGCTGATGTATTCCTGTGTCACGGCTTGTGGGTATAATCCCCGCACGGATAGGTCATTGTAGGACTTTCGTTCCCGCCGCACGAATATAATTTTACGTATGTTATGGAATGATTATTGTTTGGGTTCCTGTGCGAATGTAATAATGGGTTCGACTCCCTGAAAAAATTGAGTTGTATCAATTAGTTAGTGAATATGAAATGTGTTTGAAATTTATTTGTGTGAGTGTGAGTTAAGTTTAGGTATAAGACACACCCCTAATACGGGTGAACCTAAAATTATTAGTTTCTAAAACCTACAAAGCATAAAGCTTATAAGATGACAATTCATTTACCAAAACTGCAGTGTTTAGTGCTGACAATTATATTTAAAAAAACACGCGAGAATCACGTGTTCCGTATACGTAAAGTAAATGTGAAAGACGATATTGGACGATTTATTAAATTTTATAGTTTACCTATTGGTTTTAAGTTATAATTAAATTACTAATTAGCTAATAGGCTAGACTGTAATACGACTATAGTATCACCAACTGCGATATTTTATTAAAGAGAAAAGAAAATGAACGAAAAGGTTCATTAACTATCATCATAGGAAGTAAACATGAATCTTTATAACTCTGCAATCAGCAGCATATGCCTTATACTTGAACGGGTACTCTTGTGGACTTATTTCAAATTCCAGGATGATTAAGGCTTCGTTAAGCTGCGACTACGCTATTTCTAAACCATTGGTTTGTGAGAGCGCTTGGTTTAAAGTTTCATCAAAATCGGCTGAGATTGGCTGACTGCAACAGCTGCAGCAGTAACGTGACCCCTGTGACGAAGCTAAGTTTTGTACATTAGGGTTACCCGTTACTAAGCGGTATGATTTTTGTTATCTTACCTAATATTATTAATGTCTTGAGCTAAGACACTATAGTTATCACTTCAGATATGCAAGGACATTTTACTGTCAATATTATTTTATAAATGAAGGGAGGAATTAACAATCTAATACTAATAATAAATCTAATACTAGCAATACTAAACCAATAATTGTTTACTCAGTCTAGTATACCAATATTTTCTAATCAGTAGGTATAACTCCTCAACTCTTGTTGAATTCTAAGACTGCTCTAACCTCTTAGAATCAGAGGGGGGCGTCCAGTTGCAACACAACCTGATATGTTCACGAGAATGTTCATGTCAACATGTTTATAATCTGAGGGGATAGTTAACAGCATTGTGTAATAATAAACCAACAATTGTTTGGACAATCTAGGAATATTTTCTAGTCAGTATAACTTCCCAACTCTTATTTGATTTCAAAACTGCTCTAACCTCTTAGAATCAGAGGGGGCCGTCTAACTGGAATACAATCTAATATGTTTATGTGCGAACTATTTCAGCTACTCCTGGATATGACTGCGGACAGCTAACTAAGCTGACTCAGCATTCAGGTGCATAAGGAGAGGCCTCTATCCAGTGGCAACTGCAATAGGCTGAGCTTAGGACGATGGAGCACTGTAGGTAGCGTGCCACGCTAACACAAATACTCTTAAAAGAGACCCTGGTATGTAAATCAACATTATAAGCATGCACAGGTTTTCTGACCTTAACAGAGGCGCGATAATATTATTTAAATTATAATGAAAAGAGTATTTGCAAAAACAATAATAGTTCAAATATTATAGAGCAATTAAAATCGGTTGAAGATGGTCCTGCAAAACAATACTAAATTATAGCTGACACTACATCTCATGTTCTTACTAGATTCAAATCTAATTAGAATCATTATAGTTAATTACCTATTTGATTAAGTGAACAAATGAGACCTATAAGTATTCTATAATACTATCAAGGAAAGGCAGAGTACGTCCTATTGTGAAAGCTCATACGCTGTACTGCGTCACGCGTCTGATTTTCAGAGGGGGGAAGTGTGTCATTTACTCTAATTTAATAACAATATATTATTATATTTATTTTAAAACCGTCACAGAATGACCCACATAGTCTTCACATTCACAATGATTAAAACAATATAATACTTTAAAAAGTAAATATTTATGTCATTGTATATATAAAATTCATTAATGTCAATGTGTATGTAGAAATAGTCTTGGTCAGATAAAGATTAGAGGGCATTATGTAATATTTAGCGAAAAGCATTTGATAAAACTTAGTTATATGTCTGCATTTGCTAGACAGGACTTGTATCTGCTAAAATCTAGACCAGGGCCTTATACCACAAAACTTTACAAATTTTTTAATACAAATTTTACGACAAAAGTCTGTCACCAAGCCACACAATTGTAACGGAAAAACCTTACAAATATGTAAATTGTAGTGACAATTTATTCATATAGCCCTCATGCTTTGTGTAACGCTTTTAAAAATGCGAAAGAATTGTAGATTCTAAATTATAAGATAAACATATTTGTAATTTCTGCGTTACCCAATTTATTCTACAATTTTTTTTTTTTTGTAGGCTTGTAAGGTTTTGTTGTGTGGCCCATGTTACATGGACTAAGGCTTATATTAACAAACTGTGAATATCAATTCGTCAACAAAGTGTGATAATTATGGCTATTTCTTTTTGACCCGTTCATTGTACTCGTAGTTTTTGTCTGAAGAACCTTGTTTTGCAGCTGATATTATGAAGGAGATATAATATAGCTGGTAACTGAATAAACTAATACCGAACTAATATTATAAATAGATATGTAACTCTGTCTGTTACCTCTTCACGTTTTAACAGACTTGGACGTGTTCCACACAGGCAGGCCATGACCTAGGTTAGGATATACAATACTTTTTGTACCGGTAGTACGTTCCCGTGGGGTACTGACTACCACGCGGGCGAATCCGCGGGCAAAGTAGCGGGCACAAGTCCGTTTACCGCAAGGTACCGCACGGCACCGCGGCGCACGCCTGTCGCAGCCGCTGCCCGAATTTACAACCTCCCTTTTATTACTTTTGCTTTGTCGAGTTTTTAAAATTCATCAACTTTGAATAATGAACGGAGAAAACGAAAAATAGAATGAGCCGCCGGTTTATACGACTATTGTGGAAGCTATTACGGTGAAATGTGGCCGCCATTTTGTTCAGGTAACATTGTTATGCTAATTTATATGTTCCGTCGTCGTATATTAGCACTTTAATTTTATGGACCTATAAACAATAACGTTAGAAACTATTCCAGCACAGAATCTAGTTTCTAGTACGTAAAGTAGGTAACTTTTCCAAATTTAATAAGTCATGTTCAGATGAAAATGCCGTGTTTAGTTAGGAACGGCAAAACCTGCTTTATGGTCATGATAAAGCCGTTTCTACTGCTGTTTGATCGAACAAACTGTCCAATATCTCTAGTTGTCTCTGAGATTACTCGTGGATAAAAAAACCTTACGAAATCAAAACTAGACGAGTCAATCGACATATTACTACAAGCTAACACTTTAAACAGCCTGTATCTCTGGCGTAGGCTTAATGTATAAATAGTTAGTAAATAAACAATGAGGGTTGACAGAGGTAACTGTCTCTAATTACTGACTGAAAGCGTCAGCCAACAATTAGACACTACTTTCGTATTCATGTAAGAGAGGCCCTCTATCATGACGTTACTCTAATAACTTATCTTCGACTGACGAGATAGGCAGAGTCGCGGTTGAAGAAAGCGAAGAGGCTTTATGATGCGGCTGATGGTGGATTCTAATTTGATTTTTAGCCCACTTTCGATAAGTTGGCTTCAATTGCCGACAATGAAAAAGGCATATTCATGTTTTCTAGAGGAAAGTTAAATACAATTTTACCATTCAAACACAGTAATCTGATTGTGAACAAGATTTCCAAAGTAAACTGAAGGTAGGCACAAAGTTTATTAAAATAAGCCAGCGCAAAACGGTGTAAAAAGAAAAGCAAAATTTTTACATACATTTAGTCATTCACGTCAAAACGCTACGAAAATCTCCTAACTTTAGCCGGGCAGAATTCAATAAGAAATAGTATTATGAATAGATGTTTAAACACTTTTCACTCGCAACAACAATACAAAGGTACTAATTATATTGAAAGCTTCGTGAAAAGGGCAGGAAGGACCGAGTCATGAAGTTAATTTAATTACTGAAGCAATTACCTGTCTTTGTACCAAATATACAGTTACAGCCAGTTATTTGTGAGTAAATTGCTTTATAACTATGAGCTATTATTTTTTAAATAGGGAAATACGCGGCTTTTTGTTAAATACCTATAGATGAGGTCTTTATGTATTCACTTGTGTATACATAAAGACCTCATGTTATGTATATACCGTGTGTTTTTGTATATATTTACGGCAATTTTATTGACGAGGCCCCAATTCTTTATGACTTACCTACGTAGGTACATCGACTGTCTTCCAAGTTGGCTAATATTGAAGATTGCGGAGTTCGGCATTTTTTTTTTGTTTAGAGGCATGAGCAGAAACTTATTTAAAAAGTTATGATTGGTTATTTAAAAGAACCATCCAATACTCTATGGACACATAAAAACATTGAATGTTCTTTTTGTTGGATGCAATCTATTTAATCGAAATCGAATAAAATGGTCGTAAAAGTGATGGCTTGTGAGCGTCTTTCCATTATATACAAGGCCAGAACGCAAGGGTGTGAAACTAATCCCGTAATAGATTGGAAATCACTTTTTTACTAATGTCTTCCAATCTATACAAGAGTAGTACGCAAATACTCGCGTATACTTCGTAGTGACCTAATTAACTACCTTATTCCAAAATATACAGTGCCAGTACGCATCGGACTAATCGTGTATAGATTGCGACAAATTGTGAACTGGTATTCAACTTGTTTGCGACGTAATGCACCTTGCGCTAAATAGCCTGCCTTGCTGGGAGCAACTTAGAAGTAGCGGTTGGTCACAGTTCTAACCTAACCTAACCCATTTCATATTCCGTTATCTGTTAGCTGTTCCATTTCACCCAGTTCAATTTATTTTTATTTTTTAATGTATATTATTAAAACTCATGTCAAGGGATGTAGTAGAGTTTGGAACCAGGACGCGCGCGTCCACGTTACCAACTATACACGAGCAGTACGCAAAATTCGTGTATACATTGTAATCACAGATTAAAAAATAGCATTACAATGTATACGCGAGCAGTTTCCTATGGCTGCGTTCTGGCCTTGTATAGATTGGAAATACGCGGCGTGTGTGTGTGTGGGAATAACTACTTACTAATGCCAATTGCTGGCAAATAACACTCAGATGTTGTAATTGTGTGAGGGAATGAACCATTGCTAGTAACGTCACGATCAATAGTTCACTGCCGTGTAGATATTGTTTCAAGTCTCTTTTCACTGGTCACAACTCGCAAAGTAGTCTACTCCATAGACAAAGGGCAGTTATTTTCTCTATGCCCAGAGAGAGTTTATTGTAGGGGCAACTAGCTATGATTGGAAACCCAATATAATAATGACAAGAGGCGATAATAAGATGAGAGGAATTTATTAATTTCACAGCGAAAGTAACTGTAGGGTAAATAATTTGAGATCCTTTTATGTCTGCCTTTGTCAATATGAAAGAAGATTTTATGATGCCGGCACAAATAGTTAGTGACAAAATTTAACAAGTAATCGTTTAACTACAGTAAGTTTAATATTATCTAAATTCTGTCTGTTGTTTGAACATTGATACAGACAGAATAGCATTTTATTGTGACAATAACGCGCAATCAATTAGGATAGTTATCAAATAGTTACGAATTCAGGAACTGGCTTTGGTAGAAAATCGAGCTGGCGTATGGGGACCCAGATAACTGTTGTTTCAAAGTAATATCCTGTGTCATGAATCAGGTGTGTATACGGGCCGTGTGTGTAACAACAAGTGCAATAACTGTAGTGCGCCATTCGCGAAGCATTAGCTAGCGCGTGTTTCATCATTATACCTACTAGTCGTTAGCTGGGTCTGAAGAGTGCGGGGCCAGTTGTAGCGGGGTTTCGCTGTAAATTACAGAAATGGGTGTTGTTGTAACACAGATTCTGTTCACGGGAAACTAAAAATAACAAAGGTATTTCTTGTGACACAGCAGGTAAATAAGAAAGAAAGAAGGATAAATATGTTATTGGGACACGCACAGGATATAATAAAAACTAAAAAGCAGCATCTAAAACTAACAAAAATGTTCGAATAAAATAAAGCAAAAAATAATAATAACGACCTCTGCGAGGCCAGAAAGGCTCCTATCTTTTATGCTGCAATAAAACGACTACACTACATGTAAATCGAGGTATTGCCGGGGTTTATTATATTTAACAAAACAGTAAAATTATGCTTTATTCAACTATCATTTATAAAACAACATAACATTTACATGGTGGCCTTACAGCACACAGGACATTCCAAATAAGGGTTTAAGTTGCCAGGTTTGATCGCTACTTCTATTCAATGTTTTTCTTTTCCTTCTTTCTAATAAGTGTTATTGGATGTCTCCATCAGTAATTTCTCAGTGACACTCCGGAGCCTGGATTTGTGCCAGGTTGATAGCAATTGTCTTGCTCCCTATTACACAGGACCTAAAGTACACCTCTGCCTTACTTTTCCAGGATTACAGTGGTTATGTTATTTCTTTCTACAGCCCATCAAGTTGCTCTGATCCTTATGATTATTTTTATAGAAGATGCTTACCTCCTATAAGATCTCTATCACTGCAGCCACGCCCGATGCTCACGGGTCACGCTTTGACCCACATCGCTACACATTTTAGAGAGTGGCTCCATTATTTAGCCGCAGCGTTTCGCCGACCATTCATACTGCGTGACTCTAAATTAATATATTAAGAGTACTAGACTAAATACTATTGAAGAAATTTTGCCAAGCTTTTAGGAAATGGGTAATTTACAAAGTTTTAGCGCAACAGTTCGCAACCTGTAACACATGTTAGCACTCTATGTTTAAATTATGTAAAATGTTCGTAATCATGAACGTATTTACCGCCTGTCATGTGACGTGTGAGCTACGAATGGAGTCTATTATTTTTATTGATCCCTACTCATTACTCGATCAATACGAAATATTATTATGTGTTTACAATTAATGTAGGTACAATCATACCTGAATTACATAACAACCTCAACACCTCACCACCTATATAAAAACAAGGTCGGTTCTCACCATGAATCCGACATAATTAATCATACAATCCCATTCACGTCCATCCATTGAATTGTATCACGTACACACTCGTGCAAACAGCAGCCGCCACCCTTTATAATGAACAAAGGGAATTAACAAAGAGATTTAATAATACGACATGGAGGGCAGCACTAATTAGTTTACTCGGCGCACTATGGAAAATGGTAGAACAAGCGCATATCAAAAATGCTTTTTACGAATATCATAATTTGGCTAATATGGCTATTCTTTTAGGTTTTCTAATAGTCAAATTATAATATTCATTACGATTTTTTTTCTTAATACGCGAAATTATTTTTTTTTTCTTAGATAGAAATACATAGAAGACAGAAGTGCCAAACTCAAGTCTTTGCGTATACATGTTTCAATACCATATTGTGAAAAAAATACTTGGTACAGATATGCAGTATTATACATTTTTAGAAAGGTTATTTTATGCTTTTTGCGATACAGATTTTAAAAGTAAAGAAAAATATTTCAGTAATTACTAAAAAAAGAGAAAAGTGACATACCTTTTTTTTCACTTGTATGTTTTTTCGTCGAAGGTTTTCAGTATTACCCACGTTTGCCCAAGCGCTACTTTTTGTGTCGACTAGTAGTCTAACTATTCATAAATAGAATGCAAAAAAAATCAGCTGCGGATATTTGCGGTTTTAGAAGATATGAGAAAAAAACTGATAAAAGTCAGAACCCGAAAATTAGTATCTTTTGCGGTTTACCACTGACACCATTCACATGAACAATATAGAACTTTTTGGATATTTTCTTCATTATTTCGTGATAACAAAGGGACCTTATCAAATTTGCACTCGGTTTGCGTGGGAAATTACAAGATAATAATGATGTAGGTACCAATTCGATATTGTAAAATGAGTATTTAAAGGGAAGCAAAAACTATTCGAACCATCTACATCAGTGTAACTTCAAGTGAAGCAAATCTCATCTACGCCTATTATTTCTGCAGATTGTGAAGTGTTAAAATGTCTTCCTTCAGCTGTACCAAACGAGACTTCATAATCCCCTATATAGAGGGCGGCAAGACCATGGAATCATTATCCAAAGTTTTAGTGGAAAAGCTGAATGTTTCTGAAAACAACTTGTGTTTTATAATTAGTGACATACAAAGGCACATTCTTCCTATTTTCAACAAACGCTGGGCCCTGGCATCTCGGAAAAAAGAAACATTTTTACAGAAGTATTGTACTTGGTTGGACTCAAGGTATTCGTTAAATTTACCGGATTCTGAACAATATTCTACGCCATCAACATCTGGCCAACGAGGACGAGCATGCGTGGCTTATGGAGACTCCTCAGAATCTACCAAGAAGAGGAAAAACACTCTTCTACTCCAAGACTATGGCTTCGAGCATATAAAAAACGCCTATCTGCAGGGACTACGGGCTTTACGTGAGTACACAGAAGCTCATCTTGTCGAAGAATTAAGAACCGCTGACACTCAAAAGAAATTAGATATCTCAAGTAAGTGGAACGACTCAGACCAGATGAAGATTCTTTCCGATACGGAAGCATTGAGTGCTTTTATAGATTTAGATCTAACAAAAGCACAATATATGTACCTGAAAAACTTAACCAACGAACGAAAGTGTTGTATATTCCCGCCTTACTACAAAATACAAGAAATAAAAAGATCCTGTTATCCACCATCTTCTACAATCGAAATCACGAATACTTATGCTAAAGTGATTAATATACAAGATTTATTGGATCATACTGCTGCTAGAATTATAAAAATCGATTCTGTTTTCCAAAAACAACATAGAACATTGATCCTTTATTCTAAATGGGGATGTGATGGTTCATCTGGTCAAAGCCAATACAAGCAAATACTTGCAGAAGAGTCAGAAACAATTTCAGATGCCAATTTGTTCATCACTTCATTAGTCCCCATCAGATTAGTTGATGTGCAATCGGGATCCGTTGTTTGGCAAAATCCGGTACCTTCATCTGTCCGTTTTTACAGACCCATTTCTATTGAGTTTTGTAAGGAAACTCCAGAAAAAACCAAGGCAGTTGTTGATGATATTAAAAAACAAATTAGGGCTGCACAAGCATCACTTATAAACAAAGATGGTGTTGTAGTAAATGTGAAGCATGAACTATTTCTAACGATGATCGATGGAAAGGTGGCTCAGGTCCTTACAGATACTCCATCTGGTTCCACATGCACGATATGTGGGGCTACTCCACGGCTAATGAATGACCTATCGAAAGTAACTGCCAGACCCGAAAACGAAAACGCCTACCAATACGGATTGTCCACCTTACACGCCTGGATTCGCTGCATGGAAATGATATTGCATATTTCCTATAATCTTTCGTTTAAGACTTGGTCTGCTTCAACTGAGGAAAATAAGAGATTAAAAAAAGAAAAGAAAGAAGTTGTTCAAAAACGTTTCAGGGAGGAGTTGGGATTAATCGTCGACAAACCTCGGCAAGTTAGCGGGAATACGAACGATGGCAATACCGCACGAAGATTCTTCTATAATAGCACTTGCTCATCGGAAATAACAGGTGTAGATGAGGCATTGATTAAACGCCTATACATTATCTTGCAAGTTCTTTCTTCTGGAATGATGATCGACCCTGAAAAATTTGGGGAATATGCAATAGAAACTGCAAGAATCTATGTAAGTAATTACGATTGGTATTATATGCCATCCTCCGTTCATAAAATACTCATACACGGGCAAAACGTTATCAAACATTTTGCGGTGCTTCCTATTGGACAGCTATCGGAAGACGCACAAGAGTCTCGCAACAAAGACTACAGAAACATACGACTTCATCATGCCAGAAAATGTTCCCGATCTGCTACAAATGAAGATGTCTTTAAAACGCTTTTATACACGTCAGATCCATATATAACAAGTTTGAGAAAACCGTACGTAAGAAATGTGAAAGAACTTGAAGAAGAGGCACTAAGTCTTTTAAACGTGGCACCTGAAAGTGAACCCACATTTACTGACCCTGATCCTGAAGTGGTATAAGTTAAAAATAATATTTATATTTAGTTATTACTTATATTTGTACCTAGCTACATCATTTCCTGAAGCCAGAGTATAGGATGTACCTATTAGTAATATGATTTTAATTTAGTATTTTTTTTCATATATATATATATTTTGTTTACTTTGCTTGTTGTAATTAACCATGGTTTAATCTTTTTAGCCATTATAAACTTGTATTCCACTTGAAATAAATTTTTAACTATTTTTTCGTGATTTTTTCCCATTTCTTTCATTCTATGCAAAAAAACATACATAGATATACAAGAAAACCCTATAAACTACACATCGTTCGAATCTCCGAACCTTGCTGCATATTTGTGCCAAATTTCATCACGATACAACAAAAATTCATGAAGTTACAGATTTTTGATCCGATACCGACCTATATTTTCCATAGTGCGGCGGCCTGCGCGCCTGGCACACAGTGTACGTCGACTTTGTACAATGAGTGATACGACCGACGGTACTGATTTTGAATCCGAGTTTAGTTTGAGAGCCCCTGCTCTATTGACGTAATTCCTTGTTGATTCAGGGGTAGTGAACACTGTGAGTGATAGTCAAAGTGTCATCTTTCAGGGGTATTATGTGAAACTGATTGATTACTTACTGACTTGCTTACACGTGGCTCCTAAAAAGGAGGTTATAAGCGTGAATAGTCACGCTTACATAATATTTTTTATTATATTATCCATATGATTTACATATATAAATGTAAAAAATTACATGGGCTGACACAATGGGCGGTCATATCGCTAAAACCACAACAACAAAAATGATAGAATAAACAACAATAATAGTGGAAGAACAGTGAACAGTATTATAATTTTTCGTTGCTCGAAAATGCTACCAGTAGGTACAAGCCAGCGACAGCATCGGACATAACTAATTAATAGTGTCAACAAAGAGGTAACACGTCAGTAGCACGTGACTGATTGCATAATGATGAATCGCAGTCATTTGCGAGCACCGAGCACAGTGTCCAATTATATCACCTACAATATTGATGTGTGACTTAACACAGACTGTAGCAACTGCAGGGCAGTTGTGCTTGTGACTCCATGCACAAAATATACTATAGTAGTGTCGTTTGGTAGTGAGGTAGAGAATGAGCGAAAAAACGTGCCGCTCATGTACACGAGCGGCACGTTGCCAACGGTACAGGCAACTGCAGCCGCCGCCCAGTGTCGACGTCTGGAGTTGCCTCTGCTGCTCGTGTATGCACTTAAGAGATTTTGATTAAAGTTTTTTCGCTCATTCCCTACCCTCACTACCAAACGCACCAAAAAAGGATTTTACTAACTTTACTTGACTTTAAAAGGTGTTTACTATAGTATATTTCGTGCATGGAGTCACAAGCACATTTGCCCTGCAGTTGCTACAATCTGTGTAAAGTCACACATCAATATGAGCACTAAGTCGTATTTCATTTTTATTTCTGACTGTTCTCTCGACATTCGACGTCAAGGTAACTAAAATAAGATGCTTAGTACACAACGTAGTGGTAATGAAATCGAGAAAACTCAAAAATCATGACGTAACAGAAATCAGTATACAGAGAATGATTCAAATGTACGATCATTGATAGCCAAATACGTATTGGTAGAAGCTGGATGAGAGTTGCCGAGAATCGCAGGTAAGTCGTTAACCAAGTCCTAATTTATATTCCCAACATACATCTTCTTTTATAAGCCCACTGTACCCCAATGTACCACTCCGTCGTTATTCGACGTCTACAAACGCGTCGCATGTCACTCGTCTATAAGCTCCTCATAGTTTAGTGAACGTTAACGTGAACCTATCGTACATTGATGACATATTTAAATTCCGCAGTTTATGGCGACGTAGTGCGCTTTCAGAGTAGGAAGTAAACAGCACCTGATGACGTCAGGTTAATTCTAATGTTTATGAAACACGAATGAATGAGGTAAAACGTTGTAACTATTTTAAATTGTTACATAATTTGCAAGTATTGTGACTTTAGAGTAGGTACAAAATCCTAATTATCTTCTTCTTCTAATATATAAAATTCTCGTCTCACAGTGGTTGTAACAAAACTCCTGCTAAACTGCTTGACCGATTCTTATGATTTTTTTTATAGTGATATTAGTATTGTAGGTTAGTTGGTAGTTAGGCAGGTATGTAGGTAGGGTATGTAGGTATGTAGATAGATAGGTGGGTACGGTAGGTAGGTGTAGGTAGCTAGGTAGGTAGGGTAGGTAGGGTAGGTAGGGTAGGTAGGGTAGGTAGGGTAGGTAGGGTAGGTAGGGTAGGTAGGGTAGGTAGGGTAGGTAGGGTAGGTAGGGTAGGTAGGGTAGGGTAGGTAGGGTAGGTAGGGTAGGTAGGGTAGGTAGGGTAGGTAGGGTAGGTAAGGTAGGTAGGGTAGGTAGGGTAGGTAGGGTAGGTAGGGTAGGTAGGGTAGGTAGGGTAGGTAGGGTAGGTAGGGTAGGTAGGGTAGGTAGGGTAGGTAGGGTAGGTAGGGTAGGTAGGGTAGGTAGGGTAGGTAGGGTAGGTAGGGTAGGTAGGGTAGGTAGGGTAGGTAGGGTAGGTAGGGTAGGTAGGGTAGGTAGGGTAGGTAGGGTAGGTAGGGTAGGTAGGGTAGGTAGGGTAGGTAGGGTAGGTAGGGTAGGTAGGGTAGGTAGGGTAGGTAGGGTAGGGTAGGTAGGGTAGGTAGGGTAACGGTTGAACAGGTTTAGATAAAATTTGGCAAATGGGTAGACCATGATCTAGATTAGGGCATAGGATAATTTTTATCCTGATACTCTCACGGAATCGAGACTTATGCGGGTGAAACCGCGGGGCGTACCTAGTATTTTATTTAAAAATAATCTAGAGTCCTAAACTCTTTACGATACTTGGTTAATTATGTTTACCAAAGCATTTTATGATGCATATGTGTTCAGTATACGTTTTATTAGACACATTAGAGCAAATTATAAATACACATGCTGAAAAGGTGCCTCACGCACGTCTCAAGCCACACATTCAACGATAATATTACAATATTTATCTTATAACATCACAATAATCGTATTTCCGCACAACGGATCCAATTTATCAAAGCTAAGTCACCATTTACCAGGTCATTATCCTTTTTCAGTGAATATCCCCCCCACTGGGAGCCACTGGGACCCTGAGACGTCCCCCGGTTACCAGTAAGCGGTCTATTCTGACCCCTGCTGCTACGCAATCACTGATGCTCGTAGCGCTACGCCGTAGGACGAGATTATTTATTTCGTGTAAGTCATGATTGGGTTATTCTGATTTGTATTTATGTTCGCAGTGTAGATTAAAATGGTAGGTAGTTTAATTATTTAAGGTTTTATTTATTGGTTCATAAAACGCATTCAACGCCGTTTCATTAAAATAGGAAAAAATATATTTCTTAAAATAATACATGAATATCCAAATGGAAATAATAAATAAAACATATATTTTTACCGTCGGCATCTTACACGTGTTTCTAATTTTGTTGAGAGCACTTAATATTGTCTCCAAAATACTTTATATATCGTCGAAATAACTAAAATTGATTTAATTTTGCTATAAACATGACAGGATCTATCATAAACGATAACCTTGGAAATGAGCAATTTAATTAACAAAAATATCACATTAATTATACAACATAGAAACATAACCATAATAAAACAATATTCACCATTAAAATAAACACAGTAGTAAAAACATTCTCTTAATTAAAATATAAGATAGACACGGTCTTCCTACCCCGGGGAACAATGCGTTATAATAATGTGTAGCGCGTGCTACGAGCTACGAGCTACGCGTCTACGGCGCTACGGCGTAGGCGTCACGTCCGTGTACCGACGGCCATATTTCAACTTTATTGGTGAATTGAGAGTAAGGTAAGCAAATAGTTTTGTTGTAGGTAAGTAAATTTTATGGTAATGTTGAAATGTACTGGCAAAGTTTGAACATTTATTGTTAGAGTTACGATTGATATTCAATGAAGAATTATTTTCTGAGAGGTTTTCTATACGTGATTCAGTTATTCTTTATAGCGTTCTCCTATAATATCTTAAAACAAAATCATACACCATAAAATGGCTTTAAAAAGTATGAATTCGTTAGGTGTCTATTATGTTGTCTATAACTCGACCCCAAATGACCGCAACCGACGAATTATAAGAATTGAAAGTTTTTCAATCCGCCATAGAAAAGGGAGGATCTTCCGACCAGACGACTGTTGTATCTATTGGGCTACTGCCCGACGTTTGTTATTGGGTTTCTGAATAACTTTGCCCCCAGCAAAGTTACATCCACGTTTGGATTGATGCAGGATTTACATGACGTCAGGTCTGAAGCGTAATTCACATGTGGAGTTATAGAAGCCGCCACAATGTCAACAAATATAAAAAACATTGAAATGGCATAAAACTAAAATTTCCCACCATTTGACAATGCAAACCTACATAAATATTTACGTAACAAATGGACGTAGAATCCACGTGAGTAACCTATTACAACAGGGTGTTCACAGGTCCTCACATGATTGGAGCGCGTTATGTAAATGTTATGGTAAGCGAACGCATTGGCGATGTTATTACACGTAATAGGTGTTTATGATAGACGGGCTGTGTAAGTACATGTTGTATACATATGGTAATTTGATTGCATGTAATAGGTGGACATCTGTCTTTGTTTTAGGGTTGTATTTTAATGAAGATGATATTTTTCTTTCTTTTACGGACAGTTATTTGGACTTTGTATTCCTGTATTTTGACCAATTCAAATAAGATGTATTTCCTTTTTTTATATTATCATTGTATGGTGAAATAACCTTCACTACCGCGTTAATTTGATGATGAGAAAGTTCGTTCTCTTGGAGTTATGAACTCCGTCTTCTGCCATCTGTCTCGTTACTGATTGTTGTAAAGATTTAGTTTTTATTCCTATTCAGCACTGCACGGAGGAATCTTAAACCTTAACGGATAATCTCTCACAGATTCTTGAACCATACAAAAATACTCCGTTTTCACACACAATCACTGTCTAAAAGCATCCCAGGGTCGTACAAAGCTGGTCACACATCGGCCACGTAACGCCACTTGTAATAAAGTGCACCAGGAGGGCGGAGATACACTTCTCGTAGTTGTCGGCCATTGAGATGCATACTGATTGGAGATTTGAAAGCAATTGACGTAGGCACATACATGGCTTTCCTCGTATGTGAGTGATTGTAATTATTGATGAACAATCAGTGAATTCCCTTTGGGAAGTTGTGTAGACAAGATAGGAAGTAGACTGATAGTGTTGTATTTTCCTGCTTATCAAGTTAACAACTCAATTGACTATTTGACTCAATTTTATTATGTTTATACGACCCGACCGGTCGTAATATACACAAAACAAATGATTAGCCAAGAGTATATTTACCTAAATAAAAGACATAATATTATGTGTGTATAAGTTATGTAATCTGTAGTTAAGTAAGTTAATTTTGTAGTCATGTGACTGATATCTTTAATATTGAGATACATGTAGGTAAGTAACTGCTTCAAGGACCATTAATCCGAAGACCAAATTCAAAGGTGACCTGCATACGAGTACATCCCAACCTGTTACTTAATATCCCAGTTTCAAACACTATGTTCATTCACCTAAAGAGCATCACAACCGCACTTTACTCTCAGTAATCCGGACAAGTTTCGGACACTTATATCAGACACTTGTGTCGCAAAGTGATTGCAGCTTTACGTTGCGTGCTCCCACTGTCGGAGACTGACTTCATGATATGTCTTGATCCTAGCGAGGAGGTAAACCGAATACTGAATACTCCGTGTAGGTGGTGCAGTGACCCAGTTTGTGTGTGCATGTGGTTATCGTTTAAGGATATGTTCTTGCCTCATAGATCTCTTAAAAAAAACCGGCCAAGTGCGTGTTGGATCACGCACAATGAAGAGTCCCATAATTGGGATGAATTTATCCTAATCAAACTTAACATTGTAGTTGAAAAACTTGTTCTCCGATACGGAATGTATGGGATATCACGTTTTTCAAACTGTAAATTTAATTTAGTTGATTATTACTCTTTAACCAGTACAGCCTACTTAGCTCTGATAGTATTCCTTTTAATTTCGTTATATATACTACTGCTGTGAATTTTTTCACAAATCCAACTTACACCCATTTAGCTGGCAGGGGGAGCCAAAAAAAATCAGTTAAAAGCTTAATATTTCGCAAACGGATCCCTGAATCCAAAAATGGTTTTCATAAACTCACAATATTTTTGAACGACCTTTCTAACGATATCCCACAACATGGGGTAGATGAGAAAAAAAAACAGCTCCACTTTACGTGTAGAGGAGGTACCCTAAAAAATTATAAATTTCTTGATTTTATTTTACCACTTTGTTGACATGATTAATATGTATACATATGCCATATTACAGCTTTCTAGTACTAACCGTCTCTGAGCTAACCCGCGGACAGACAGACAGACGGACATGGCGAAACTATAAGGGTTCCTTGTTTTGTTTTGTTCCTAAGGAACCCTAAAAACCACCAAGTGATTATGTCAAGAAGATAAGCAGTAACATCTTCGTGTGTGCGACGACATACTGCGACCCCGTTTATACGCCAATGTAGGGATTGATCCATTTGATGTATTAATTGTAGAGATATATTGGGTAGCTCATGTTTAAACAGTGAATGTTAAATATTCTTGCAAGTTATTCACACTTCTAAACATATTGTAATTCTATTACACACTTCTATAATTTATTATACCCCAGTAGAAATATATATTTAACATAATGTATTCCATGTCTAGCCTACACCCACCCACATTACAAGGTCAGCGCGCAGCGTGCGACATCACATCTTGATTAAAAATATTGCGAGGAAGACGTCGTCATAAATACCATGCGTGTGTTCAGAGCGTGGTCAAGATGGTGTAATAGAATGGTCGAGTTTATTGTACGGTCGTGGTTTGTAAATGACTTAGGGTAAATAAAGTTGTAAGCGGATTTTTACTGAGATATCGGCCAGAATAAATGGTATTTGTCGTATGGTGAACCGTATGTCGACGTACGACCTGCAACCTCAGGCATTATGACATTAAACGTTAGATAATGCTTAATTTTTTTCCAGTTCCAGGGAAGAAGTAATAGACGCTATATAAACAAAACTCTTCCTGCTATACAATTTATTGCTATTGTACTTCGTTTATTTCATACCTCGGAACAAAGAAATTCATACTAAATTGTGGTCAGTTGTTGGTTCACGACTTTTTACTGAAATAATAAATAAAATATGCAATTACACGTACAAAATGCTCTTAGTAGCTAACGACCCACACCGTAGCGTAGTGTGACTCGCAGCATTTAATACTAATGCAGTGAAAATATAAATAACCCGAGAATGCATGCGTCACCGCACTGCAGAGAAGAAAGTTGCGGCAAAAATATAAATCAAATAGAAGAAAGAACAAAGGTGGCGAAGATCACGACCTTTTACCGTTTAGGGATAAGTAGAGATGGACGCATACTGACCGTATGATGAACATTATTATCAATTCAGTCAATCGTATTCAGCAACAATGTATCTTTCTCTTATTCTTGTTGGCGTGTCAAATGCTAACTATTTTGTCAGCCATAGCTTCGAGTTTAGCAATATCAGTAACGTTTATTAGTTCCTGTAACATGCGGGCACAGGACACGTAGGTCATTGTGCCAAGTGTCCAATATGATCCCATCTCATTACCTCATTGATATAGATTGCCGATCGTCTCTTGTTCAATAAGGAAGATTAGATGCTTCTCGAAGCAATTCGCTTTTTCGAAGACAAAAGAAGATCTCGAAGCATTCCCTATAAGGATGTGTGTTATCAAGTTTAGAGCAGCCCTTCCCGAGGCGTGTCTCGTAAATAAACCGTAGTACGCCATTGCGCTGCGTATACCCGGGCGCCTATACCCGGCCTCATATCTCGCATCTCGGGCTTATTCCCGCCAAATCACGGGAATCATGCCCGGGGCTCCACCTAAAAGGTTTATAGCATTGAGTATGAAGAAGACAAGGTTAGAAATAAATATTTTGTGGCCACTTCATGTGTATTATGCGACACATCGCATAAAGTTAATTGTAAGTTATTACGGGCGCATTCTGGGCAGTCAACGCTGCTGAAACTCTTGCTGACGGCAAATTTAGACAACAGCAAAAGAGATAGAAAGTTTCCAGTTATAATGTGCCTTTTTTTACATGCGTTATAATTATGTGCCTTTTTGTCTGTGCTAAATAAATGTATTTTCTTTCTTTCTTTTTTTTTCTTTAAAATACCTATACGCCATTTTAAATAAGATTAGACATTTAAATAATCCTTTTTACAGTCCGTTCAACTGATTTTGACTTCTATACCGTAGGCATAAGGATGGCATTAAAAGCAAAAAAGTGGTAATAATTCCAACTGTTTACTGCAGCTGCCATTTGTCATGCCACCAACGCAATAGAAGTCAAACTATAAAAAAAGTTTATTTAAATGTCAAATCTTACTTAAAATGGAGTATGGGTATTTGTAATATTTGAGGCGTTCCCTAAGGTCGAGGTGTGAAGTTCAACATAAGCGAATAATATTATCAAGATACCTCGCGTAACTTGTCTCATGCCTACTCTTTGGTAAACTTATCGCATGAAGGTGCGAGATGAAATAGGCGCGTATTACACGGAGCTATGTCGTTGGAGCCGCGCCGAAGCCTTCACTTTACACGTGCTGAGCGTTAGCCCGTGACCTTTGTGACCGCAGTTTTATTAACTTCGGACGCAGTTCGACGCAGGATTCTTTGACTGCTTAAACTAAAATTAGGACTGTCTTGGAAATACTGTAAATGTATAGTCAACCGCATATCAGCTGTAACACTTGACCTACGAAAATTGTTCTTACTGCTACTACATAATGGCGCTGTCGATTGCAAATTGTTACCACTAATATACTAACAGTTGGCATGAAAATATGTATTCTACGGATTAAGGGGATTTGTTCTAGATTAAGGGGGCTATTTGGCTGTAATTTGGTACAAAACTAGCGCACAACTTGATAACTTGTGGCTTCTGGACTGACATTACTTATACTGCATGTAATCCAGATACTAAACAACTATATTGTGTCTCATATTTAGACTCAGAAATCGATCACTAAACCACTGCTAAAATCTCTTATCAACATTTCCAATTAATTAATCAACGTGCTACAACGTCGAGTTCCTCCGTGACATCACGTCGTACCGAACTCTATGAAATTGCTCGCGCCGGATAATCACGGTGATTATCCGCAGCCTTCCCGTGACATCATCACGGTGTTAGCACGTGCATATTGTTATTATGTTCCCTAATTATTATGGCTTCATTATGATATTATTATAACGTAGATAGGGGGGCGGGGCTCTGGCTTAGGTTTGGAAAAGGCTTAAAGAGATTGAGGTTATTGACTGGTCATATTATATATCTCAATCATAGTGAGCCTACAATCTTCCCACTGCTGGGATACAGGCCTCCTCTCTTTGTGAGAGAGAATGGGCCATAATCCACTACGCGGGCCCACTGTGGGTTGGTGGTTAATATAGACTTATTTTGTAGAGTAATTGCCCTTAAAAAGTAAAAAGGAAATCTTCCAAAAAAATAACAAGAATTACTTACTGCTATATAAAATTTATATGGCAATAACTTTATTTTTTCGAGTGTTTTTTTATCACATAACCTACCTATATTAGATCTTTTTCTGAAATTCTGTCTCGCAATATCTGAAAGTACAGAAAATTACGTGTTCAAAGAAACTACCTTCGTACCAAATGTAAATATAATTTATTATTTCAGGCGATTTCTTCGGGGCATTATTATTTCGTTTGTGCTCGTAAAAACAAGTAGCACAAATTAAAACATGGCTTTATGTAAAAAGGTACATAGAGCGTAACAATTATGTCGCAGTGGCTTAGTGGTTATGGAGCTTGATTTTCAAAGGAAGGACATATGTTTAAAATATAGTGAGAACAATGCATCTTTCTCACATTGAACACCAGTGACTATGTTTTTCCATATTATAAGGAAAATCGTCGTCACCGAACAAGCGCGGAAAAAACAGCATGTAAATATAATATTTAAATGTCAACATTCCGTCATTCATTGGTGGTCAATGCTCACGCATCTGTGTGCGAAAAGGCCTTTGTTCTGCAGTGGGACTACAATTCAAGTATCATAATTTACAAAAAAATATTCTAACAATCAATCTGAACTAAGTACATACTTAATGTACACGACTTTTTAAGTTCAAACTCTATTTAGAAAATGATAAGCGATCAACCAAACTAATCAGACTGTTAAAATACAACCTGTAAGGCCTGAAAGCTGTACTAGCCAGGTTCAAGTCACGCTTGTCAGTACCAGGCTTTAGACTTAGTTACTAATAGATTATTATAGTTTAGGGTTGAGTAGCACTGACGCGAAACGATGCCAACACGAAACTGGTTTGTCATTAAACAAACCGGTTTCGTGTTAACACCTTTTCGCGTATATAGGTATGATGAAACTGAAAAACTTGAAAATTGCTGAGAGAGAAGTCGATTAAGGCCGAGAATAACTAGTTACTAAGAAAATCTAGAAATATCTCTTAATATTTTCTATGCGCACCAAATTTAATAAGTAGGTATAAGTTACATGCACCCAAAACCAAACTAATACATTGTTTTTGCTCCAAGCAGCCAAATAACTAAAGTACAATCACATTTAACCAGAAGTTTTAATTAAAATATTCGCTGTGGTTTTTATACGATCATCCACTGAACCTCTCGGATTATCTCTACAGCGAAAATATTGAAGATATCCGAATTTAAGCTGGAATAAAGTATTCAAGTTAAAGCAAAAAGTTTGATATGTTAATGAGATCTTTTTTTAAAGTCACTTAAAGAGGATTACAAAGTAAAGCTACGTACAATGAATGGGCTTATCTGATGTCATAGCATGTTCTCCTTCAATTTGGTTGTCTGGTTGTCTGTACCTGCATATTATTATTTTATTCAGCCTACGTGTACTGCAGTAGTTCTTTATACACTTGTTATCAGCTCAGTGAATGCACCTTCAAATTAGATCATGCTCAGTTGAGCAAATGTACGACTTGAACCTTCTTTATAGAACAGACCGGCTGTTTTATATCAAAGGCTACCTTCATGTTGTCACCAAAGAAGAAAGAAAATTTTGTTTTTCCCAGTCAATATTAATTCAATACTCAATATATTTATTGCTTCTTTTTATTCGTTCCATCACAATAATTAGTAGGTAAACGAATAAAGAAAACTGTGTAGCCTTGTAGATCGCCGCAGCAACCGTTCGTGGTGAAATTAAAATATTAGACATACACAAACCTCAAAGATCTTACTGCATGCAAATTAAGTCGCGTGCTTCTCCTAGTCTCATATAAAAACAATGTAATTGTGTTTGTTTGCCACATCGGTCACATTTTCTGCGGCCGCCGCTGTCCCCGGTTTATTGCCAAACTTTATATTCATCGATCCACCAGCCATCCCCCGACCATCCCCGACCATCCCAACCCCCTAGCGACCCGCCACCGGAATTTTAGGATTTTATTAAAATCCCCCACACTGATAGACGGGGTTTACTATATAAAGTTAAATTACATTATTTCATCCGAAATATTATCTGCAGCTGTTTATTTACTTTGGAGATGGAAATATTGTTGTTATTATAAATAAAAAAGGATATTTCTTTACGTTTCTTTTATATTTTTGTTGAAGATTTATGTCCCTGCAGATGAGTGATCATGTGTCGCACGACTCTCGAGTGTCGACGCAAAGTGGCGATTGTGACGCAACTGCGAAATGTGCAAATTGATGCGTGTTATTTACATTCTCAACAGATTTCACAGTATCATGTGTAAACGGCAAAGAGGGATTACAAAACAGATTATCAAGAATTTTATAAAACTGAAACTAAAAATAAGGTATTTTAAAAAGTATTTTACACTGTGGGTGCCTGATGACGGACGTCGTACACAGTGGGTGCCTGGTGACGGACGTCGTACACTGTGGTTGCCTGATGACGGACGTAGCACACAGTGGGTGCCTGATGACAGACGTCGTACACAGTGGCTGCCTGATGACGGACGACGTACACAGTGGGTGCCTGATGACGGACGTCGCCACCGGGGCAGGCCTAGAAAGCGCTGGCGCGACGATTTGGACTCGTTCCTGACCGATTGGCCGGAGAAGGCACAACACAAGGAAGTCTGGAAAAGGCTTTTTTTTTTTTCCCTAATCATCTCTAGGAGTCATTGAAGAATTATGCACTTATTGCAATTCGCAACTTCATTATATTAAATTAATACCTATCCACTTTGCCTAACTTACCATAATCCAATCTAGCTTCACACAAACTATCTATCTCGAATCTTCAAAACTAGCTAACTACCGAACTGGCTTCACCTCAAATCGATGCCTCTCAAGTCGGATGTGCCTCTTGACCCGGATGCTGTAGAGGCTGACGTCATCGAGGCGGCGATACCTCACGTGATGCACTCCAGATCCGATCCACCTTCGCTCGAGGGGAAGATTGGGAGATGAAGGGTTCGGACGGTCATAATGCAGTTATTATGCAGTTTGAGGGATATAGTGGCGCTACGAGACACTTATTTATTATTACACTTTCACTCACATTGTGAAATACCCATGGTGCGGTTTATATATAATAGAAAAGTGTTTCTTAGAGTATTTACACTTGATAAGACTACGCATACTACCATTTGCTGAGTTGATTGATTATTATGTTTAAGTATCGTGTATACAAAACACAAATGTTTTCAGGTATCAGCTAATCCAGTAACGATTTCGGTGGATAGAACTTCCCAAATTTCAAAAAGGACTTACGATCGATATGATTTAATTGGCCTCATTTTGACAACACAACTGTAGGTGTACCTTTTTAGAGCTCCAATTAGCAATTGGTGCAGTCAATATTTTCTTCCGTAAGTGGTGGCAATCGATTCCGAAGCGTGGCATAAATTGAACCGTATTTACGTTTGAACAAACGATGCCGGTTTGTATCAAATAAATAAACATAAACACATCAAAACCATTACTGGAACTATTGTAAAGATAACATAGTATTTGTACAGAGGTAATATATTTTCAACACATTACGCGTTCAAATACTTCGAGAAAATAACCTATGGACCAAACCTTATCCCGCCATATGTTTTTCAAGTGAAAGTGACCAGGAGGCTATAAAACGTGCAAAGCCTTTCTCAAGAAACATACAAACACACACATTTGTCATGTCGTTCTCTCCCTCCTCCGAAAGAAAATGAAACTCCTTTTTTCAGAACGCTGCTTGTTTATTTTTTCATCTGGCAACATAAATCCGCTTATGAATACTTACCGAGGTGGAGCGGATGGGGTACACGATAGCGTTCTGAGCGACCTTTAGATATCTTTTTCATTTTCAGGTGGTGGTGATTGGTTTTATTTTTCATGTGGATTTTCATACTCCAAAGGTATTTCTCAAGTGTGTAATAAGATTATTGTACCTGCAATTATTATTAAGACTTGATAATATCGATTAATGAAATATTGATAGGATGAAGTCCGCTGTTTACTTGTTTGTTTGCTTGTTTCTGGAGAAGATTTTCTCCAAAGATCTGTCCAGTGTACAGATTTCTTTCAAGCCCCTAAAAGATCATAGGATCTACCATTTCCGCAGTAGAATTTTCTCCTTTTCCTTTCTGACCACAGAACCATAATCACTTACCCTCAACACGACCCACGATCTCTGAAAGCATCGCATAAAGCGTCGGTCACACACTTAATCATGTCCCAAATCGCGCAGCAACAACAATGGCGCTGACCGCCGACCCTTTATCATGTTCATGTGTATTTTTTCTCCTTTGTTACGTTTTCCATCGTGTTTGTTTCTTTTTTGTTAATGTTCAGGAGTCAGGTCGTTGGCTCAGCTTGGCTGGGGCGATATTTGATACTCCTATATTGTATTGTTTGGTCTATTGAGTTTTTTTTTTTTAATTTTGTTCAGATTAGTAGGTATTGGGTTGCTTTTGTAGCGTTTTTAATTTTTATCTGGATGTGTTTTAGTCCTGTTTAATATGATTTTATAAGATGGCGGTTCTATATAATGTTTGAGAATCATAGCAGGTCCTTCTATTCAAATTATTTAACCAACGTGAATCTATATCATCTAAAAACTACTACCTACCCGGTGCAATTCTGGAGTGGCAACCGCGCGCGTACCAGAAGACGTAGGTAGCGTTGGAAGGCCTCCCACAAGGTGGACCGATGACGTTGTGACGGTCGTAGGAACCCGCTGGATGCGGGAAGCACGGAACCTGGTCAAAGTGGCGTTCAAGCACCGCCTATTCATGTCCAGCAGTGGACGTCTTTCGGCTGAAATGAGGTGATGATGTGCAAATCACGTAGCTCACATAGGACAAGAAAACACATTACAACTGACAAAACACAATATCGAATGTATAGAAAACTACATCAATTCAACATCTGACTACCTAATCTAACTTCCTTCGCCTCGCGTTATAAGAAAAGTTGTAGAACGAAACCAGTGTTCGAGTATATTTTTGCGGTCGCTGTGAGCCCCTTAAGCCTGGTAATGTACGGATTGTTCTGCCTGTACGGACAGTAAATATTGGATGATCTTAAGCCGCACTCATTTGTTTTTGTAATCGTATTGCACAATATACGTTCCTTTGCAGTGTAGGATAAATATAACTTTTTAAAACACCAATCATGTTATATTGAAAGATCTTCTTACGTCAACTATTGGTGTTACTTTGTTCACATAAAATGCATTTTTGTATTTTAATATTTTCTACATCATTCAAGGACCAACAAAAAAAGCCTAATGAAGTGCTGAAAATCTACGAACACTCAAATAAAATATGTTAAGAGGAACAAGAGTACAAATTCAAATTAATAATACATGAGAAAATAAAAAGGTCAGGTCTTACTTTGGAGCATATATTCAGCATCCTTGAAACACGTAGCGCGTGACGAATCCTGAAAATGTACTGAAAATGCAACTGAAACTAAAGGTATAGCAATACAACTATGAACATGACCCTCCTACGAATCTAGTTAGGGAACAGTCATGAAAAATGCGACCAAAGATACGGTAACCATTAGTCATTTATCAGTGTTATATTTGGAGGGTGTCAAAGATAATTTAAAGCGTATAACAACAATCTTGTCTTTGACCGTTCATTGTAATAAGTAGCAGTATACATTGGGCGGCAAGAAATATGTGTTTATGCATTTCAGCGTTCAACTGGTTTGGTTTAAAACTGCAGAACACCAAGCACGATTAATAAACGAGAAACAAGAACACACATGGCTCAGGTTTACAGTTGTTACGCTATAGCAGGTAATGGATAAATATCGTTGTTGCAGCGTGCTCATCTCCGCATACCTCGGCAGCCTCACTAAAACTAGTACATTTACGCTCCACCCAGTTTACACGATTCTGGAAACAGTGTGCTTTCTTAATTTAGATAAAGCAACTTACTTTAAAACGGAACATTCCTACTTGTATTTTTTCTTGGCACCGCTTCTGTTAAGCTTTAGCCAAGGCTGAATTTATTATATTAAGGCTGTATTATATCGTCGCATATTATATTATGTATGTATAGTATGTAGGCCAGCTCGTGTATTTTATGGGTATCGTAAAAAGTGTGTTAGAGATTAACATAAGAGGGTTTTAGATAAGTACTATCCTTTTGGACATTAAACGCACCAACCAGTCCTTTTGACTAGCGCCCACATTCTTAGAAAATGTAATATTGGTTAATAATAATACTTGGTTAATTAAATGTTGGTGTTTAAAATATTTAAAAATGTACCCAGTTATAGGTTTTATAGTGGCAGAAGTTACCTACACTCTTTTATCTGATGATTGCGTCATCGATTCCATGATGATGATCTTTTATACAACAAACCATGTAATACAAGTATATTACTATACCTAGACGCAATAGAACACATTTACAACTACAATGTCCCTATCTCATAAAACGCGCATATCCCTAAAAAACATGTTCGTTCGGTTACATCGGACGCTAGTGATAAATGTGAAAGGTCACAGCTCGGCGTAACTGTCGACCTAATGTTTATGTTTAAAGGACGCTTTTATGCGCCACAAAACTCACGATAATGTGCGTTGGTCCTCGTAAACGTGGTCCTAGCAGCCGCAGCCGGGCTCAGGCAGCCCCCAGGACCATTACTGTTCTTTTGATGGTTGCAACTTTATTTGGACGGGTTTATTTTAAAATGTAAGCGAATTGTGTTGTTTATTCGTTAGTTATGTCGGTCTTGAAGTTTTATTACTTTATTTATTCCGTTCTTGGAGGATGTTCGAATCTGTAATTCTACATTATGTTCTTGTCGTTAGTCTGAATTCATTTTCTGTATTTTCTGAAAATGAGCATATTGACATATATTTTGAAATTCTTACCGACACCGTCGGCTTTAAAAATACTTAATAACTCGGTGGTAAAACAAACGTACCCGTTAACTTGCAACGCACTTGTAGGTACTCCTTTAGATGGAATTGTTATGCTTTTACTTCTAAAAATACTACGTTTCGTCCAATAATGTTAGTAAATTAGTTCAGTAAGTAACATTACTGTTAGAAGTAATTGCGAAAAGACAAATCATTAGCATTTCTCGTTTTCGAAGCCGTCAACAGAAGTGCTCCATGTTTTCGTAAAGCACCTTCCAGAGGGACAAATTAGCTGAAAATAAGGAGGTTTCCCTCCTCGACTGTACGTGATGAGATTCCCGAGTGGTACCGGGACAAAGTACCTACGTTGACATCTACCTCAGCTACCGGTAGTAGGAACAAAGTGGATTGCGTTCTTCAACCAGAAACGTGATTCTAAAAACCTCGTATTTTGCGACATAAGTGAATCCTGTGCTTTCTGCCTACCCCGCATGAGAAAACGTCGTGAATTTAAAAAACTGATAAAGAATATATTAGGTACTTAATAAGGTTTATGCAAAAAAAAGTATAAGTTGCTTCGTTTCGAAAAAGAGATATATTTTAGGTGCTTTATTTAGCTGCTTTACGTATTCATAACCTTCGTATATTTTAAGCAGATTCGTTTATAAAGTAAGCCAGTAGGTATATGTTCCACAAATACCCTGCTGCGTTACAATGAAGGCTGTACTCGTGTTAGGGCGGGCGGCGCCCTGCTGCGCATATGTGCTGAAATCTTAAATGTCACGCGCTAAAATTTACATAGTCAAGGTATTTCTAAGTTATGTTACAAGGCTTTATAAATACAAATATAATGTTAATATGTGGTAGAATAAAGGAATAGTTCTGTTTTTAATGTAAAGTCACAGAAATTAACTATCAAGCCAATTGTCTACCAAACTTAAACTGTCCGTATAAAATGGCTCAAATCACAACTGCCATTCTTTGTCTTCTTTGTATAAAATGGCTGTAACACGGAAAAAATTTACGTAAAGTGTAAATTTGCTTAACAATTTATTTCCTTGACTGTATTAGGCTTAATTTTATCAGAGAAAATAGCGCAAAATAAACAAGGTCGTTTGTATTCTATCTGACGCCCGGAGAACTGTATACCTGCCATCTTGATTCCCTACACATTTCACAACGAAAAAAAATCTCTTCAAAATGAGTACCTCTCTTAGAACGAACTTAGCCTTTTTTTTATATTTCTTTCTTTACTTCAACTAATGAGCGCACAACTAATCCGTTTAGTTACACATTGAAAAAAATACAGAGAATGTTCCTTTTGCTCGATCTTTTTAGTCTCTTTAACAAGCTACGGTTTTTTCGTATAAAAAATAAACTCCTAGTTTCTTTTGCGTGTGTTCCTTTCAGAGTTTCTAAAACTCTAAGGATACCGTAGTGAAGTATTCTCATAAACCAACCCTACATTAACTAAGTCATACAAAACCAAAGATTCGGGTCCACCACACACGTGCCGACGCAAAGTATTAAGACATAACCACTATCTCCCGTCCCACGTACAGCGGTCCACCGGCGATAAGTGCGCCCTAATGTGCCGACTTCCCGAACACGGGACGCGCGCCGGACTGCGGGATACGGGATGCGGGATTAATCCCCCGGGATCCGCGCAATAGCTTATCGACAAATCGACGGCTCGAGCTTCTTTGCGGAAGGAGATTGAAAAATTTGTATGTGATTTATGACTTATGGGTTGTATTTAAGAGACTGTATATGTTCGAAAAGTTTCGAAGTATTTGACTTATTTTTCAGAGTGATTACATTTCGGACCTCGTAGGTAAAAGTTCAATACACATAGACACATATTCCTTCTGCTTAGTTATAGGCATCAACTACCGGAATATTAAAAGTTACTTGTTACGAAAACATTAGCCAAAAAAACTATGACAACACTAAGATTTATAATACCCAAACACCCATTATTAACAACATTAAATACCACTGAAATGAATACTTCATTTATTACCTTAATGACGTAACACTGCCAATAATCTAATCGCTCCTTTGTATAAGTGCCATCAAAGTTCGTTACATTGACCCCCGTGGGGGTGGCGGGTGGGATCCCACGCCGATTGAGGATCAAAGCCATCATCTGCATAGCGGATGAGGCCGAAAGCCGAGGCAGAGAGCGTCGGCTAATGAGATCAGCTCAGTTCGACGATCTCGTCTGAGCATCGTGACGAAATTCAGTGTAAAAGCTGAACAGTTATGGTAAGCAGTGCTGTGTATGCTAATTTATATAAAATATATGCTGTTCTAAGATTGCAAGTGCGGAAAAAAGGGAAAGAGGGATAATTTGAGCTTGTTCGGACTTAATGACTAAGGACTATTCCATTTGATTTTTATTGTTTTTATATCTGACATGAATCTGATTACTTCTTTAGGAATATTGTAAAACTGAATCGTTTATTTGCTTCTAATATTCACAGCCCGTTTTATATTCGCGTCTGCGCTACCGTAGACGTGCTACGATAGCTACGAGGCCGCTATCTGACCACTGGTATCTCTGAGCCCCTCTTTGTCAACCCTGGTATTATTAACTTTCAAACCATAAACTTTGAAGCGTTTGTAAATAGCAACCAACTTAGTCTTTCCAAGACAAAGCAAAGCAATGTTAATCCGCACAAGGTCCTACAAATACATAAGTTGTACTCACTAATAATGTATAGTTTACACTGCAAACTGTAACAAACAGTAGGAAATAGAACCCCTCTTTGTGGCAAGGTCGGTAAACAATGTGAACATACTCGTACAGCACAGGGACAGTACAGAACTAGGAGTCTGCACTTCCTGCCTTCACAGAATGAGCTGAGCGAGCTTTAACCTTTTCAAAACGAAAGTTTTCTGCGCATACACAGTTGCAATAATAGCTGTTACCGAACTTTGCGTCACTTTAAAAAAAAACCATTCAAGTTGTAACCTTTTTAACGGCATAAATTATTAATTCAAGTTCAAAATATTTTATTTCACATAAACCTACATAGGCACTTATGAAATTTCACAATATAGGTGCACGGTTCCAATTGAACGTTTCATTAAAATTATTGGCTTTTACAATATATTCAGATAAAAATGTTAAAAGGTATGGGACGATAGTGTAGGCCTGTCAACAAGTACCAAGTACTTAAGCATAGCAAAGATTAAGTTAAATAAATTAGGACCCATCATTCATTTACGCACCCAAATAACACTCGACCAACAATGTACCATTCTTCAAGCACTAACCCTTTTAACCGAATATTTTCCTTTACTTCCTTACAACAACATCGCAACACCTAGTCCTGGGAGAGAGTCAACATCAATAAGGCTATGTACACAAGGTCAGCAAATAACGTCGTTTGTGGTCCTTTGAGACACGTGTGATGCTGACGCTCCTGGGTCGTCGAGTGATGTCTGATTCAATCATAATGTGCTGATGTGACCATGGGAAGATTAATTGTACCTTGATTGTGGTTACGTGGTTGTATTTCGCTTGGGATTGATAAATAGGTATTGTGATAGTGGATAACACTTTCTTGTTGGTGCGGAATAATATTAATCCGGGTTTCTGGGTGGGTTTTTCCATCAGGAATTTCTCAGTAACAGCCCGGAGATTGGAAGTTGGCGGTGTCCTATCGGACTATGACAGTGAGGGAACAGAGAGTGCGGTTATGTTGGCGCATATACTTCTGCATTATAATATCTGCGGCATCAAAGGCTGAGATTGGCCGCCACGGCCGAAATTCGATCTGGAGGACTATTTTAATTTCTATTCTGAAAAAAAGATTGTCAAAAGAAAAATTACAATCAGAATATTGAACCATCTAATTTCTATCAAAATTCTAACAGGGACATTTGTATTCAATAATCAAATTCTAGAGTAAACTCTTTGAAATCAACCAAAAATTCCCGGAGCATCACATAATAAATCACAACTATTATTAAATAAATAATAATAATAGCTGCTGTAAAAATGTTCGATATATGCCCATTGTGTACACGTTCCATAAAATAATGATTCAACCAATAATCATAATAATTTCGTATTCACAGCCCGTTTTATATTCGCGTCTGCGCTACCGTAGACGTGCTACGATAGCTACGAGGCCGCTACGAGGCGGCTACGAAGCCTCTACGAATTTATGCTACGTCAATACGATGTATTATTGCTTCTAGATAAATTCGATGCAGACATTCGGTATGTCGATATGTTTGCTTATATGTTTAAGTGCCTCATTGAAACTGTAATATTAAATGATTTAATGTTCAGTGTTTAGTACATTGTAGACCTTGTAGTGGACGATGATTTCGTTTTGTATTGCCTGATAGAATTTGAAAATGTTGTTATTATATTGTTGTTTATTGGTTAAACAATTATTGTTAGATTTGCGAAGTCTCAGTTTATCTCAGCTCGACGATCTTTACAGTGAGTTAAACTTAAATGAGTTGTTAAATATGTTGATGCTGCGTAGTCCGGTGAGGCGATAGTGGATTGTTTTTTGTTGTAAGCTGACTCTGTCCCACCGCTGGGCAAAAACCTACCCCAAAATCTTCCTCGTATCCTTTTCCTTGAGAGGTTTTATATAAGACAAAAAAATATTCCCTTACTTTTGCTAAAAAGTTTAATACTCAATCGATTAATAATCATAATGTACTTCGCAGGTACATCACATGAATGTGTAACAGACGCGTATAATTTGTATAATAGAGGCGCGATCATATATCACCGTCACTGTGTGAATACTAACGCTCGAAACTATGTACCGACACATAATTTATCATTTTAACAAAAATAGACACCAACCTTCAACATATAGCGAACAATACCGACTAAAACATACGCAGACACGATTAAACAAATATTTTATATGAATATGTAAGGGTTGGTTGAGATTTTTTTTTTAAGTTTTCGTGAATATTTGTGCATGTCCGGTCAGCTAGTTAAGAATTAAAGCTACCTTACAAACGTAACGTACTGCGTATAAACAAAAGTAAATATCAAAAATAGCAATTACCCTAGCTACCCTAATATGTTTATAGACATAATTATCCTCAAGGGATTTGCAAAGCAGCGACAAATACAGCGGCGCGGCGCTCCCTTGAACATAAAAATACGCAAAAAATTAAAAGCATTTCCAGTGAAATGAAAACGTAAGTGGAGACACGAAAACGTAATGCACTTCAAACGATAAATTTTTGCACGTTGTGAGGGGGAGGGGTGGTGAGGGTACCAACGTATTTTTTTTTATACGTAGGTTCTTGGGTATTTAAAGAAGGAACTTTCAAATACACACTTTTCCGAGCCCCGACATACCAACTGTCCAACTGTACCAACTGTCTAGTATGGGGCTCACTGGCAAATACTTTGTAGCCTATCTGTAGCTAGCTATTTAAGCTACTCAAGACGTCTCAATTTGGTGTTGACCTGTGAACCTGCTTACCTGGAAAATAAAATATTTTCTTTTTTCTATTTATACAAGACAAGTTTCTGTCTGTTTCGGCCTATGTCGAGAAATATTAGAAACTGATTATTCGTAAACAGGCTGAGACACGCCCTTTTATTGGTAAAGGGAGTGTTTTCGGGGCTATCGAGAGTCATTTTTGACACTTTCATTTAGGTACTGGCTCTTAAAAATCACAGGTTCCAAGATTCAAAGTAATGTTTATTTTACCATTCTTCATTCTACTATGCACTACTCCCCATGGGAAAACTACGACCCTACAACCGTACTCTATGTTCCTTGCATGAATAATGAAGTAGGTAGACACAGCGTGTCAGTTTGATGCACGTCCTTCACGCAGGCAAGACACACACGTTTTTAACGTGATTTGTAAAAAAGGCGATCTATCTTCAAGCGGCGTATGCAAAGTGTTAACACATTGTGGGACAGCCAGCGACCACGCCGTGGATGAACTACAGGTAACTTAGATATTATCTAGAGTCACGACGCAATAACCTCCTCATTCATCCAATGCTGAACATTGGCTTCCCTGCAAATCAATAATCGATCACAAGGGAATATTGAGTACCTATTGACTATTCCATCCTTTATCTATTGCCCTATTCACCCAAGTTAACAAACGAATAAACGTTATTGTTAATTGAAGCGTAGAAGAGGTTGTTGTTGCCCTTGAAACTGTCTAATAGTGTAATTAATTAACTAACCTAGAAAATAACAATAAATATATAAATACAGCAAAGCCCAAAACCTACAAATGGTGACATGGATCACTTTGGTTGTGGGTAGATGGTTTGCCGACACGCATGCTTACTGCGATGTAAATGAGGTGGTACCGAGTGATGAATTGGTACCATTCGTGTCGCTTGCTCACGGATTTATCAAAGTACAAACAGAAAACAAATATAGTAAGAACATTTTTTAAAGGGAATAAATTGTAGGGACGGGTTTCCGAAGATCCCACTTTATTCTTTTGGAGACAGAAATATCGTTCTCATAAATATTCCGTTCGGTTCTAAAAATGTGACTTTATTAGTCTGAATAAAGTAGGTATGCAGACTGAATTTTATTTTAATAAAATAACAAAGTTCCAACAAGTTTATGTCTTTATCAGTTTATAGCTTTTTAAAATGGAAATATTTCTTACACATGACTCTTGGTACTTAAAAACTTGAGTACTTAAATAGTTCTTTGAAGTCAGTAAATAAAGACTTTAAATTAAGTAAACATAAATTACACACAAAATTTGAACGCTTTTGAGTCTCAAATTTATCTCACAAATAACAACACTGGCAAACTTTCCCTTATTATAATGTGCAGGGTAAATATCTAATGCGGGCACATTTCCCGGGGGACGCCGCCAATCGCGGGCCATCGTGCAAATCCCGGAAACCGGGATCAAGGAACGTCCCTTTTTGGGCCTCGCAAACTTACGAGCATATGTGTGCGTGTGACTTTCGAACATGTACGGTGTGTGTGTGTGTTTCGATCCTCCTCGTCTCAAGGGACACGCTCAATTCCTACGATAGTGATGTCACGTTGCGGTATTATAAGTTCGTTGGGGAAATATTAACGAATACCGAAACTAAGTTTTGAAATTGTTGTGGCAAGGTTCTTTTACTCACCTAGTGAAGGAAGTACTATAGCTGACTTCTTAACTCCATTGTAGCACACAAATGTAGGTGCTTACAAGACGTTACAGTGAGTGCAATAAGAGGTAATGTGCAGTATTTGCACTAACGATTAAAATGCTTCCAATCTACCAAGTAATTTAGGTACGCTTGCATGACGCTAGTCGGAAAATTATTTACCTTTAAAAAAAAAAAACATAAAGGCGTTCCGTCACCGGGAAGCATTCGCCTATAATGATTCTTTAGCTTTAGCTGAAAGGAACTAACATTTTAAAAGCGCTCGACAAATTTACATTCTACACACACACACAGCTTTCTAAAACAATGTACATAACAAATCATATTCCTTGTCGCTACCGCTTCGAGGTTCCCCCAACTTTACAAAAGAAATTATAACGTTAGTTTTATAGATATAACGTCGAGATAAGACAAAAGTTTGTCAAGTCCCGCCTCTCTGGCTTTTTCTTTTTCCCGCAAATCATTTTCCTTGGAGTGATGCCGTGTCGGGGGGTATCACCGGGCGCTCGATAAACACGCGAGCCCCGTGCAAACCCGCACAACCCCGCGCACTACTCGTGAAAATATTACAGAGTTATAGGCACACTTAGATTTTATGAACGTCGATTCTCCCTTATTTAGAAAGCAAGAAATAAATTCCTTTTACACGGTAAACAACGCTGTTGTTTTGCTCGCTGCTGCTTTAATATTAAATGGCTGATATCTGGGAACGCAAATACGAAGCTCGTAAACTGTGTACATGCACACAATCGCTGCGATGACGTCAGTATCTTTTGCAAATAAGAATGCTAACTACCTATCTGTAAACTAATTGGTTTTTCTTTTGTGTTTATTAAATACCTTCTTCATTTCCCATTTTTTTTACAAAGCTCTATGGTTCGAGGAGGTAGGTACTCTTAGTCCCATCCAATACAATATTCTAATAATAAAATCGTATTCGACATTTCAATAAAAATAATCATCGCAAACCATCCGCGTCAAACTAAAAAACGACGATTGTAAAGCCATTGAAATAACCAAGACAAACAAGTATTATGATAACGACCACATTTAATAACGAGGAAGAACACAAAGCAAAAAAATATTGGAATTAATCACAGCCCAATAATGTCTTTACAAGTTATATAAAATACAATGCTCAACATTGTACCGATTGAATCATTTATCACTCACTGTATCACTTCATTCACTGAATCGATTGACATTCAATCGTAATGCGCCTGAATAATACAAAATCAAATGCAGCACAGCACAGGTGGCCGTACCAATAATTGGAAATCAATTGAAAAATCCAGCGTGTCGGCTTTAAACTCTACGACGAGCCGGCTCGAGCCCGAACACATCGCGTGACGAACACGCTAATTATTTCAAACATGCGACAAAGCTTAACACTGTGTACAATACTGGATTATTTTAATGAGCAGAGCGCAATTCTTTAACTATTTCTGTTGTGTACTTGTTCAACAGTGTCGCCGACTCCAACTTCGTAACTTCAAGTTTTATTACTTCGGAAGTATAACTGATTTTAATGGAATTTGTAACTAAGAAAACCTCTGGAGGATTAGCTTGTCTTCCTCGAAGATTATATCCTCTTGTTGTTGTAGTTTATTAAAGAGAAAATGGAGAGAAAATATGCAGGAAACTTGAATTTTAATATGGTTTAACGGGTGTACCTGTTTATAAATTCGCCGTACATAATTCACAGATTGTCTATTGTACCTATCTCGTAAGTAACGTAGCCTAGATTCCGTCAGCTATGGCGGCTGTGTACCGCATCTCATTATTTCGTATCACATAAAACATTTGTATCGTTATGAAAATTCTTGGTATGCAGGTTTTCGCGTCGACGAAAAATCTAGAGTTGAGCAAAATGTGGTCTAAAAATACTTCAGTGGGGTTAGGTGATTCGTATTTAAATTGGCTCGTGATAAATTCTATTAGCTCCAAAATCGTTGTGCAGCGTTCATAAAGAGGATGATAAATGACGAGCACAGCACGCTAATGTGGCTGGTTGTCCCACCGTGTCGTGACCGGGTTGCGTGCCCCACGTCTCCGCGGACTAGCTCGGACGAGCAATGAAATTTTTTTTTGTCTTCCGAAAAGCACGCAATTCCTACGAGTTTTTCTGTCGCAATAAGGAAAATATATCGCTCATTTGTTTTTCCTAAATATTCCCTTTCAAGTTTTGTTTGAATGTTGTTTCGTTGGATTCCTTTTGGCGAAGTTTTAATATTGTTCTTTTTATTCCCGAATGTAGGGTCGGATGTATTTATATTTCTTGTATAAGAAAAATATTAGGCTTCATACACGTTTCTCTCCAGAAATGATTACCTTATAGGTAATCATTTCTGGAGAGAAACGTGTATTATTCCTCTAGATCTAAAAGTTCTTCGTACATGAAAATCGCTACTTTGAAACATAACGAACAAAGCCGCTACTTACTCTTGTGGGCATCATTGCGAATTTTTTAATTCTTTTCTGAATTTACTGGTACTGATAAATACTGCCTTATGGACTGAAGCATGACCGAGGTTTTTTCAGAAATTGACAGAAGTTTAAAATATGTTTTTATATTTCAGCTGCCTGGAAGAACAGCCACGTAACTCATGCTTGATGTATTCCACACAAAGTTTATCCCTTATCCAATTATTATGTAGTTAGTTTATCGTTCCAACATCACCTCTGGGAACGCCCGAGCAATATCAATCATCTCAAACAATTATAAATTCAAGCCAGTTGCAGTGCACTTTTTGAATTCGATTGACAGCATACTTCGTCCTATTAATTGCAATAATATTATTATTATTATTGGAGATGTAAATATAGACATTAAGCCTGATAACACTGATAGAAATAGTTCACCATATTTAAATCTCACTGCAGAGCTGGGTTTTCTCCTAGGGCATACATTGCCCCCCGGGCGTCGGGAGTCGCGAGCCGATTTCCGGCCACCGTAGGCGCGGGCTTGCGGACGGTGAGCAATGGGTAGCTCGCCGTCCGATAAAGACCAGGCCCGGGTCAACGGCGCGTTGTGTTCCACGCGCGCCTCAAAGAGATGTCAGCACCAACTGACGGGGTCCAAAAGGACCAATGCCTGCTGGGGTTGCGGGTTTGTCCGAAAGAGATATCGCGGCCCTGGCACACGGGCATCGGAAGGAACACGGGTGGGTTTTAGTCAGTAAAAGTCCGACACGCCCTCGCGCTCCGCCCAGAGCGGGAGAAGTCATTTGATCATTTCCCAACATCAAAAAAAAATAAAAAATGGGCATACATTGCCAACTAGATTTAGCAATCACTGTCAGCTACAGTCACTGTCATAGAGTCCACAGTTACAGATCACGATTCGGTTCTTGTCAGTTTATCGTGTAGGCGTGAACTAATAAGGAAATCGAACATAATTCTTAAGACAGACTTTAGTGCAACTATAAAACAAGTAGAATCGATGGATTTCTCTTTTGTCTCTCCTTCAGCTCAAAAGGTCGCTCATAACTCCTGTCTACAAGAGTGGAGTGGAGCTCGAGACAGCGTAACAAACTACCAATTTCTGTGTTGCCAGCGCTCTCTAAATTACTAGAAAAAGTATTGAATAACCAACTCATTAAATTCTTGGAAAAAAATAGCATATTATCTGACTCCCAATTTGGTTTTAGGGTAGGTAAAAGTACATATGGAGCCGTTAGCTCGTTAGTAGATTATATAACAGCTTGTCTAGATAATAAACAGAAGTATGTCGGAGTCTTTATTGATATGGCCAAAGCCTTTGACACTGTCTCGATCTCTGCTCTTGTTGACAAGCTGGAAAGGTGTGGAATAAGGGGAACGGTACTCAAAATCTACAAAGACTTTCACACTGGCCGTCTGCAGAGGGTTAAAGTGGGTAGTGCTATTAGTTCAGATGTCGCAGTCATCTATGGAGTCCCACAGGGTAGCATACTCGGTCTTAGTCTCTTCCTGATTTATATAAACGACTTATGTCAAATAACACTTAATAAAGGCAAAATATTTACCTACGCCGATGACACAGCCTTGGTGTTTCAGGGAGAGACTTGGGATGTAGTCCAAGAAAATGCGGAGATAGGGCTCCATAAAGTCTGTTTGTGGCTGAGGCATAACCTGTTAACACTTAACACATCCAAAATCTTATTTGTACAGTTCACCAACGCTCGCATAAAACACCCCGATGTGGCTGTCCGGATTCACACATGCAAATCACCTTTCACTCAACAGTGCTCGTGTACAACTCTGAGCAAATCTAAGACGGTTAGATACCTTAGGGTTCTCTTAGACGAGAAAACATCCTAGCAACCACATATCGAGATGGTTTCGTCACGAGTCAGGAAACTTACATGGGTTTTTTTGAAAACCTGAGGCATGTAGCTGACAGCAATCTCCTCCGGTCAGTTTATTATGCATTGGCACAATCTGTTATTGGTTACTGTATTGGAGTTTGGGGAGGTGCATGTAAAACACATCTCTTACGCCTGGAAAGAGCTCAACGGTCCTTGCTAAAAACAATGTCATTTAAACCATACAGATTTCCCACAAAGACATTATACGAGTTATGCCGGGTATTTACAGTAAGACAACTTTTTATTTTCCAGATAATTACAAAAACACACGTATCTAGAAGTTTACCTGGATCATACTGGGTAGCCGTATGATCCAGGTAAACTTCTTAAATAGGCGAACAACTCCAAACGTAATTGAATCTGTTAAATGTTGCACGGCTTTTGCAGACGACAAAACGTTTTTCTTTCAGTATATACAACAAAATTAATAGAATCTTAAATTTTTATCCGCTAACACTATTCGAATGTAAACTTAAAGCAAAGAAGTGGCTCTTTAGTCTTGATTATGAGGATGTAGAGAAAATAATAAATAATTAGTCTCATTCTACAAAGGAACACATACATAGAACATACCTTTCTTTCATACACCTACTCATGCACAAACACGAACGGGAACTCACCCACACGCACACATACACTACACACCTACCGCACACACACAGCACAATATAATAGATTAATGTTAAATTATATTTATGATGTTTTTTCATGTTTTTCATGCTTTTCATTTCTGTTATAGTGTTTTATGTTTATTTTATTTTGTGTTTACTTCTTTTAAAATTGTATTTTTAGCTCATAAGATTGTTTATTCCTACGTTGACACTAACAACTTAGCCAAATTAAATGGGAGAGGGCGCTGACTCCTGACATACAGGTACACCCAGTTCAGGAGTCAGAGGATTCAAACAAATTCCTGTAATATATTATGTCAATAAAGAATTATTTGATTTGATTTGAGTGTAAAAAAATTACCTAAAATACTCTTTACATCGCGTGCGCTGCAAAAACTATTGATGATAGAATAAAATAATGTACTACGACTTTGCAGAACACATAATTATTTACACTGTCACGACAGCATATGTCTAACTATTGTAGTTATGCCACAATATGTGTTCTTCTATTTTAAATTTTTTATTGAAATGCTGCCCCTAGAAAAGGCTCTTTATTTGTATCTTGGTATTAATCCTTATCAAAATAGGGTAAATAATCCTAGGGTAGGCAGGGTAGGTAGGGTAGGTAGGGTAGGTAGGGTAGGTAGGGTAGGTAGGGTAGGTAGGGTAGGTAGGGTAGGTAGGGTAGGTAGGGTAGGTAGGGTAGGTAGGGTAGGTAGGGTAGGTAGGGTAGGTAGGGTAGGTAGGGTAGGTAGGGTAGGTAGGGTAGGTAGGGTAGGTAGGGTAGGTAGGGTAGGTAGGGTAGGTAGGGTAGGTAGGGTAGGTAGGGTAGGTAGGGTAGGTAGGGTAGGTAGGGTAGGTAGGGTAGGTAGGGTAGGTAGGGTAGGTAGGGTAGGTAGGGTAGGTAGGGTAGGTAGGGTAGGTAGGGTAGGTCTCGTGCAAAGCCGAGGCAGGCAGCTAGTTGTCAATAATCAAACAATAGTATACGTAAGAAAAAGATTTTTTTTAAATTTGCCGGCACTTAATTTTAGTTGGCCACCAAAAGTGACCGAAAACCAAAAACGAAATTCGGTAGGACTCGACCAAAAAACCGGATTCCAACAGCAGTCATTTTAAAAATCGAATAGTCACAGCCGAAGAGTTCCGAAGTGCACAGTTGTCGAGGGACCCGCCGCCGATTTCATCCGAATGTTATAAGGACTGTAACTTTCTCTCGCTCCTATTAACTTGCACAACTGTCTCTTACTTGATAGAAGGGGGATAGGGACTTTTATGTCCACTGTTAGTTTATTGACTCGACTGTATAGAAAATCCAGAATTAGGCATTGTTTTAATAAAATGAGGTGTCTCTTCATTTTATTATGTAGGAAAACTATGTACTTATGGAAACGATGTGGTATATGTACCTATATTGTAATTGTGTTATTTTTATATTTTTTATAAGTAAAGCAGCACACCTAATATTGCCGCGATAAGCGCACTTGATTGGTTTATACTTCGATATTTTCCCCGGATCCATTTTGTTATGAATAACCTAGGCTAACGTACGTTCCATTATTATTTTCATTATATAAATATACCTCGCCATTCATAGTCCCGATTTTACGTTTATTATTTAAAAAGATAATGTAGTAAATGAACTGATAAAATCCGTTATGATATTACATGTAGCTGCTTAGTCCCGGGATCAAAGGAGAAACTTTGTACCTTTTAATGAATATTTTTACATATTCTTACGACTTCAAAGGCTAAGGTATTTTATATTCTGATGGAAAGCATTTTTGTAAGCTTGAGTGACAACTTAATTCGCTTTGTATGGAATTTATTTAAGTGATGCTTATAACAGGATCCATCATGATACGCCGTTGTGTTACGTAATAACCAAACATGATAACAGTTTGTTGAGCAGTTATTACTACAACACATGTATTACTGAAGAACCTAGTCGCAGTTCATTCCGTTTTATTTTACGAGCGAGCACATCCGAGAAAGAAATGAAGCAATTATTAGTACGCACCCATCCATTCAGCCGTAACGACGTACAACGCTCGCCCGCCAACAATAAATCAATAGTTTCACAAAAGAAACGCGGCTATGGACGTCGCTCAAAAGGAAAAATTGCAATGAAAATTGTAGTGAGTGGTAGGAGAGGCGGCACCGCACGTGGCTCGAAAACGCGATCGATACTACGTGCGACAACTGTTGCGCTAATCTGGCATCTCACTCCCACGCACCGGAAAAGCTATGGGAAAGCGAGAAGGAGCGAAGGACTCCAGACCAAGCTCATAGCGCAAAACTCACGCACCACATCATCCGTTTCACGTGCTCGCTGCGTAACGCCACATGTGTGAGAGAGAGCGAAGATGCGGCATCGCATGCTCCTAAAACGTCACAAAGGAGGTCGCCCGATGAATAACAATGCGGACTGCGGAATGATGTCCTTATAGAGGAGCGGCCGCCTCGCACTCGCACTGAACGTAAACGCTTCGTTTCCGATAATGTCGGCGTTTATTAATAACACTTAATTTTATCGTTTCCGCTGCGGGCCGGAGAAAAATATGGACACGAACTCACAGTAATATGCCTATAATTTACTGAACCGCCTAAAATAAAAGTTAATTCCGGATAGGTATTGATTTCCAAAAAGCAAACTTTTAAGTAAGTTATAAGAGTTAAATTAGGGTAATTCCAAGCTAATGGAAAGTGAAAGCTAAAGGCGAAGTGAATTATCGACTTTAGAAGTTCACTGAAAAATAGACGAACTTAGTTGTTCTACTGAAGTAGATAACATGACAGACCACAGTCACCATAGACTGCTGGTCATTCTCTTTAGGTTTTAATTACAAAATCAATCTGCCTAGCGTTTTCTTGACTACCAACTATGTTGGGGTTGGCTTCCAGTCTAACCGGATGCAGATGAATACCAGTATTTTACATGGAGCGGCGAGTAAGGCAATCGCATGTGGCGTTACCCAGTTACTGAAATGGGTAATACGATACTCCTAAGTAAGACTGGTTATCAGACTTTCAGGCTTCTGTCGACGTGGCGATGACTGTCAAAGATCCACGAATGACAGCCGGGACCAACGGCTTAACGTGCTTTACAAGGCACGGAGGAGTCTCGGTATGTAAACATGGTCACCCATCCAAGGACCAACCCCGGCAAGCGTAACTTAACGTGATGGATCGACCCGAGCGGCTGTTATAACTTAGCCACGCCCTTTAGGTTTCAATCACAATTTCCATAAAAGATTTAAGATGGTGATTTAACATCCAACGGTAACAATATAGCATTTGGTCCACATGATCTACAGAATGTTGTTTATTTGACACTGAACAACCAAGTTTGATAAATTAGCACCTCGCTAAGTATACCTACCTATTATGAAATAAAAAGAACATAATATTCACCTGAGTATTACGTAAGCAAGTTACATACACTTTGCAACATTCTCACAGAAACTACAAAATGTACCTACAGAGTAACAGACAACTACAACCGTACTCACACCTTACCACAATACACGTGTTTCTATCCTCAAAACGATCCTTTTGGAACTACACGACAGTATCGAAGCAATTCAGTGGGACTTCGTTAATTACGGCTGTGTGTCGTGTGCGACAGTTAACGACTGTTTGACGGTCTCTTATCGAGTGATTACTGACCGGTTGCTCCCGCGCCGGCTGAAGTAACGAACGGTTTGGTGTGGTAGAATCGGGCGGCTGAACTAACGAACGGTTAGGTGTGGTGGAATCCAGCGGCTGAACTAACCGGATAGGTCTGGTGGAACCCGGCTGCTGAGCTAACGCACAGTTAGGTGTTGTGGAATCCGGCGGCTGAACTAACGAACGGTTAGGTGTGGAGGGACTCGGCGGCTGAACTAACGAACGGTAGGGGTGGTGGAACTCGGCTGCTGAGATAACGCACAGTTAGGTGTTGTGGAACATGGTGGCTGAACTAACGAACGTTTAGGCGTGGTGGGATTCGGTGGCCTATCTAACGAACGGTAGGGGTGGTGGAACCCGGCTGCTGAGCTAACGCACAGTTAGGTGTTGTGGAACATGGTGGCTGAACTAACGAACGTTTAGGCGTGGTGGGATTCGGTGGCCTATCTAACGAACGGTAGGGGTGGTGGAACCCGGCTGCTGAGCTAACGCACAGTTAGGTGTTGTGGAACACGGCGGCTGAACTAACAAACGGTTAGGTGTGGTGGGACTCGGTGGCCTAACTAACGAATGGTAGGTGTAGTGGAACCCGGCTGCTGAGCTAACGCACAGTTTGGTGTTGTGTATTACGGCGGCTGAACTAACGAATGGTTAGGTATGGTGGAACCCGGCGCTAAAGGAGACGGTTGGTAGGTGCCTCTAATTACGAGGTTTTCTTGCTTTTAATTAAACTTCGTAATGTTGGTTCGGGGAATTAGATTATGTTTCTATGTCTTTATTAGGTAGTTTTATTTGATACTGTAGAATTATTTTTTGCTGTATTACCTAGCTAATTAGTTCAGACAATTTCCATTTTCATGAAAACAGAAAAATGAAATGGTACCTAATTACCTTTTCTTTATTAAATGGTAAACTATATACACACACACACGTAAAGAACACGTTTTATTCCAATTCTGAATTCTATTTTATATTTACTAAGTACATGTAATTCTATACGAAAGGTTCGAATAAAAATCTATTCCAGAATAAAATTGAGATTCGCAAACACCGCCAAGGGAGCTCGCTACCAATTCAATATACCGACATTACAGCAAAAAGTAATTCCTTTTTCAGCAGCAAATTAAAAACGTTAGCAAAATGGCGGCGCGCTAACAAAGGGCTATTTGTGCATAAATTAAAAGTCATTGAAAGCAATTGTATAATGACGGCGCTGCGGCCGCGCACCCTGAATATTAAAAGGCAGTCGCCATCAACTTTGCATGTGCCGCGCTCTGTAATACGAACACTTTACAGGGTGATTATTATCTTTTTAATTAACTACTGTGCTTTGGACAAAAGAAAAATGGTCTTTAGTTTTTTTAAGACCCAATAATCACGCTATAAGTAGGTGCGAACTTGATAATAATCATTTATACATTTGTCAGAATATGGTACATTATATGGTCTAAGATTAGTCGATGGTATCATCACATTCTGCAAAGTATGGCGTGCAAATATTAGGTACATACATTTACTACAGGATAGAGATTATTAGGTTAGTGTTAACATGATTGATTGCATACTTACGAATTAAAATTTCAATTTTAGGTATGTCAGTTAATAATAATATCATAAACACATACAATTTCAAAGTATAAAACATTAACAATTCAATTAGGATGTCAAAGTCTTGTCTTTATAAACCAGAACACATCATTACTTCTGCTCGTTATCGTATAGACAACCCATCCAAAGACATGATCTACAAATTCCCTCACAACTGAAACCTTATTAAGTGCTGATGCAATCACTCAATCATCTCCCGACACGATGACGGCATCTAATGTACCTACTATCGCATGGCATACGTATATTTATGTGAGATAATAAATAAGGCGTACAGCGACGCCTGGTGGCTGGCTGACGGTGGTAGCGAAGATTTACTCGTAATGCCCACGAGTAAATCTTCGCTACCACTGTCTTTTGTTTGAACTCGCTATGTCCGACCGCCGCCGACCGCCGCCGACCGCCGCCGACCGCCGCCGACCGCTGACGATGAAATAGCGTACTTTTGTTTTGCCCAATTTATAGAAAACTTTTGCTGATGCTCAGCTAGGTTTTATCTTGACGTTAAAGTTTAGGGACTTTGATGCGGCAAATATAATAAAACTTAGTTTAATATAGTCCTAAAACAACGCTGTGGGTTATCGGAGGAGCAGCCATTGTTTTTGTTGAAAACTGAGCGAATTTCAATTTTAGGTAAGTTAAGAGGCAGATCCTTGCAATATCCTGAATTAAAGCTAGGTCGATGAGAATTCCTCAAAATAATTACCTATTCTACCTACCTACCAATATTTTCACTTAGCTTTTTAGCGTCAACTCTGTGACAAAACTGACCGACTCCTTGATGATTCAAAACTGACTGTATCTAAATCGTTTTCTTACAAATGCTCTGAGTTTGATTAGCCTTATTCCCCAAAAGATAATGACAAACGTTATGAAGTGTAGGTATGTAACACATCACAAAAAGTACATAAGCCTCAACATTTTACAGGACATCGTTAAAACATTGCCCTATGTCGCAGCAGGAAGTTTCACTGAGAGCGGAGCGACACTACATTTATTATTGAGCGCGCTCCGGCAGCCGGCACACACTAACTGATTTACTGAATATTTAAATTAAAGCGACTCGTTTTGCCCGGACGTTATAAGTTTTGGTGCAAAAGTTAAATTGCTCGCGCTAAACAAACTGTCGCGCGGTGTGCGGTCGCACTTACTTGAACAAAGCGTACCTCAGCCGCCATCACGTCGGAATAGAATGCAGCTAATTTAAATGCACGTGAAATAATTCCGGCTGGAAAAGCTAATTCAATTGTGTTCCCGGATTTTACCCGGAATTTTCCTTTGTGGTTTTCGAATTCCGTTGTATTTGTAGGCAGTACTCCAACACTTAGGTAGCGGTACTTATATTTGGAAACTGTTTTAGTACAATTTTGTATCGAGCGTGTAGGAGTGGGTCTGTAGGTAGTACCCCGCGGCCCCGCCTACGACATTATTGTAAGTTTAATAGAGTTTATATCAATTTGGGGTAATCTTAGGCTATTATTAAAATTACTAAAATCAACTAGTTACTAGAATAACTAATACCTAACACTACATTTCGGTCAAGGTTACAACGGTTATTATTATGAACTAGTTTGGTTATTTCACGAAAACCGGTTTACTTAACCTTGTGGTTTAAATGAATGTGAACCAATCAAGCACACCCTGTAGGTCCCAGCACTTCCCTGTGCCTCCCACTGCAGCAATATATCCGCAATAAATTGTTCTATCATATACATTTACATCGCAGACCTTCGTCGCAACATCGCCATTTTCTCAAATACACTCCGGCACGCAACTCGGTAGTTACGCAAATTCTCCTAGAAGGCATTATCAAAATACCGCGGCATTCCTTTGAAGAACGAATTACATAGCTAGTAGTTAATTTAATTAAACCCCTATCTGTTTGTATCTAAGGAACACAGGAAAGGGATTTGTGAACATACTCGTGTGTGTTTGTGTGGGTGAGTGTGTGATGCGGAAGTGAATCTGATTACAGATGTCACTGTACTCTTTATGGGACTGCGGAGCACTCCGAAGTTGGCGAGATGTCTCGTGAGATGCGCTAACTTCTAACTGAGAGTTTGACTAGAGTGACGTTATGTCTGAGTGACTTGAAACGGCAATTTATCACGCTGAATGCTTTTATGACGCCAACACTTTCTAGACAACGACAACACGGTATATTTTGAATCACATCATCAACAAAACTCAAATCTATAAAGCAATAAATAAGCTACACTTTCCATACTGAAGAATTATGTTTACCTATAGAACATTCAAAACCCCTAACTCAAGTTTTGCCACCGTGCGATGGAGCGCAGCATTCTAAGCGTCAAATTAACAGACCATGTTCTTAACACCACACTGCGCTCCAAAACACAGATTACTGTCGTTGCTCAAAAAGCCGCAAAGTTGAAGTGGGACTGGGCTGGCCGTCTGTCGCATGCCCAATGAGCTGTTGGCCAAAATAATCACTATGTGGAGCCCTGAGACAGCATGAAGACATCGCGGCAGACCCCGTAGAAGATGGCGGGACGAGCTGGACAAAACAAGCGACCAGTGCTCCACATGAGCACTGGATCGTAAGCACTGGAAGTCACGGGGAGAGGCCTTTGCCCAGCAGTGGGATAATAGAGACTAACAGTAATGTTAACAACGGTAATGTTTTCCCATTGTTTGTCTTATTTGTGTTAGTATATTCGTGTATTTATGTGTATTTATCTGTTCTTGTATTTATTTATATTGTATTATATATATAGGTTAATAGGTATATGTATATTAAAATAAATATTTATTCCACAATTTTCGTTATTGCACCTACCACTGTTTATCTCTGCATCACCCAAAGGTTGACTGGTAGAAAATGCCTATGGCATTAAGTCCGCCTATGTACATTTGTGTGTAAAGTGTTAAATAAATAAATAAATAAATAAATAAACAGTAGCATACATACATAGAACAATGTGTGAAAAGTGGCCTTGCGCTGCAGTGGGACAATAATCGGCTGGTATATTAAATTATTGACTAAAAGACAAAAATTACAAACGCATGTTTCATTTCCAAAAACAAGGGAAGGAAATATGTAGGTCTAACTTACATCATTTACTTATTTGCCAAGTTGAGAATTTGTATAGTGGTCCCAATTCCCATCATGATGGGTACCTATGCTTCATCAATGCTACGAAGCCAAAGGCTCAAATCTGAACCCTCGACTGTCACCCATACATATTCCCCTGTTCAACGTATCGTTGAGCATATAAAAAAAAAATAAAAATAAAATCGTTTATTGACCAAATAAAGAATCTTTACATTTCCTTAAAAGTAATACAAATAAACTATTCCTGATATTATTGTCATAAAGGAAACATAATTTTAATATTTTTACTTATGGACTCCATACTAGGTCGGGCCTGTCTCATGGAGTCCTTGAGAGTATTTACCAATTTAAAATTTCAGGGTCGATACCGTATTGTGTTTATTACATAATATTTTAAAAATTTAATGTAAAATCAAAATCTTTTAAAAATAAAACAAAATCGTGAAACAACTATGGTTTTAACCATTGAATATACTTTGATGTTTAGCAAGGGTGCGTGCGAGAGAATGAATATGTAGGAGTATATATACGGGGTTTAGGTGGTAGTGTGGGAGTGAAATTGTGATTGAGGATAAGAGTGAGAGAGTGTTTGTGGTAAGTATGTTATGACAATACACGAACGAAGGCTTCTGACTCTGAGTAGGATTGAGTTAAAAGCCATTGTTTAATTATTTTTATTTTTTATATAACAAGACTATTACCGCGAGACAAACTACATCATTCAACGGTCGATCCGGAATTAATTAAATCGATTGTGCTCAGGTGTCTCTTGCTCGTAATGTTGAGGACAAGGTCACAGACACCAGAAATATGACACTGTACTGTAACTTGAAGGTGACTAGTAATTACTTTACTTTGATTATTTGTTTGTGGATAAGCATCTGTTTTCTTTCATTCTTATTAGAATGATATATTGTTTGCTGTTCAGAAAGCAGATTGGGTGATGGCAGGATATGCATTAAAAATGGATGAGCTCTTTACTAACGTGATCAATCAATTAAATGTAGATCGTGGTTTCAATTGTATGTTCGGGAAGCACATAAGTAGTGAATCCAATGAAAAAAAAACTGAACACACCAGAATCATTTGAAACATCTCAGCAGTACGCAACAAGAGCGCGCCGCGCTTGTAGGTACAGAACAAAAAGCGGAGTGCACACGAGCGGTGCCAACAACATCTACATCCAGACAAAGGCCTGGCAATTAAGAAAAAACTGTTTGGCAAATGTGCGCACAGAGACTGCCAGGGGCGCTCGCCAACCGGCCTATTATGCCAAAAGCCGCGCAGATTCTGGCTTTATGTTAGGGGCCAAAGTTACTGCTTGATATTCCGCTTATGTCAAAGATGTAGGTTACTTGAATGGTCCCACATTTTAGATACGGTAGTTGCAATTTATTTAAAAGTGAATGCATTAGTTGATTAAATAAACAGGCCAAGTGCGAGTTCTGACACGCACTTCCACGCACAATGAAGGGTTCCGTAGTTGTGATGAATTTATCCCAAGAACACCATTGTAGTTGAAAACCATGCTCTCCCATAAATTCCAATTGCAAGCTTGTACGCACAATATTGAGATATATATATTTTTTTTGTTATTTGAAGACCATATACGTATACTTCTTATAGGTTTTTCTGTAATCTATGGGTAAAGAACCTTTCTCTGTATTTCTCTGTAACGGAAGAATGGTAAATTTTAATCTATATTCTTAAATATATTTTATATGTATAGTATTTATTTTAAAATTATAAATAAAATATGATTGAGATGCTTGTAACAAGCCATTTGACACAGTACAGTTTGCAAAACTTTTTTTTTTTTCGAATTAAGCCTCGAAAGGGACCCTCGTACTCAAAATTGATTTATTTACGTAACACCTCCGTGTTTGGGTCACAGAAGTTCATATGTGGACCGAATTTCAACTAAATTGGTCGAGTAGATTCGGAGCCGATTGGCTGTGACAGACGGACAGCCAGCCAGCCAGACAGACAGACACACGAGTGATCCTATAAGAGCTCCGTTTTTTCCCGTTGTGGTACGGGACCCTAAAAACAGTGCTGTGCGAGTTGATAAACAGGCAAATTGAATTGCTATAATAATACCTATCACATTTCCAATTATGTAGGTAGTAGAGTAGACACAGACATTTTCTTGATTGCATGGATTAATTAATTATTTACGTAAATGTGGTGACATGTTTATCTATTTTTCATTAATTTTGTTAATGGACACCTGGACAGGTGACACAGTGACCTTATGTCATTTCCTTTAAAAAGGTCCTGCGCATGCGCATGAATGTAAAGAGAGTTTATAATACGTGACATACCTACTGTAGTTATTTGTTTGACTACCTTACATTAAAGAAATGAAATCGATTTGCTTTGACACGTTTAGGAGCGTTCATTCTGAAAGTGGGCAACGAACTGTACGGAAATAAGAAATTTGGCTACCTAGCAAAGTAGAATATTAATAATGAATTGTATTTGATATGTAATTTCGTTTTAGGTGTAAAAAGGCATTTTGAAAAGTTTCAAATACTTTTTTTACATCTAAAACGAAATATTCGGTGTTACGATATTAATTATTGCGTTTCATAATCAATATTTTACTTCACTAGTCCGCCACATTTCAAATTTCAATACAGTAATATTGTCAAATTAATCAAAACAGGTAAATATTCGACAGCTATTTGCGACGCTGCCAACTTTTAGGATAAGCGCTCTTCAAACGCTCTTAGATGCTAAAATAAATGTTGTTTTCTACACCATTATCTAGTATAAAAATAACCCAAGTATAGCGCTCGCTTTTAACGTTAACTAAATAGATTGGCAAGCAAGGCAATTTAGCTGCCTCCTTCTAGACAAAGATCGAAATAGTCTAAGGGCATGAAACAATATAAGTAGGTACTGTACATATTGTACAATTTGCATGTGTGAGTCTAGGTTGAGGACATGAAGCCTATGAAACGTTCAGTACCATTCAGTACACAGTACATATAGTGGCGCTGTTTGTTAAGACCTAACATACTGAGATGTCAATTCCAGTACACATTTATTTTAGTTCCGAATTTTCCCGGGTATCAACTTATTCTGGACTATTTATAATGTATACGGGCTAACTTTAGAGCTGCCTTTATTTAGAATAATGTGTAAAACGAGATTATTCACGCAAATAACGTGGAAGATACAGGTCTACCTATATAGTTTCAAATGAGATTGAATGAATTACTGCTATACTAAGTAAAATTTATGCGTAAAATATTTTGTTAGCCTTCTGGCAACCTATTAAGTCATAGCTATTATTGGACCTTTTATTTTAGTTGCTTGTAAAAAAACACTTGCTTTTAATCGGCAACACACAACTTCCAGTCGATTTTTTTTTGTATTATAATTAACTTAATGAAGTTTTCTATATTCAGTTCAACTTCTCAAACATAATTTTTTAAACACCTACTTTAATCACGCAAAGTCTAGAACAGTGATGTGCCCCATCCTATGACTTAGAATCTTTTTTGGAATGCTACTCAATTTCAATTCCACCCTCAGTTCTCAAAATTACCTCATCATTATAAATACATAAGCCAGAAAATATTATTACAACAAATACATAGGTACACATACCAAGACACACTTCCCCACAGTCACAGATTACGATATTCTCGCCCTTTTCCGCCAGCAACACAAGTGAACAATTTTATGCTTGCGCCAAGCTTGCCATTGTCGTGTAACAGAGTCACTATTAGCTCCGAACAATGGCGTATCTGCAAAATTCGGCCCTTTTCCTGTAGGCTATCAGGGCGGATATCGCCTATAAAATACTATAGATATCACAGTGTTTTGTTTGTGTTTTTGATTTGTTTTGGGAATTTCTTTTTAGCTTTTTGGTGTGAAGCCTTATCGTTATCTTTTATCAGGGTATAAGCTATGAAGGATCTGCTGGACATGAGGTGATGATATCTCTTCGTCGCCCTTTTGTCGACTGGTAGAGAATTCCAAGGCATTTAAACCCGCCTAATCCCCATTTCCCAGTGTACGACAAATGGTCAACAAGAGAAAATTCCATCGCCCAATCTTGGCAGGATTGATGTAGTTTTTTGTTGAAAGAAGTAAGGAGATGCTGCTACCTTTCCTCTTTGCATTTTGCCACGAGAATACACGAGGGAGGCAGGGTGTCCTTCATTTATCGGGAAGCACTATTAAGAAATTGTTTATGCAAATTATTGTTTTAACCCAGTTAAATCCAGCTAATATTATATTGTCTTTATTGTTTACAATGAACGCGTGGGCTGTCTTTAATAAAATAGATTGAGAGGCAGTTCCTATATACATTGCGCCCACGAGAGCACAATTAGGTAATGTTAGTGTAAACTTTGAGGAGAGAGTTTTGTTTTTCTTTACTTGTGTGAAATTTGAAGTAATCGATGTAGAAGGTTTTAATTTTCTTTAATACGAGTATCGGGTAAAATAAGGTATTAAAATATTTGTTCAGTAGAGTTAGGTAGTAACCAGTTAAACGAATTAGCACATGGAATAAAACAAAAGAATGATGGAAGTAATATAAAGCGAAATAAAGAAAAACACGACAAGCATTTTTTTAGGTTATTCGATGGCAGCACGCTGCCGACCCGTGGGCTTCCCACGAACGCTCGAAGTAAAAGTAATGTAAAAACGAACAGTTATTGAATTGGAATGAGGTACTCGTTTCGTACAGTCATTAACTCATTATAGTTTAAAAACGTCAGTCATAATATCTATGACTAGCCCGCGTGAAATTTCTGCCCCGACCCACCGCGTCGCGTTGCATCGCCCGCCCGCACAAACAAACTCTTCAACTTTATTACATTAGTAAGTATAGATACTCATATTGTGCTGGTCGCTTGTCTGGAATACATTCCAGAATTGAAAAGGATAGTTAAGTTGTATTTTCGACTCAAAAATCAATTCACGTTGCGTTTACTTCGCATTAATAGTGATCGCAACATAAGAGCAGAGGCACCGCAGGTTTGCTGCAATCTCAGACACAAAGTTGAATGTCCCATCATTCCAAGTGCTTGCGACTACATGTGGTGTGGTCAGTTTTAGGCACACGGTTAAACATTAGCTAGTACCTAATGCAAACCGTTTTACCTAATATAATTAGTCTGCCTGAAGTAGACATGGCTACGTAACGTTCAGGACGGATACTTTTGTCAATGTCATGGCGGTGCGCTCTATGTCCGCAGTTTATATAAAATAAACTCTTTGGAGGTTTATTTATACACTTTGCTTAAAGTTAAGTGACGTTCAAACGTCAAAAATAATATGGTTAAACAGTCGCTAATCATTACTGAACTATAAGCAACTTTTATAAATAAACCCCTTTTATCGTCTGGCCGCTATCGGCTTCTGATATTGACGACGACGTAATTACAAACTACTCTATTCATCCTCGTAGTCTGTGTGCCCTAGACATTGAAATAAGGTTAATAAATTGACATACATCTGCTATCAATTCTTCCGACAACTTTACGGTGTCAGATCGGAGAAAAAAGTTGTGCAGTAGTTGACAACAACACAATGTGACTATCATCCTATCTTAATACAGGATTCTTTTTTTTGTACAGATAGTTTCTTCGATTTTCTTTTATGGTAGGTATCAAAACCGCATGACGCAAAAATAAATCGTCTAAATCGAATTAGGGTGAAACAAGACCGGGACGTGAACACAATATGTTTGGTAACCGAACACTCAACTCACTGAGCGTTCGGCGATAGGGCGCTGAAACTGATCGAGTTATCCCAAACTTTCTCAGGATCACATTTCTTTTACGAAAAACCAATTTCTTTCCAGCCAAGTGAATTATGATGATGATCTACCAAACAGAGTCATCGTGATAAAATGAATACATTAGCTCTGTTTAGAATGAATAGTTAATAATGCTGAACATGAGTCAGAAAAACGTAGATGGAGTATTTACTGTAATGCCTGGTTACAGTTGCCGGGCGGGGGCTGGGCGCATGCGCGATACGGGCCTGCTGGGCGGCGAGGGGGGGAGGGGGTAGGAAGGAAGGCGATAATAAAATAAGGAGCACCGTCGTCGCCGCCGCACTCCCTCCCCCCGCGCACGTCACCCCCTTCACGTGCCCTCCGTCTCCTCCCCCCGGTAGTGCCCGCTCTCCGCCACACCCGTGCCACTGAATCAGATACTACACAACTTACTAATCATGGATCTTGTAATTTTAGCATTAAGGGCCGATAGTGAGTTGGGTGGCAGCGAGCCCACTTTCACGTGGAGTGCCCGGGCTCCATTGTTTAATCGTTACATTGTCTCTGGGGCGGCTTTAGAATAAAGAAGAGAGTGTTATCAACCCACGCGGCTTGCTAAACTCAGCTTAGAACAAAAAAGGTATGCCTACATTGTGTGGAAGCGTACTTATTAACATAGCCTACGGCCCGGAATAACAGGATTATAGGTCATCGACCTAATTACCGAGTAAGCTCATCAGAATTACGGACCGGCCCAAAATGTTATTAAAAAATAACTTTTAAATACGTGCACGTTTAACCCCATTTAGCCTTTTCGTGGGTTCAATTTATTTTACATTGTAATGGGTCCGCTTCGAAAGGAAGCATTCATTGCGAATGTTCGCTGCGATGGCGACGAGAGGGAGCTCGTTCATCCGTTGTCGACTTACACCGGGAACTGGGGACTTTTGGATCGTAATTTCATTTCATTGCTAGCGAGTTTTCAAGAGTTTTATTTGATGTGAGCACGTGCCTATGTGCTATGTGATCATCAGTAATGCCTTTATTATGTTAACGTAGGAGGGAGTAATTATGTGTTAATTAACACATTATGCACGTTCCCACTGTATTAGATTATTGATTATTATAACACGATTCCCTTATGATCAGTTTGTGGGGAAGGAAGACATGCTCAGTATTAAATATTTAGCTTAGTAAAGTGGCAAGCCATAATTTATGACCTAATTACATGAAACATCATGTATATCAAAGAGAAAAGTATAATGTATGGTACGTAACGTGAATTTTTGAAAGAAAAGATACAAATGTTTTCTTTCGCAAAGTTCTTACGAAGTCAATACCAGCTCTCAAGGACTTTGCCAATTCTCCCTCTGAATATTAAAACAGGGTTCATAACAAAATAATCAATCCCAGGATTGAGCTTAAAAATTCATTTGCTTTGGAAATAAGTGTGTCTTTCAAATTCGGTGATAAAAAAATTACCTCGTGTTAAAAACTTTTACTGCTGCTGCTCATTCATTGACCTCTTTTTTATGCAAAAATCTATTAATGGAAATAGCTTTACCCGTTGATATCTACGATCTACCTAATACTCAGATAATCAGTCACAATGTTCACACTGAAACGCAAAGCGACACAGAGCACACAGGCTGAAGTTGATATCTAACGTACTAAAACTAAGGGAGCAAAAAACAAATTGTACATGTGTTTTTCATAAAGAAATAACTCAATGAAAAGTTGGTAAAGTAAACAAGATTATAGATGCATCAGTGAGCCCCACAGCCAGCGCGGCTTAGCGGGCAGGAAGCACGCTAAACTAATTTTATATTGGCAAAGTGAGGAAGTTGAGAAATAGAGTGGAAAGCCTCCTACCGACGATTAGAACGCGGAAACAGCCTTCAAAGCTTACTGGAAAAGTTAGGTTGAAAGGTTTAGGAGGTTTACGAAGTGTCCATATTTATGTATCAGATACTGTTTAATGCAATAAGCAGTAGTTTGTGAATAAAATCGAGTCAGGTTTGAAATCGAAAGCTCTTTTCGAAGACTTGTAAGGAACAAAGTGGGTAAAGGTTTTTAATTTAACCCAAGGCATATGTTCAGCAGTGGGAACGCTATAGCCTGATTATGCTCTATAGAATAAAATAGTTCGCATAAGATGGATTGAAGAATGAAGCATAATGGGGGGAAAAGTTCAGAAAGGGGACATTTTGCCTACTTAAAAATAAATTAGACAAATTCTAGTATAAAAATAACAAAATAGTAAACAAAATTACTCCTACCAAAAGCAACAGATATCTCCTAAATATTCAGAGGCACAGAATCTTACAATTTCCAATATGACGTGACAATCGTCGTCCCGAGACCGCGTGGTACACAATATCATCTTACAAGAATATCAGGAACAGCTTCAGGAATATAATGGGTACTCCCGAGTCGGTGCGATGTTGGTGCTATGGAATTGAAATAACATTTTATTTTACTTCTTTAACGCCTGGTGAAGACCGTTTTACTACTAATGGTGTGTGGTGGGAAAGAGATATAGAAAAATGTTATACTCACATGCAAACGGCTTTAGTAGGCGAAGGTCTCTCGGGTTATGAACCATCCTAAGTTCTACTTATCCCTAAGATACCTGGTTCAAACTGTTCTAGATTTACTTTTAAAACGGCTTAAAGATTTTAAAAGCGCCCTTGTCATGAAATATTAGGGTAGAAAGTTTTTACAAAAGCGAGAAACATTTTCCTTAAATCATTATCACAAAATATTTTAGGCTTAATATCTAAAACAACCCTTTACAACACAACGCTTTTAACTCAAACCATTACATCGTTTACCATCGAAGGCCCCACGTTCGTTTCACTCCCCTGAGTCCGAAGCCTCGCCTAATTTTTCATACACTGCTGCTTTCAACCGTTAACAAAAATCATCTCATTTCAAAGCCGTCAATGGAAGCTCTATTGAGTCGTAAATCTCCAATATTCAAGTATTTCAGATACAGTGGTTCAGGGAGCTAAGTAAATAGCGAGATGACTGCTAAATCTGTGCATTTAATGCTTTTACTTGACTGAGGATTCGAACGGAATTCAAAGTAGGCACTTCGTGGTGGAAGTAAGGGGTAAAAATGAAATATTGCAGCATAATGGATCTTTGAGTTTCTACACGAAACGCTTGGAAGCTTCTAGAAAATACTATGCTGGTACATTTTCTTTAAGCAGACTTTTAATGTTCTGGAAAGTAAATACAAGATAGTCGGAGCAAATAGTTCAAAGACTGAAAAAAAAATGCTACCATCTAAATATACCTATATAGAAGCAGGTCTGAATATTAATGTCATCGCAAAGTACAGAGGTCCTAGCACGAACGCGCGACGTTGACGTAAAACAAATTCGAACCATTTGAATACAACTATCCTATAGTAATTTGGTTTAAATGTTTGTGACAAGCACTGTGCGTATCCGTCATAGATATGAATAATGTCTTAAAACTAAATAAATATTATTTTAAGACTTTAGATGATCAAATTTATGTTACGTTTACTCCGTATATTCTTGCAAGCGGCAATGAACACGTCCAACGTCAGAGTTTCCCAGAAAATATTAATAATTATGCTCTCCCACCAGACACTGCCGCAGAGGTTTCTATGAAACGCTTATTGCTATATGAAACTGAAATGGAAACCTTGCTCTTGAAACAAGAGAATTTTCCGAGAATTTTCATTCCTGTGAATTTGTAACGTCCAGAGGCCCCCTCTAGGCTGGATAAAGAGAAATTAATATAGTATGATTTTGTACCGTACTTATAGCTGTACGCAAACGCAAGTCAATTTTCAGTCACCTTGATTCAGACACATTAACGTGAAAAAAACAGCATGTTGTCACGTTAATGTGTACTATAGCAACAAAAATATTTGAAAACTTTGTAAAGTTCAATTGTATTTTTAACCGACTTCCAAAAAGGAGGACGTTATATGTTCGTCGCGTATGTGTTTTTTTTAAATGTGTTTCCTCCGATTTCTCCGTCAATTGTGGACCAATTTTGATAATTCTTATTTTATATGAAAGGGTATGCTTTCAAGTTGGTCCCATTTAAATTGTATTAACTTTGCTTGGATAGTTTTTGAGTAAGCTTCAATAATACGTATTTTTCCCACTTCGTATATTATATGTGGATGACATGATGGTAACTTCCTGTGACTGTTATTTACATAGCAGATATTGGTATTCGAATTTGTGTGGGGTAGGTAGCACAACTAAAAACAGAAAAATAAAAACTTTATACAAAAAAAAAAAACAACCGACTTCCAAAAACAATACGAAAATTCAAAACCAAAGACACCGACTTCCGAAATTAAAGATTTTTTTTACTTTGTAGTGTGTTTTTTTTTGCAAAAAGTTTTTATTTGGAAAATTGACGTTCAAAAGTGCCTTTTATGAGCCTAATTGAAATAAATAGTTTGAATTTGACTTTGTTTAACTACGACTTTTTAATAAAAATTTGTCAAGTCTTAAAAACCGTGCGAAGCTTGGGGCGGGTCGCCACTACAGTCATAATGTACTTATAATAAAAGTACATAGCTTTAGGTTTGTGATTTAATAAGTTGGAGACACATAAACTGCTGATGTAAGTGAAAAATCTAAAGTCAAGCTAAGTACTCAAACACACGAGCAGCAGACGTCGACGGCAAAGGTAACTCGTCGACGACCGCCGCCGTCGCCACATGCCACTCGTGTGTTTGAGCACTTAGGCTGGCATTCCCTGAAGAAAGCAAGCTTGGTGAGCATCGCTCATTTAAAACGCCTTTGCTATTAGTGGGACAATAACGTGCTGTTGTTATTGCTATACAATATAAATTATTCTAGCATGCCTAAATAAAAAAATTGTGATATAATATAAAATGCTTATGAAAGACTTATCCATGCATGTCTACACTTTTTCTATATATACCTATACATAAAGTGTAGTTGTATGGTGTCTGCATGTGAGTGCACAAAACGAGCACATGACCGTGTCAGGAGGAGTCTAGACGCGTCACTGTCGATGCTGCGTCACTACACATCAATGTTGCATCGCATCTGTCCGGAGGTCACGGGAACTCTTTGTGAGCGTGCATACTGTATAGCTAAAACTTAGGCAAATGAATACGAATTTAATTAGCGTTTGTATAGAGAACGCAAATAAACATAAAAACACTCTCAATAGGACGGTTATTAAAGATTCACGGCCTATGAACATGAAAGCCCAGACCAGAACTCTCACAGTAAAATGCAACCTACAAATTATAAATTAAAATCGCTTTTTGTTACAGTTTTCATCATCATTTAGATAATTTATTCCGGAAGGTTATATCTATAATACATGAATATTAAACTTACATATAATGAAATCTCGATGATTTGATAAAGTCTTAAAAACCGTGCGAAGCCAGGGACGGGTCGCCAGTACAGTTATAATTTACTTATAATACTCGTAAAAGTATTCTATTTTCCAAAATCGCACTAACGAACAAACTCCAGCGACATGAAACACGTCCATATTTCAAACATAATTCACTTTAATCAAAAAGCACCGCCGCGCCCGTAAACTCATTCCAGCTATCTAGTTAAATGTTATATGAAAATAATTAATATTCACCGCGCTCTGCTGCAATTACAGCAAGTATTAGCATACGTATCATATCAGTCAATGTGGACACTGTTCATTTAGGAATTCACGTTTTTTAGGGTGTATCGCCGTGGTTGGTGGATGCGTCATTTAGATTATGGTGGAGACACCCAATGCATATCATCATCTGCCAAGCCCTTTTTGATGAACTGATACACTGATTCACTATTATTGTATTATGCCTGCACTCACATTACACTTAACTTAACTAACTATTCGGCAACTTAGTTATAAGTACCTACTTTATGCATAAATATGTTCAAACCATAAAACATAACCAAAAAAACACAACAAAACTGTCTGCATATTATTTATTCATATACATATTATTTTGTTCTCTTACCCTCAATGTAGTTTACTGCGTTCTGCAATTTTTTATATACCGACCCATATTTTTGTTGTCAGTAGTCAAGTACTAATCTGTGAGTATCATCGATCAAATTCTAATGCAGACAAACTACCGAATCGTCTTTAAATGTAATCATTATTGTTGTATTCGAAGATGACTGTCCTACCTGCAAGACTGTTCTACCTGCAGGACTGTCCCACCGGCCAGACTATCCTACCGTGAAGACTGACTTCATACCGCAGTATATAGTTTCTAGACAAGTACGGAGGACAGTGTAAATCAAGTGCAACTTACTAACCTAGTAATTTCATAATTTCTGTGTATGGTATGAACTCGTAATATTATACGTAATATTATACTTTATACAATTTTCTCACGAAAGTATTATAAATGTATTCATTGTGAAAACTTATTCTTTTGCTGATGAAATAATATTTATTAATATGACTATGTTGTCTGTTGTATGACGCCCGCCTTCTCTGTGTTTAATCTTGATTATGACGTATGCTTTTTCCATAGCCTACCGAGCAATAGTTAGTAATATTATAAGATTAGACCGGTGATCAGACTGTCTGACTTACGATTGCTATTTGTATTTGTGCGACTACCGGGACCAATAACTAACACGCTCTACGAAGCAAGGACTTATCTAAATAGCAATCGCAGCTTAATCTTGCAGATCAGTAAACTCAAACCGAGCTGCACCATCATTTGATATTATGATGTTAACTAAGCTAGAAGGGAAGGTGGTGTGAAAAGAGAAACAACCTATATTGGGAGAATGTTATCAAAGAAATTGACTCGTATTCTAAAACGATGTTCCAGGCTTGAGCATCATTATAGAATACGGGCCTTAAACTTAACTCCAACTACTTCGAATCTTGCAAGAATTAATGGGGTGAACTTTTCTTACCCGCTTCGTTGCAGCATATTAAAAGTACCTAAGCTCTTCTAATATACGTCATAAAATACGGCCTAATCTCAGTATAATGCGCGCTTATTTATAGTTTTTAATTACAGCGGCAGACAAGGGCAAGCAAAGTGCATCTAGTTAGTGCACTGCTCTATGGCACTACCTCTGTTCAAGGATAAAGCACCGCTTAAAACGCGAACCGCTAATTATATGTAATTATAATAATTAAAACAAAGAAGGAAATTTTCATATTAATTATAACTGCATAAAATTACCGCAATGAAGGTAGAAAGAAGTGTAGTAACGAATGGTTACCGATCTTGACTTTATACTTTATATTAGACTTTATAAAGTCCCAATGATCGAATACGATAAGATCTAGAGACCTTCGATCTTAGAAACATAGGGGGTACTATGTTTCTTAAATCGAAGGTCCCTAGATCTTATCGCAACAATGAACAGTTAAACTAAATCGTTTAACTGTTCATTGTTAAACTCCGTATCTCTAACATTAACAGAAGATGCCAAGCTTAGATACACGCCGATAATACAAAGGCAACATTTTAACTAGGCACTAAACCGAGATAACTTCTTCTTCGACAAGTCTGAAGACAGTCGTGACTAGTCCGCAGCTGTCGTCACAGTCGAGAAAAAACACAAGACCCTTATTGTACGTAACAAGATAACTACATAAACAAAGTTCGAACATTTTTGTACGAAGTTAATCAGTAGTTTTAACAATTCATTAGCAATAAAATGGGATTGGCCATTACAGTCGGCTTACTGCCCTCGCTAATGCAGTGTATTCCTTCAGGGACAGTAACTGGGGCACGTACCTTACTATATCGAGTGGAACGCATTAATGTTGGACGATCGTCGGGCACCTTCAAATGGAGGTAGGTGGCCCTTTTTTCGGGAATATGGTAACGTGTGTATTTCGGTCTGTAAATTGAATTTATATATTCACAAAGTCTAACGATTGTATTTAATATTTGAGGTGTGGTCGTTCTGTCCGTAGGTAGATACCCATTTTCATATTTATTTGTATACATGGAAATCTACATTCAAATCTAGATTTTTACGATACAAAAATTGAATCATATCAATATTATGAAACGGAAAGTTTCACACCATCACGCATCTGCTTATCTGATTAGCATACAACTTCCGTTATCTAAAGCTTAAAGGATCTAGATAATCGATCATAAAACAATCAACACACAAAATTGATTTTCTTTTTACTATCTACCATAATCTAACTCCCATAACCGTACCAGTCAAATTTGAGCTTACATTACCTACCATATTTAAGCCCAGTCTAAATTCACCACCACTCAACAGGCAAGTCCTGAGTCCTGTGTACTCAATGCTCAGTTGAGTTCAGAGCTCGACTAGTACGATTAGGTACGAGTTCTGAGGAACGAGTATTTAGCGTAATTACCGCGAACACCTCGTGCTTGCTATCGCGCTCTGTATGCTAATGCGCCTGCATTGCGTCTGCGCTCCATTCAGCTACCTAGACGGGTAGGGCTGCTGACGACGAACTTGAACAAAAGAAAGCAATACTTATTTATAGAAGATGAATACTTATTTATTTATCATTTGCGAGATTATTTTGATTAACCGACAGGACCAGCCGCGTATAAACACTGGAATTTTCTACTACACTACTACAGAAGAGTGCGACAACTGTTTAGGGCTTTCTATACCAGACTGGCACAATTTTATGATTAACTACCTGCTGCCCGCGGTTTCACCTGCGTAAGCCTCAATCCCGTGGGAATATCGGGAACAAAAAAGTATCTTAAGTCCTAATCCAAGTCATGGTCTACCCATGTGCCAAATTTCATCCAAATCTGTTCAGCCGTTTTAGGGTGAAACCGTAACAAACAAACTCACAGTTATAAAATAATATTACTAGCTTTTACCCGCGGCTTCGCTCGCGTTGATGTCAGAAAATATCCCACGTAAAGGTCATTGACTTCTACCGCTGCCCCCGCGTTGTCGTCAACCACAATTATTTTGTTACGCGTAATTTTAAATCTGTGATATTCAAGGCATATTTTAATATAAATGAAAGACCAATTTAAATTACATATTTTATTGGATAAGGTAAAACTGCATGTTTAAGTCAATGAAATCACAATATTTGTTTGTTTCGCATACAAGATTAACGCAGTAATAATTACAAATATTACGTCTCATTTTTCAATAAAACTTTTCTTTTCAACTTGCTTAATGTTCGTCACTTCATAACTAAACAACCCTATCGTTAAGGGCGTCCCACGCCAAAGTATTTCTCTCATATTTTTCTTTCGCACTGTTCAAAATGAATTCCGTTTTAATAAGTCATTTATTATGGAAATAACCCGGGCTTTCCGTGTCGACCGAGCTCTTCCGAAGTATACCGAAGTGCTCCACCGCATTCTACCTTTTCATACAATTTATATGAGCTGAGCCTTCGGAGATTTTATAATAGATATAGGAAAGTGAAATTGAGAACGTTTGGAAGTGGCACAAGTGGTCGAAAGCTATGGAGAAGTAAGTATGTGTGTCGTTCACTCGACCTGGAACGAATTGAGACACAATGCAGCAGTCTTTGTGACTCGAATATTGACTTTATTCTAGACTTGGAGCGTTTCGAAGCTGAAAACGAGGCACGAACTAAGGTATACAATAAATTCGATATTGTTCTCTTCTTTGTTTTATTTTAGTTCTTGGAACTTACTGCTGGTTCTCAAGTTAACAGAAAAAGGAATAGTTCCTCTAATATTCCTTTTTTTCTATTGAAAAATAAATATCAGCGGTCTCGACTAAGGATAATGTTGACTTTAGAACTAAAGATTATCTGCTTTAAGATACCTGCAACTAATTTATCTGTTCTTATAAAAAACGGGAAACGATACAAAGTGGCTTAAATTTTCTTATCCGGATTCCGGTACCATGAAAAGAAATTTCATGGTACCGGAGATATTCAGTATGCCTCTCGTTTTTACAGCCTCCTGATTGAACCTACATATACTGTCAATCCCCATCCGCTTAGTATTGCGATCACGCCCGCCTTACTTTATAGCCAAATCAAGCATTATTGGTGTATGCTAATACCGATAAATGTATCTTTATGCCGTCACTGGGGAGGAAATGAGATGCGCATGTATTTGTGTTATATTGGTACATGCTGTTGTTGGTGACTTCTTCAATATTAGGACTAGAAAGAAAACTACATCCTGAAAATCTATGAAGAAAGTAAGAACAGATCTAGCAGAAGAAATTGGGTTTGTTCTCTAAACCCCAGAAATTAACCTCGATTTATTTTGAACACGATTCTTAATGATTTTCTCTAGTCTTTTTTACGACTTCATAATTTTTGATACCAGAAAAGTTACAGTAAAATAAGCCAAAGATAAAAATATTATTATTTAATAAAAAGTTTTATTTGGTGGTATTTTGGTGTACAATAAAATATAATTTTATGATATCTATCAATTTTATGCAATTTTAGCGTCGACCACTAATCGAAACCATGCCAATATAACCTACAACACAGTCACTACTTCATAACATAAGCACAAGTTATGTACCTACGTAGCAATTTGGCAAGTGAAGCGGCGCCGACGTCGCCGGTGCCAAGCGGCTCCTCTTGCCAGACACATCTCATATTCTATCGAGACTGGCGACTGTCAATTTTTAACAATACGTGTATGGGACTGCAGAAATTGAGTTTGGATTAGATATGTAACTGTGGATTTTCAATTGGCATGTAGGTATGTCTTTCAATAGTCTACGGTTACTCAAAATCTTATAAATTTTGTTAGAATTAAGATAGTTTTTTTTGTTATTTTGATCAACTAAACACACAGCTAACTGGCTGACATCACAATTGACATCGAGAATACATTCGGATTTCTGGTGCCGAGGAGGTCCCTTGGAAATTATGCTCTTTCAATGATATTGTTTTGGTAGACTTCCAATAGAACAATAAATTACCTATGACAAAAAGAAGCCGATTCCAAAAAAACACAGATAATTTCAGGGTTTTTAAGCGTCACTCACTTTGCTAACCACGCTTTTCATTAATATATATTTGCATAGCTCTCATAAATATAATTTACATATGGATAATTTAGTCCACTCCCGCATGTACAAGGTCAGCGGATGTGACGCGTAATTTCCGTCCATCGGCTATTTGCGTAATTGCCTACGCCGTAGCCGGTGCTACGGACGCTACGAACGCTACGCTCTGTAGCGCTGTAGCAGCTACGAGCGCAATACGATTCATGTAGTGAGATATGTGTAAATTTGGTTACATAAGTTCGTAAATAGGTAAGTCTTCTTCGTCTTTTCGTGTGGTTAGTGACTAACCTGATGTCAGAGTTTTAAAGCCACCCATGGGCCTGTGACCTGAGTTCACATGCCGTCGAGAAATATGCTTCAGACATGCCGGTTTCCTCACGATGTTCTCCTTCACCGTTTTTGAAGCAAGTGATAATTATACAATACGCACATGAATCCGAACAGTCAGAGGCGCACCTCTGACTGTTCGGATTCATGTGCGTAGTAGGTACGTAAAGAAATAAGAAATTATATGATGTTATTTCAAATGAAATTAGCAATACCTTCGTGCTCTATGTATTTTTCTCTAATAAGTGTTTTGTGTATACATAAATAAATAAATGTGTAGCTGATACTATGACTATGTTTCCGAATGATTTTATTAAAAATTCAGACACCGTGTAATAAAAATGGAGTTCCAAAAATAATTACCATACTCTATTTCAGTTGTACGTCTTGTAAAAGTCAAATTAAAAGCCATTCAAATAATGCCCAGTGCCCGGTTGATGGCAATAGGCTCGCTCCCTATTACATGGGACTTAAACATAACTGGCGAAATGTGGGTGTACTATAGGTACATCTCTGCCTAAGCCCTCTGGGAATACAGCCGTGATGTTATGTAATGTAAAATAATTAAATAACATAAAGATCAACGTTCCTATATGCAGCAGAATATTCCCGTCTACTTGCAACAAGATATCATCGGACCCAGATCATCATGTCCAAATTCGTTAGGAACGCCTCTTGTAATGAGGCGATAACAGAAACAAGACAAGGTAGTCCATCAGTTAGTATGATACCCAACCAGTTAGTTCAGGGAAATGTCTGAAGCGTGATTGATGCTCGGGGCGTGTTCAACGCGTTTAATTAGCACATTGAGCGCCGCTGTCTGCGACTGTCCTCGTTTTTATGGTCAAAGTTGAAAGCACTTGTATCGACAAAAGTAAGTTCATCAAGACCACCATTTGGCATACCTAGAGCACAAGATGAACCTGTTAAGCATTTTGTTTGCTTCTAAAAACACAGTAAGCAATTTATAAAACTGATTGCTTTATTGCAATTTCGTAATACTCCCGATATAGATATTATGAAACAACTGCTGAAGATATAAACTCAAAATAAAATTATACGAACTATTGAATAACTTATCTATCACTTAAGTTATTTGTCTGTTATCTTTAAGTTATTTATTTACGCCGAAATACAAGTGAAAATTTGTGTTGAAATATAGAAGTTTCGATGCTCATAACTTCCAAACCAATATTTTTTTATTACCACTACGTTTGCATGGAAGAATGACCAACTAGCGTACTCTTAATCCAAATGTAAAATTTAAGGAAGAGTATTGAAAATCCCTAACATTGATGAACATTTTCTAATGAATCCTTTAACTGTTTCTAGACTAAAGTATATAATGTGATCAAAGTAACTAGCCCTCTTCTGCTAACTGAAATCAAATCAGGATATTCTTCATAATTTACGCGAGGTAATGGCGATCTCAAAAGAGAGACCATGACCTCTGAGTTTGTTTCGATATTTCTTCTCAGTGATCAGTCAGCTAGGACTTGCCGGCGCCATCTAGTTTTAATATATTGACGTATAAAAGTGTCATAAAATGATTTATTTACAAAAAATAAAAGTATAATTTCATTTAAATTCAAGCAACCAGCCAAGCCCACTCTTATTAAGAAAACACTTCGTAGTAATAATTAACGAATCTCTAGCAAAAAATATGAAATATCAAAGAATAATTCCACAAAGTTTCATCTTAAAAAGAAACATTAAAAAACTCACTTACAAATTCAGAAAATTCTTCAAAAAATGTTACAAATTTAAAATATTGAAGAAGCGTTTCTTTAAAAACATTGTTTATTAAGAACAGTTATTTTTTCTAGTCGAGGTGTTTCATAATAATAACAAACTGATGATATTACGGCAGCGGACAATGTGCTATCATCAATAACATTATATATAGGTACTACGAAGAAATGTAACGTTCACCACATATTTAAAAAGAAGACTGTAGTACAAGATATTTAGAAAAAAAACTTTTGGAACAAGAGTTATCCGCGGGCTGCACTGCTATTTTTTCATAAACTTCCAAATCAAGAATTTGTGATAAACAAATGGATAAACTGCACAGTGTATGCTATGTAGCTAGGTAATACTTCTGAACTCCCTTCAAAATTGTTGCGCTGAATGTTGCTGATCCATACGTCATGTTCGTGAACGGGCGCCGTCAGTGGTCATCACTTAGCTGCCACGGCTTATTTTATTTTTTAATTGTTTTTTTTATCTGGCTCACAAATATTTATAATTTCAACATTAATTATAACCAATACTTTGCATCAATATTCTGATGTAAAAGAGTGTCCGTGGAGCTTCTTCCCCATTCTTCTCCATAGGAACCTACTACGCTTTGGAATAGGCAACTAGCTTTATCTTTCTGGTTTCAATGAAATAAATGCTTTGAGTAAAGCTCTACGTATACTTCTCCACTCAACTTCTTTGAAAAACGTGCTGAAGATATAGACATTTTATAAACGTTTTACTTGTACTTGTATCCCTAGCTTGTAAGATTGCTATCTCGTATAGCCTACGATTGTAGCTACAATTTCCCGGGAAGGTCACGGACAATTCATAAAAATATACGTATCTACCGTATTGGTTTTGCGAAAACGTAGTTTTAGTAAAGGTCAACCGACAGTTGCCCTGCGTAGGACCATGTTCAATTACTTTGAACACTAAGAATCCCAAGAGAAAACGCTGAAATAGGTACTAATTTCGGCGTATTTTCTTGCGGAGGCAGTGTTAGGTACTAAGTTAAGTTACTAACCTAAAGAATACGGAGAAAATCCGCTGATAATTCATCTTCTTTTATAACACTTTCGACTCCACCCACTTTTCTTAGAACTCATACGCCATGCCGCCATACATAGTGGAAGTGAACCCTTCTGCACGCGTAGCATGACCACCCGAGAAACGGGTTTTGTCGACGGAAGAATAGACAAAATGGCAGATAAACAATCACAATCTGTCATTTTGTCTATTCTTCCGTCGACAAAACCCGTTTCTACGGTGGTCATGCTACGCGTGCTGGAGGGTTGCCAGCATTACGTTTGCGCTAAAGTTAACCATCGCGGACGGTGTTTTATAACGCGGTTTTAATCCTAATGCCGTTGGGCATTAGGATTAAAACCGCGTTATAAAACACTGTAAAACGAAGTAAAGGTGTGTTTTCAGAGGGTCTTGTCGCTATACGTAGTTTCCAACCTTTTATTTTTAAAGTGAAACTTCTATATAGACTATATATAGAGTATTAGCATTTTTTTTGTCACGAAAAAGCGTTACGGCCGCGTGGAGGGGGTAGACGATAATATCGCGTGGTGAAGGGCGGCAGCGGCGGAGGGAGAGAATAGATTGGAATCTCAAGTTTTAATAATGAACCGATTTGAAAAATTCTTTCACTGTTGGGAAGCTACACTATCCCCGGGTGGCATAGGTGTAAAAAAATTACCTAAAATATTCTTTACATCGCGTGCGCTGCGAAACCTATTAATGATAGAATAAAATAATGTACTACGATTTTGCAGAACACATCATTATTTACAAAAAGTGTCGGGACAGCATATGTCTAACTATTATAGTTATGCCACAATAAGTGTTCTTTTATTTTTTAAATTTAATTGAAATGCCGCCGCTAGAAAAGGCTCTTTATTTGTATCTTAGTATTAATCCTTATCAAAATAGTTTACTTCATATTCAAGAATGCTTTAATACCTTTATATAACTTTTTAAATTACTTAATTCGGACATTCCATTCGAAAGATATCACGAGTTTAAAAATGTAAGTATTAGAAAAAAGTTTCGTGGTAGCCGCTCGCCCTGCTCAGCTAGTTAGGCAGCACCTTATGCAATGTAGGCGTCACTGGGGTACGGGCCGTACGGGACCAGTCAATGTCAAGAAATGAAGGTAGTTAGCTATGTAGATAGGTAGCGTAGGTAGTGTAGATAGGTACGGTAGGATAGGTAGGTAGGTGCGTTGTAGATAAGTACTGAGTGCTACGCGTACGAAGCCGGGGCGGGCAGCTAGTTGATTATAGCGCAGATGAGCCAAATGAAGATTGATGACGAAAGATGTGCATTTGTTAATGTTCCTTTGTATGTGTATAAGTTTAGAGTAGACTATGAATGTGTTTTTTGGTTCCGGATTGAATTCAGTTTTTTTATTTATAAAATAAAATATGTTTAAATAAAAAATGCATTTATTAAAATGTACCTAACCAAACCAAATCATATCGGTTTTCCGGGCCAGTGGGCCTTTCAAACACTACCTCCGCCTCCCCAAATTGCAGAGCGACGTGTTTATTTACGATGCACTGCTGACCATTTCGCAGACAATCCATGCCACAGCATAAAATATTTGCAGTTGATCAACTGAAGTAGTTTTTCTTAGGTTCGTTTTTTTTCCATAAGTTTTCATTTTTTTTTGTGAAATAAAATGATTACTTAAAATGTCCTGTGTACTTGATGGGCGTTTTCACATTAATAACAGATAACGACACCAACCCGATACCGATATGTCGGCAGCTATACTGACATCGATTCGATACCGATATTATTATTATCGGCCCGATGATATTGGTGAATATCGATGACCATCGCGACGCACCAAACAACCACAGTATCTACCTACTAAGTATTGACGTCTCGAAGTCGGTGCGAAAAAGTGTGTTCAAGTGAAAGAATGCCGCTACTCGCACCGCACTGTGTCTTCGCCGGTAGATATCGTGCCGATATCGGCGTCGGTCGCTGTCTTCGACGATATGGGTGTCAGAAACAACATAATATAAAACCGTTTGGTAGGCACTAAACGTATCCGATCATCTGACCGGCGATATCGTGACGATGTCGGTTCGGTGTTGATATCGGCTAATGTGCTGTGTTGTAACAATCAATTCATTTTATTAATTAAAGAAACAAAATTATTACATTTTGATATAGTGTTATGGGATAATTCGTAGAACGTACAAAGAAAAACATAAAGTTTAGGCCTCTTCTGCCATCTATGGTTTTAATAAAAATAAATATCTATGGTTATGTGACTGTTAATGATAAATACAGTGTACAAACTGTTCACGGGATTTTTTTAGTGATAGCCGGGGTAGTCGAGAATAATATGTAAGACTCAGTTAGAGTATCAAGCCACCAACCAGTGGCTTTGCGGTAGTAAGGTGAAAGTATAAAATTGCAATGGTTCAACTGGGTTGGGTATTGCAATGGTTCAAAAGTCACGCAAAACGTAATTTTGATAGAAAATTCCAAAGTCGTAAATTCGTTCGTTATAAGAGGAACTCTTGTGCAAATTCGCATGATTCTAGACCCAGCAGTGTAGGTTGTACGTTGTCTGACAGTGATTTTTAGGGTTCCGTAGCCAAATGGCAAAAAACGGAACCCTTATGGATTCGTCATGTCTGTCTGTCCGTCCGTATGTCAGAGCCACTTTTTTCCGAAACTATAAGAACTATACTGTTGAAACTTGGTAAGTAGATGTATTCTGTGAGCCGCATTAAGAATTTCACATTTTATTTTTAAAAAAACAATAAATTTTGGGGGTTTCTCATACTTAGAACTGAAACTCAAAAAAAATAATCATCATACCCATACATACGTGTGGGGTATCTATGGATAGGTCTTCAAAAATGATATCGGGGTTTCTAATATAATTTTTTTCTAAACTGAATAGTTTGCGCGAGAGACACTTCCCAAGTGGTAAAATTTGTCCCCCCCCCCCTGTAACTTCTAAAATAAGAGAATGATAAAAGTAAAAAAAAAATATGATGTACATTACCATGTACTACTACGTGAAATACATCCGGAATAAGAAATTGACGGCTAGCGTATATCATGTGGGCCCAACGTTATCCAAGAGGCGGATCAAATAAGGGACTTGAGAGTCCATCATTCGTAGTATCTTAGAATACTGCAGTACGATTTGGAGCCCTCATTACTCCACGCACATCCTTCGCCTGGAGCGAGTACAAAAGAGATTTCTCTGGCATCTGGCCTATGCCAGCGGAAATGCGAAAAGGATACGATCATATGAAGCCCGACTATCTTATTTTAAGATGGTCTCATTGGAGAAACGTAGAATAATCATTGATTCCATGTTCGTATATAAGCTACTTCGATGCAAAATTGATTATCCCCTATTACTATCCAAGTTTCAGTTTCGGGCTCCTGCTAGACTCCCTCGTGCTCCTATTACTCCTTTACACCCGCACTCCGCAGAACAGTACTTGGTGCAAACTCTGTCGTTCCTCGTCTTTGCAAATTGTTAAATAGCGTCAGCGATCTTGTTGACGTGCATTTAGACTCATATGCCAGGTTTCACAGAACAATTACTAATAATGTTTAATACAATATTCTTTTTTTTTTCTATTTTGTTGTGTCTCTGTTTGTTGGTTCTATTGAATATTACTTTTGCTTTTCATATTAGTTTTATATTCCATCACGTAATGTTAATTCAAACTTGTTCATTTTAGTTATTATATTCATTTTATAGTTTAGTGCTTGTGGCACAAGTTCTATGTCTATGGGGCATGCGGTGCTAACCTGTAAGAAATTGTTACACTAACCTTAGATTATGGTATATATTACTTCAGCTATTTTTGTAAACAATTGTTGGCTGGTAAACTTCCACCGAAAATTGGTTTGAACGAGATCTTTGCTAGATCTCGTTCAAACCAATTTTCGTAGTTTAGTAGTTTTTTTTAATACGTCATAAATCGTAAACTGCAATTTACCTTTCATTCAATCAACTCAAATATTAGAACGGAACCCTTCATGGGTGAGTCCGACTGGCGCTTGGCCACTTTTTTTTTATCAAGTAAGTGAATTAAAGACAAAAATTGCGAAATTCCATATAAACTTTCATCCCCTATTTAACCCCTTCAGTGACAGAATTAAAAAAAAACTTTAATTTGAGATTTTTATTAATTAGAATGGGCTAAAATTTGTCTAACTGTTTCGCTTATTCTGTGACCATATTCTTTTGTATTGGGGGTTTCCCACCGCCCATGAAGATCCGTAAATATTGACAGCTACATATGAAGTAACAATTGCCATACTTTATTGTCAAGAGACGTACCTACTGCTACAGCTATAATTTATCGAATTTATTTTTTTAGTACATCGACATTTTAGAACGACATTTTTTTCGTGTATACGAAAAAAATTTCGTTCTAAAATGTCGATACGTATATGTATATATACGTAGTTGTTCACACTGAGCCAATACGATAAAATCACGGATTCAATTAGAAAATCGTGTGTTGCTAATGTGCTCCGCTATTCGAAAAATATCATTACGATTTTTATCGTGTTCCATAGATTTGGTCGTGTTAGTATAGCACTTTTGTTTGAAACAGCGATTTATTTCTAATCGTCATTTTTGTTGCCAGAGTGAAATTTGTTTTAAATATTGATATACAACCGACAACCGGACACATTGTATATTATGTGTTTATTAATTTAAGATATGATAGTAGCAAACAGTTCGATGGAGAGTGAATATAGTAACATGGACGAATCTGATTAAAAAATCTTAGAAATATGTGTTTTATTAAAACTTCTTCATAAACGACGATAAAAATGATATACGACTCGCACTTGAGTATAATTTTATCGATAATAATCTGTAATGTGTGTAACATTATTTTAAGATGACAATTCAACGTCATCATATCACATACAAAAAATCTCTTTCGAAAACATTATTATGAATTAAAACTACAATATAATTACGAGATATTTTTTTGTGCTATCGCAATTTCATACTTAATGTGTTCTTCTTTTATAAGATTTTTTGTTAAACACGGCAGAGAGAGCGTATTTAAAAAAAATTGGACACACACAGGTGCACACTCGATGACGATGACGTCCTGCAGGACTCTGAGCGCGAGCCGATTAAGCCTGATTTACTATTTTTGGGTTATTTAAAAAAAATGTTCTAAACTAAAAAATTAAACCTTTAATTTCCCTCGAAAATACGATTACCTCATCCTACATGCAATTTTCATACTATTTTGTGCTGTAATTAGGAAATGAGATGAAAAATGATTTTGAAATCGACCCAGTTTCGGTTTTTTTTTATCGAGAACATTTAAATTTATCGTGTTTTGAACCTTTAATTTCCCTCCAACAAGGATGTATCTATAATATATATTTTTTTCAGGACCTAAATATACTAATTTGACTATTTAAAATTGATTCTAAAACCGGCAAATTCGGATAACCCCTTATATCGTGCTATTTTTTATAGGCACTGATTTAAAGAGGCAGAAGTAAATAGCGGTTTTGGTAAGTTAAAAATTATAAATGGAACGTTTAATAAGTAGTTCAGCAGTTAAAACTAAGCAGTAAAGTAAACAAAAATGAGTAATAAAAAATAATGAAATGGATCAGTGAATATATAATTGAGCAGGAAAATAATTAAATGGGCGGTAAAAAATATTGAACGAGCAGTTACGTGTGGGCAGTAATAAATCGGATTTTGTCGGTAAGAAATCTCATTCTAAGCAATTCTATAAACAATGAGGTGGTAAAGTAGTTTTCGAGATATAGCGGTGTGATGGATGGAACCCATATGATTCACCAACAATAGAGTGGATCTGGCGCTCGGCGGCCGTTGCCGCGGCACGCTCGGTACGTTCGCTCGCCTTCACGCGTTAATGGTCACTGTTCTAATCTAACCTAACCCAAATGATTCACCAACAATAGACCATCATTTTTACCGCTCATTCAGTTATTGGACTGCTCAATTATTTTTAGAATTGACATTGTATGATAAAATAACCGACGAATTGATTTTTTATTACTGTCCATGTTTTACTGTCGCAATAATTAATCAACCGCCATTAAATAACTGCTCAATATGTTTTTCAACTGATCATAATAACATCTCGAATATTTAAATAACAGCTCAAAAAATTTGTTCCGTTTTTTATATTTAACACGTCGTTTAGTATTGAGTTTTTCAGCTATATTGGTTCGCGGACAGCTTTTTTCTCAGTTTTCATAAGTTCCTCCTGAGTACAGGTCAGTGAATGCAAAACAAGATGTGAAGTGGGCCATGATTAGTAATGTAACACAAAGGGAAAAACCGTTTTCAAAGCTGTCGATTTTGAAGATTAACATTTTGCCGACCCCGCGACAAACTAAAGCAAGAAACCTTTATTCATTCTTCCTGTAATAAAATTAACTTCATACCTCCTAAGCCTAAGTAAAGTATCATAAAAGAAGGCACGGAAATCACACGCACGTGTTACAATAATCGTTTCAAAACTTTCTACATCATTACTTTTATACGCCAAGTTTTCTTATCAAACGTTTTATAAGGTGCCGAACCCATCCGAATCAATTCCACGATCTAAAGTTTAGCATGTTATTACTTTACGGATTATTTGCAACTTTTTACAGGCGCACGAGTTTCGGGAAGAAACTTAATGAATTGATTATTAGGTGGAATGGGAAAAGATAAATTTCGTTTCCTCACGTCTTTGAAAGTGATTTTAGGTTTTATTTTAGAATCATATTTAATTCGGAAAGAAACGATGGATGGTCTGTGTGAAAGATGATATGGCTAGAAAGTAGGTGACTACCGAGATGACGATTAATAAAGAAGTATGGAAGAAAAATATTACACTCCTTTTTTGTGCAGTCGTGTAGAAAGGCATGCGCCGACCCCAGATAAATTTGGATAAGGGCAAGATGAAATTGATATTCGCAAAAAGATGCAGAAATATTTGAACAAAAATCTTGACAAATTGCCAAAATGCCAAAATTCGTCAAGTTAACAGACAGAATATTACCACAGCATGATGTTATCATCCAAACTGCTCCAATATATTATATGAATAATAGTCTCCCAGACCCAATTTCGGCCCTGGCGACCAATCTCAGCATATACCAGCCTTCGGCCCGGGCGATATTATAGTCCACAAGTGTGTGCGCAGACACAGGTGTAGGTACTCTCTCTTCTCTCACTCTCATAGTCCAATGAGAAGGCATTATGACAATCCAACACGACCGGAGAGAGATCAGGCGCAGGGCCAACGGATTAACATTATTAGTGTTATTGGGTTTTTCCATTAGGATATTTTCTTAGTAACAGACCAGCCCGTAGTTTGGAAGTTGGCGGGGTGTGCCTCGGCTAGATGGGGTGGTGCCTGCTTTAACGAGAACAACACAAATACTAAACAAACAGCCCAATCACTCATTTAGTCTTGCCTTTCCTGTGGCACAGGACAGCACCGTACCCCTAATCACGGACATTTCAATCAATCAGAACTGAAATCTGTCGAAGGATGAAATAATAGAAACACAACACACCCAAATTATGCCACGCTAAAAGCTCCAATCACCTTGTGTACAAAAACCGTTCGAGTAAGTCCAATTCAGTTATCGGCGTTATCAATGTAATCTAGAACGTAAACGCAATTAGGTGATGACCGCACTCCGGCCGGTAATGGGGCCCGCCTGGCCGCGCCTCGCTAATTACTTCAAAACTAATACTTTTATCGCTTACCATACGTACTTACTTACTTGTTTTTGTGGACATTTGTTTACGTTGTTGACTTGCTGTGTGTACTGTAGATTATCAATATCCTGCAAAACTCTCGTGATTGAAAGTGTGTTACGCAATTAGGGTGCAGATGAATATTTCAATCATTTATGAAGCAGTGGATCAGCAATTTCTTTCAAAATCCTTCGGATTCTGATTGTAAGTTTGATGTAAACACGATACTTCTCATGCTGCTACCACTGCTACTAGCGCTGCCCGGCGTTCCCCAAATGAGCGGTTTTTGTGCGGAAGTCAAAGGACGGGCAGCGCGAGCGGCAGTGCGTACCTACATTCAGTACCGTCGCTCACTTCTCACCGAGAGCCTGGACGAATCAGACTTGCATGCAGCCTTGTTTGTTTACGATTTGCCAAATGCTCTCTTCGAGTGGAGAAATGAAAACAACTGCTGCTTTGCGATCTGGAGCAGGTGCAGACGATAATATATTTCATCCGATATGGTTTGCATTCGAATTATGGAGAGGAACCACCATCTTCTACGACGACGAATGTTTTTTTTTTTTATTTGATATCTTTTTTAAATAATGTAGTGCAAGAAGACAGCGTGAACGCTGAATGATTTCGACGTCTGCAGACCATTGCAGAAATTCGAAAGCGATGTGAGTGGTAGGGCAGTATGTAAATACACACTTCCCTCGATCCTGCTACGGCAGTATTCAGGGAATAAGACCGGCAGCCCGAGGAGTAGCGGCAGGGGCAGAATATAAAATAGGCAGAAGCAACTAATTGTGCACTTTAAAATAGTGGAGATATAACAAAATCCTTTGTTATATCTCCACTATTTTAAAGTAGAGAAGAGAAGAAGAACTTCAAGAATCCTTGAAGTTTTTTGCCCTTTCTTCTCCATAGAGACGTTTTGGAATGAGCAAGTAGCTTCAACGTTCTGGCTAACTAACCGATTCTTTGACAATTCAAAAGTGCCTTTAAATTGTAAAATTATAAAATAAATGGCTTGAGTCTGACTGCGCTCGCGTTAAGAATAAATATCGAAATCTAGCTAGATAACAAACCCATGAATGAAAAAATATGGGAATCGGATACGAGGACCTCGAGTTATGATAGGTATAGAGCATTCCCGTACCCTAATTGCATAATACACGATCAATCAGAATCTGAATGACGTAAATACCGCAATGAATGTTATTGAACTGTCAAAATGAAACAGATTTGTCGTAATCGTTTACGAAAATATGTAACGTAATTAGATAGCCGGACATACAGAGATTTTTTATTTTATGTGTATCGCTTGAAATTTTTTGTTCACTCTGAAAAGGGGCTTTATTCCGTATAAATTTCTAATTAAAACCAGATTATAGCGCATTATATGAATGGCCAATAATATCAATGTCCTTCAGAGAGTTTGCAGTTACAGCAAGTTAATCCTGCCTTGCTGTTGGAACATACTCGTAATTTAGATAAATGTAGGTACATAATTATGTATTTTACCTGTTACGTAAGTATTAATTAACGTGTGAATCACGCGCTGTAATTATAAAAAACTTATCAGATAAAATGGTAATTAAATAAAATACAAAATCTGAAATGACATAGTCTAGGTAGATCGCTTATAAAAATTAAATTAAATTTTATTATAATTAAATTATTAATCTTGTAATTTTAGTATGATTTTTGGATAAAAATAATTAACTGCGAGGCATATAAACTGGTTGACCAATTGCGAGTTTTCCCGTTCTGGAGAGTTGACCGGTTCTGTCTCTGAGCATTATTATTAAATAATAATACCAGCCTGTTACTGTCCCACTGCAGGCACGAAGCATTGATCACCACGCTAGCTCAAGACGTGTTGGTGATTCCAGACTTATATTAACCATAAAGTCCAGGTTTCCTCACGATGTTTTCGTTCACCGATATCAGTAATGTCCAAGATAAACTCAGAAAGTACATATGAATTGAAAAAGTCACATCGGTACTTGCCCGGATTCTAACCCACAACCTCGTGCATGAGAGGCGAGGCCTTAACCACTGGGCCATCACGACATCATTATGATTATCTATTTAAAAAAAATGAAGGTCGTGGGAACTAACGAGCTGATAAATAAACACTGGCTGAAAAAGGATATCAGAATGCTTAAATAAAGAAACGAAAAATAATATATACCATCTAATACCCTACAATTTTTTTTCTTCTAACTTCAGTAAGTAACATCATCTGGCGAACTCGGTTTTATGTCGCGAAACTCGTCGAAGTTAAGTAAAATAAAATATTCCCTTTAGAGTCTAAACAAGTTACAGTTTTCTCTTGAAAATACTGAAATCAGAAGGCATCGACTTAAAAAAGTGTCCGCCAACTCTTTAGAGATATTCTCAAAGTTTATTGAAAGTCTTTTTGATTAGGTATTTTTCATTGCCATCGAATCAGACGCATGGTAGGTAGGTAACTTTGCTAGGTAGGTACACTCTTCTGTAGAAGTGTAAGTAGGTACCTACTACTATCGTTTGATGTTCTATGAATAAAACATACGGTTTCGATGTATTCGTAGCGAAACTGCGAAGAATTTACATGCGATAGAAAGACGCATGTAGAACGATCTTGGGTTGAGAAAATACCGAAGGTAAGGTTAAAATGTTTATCTGTTGCCGAGCAGGAGTCGTGCTAAGAAAATACGTTTGTGTATGAGAAAACCTTTCCACATTTTCCAATATGACGACAAAAATAACGTGCTGTAAGTTTTCTCAAGTTATGTTCGATTCCACTATCATTTTATTTTAAGTTTCGTTGAAATACATGCCACATTATTAGGTCTACTATTTACGGTTTTACTTAAGTGGGTATTATTTTTCGAATTGGTTCGAATTGTTTCGAACTCGAACGGACCTTTAGTATGCACGAGCTTCGTGACTCGGCGCGGTCGCGAGTCGAACCCAATACTCTTTCGATTCGAACGAATTGAAAATCCCTACAGTAAAATACTTATAATAATATAAGTACCTACACTTTAGCGACACAGTCAGTAAATAGGTGGTACATAATACATAAGTAAAGTCGGAGAAATTAATTGCTTAGCAAGTTGCCTACTAACTTAGGTTGCCCATTGGTTTATTCAAATCAATTTGATAAACAATTAATTTTCAAAAACATTTAGGAACCTACCACCTAGATACTATAAACACACCGACCTATAGTCACAATTTAATACTTATACAGCCATATATGCACATGAGACTAGGAATTTCAATATAGGCACGAAATACCTCATACGTAGTATAGTAAACTATATGCCTCCCAGCCACGGGGAATGAGCCTTATACTGAACAACATTAGGGGCTATAATACGTGAGCACAATATAGCGTGTTTACCCGCGTTGTGAATCCAATATATAATAGCAGTGACGTGCGTGTGTCCCATTTTATAAACTATCAAGATCCTAGTCATTGCTAGATGCAATGAATACGATGATGAAGATCATTTCCAAATGTGATTCCTTCTGCTCGACAACAGATGGCGCTGGAAGTTAGTTTTTTATCAGATTATATTTTGCGCAGTGACCAATTTTTATTTAGACAACGTAGGTAAATACCTACAATTATTTCAATAAATGCTATTATCTTAAAAAAAAAAAAAAATAATCAGTGTAAAAAAAAAACTTGCCAAACAAACTTTTTTTGTTGGCAAAAATAGAGAGGACCATGCAAACAGTTTTTGTTAGTAAGTTTCATTTTTAAATCGATTTTTACTAGGTTATGGTGAGAGCTTGGTTGTATGTACATCTATATTCCTAAGAAGATTATTCGAAACCGTTAATAACTATTCTTAATATTCTTGATGACCGGAAAAAAATTGCCCGGATAAAAAGTGGGTTGTTTGTGACTGTGCACTTAACCACTTGTGAACCACTTGTGGCACTTAGCTAGAAATATAAAAGGACTGCCCTTTAACCAGATGTTGAATACTGTAGTCTGATTTCCCGCATAGAGACTACTAACTTAACATTTTTGTATCTTGGCGGAAATGACTCCGGTAATGCAAATGACATATGTACCTAAGTATAATTTGATTGATGATGTTACGCTTTCCATTTTATGTGTTGGTATAGCTGAAGCTTCGCTTTTTGTGGATGATTTAAAAGATAACCAGTTGGATTCATAATTAATCATTATCAGTAGAATCTGTGTATCATTAGTGAGTTGGCATGTTTTGGGGTCCTTACGTTTTGTTAATATATTTGTAGTTATGCATAAGCATACATATTGCGTCAGTAATGCGACGCGGCATGAACCGTGATGAGTGCGTGTGGCATGTTACACGTATGATGGGCGGTGCGACGTGGCGGGAAACCTGCGCCCGTGCGGCAGCCGTCACCCCGCGTTATCTCGTTAGCACGGCAGGCGTCTGCGGGCGGCCACTGCGGCGCGCCCTCGCCTCGACCGCGAACTAGGGCATCGGGGTGACCGGGAGCAGCCGAGCAGCCGCCGCGCGCCGCAGCCCGAGGCGTGAGACGCCGCCGCTGGCCGCCACTCGCCGCTCGCCACTCGCTCCGCGGCCGTCGCTAGCGCCCGCAGTGACGCATTGCAGGTGCGCGACGGCCAATCGGCGCGCGCCGAACGCCAGTCCACGCCGCCGCACCAGCCCGATATAAAACCGACTATCCTTTGCGGATCAAATTTAATCCCGTGTCGTGCGTCCCGAGACATGGACTTGGACGTTCGAGTGATAAACTTATAAAACGAAACGATTGTAGCGTAGTGTTAAAAACTATTCCGAGCGTCGGATATCGGATATGAAAATACGGTGAATCGAATAGTCGATTCGGAACGATTCGTGACCGAGCACGAAGCGAATCGCGGTCGCGAGTTTCCCGGCGCGGCCGCTCGCGCGAGTGAGGGCGGCAGTATCGTTTCAACCGTCGATCCGTGCGGTCGCTTTTGCGGCGTAGTCTGTGATTTTTTTAGTGTAGCTCCTGATAATCCAAGTTAATCTACAATGGTGAGTGATATTTCTGCTGAAAGGTGTCGGGAGTGCATTCAGGGGATCATATTGAATTGGTTCCTGGCTATATTTCTGGGATGTGGTGCATCGGTGTTTATAGTGATGACGGGCCTCCATTATATTATTGTGATGGCCGTTTTTTACCGCATTGCGGATCGGCGACGAAGCCAATGTCTTGATCAGGATGCAGAACCAATGATCAAAAATACATAGGAAGGATCGCGAGTGCTACGGGATTTCAAAACTTTATAAAACGACCGTTAGAAAGGCTCGAGAAACATCCGTCGCCATAGTTTCGTAGGTGGTGCCGGCTAAATGACGTTAGTTTTCATTGAAGCCGGCCGTCAATGACGCTCTAATATGGCGTTCGGGATTTAGTATAAAGAAAACAAGTGGTTTAGTGCGTTGTTTCGATGTTGGGAGGCCTAGTCGCGCCCTGTTGACGGTGGATCGATCGGCCGGGCGCAACTGTCAAACGCCCGTTGACTCATCGCTACGCGCGCTTCTATATTTTTCATACGCAATTCGCTAAGCGGGTCGCGTTTCTACGCCGTTTGGGAGGCTGCGGTGTTAAACAATAGTAATATTGTGTGGCGACACGTAGTGTAGCCGTGTCTGCGCCGGCCGCTCGCCTTTAGATAATTCGTGGATCGCATTGTATTGCTATGGTATGTAAATATCATTGCATCGGGCACAGCTGACTCAAATCCGTCTTGTGTTCGTGATCGACTTTCTCTCAATATTTCGGTTATCTCGCATTCCCAAGCAAAGCAAACAGCTTGTACTCATAGGAATCTGATCCCTATTTGGAGGCCTGTCAGTTGTAGAAAGAATGTCTTTGGCTAATAAATTGCCTCTGTCAACTCCTGTTATGGCTGACATATTTAATTATGCAAAGGAAATGCATAATAATGAACTGAATGATGTTATTAAAGTACCATTTCTGTATTTAGTTGATATAATAATGACAAGCCGCCTATGACATACAGATAACTTATTTTGATATGATGCAGTTGATTATAAATAAGTTCTAACATCATTAGAAAGGACAATATTTTAAACTGAATGCTATTCAACAGAATCACTTTCACAAAAAATATAAATGTTAGCTCAAAATGTTTTACAAGTTTAGTTTGTTCTGACTTAGTTTACTAAACCTATTATGTAGAGATTCCTCTTCTTTTTTCCCTTTAAAATATTTGGCATATCTTGTAATATCTTGTAATCTTGTTTTCGAGCTCATGTTTAGAATATTTTGATAAACTAGTTACTACTACTAACATGAAGTGTTCGCTTCTTAGTTTGCGAAGGTACAATTATTCTAAAATCATGATTACCTTGCGCCTAAAACTTTAGTCTGTGATATGTTTTACCAGAGAACAATGCTGGTACTACATAACTAATATAAGGCCACCTAGCTGATAAGAGATGGCATGTATTATTTTTAACAGTGATTACACTGCCCACATCACTAGGCATATCAGCAGGAAAACCAGTGCCTATTGTAATAGTCTAAATATATTTTAATGATTACTTTTTAATGTTGAGGAAAAATGTATGGCATGATATAATTTGTGCCTATTTCCTTATTGCCAGCCATATTCAGGAATGTGGTTATAGACTAGTGCCCATTGTTAAAAGTTACTTATTTGTTTTAATCAAGGCAGCTAAAATAATGGAATTGAAAAAGGTATTCATTTGAATATGGGCGGAGTCGTTATTCAACAAGTTTGTGTCATGTCCAAAGCTGGTACTTGAATGATTATGTAGCCTCCTTTTTTGTTGGATGGATCAAAAAGGTTATTCATTGACCATTGACTGGTATAGGTAAAGGATTTAGCTAGTAAGTTGATTTGTATCACCTACAACCTACAATGTTTAATTTAAAGTATTGATTGATTTGTATCAATACTTTAAATTAAACATTGTAGGTTTGTCAAAGTTGTTAGTTCCTACATTTACTGTAGTGTTTGTGCAATTGCTTAACTTGGAAATATTCCAAAACCACAGGACATCTACTGAATGCATTCTTGACATCTAGTGTACTTATAAGTTAATAATTACTCAATTGATTAAACTTAAGGCTTTATTGATTTTGTGATGAGTTTGTTGCCTTGGACACATCTCAGCATAGGTATGTCGGCATATCCACTTTTCAAATAACAATAGTATTTGTAAAGTGGCAGTTCTTTTATCTCAATAACATCGTATTTATTGATAAAAGTGGCAATGCAGTATTTTGTATCTGTGGCGTAAAAGACCGCAGTGTGACGCGTCGAGGCTGGTCCGGTAATTACACATAATCTCTAGTGTAATCTTATCGCACCCGATAACCGCCCGCGTTCGTCTACCGTCTCTTCGTATCTGACACTCATTAACAATGGTCGTCAACCAGACTGTACGTTTTTATTTATAAAAAAAAACAAATTGTAAATATTTTTGTAAAAAAAAAAGTATTGTTGTATAACTTGATTTAAAAAAATTACTTCCAGTTTACTTAATAAAAATGTGTTCTATTTTCTTCAAGATAAGGTAGGTTTTCAAACAATCGTGTTTGTTGGTTTCAGGCGGATCAACTGACAGAAGAACAGATCGCCGAGTTCAAGGAGGCGTTCTCACTGTTCGACAAAGACGGCGATGGCACCATCACGACCAAAGAGTTGGGAACCGTGATGAGATCCTTAGGACAGAACCCCACAGAAGCCGAGCTTCAAGACATGATCAACGAAGTTGACGCAGACGGTGAGTCCACGCACTTATCTTTACGTACCGTAATCACGACAATTCTTCGCATTCCTTGTGGCCAGTACGTTTTCCGTCGAAGTAGTTACATATTTTTGCCAAAACCGTAAATTATCTATGAATTATGCAGTTTACAGTAATTAGAAAAATAGCGAAAGTATGAAGTTTGCTTCCGTTTACCTTAATTGAAACGTCAAATACCTACCAAAAAAACGAAATAAAAACACTGTAAAAACCGAATGGCAAAATGATCGTATAGGAAATTACCTACTCACTTGATGTAAGGAAAAAATACATAATAGCTGATGACAAGATTAAATATCGATAACAGCCCGAAAGTAATCAGATAAAAAAACAAGACGATTAGATTCGAATATTTATTTTATCGAAATAACTGCAGCGTCGGTCTAGCTTGTTGAACCTACGAATGCTATTCTGAACCGCAGCCCACTTTTTCCCTACCTAGGTATTTATTCGATGACTAGAACTGCCATTCCCATATTAAGAAAAAAATACGTATCGAACATTAATAATAACATAATCAGTAACTTCTTTACGACCTTTTGTTAGAACAACAACTGAATGATGTCGTCGTTTCACTTTAAAACATGTTTTTTTTTCTCTCTGCCTACTCGTATATTATGTCACGTTCAAAATAACGTGTTTTCAACTTGATACGCTAATTAGGAATTAGTGCTTGGAATAAAAACACCTGTTTATCGCTAAAAGCCGTTTGAAACCGATTTTTCCTATTCAGTATTCGTGTGCGAATATCATGCATCAGAGATCTATCATGCTATGGCTACATTGTCGCGAGAACGCGAACTATACTTCGCGCGCTCTCTCTCGCACACAGCTCGACGTCTCGCTGAGCAACAGAGAGCGTGCGAACTATAGTTTGTGTTGTAGCATTATGCCTCTAAAGCCTGTTATTGGAAGTTTCGTGATACATTTTCCCTAATAGGTAGTTTTTGATGAAGGTCGTCGTTTTAGAAGTGGCGTCGGTATTTTTTTTTTTCCCAAATACCTGTTACCATAAAGCCATAAATAGTCGGTTTTCCTCTCATAGCAACGAGTAAAGCAAAAATATGATACATTTATTTCGCTATCAATTCAATGAAGGCACGTACTTATATTAAGGTCATCGATACCTATTGTGATTCATTACAAATGTAATCAATTTCATATCGCACTTGTAATCGATATTATTATCGTCTAAGGTATTATAGTGTCGATAAGAGCCATGCTTGAATATCTATGATTAGAGTCCTTTGGAATGTGCCTAGCTGTCGGTTTTAAGCCTTATACGGTGCTCATAATGTTAATTAACTGAGTAAATGCACATAAAAATGTAAGGGCTCACGCCTGATCTGTTTATGAAAACAATTTTTATGGTTGTAGTTTCGAGTAAATATTTTTACGCGCTGCCACGATAAGTTTCTGTGGCGAATGGTGGTTTGATAAGACATTGGTTGTTGATATTGGCACTTGGACTTTGGGCCACGATATTGAGATAGGTTTAACGTAAACATATGTATGTCTAAAAGCGCAGTCTCTTTACCATATAAGTTTACTTAGCTGGATTGTTATCCAGCTTAGTCAACTTATATTCAAAATTTGTAACTGCTTATTTTCATACCCAGGGCGGGTATGAAGATGTGCAGTTACAAATTTAACAACATCGAATGGAATTTGAGCATGTCCCATAACATTTTTTCCTGTTTCGATCCACTTTGAGTTAAACCTGTGTCTGCTCTACATCAACGATAATGACCTCCTTCTGCAGAATTCAAAAAACAAGCTTTCGCGCAATTCAAGTGTTTACTTTTCAGTATATTAGTTCTAACAGTTATAAGTTAATCCATACTGCGCGCGCGCCATAAAAACATTATCACCACGTACTTACGTAGGCTACGTTTAAACAGAACTTTATCATTGTTCATGTATGTGGTGTAGCACTGTCGCACACAAGTACACAACGCTGAACAAACACGTGATGTGTGTTTTATTTGTGTCGCCAAAATATTGTACAATTACAGTGCTGTAAATGTTGATTGAGAATGTCCTTTACTTTTTAACTTCCTGCCTATTCCTATGTATACCTTTTTAAACAAAATGATTACTGGAATAGAAAATACCTTGCGGCATTACCAAATTCCTCTTCTCATCTTCTGTTATCTTAAGAGTATTAAATCAAGGATTCCTTCTAAATTGGTTCAAAGTCATCAAAAGACACCCAATGGGCCTACCTTGGATCGTTATAGCAAGATCAAGTCGAGCGCATTGGCGCTTGGCACACGAAGGGAATGTAATCCGATGTTGTCTATAGATGCTGTGTGAGATGCTGCCAATCCCATCTTTATGATATAATCCCTTGGTCGTCCCACGACATAAATCAGACGGAAGGGAGTGGCCGAATCTGAGAAAACACTATCAGCCCAGCTTTGGCTTAACGAGATCGACTTTTTGTCTGAGCAGATGCGGTGGATTTGGATCATGGGATACCGATATCAGCTTGGTCCGGTTCGCAAATTGTCAATCTATGACTCTCAAGCACAATCGATAGTCGAGTATACTTTAAAATAGCTCTACACTATCGAGCGCACGATACCAGCTTAAAAACTTACGCTGCGGAAACGTGGTAGAAAAATTGCTTTCGGAATTCTACGGAAAAGTATACCAGCTTAACCCTGTATTACTTAAAAAAATACACGATCATCATAAGTATACACATGAGTAAGACTGGGTAGTAATGTCAATTAATGCGATTTTGCATAAATTTCATTAACATGTGAATTCATGAGTCGTAGCATGCTAATTGCTATTGCTATGCTAATTGCTAATAATGAAGTATGTGAATTTTGTTAATATGCGAATTAAATTATTATTAACAATATCGCATTCATTCAGTATACAACCCTAAGTACGCGCAAATCAAAGAAAATAAGATAACAATTGCTTAACCCATTCTTCGCAAGTTCGCAGCACTGCTAATCAATTTCACTCGCGAACGAGGTCGCGGTTACGTGAAACCGATAGATTTAGTATTCCCGACTTCCCGTGGGTACGACGGAGGCCGCACGCTACCGCTGCGTGCGTCGACGCTCTGGCGTTTGATAATATAAAAAAGTATGAAGCGATAAATTCACTTAGCACTTCACAGAATTTCGCAACTACATTTCATTTGCTAAATGCTAAATGAGCATTCGCATGCTAACAATGAAGGCGAATGCTAATTAATCCATCACTAAGACTGGGGATAATGCCGTCAGCAGTTGAAACCAGTAGAAAATGTTTACATTTCAACATGAGACAACGCCTGAACAAACATACCTGATCAAACTAGCATGCGAATCATGTGAGTTTACACAAAGTATTTGAATTGAGCCGAAAAAGCCGCTATCTGACATACACAATGTAATGATAAGGACGGGAGCATTGTCTTTAGAACGAGGAGTCGCGCACGCGGTATCAAATAACGTTTGGACAGCCTCGAATGAAATAAAACTGCATGACGTGTTCCCAGGCCAGTCGGAAGTATTGTGAGAAATTGAGTATGCAATCTTTTGTGTATGTATGTGCTACCATTCATCGCGACGATTCCTTAGCTATTGTTAGGGTTCCATCGCGCAAAACTATTGACATAACCCTCATTAGTATGCAAGACGAGCTCCTTTGTGATTCAAGCTACCCCATAGGGAATCTTATTCGGAACTCTGCTACTTTGCATGGGAAATACTAACGAACTTCCATTGGAGAATCTAATATAAATTTAAACATTTGGAGCAAGTCATAAACCAAACAAACGCGGATAAACGTTCATAAAAACAATAAATCTGGCTCATTTCTGCGAGCTACCTAAAATAGAAATAACCCCATAAAAATGTTCGTCACTGTAATCTGAACTACAATTTAAAAGGCATTAGTCGTAAACCTCTATAGTGGGTGCCTTAATTGGGCTGGCGGAGCACAATGTGGTGACGTCATCGACTCAGGCGACTGGAAGCGGAGTCACCGACATTACAGACTAGAAATTGACTTTTTTTTGTGAAAGTTTCACTCCGCATTTCGGATGCAGCGGAACGATGAGTTTTGTAACTGTTCTTGAATGAACTGTTATTTTGAACCTACACATTCATCTTTGGTGTAGTTTTTGCGACTAGAACGTTAAAATGTATTTATCGAGATTATAGAAAGAAAAAAAACTGTTCGGTTACCAGACAAGCTATCAGAAGAAACGGCTAAAAATAAAAAGTAACTAGACAAACAATAGCACGAGATGTTTACGGATTTGGCTCACTGGCCTCGTAGGTTTCGCTCGAATGACCTGCAGTATGTAAAAAGTGGGCGGCACCCTATTTTCAGCTATGCACATCACATGGTCACTGTTTGTGTGTTTACAAGCTCGGTGCACATAGGCCGGCCCTGACATTTCCCTTATCAAGCCGATGTCGCCAATATTAATAGATGTATTAATGGTGTGTCGATCAACCGTCCCATCTCTACGATATAAAAGCAAAAAGGAATCAATATTTTCAACTTGTTGAACGACTAGTTTTACCTCAAAGCGTTTCATTTCAAAACATATAATTTGATGCGTGATTGGATGTAAATATTTAAAATCGTTAAAAATTTAATCCGCGATGTAATAACCATTTGGAGCTTCAAGAAGATCAACCTCAACATCCTCTCGAGATTTTATATAAATTATTCATGATATATTATAGTAACAATAATACAGTCGGGCAAAGGAGGAACTTGTAGAACCTGTTTACAACTACGTCATGCTGGGGCACTGTTAGCATGACAAAAGGGCGAGATGCGAACACTAATTAACACTACAATTGCCATCTCTTTACACTTGTAACACAATACCTCGTTTGCAACAAGACTGGAATTGTTCAGTCTATCTATTCATACAAAGTGTGACGATGAAGAACTACAGAGAGATAGAGGTCTGTGTAGGCAACACGCAATGTGACTTGTTTGACATTGAGCGGATAAAATGTACCCAATTTAGATTTACAACTAGTCAATTATATACAATTGTACATAATTCAGCCGTAGCAGTACCTAAAATAAATTGGATAGAAAATTCAACCCTTGTTTCATGCACGTTTTCTTTCATCGTTATTTTATATAATGTTGTCTGACCCTTGTTTCTGTCAGTCGTAAAGTCATCGGCTCCACGACATCGCTCGATGATTAAGTACAACGGAACCCACTCGACAAAAATATCGATTGGTACGTCTGCGTCGCGCTTTTCGATATCAAAAGAATTGTACTGATACTGATCAAAGTAATAATAAAGTAGTAATTTCCAATGAATAATTTAAATGATGGACGTGTTTTATACACACTAAGTATATAAATTAATGTTCGGCTCAATTTAAATCCGATACTAAAACATCGTTCATACACGTAGGGCATCATAATTTTATAGCTGTTGATTATTATCATATTCGACAAATATGATATAATATGCCTCATTGTCATTCATTATCAAGGACATTATGCTATTTTTCAAGGAAACTGATAGCTATTATCAACTTCGATAAACTTAGGACTTATCCACAATCAAGATGATTTAGTAATATGATTCATGTGCGAGTAATATAATTATGACTTTCTTCAAAAACGATGAAAGAAAACATCGTGAAGAAACCGGCATGCCTGAGAGATATTCATCGACGGCATGTGAAGCCAAGTCAGAGGCCCATGGGCGGCTTTAAAACTCTGACACCAGGTTAGTCAGAAACCACATGAAAAGGAAGGAAGGAGTAATATGAAGATAGATATGTATGTGGATTTTTTTGTAAAGTGCTGGGTCCTGAAGTTGATAGATCTGACAATATGCGCCTGTGCAACTAGTGATAAAAGAGTGATGGACGGATAGAACTACATTTTTTCAGTCACGTACATCAATCATCTGGCAGGTTAAAGATCGCAATACTGATGATATATATAACATTCAGACATGAGCAATCCTTATATTATTATCAACGATGCAAAGGACCAAGTACACATGCCCGGATGACGTAGACGTTGGCCATATTAAGTTTCCAGCCCAACAATACAATACGACACATCCGGGAGACCAGCACATTAATTCGCTGCTAACAAACGGATGCCCGATAAACATGGCGTGTGCTCCTGCGATATAAAAGCATTATTCATACAACATGGAATGAGCCATTGATGCTCCGAATATGAGGCAACTGGACAAATAAGAGTTATTTTGTGGCGTTCAGTCACCCGAACAGTTAGCCAGAGCCTAAACATCCGACTACCGGCTGGCTAAGTAAATACAAACGTTATATTGAGCATATATGATGCTCGATAGATAAAACAGTTGCAATTGGTGCCAAAAGACATGAGTATTTTCATAGGAACTTCGCTATATATAAAAGTTAGCTTTACAGTAGTAGGTACATCAAATCGTTCTGTAGTAACACCCCCTAACCGATTTCGTACCCACATGTCGCGTGGACTTACGTAAATTGCCCCAGATAATTATGTAAGTGGTACATTCAGTTTTTTTTTTTCGCTCCGGGATGAAGCGTAAATTAAAAAAGTCTGAAAAATGCGGCGTTACATCGTCTTGTATATTATTACAATTTCATTCACTAGTCGCTAGTCTGAAAATAAAGATGCTAGGTATAGAAGCATCCAAAAAAAACACTTTGAATCGATAATATCCCCCAAAAAACAGTCTAGGCTGATTTAACTCTCGCAATACCATAAACTAGGCTTGTTCCAACAAGCCTGTAATTTAGCTAATATAAAGCGGGCTGGTAATAAATTCGAGTAGCCGAGATATCACTTACGCCGCAGAACGATTCCAGTCTCACCTCACCGCAGTGAGAACAACTCAGCTTCTAATCTACACAAGTCTATAAATTGATGCTACATAATACTAGCTAGAGATAAAAAGAGATTACGAACGAATAATATCAGGAACTCTGGTTTTCCTTGAAATGTAACGTCAGTTTACCTACTGCTTTTCCCAGAATAGCTGGAAATTGCTTTTGACGAACGGCCGAGATATAAATGGTTTTAAAACCATAGTCATATACACGTCTTTTAAAATATTGAAATAAAAAAATGTGGAAATTACATTGTGATTGGTAACATGAATTACCTATTCTCGATAACTCTTAAGTTTCTATATAAGTAGTCCCATTGGATCATTCGATCGATAAATATTATTTTGGGCAAGCTTCCATCCGCAATGAACATCGTACGCGTTCTGCAATAATAACTTTAATGCCCCGCCGTACTAGTAGTGATTGTTTACAACACCACCGCATTTGCTCTTGGCAAATCGACTGGCGTACTACCAATGTATTGCGAACACGCCGCTGTGGGGACAACTTACATATCTAAGATCAAACCACTCGTATTTTTAGACCACTTGACCAGTACGATACCAGTTGTTAGCAGACTCTGCTTGTCACATGCCTGTAAACCCAATGTAATGAGACCACAAAAACTTATATTATTTTTGTGTAATTTATTTGCGAATTGTAAAATATCGCAAAGACCTTGCACTTGACCGCTTTTATGCAACAATCAATTGGAACTATACAATGAATTATTTACGTCTGATAGAAGTGTATGAATACCAATGTCAAGTGGATAATTTGCATTGGTTACATGACGCGTATCGCGCTATTCATCATGATCGGGGATGCGCGGTGTCTTCCGGAAAATAAACTGCTGCGTCGGCGCAGCTTACCAACCGCTCGTTACACTATTTATTTCGGTGTTACTGACACAACAAGAAATGTGGTGTAAATTCGCGGTCAGCTTTCAAGTTTTTTTTCTATTGGTATAATCATACGTGGGCGCCAGCGTGAGTGTTTGCGATGATATCCACAAAGACGCCCTGTCGTCCAACAAGTTTCAACGACCTCAGTATTAAGAATGTTGAAAGGTTGTTTTATAGGATTTCAAGTGCACTGTCCTGTACGTTGCGAGGACAAGTGCACCAGAAATGAATGCAAAATTACGCCCACAACTAACAGCCAAAAATCGTGTACTGTCCATCATTTCACCGATAGTAAGACGACCACGTTACTAGCACACGTTGCCGGATGAATATTTATACCTAGTTCATATACGAAATGACAGCAAATCGGAGTAACAGTTCTCTAGTTGGCATGAGGTTTGCTGGTGATGTCACGGACGTCGCGATAAGGAGTCGTTCACTCGTCAGACAGAGATAGCCGCCGCCGAGCGCTTCCACAGCGCACACGCGCTATTTGTGGAACAATGCTAGCGAGCATCAAACTCGAATCTAACCGACGCCGACGTTTCATCGACAGCTGACCAAGGCTTGTGTTGCATACGCGGCTCATCTACGCACTTATTATAATCTGCGGAGGAACGCGTAATTGGCGCTCATGCGTTGATAAATTGCTGTAAACATGATTACAAAATCATATAAACTTTTGGGTATGCTTCACTACTAACCGATACAGACAGACAGTTTTCTGTTAATGTAAATGCAAACGATAGTCCAACTGAATATAAATGGGCACAGACCTCGTGCGTGCTCTATGTTAATTCGTCGTTCCAATTTCTATTGTTGGCTCTAGTCAATACATTGGTGGGGTATTAAAAAGCTCCCATTCCTACAGATTGTCATAATTATAAGATTGTCAGTGTGGTAGGTAGGTGTTGGGTAGTCAGCTGGGAGAGGCGCGGGTGCGATCGATATCCACACGTGTCGGGGGTAATTGGGCGACGAGCTTCACGGCCCGCCCGGCCGCTGAAACGTCGGAAAATATCCCGTCGTCCGTCGGTAATCCCCCGTATTTGCGCTCAATGTTTGGATTATCGTCGTCAGTGTTTGCAATCTGGATTTCCATGTTACGACCTCAGTTCTCGTACCAACATCGTTCAGTAAACTGATCGTGTCCTCTTGTTATGCAGACTATAAAAATGTTAATTTGCAATATAATCATAGGTGGGCTCGACCTAACAGAGTTCCAGTCCATAGCCCATTATCATGGAGGCGAACGACCAATTAGCTCGATTGTATTGTGTCCATACGAAGCGTCGCGCTTCGATTGACCCGATACCTCGGCCATTAACTTTTGATTCTATTGACTATCTGTCACATAATCGATTACTATTTACAACCATACGATTTGTGTCGATATATATATGTTCCATAGAAAGCTGTGTCATGAGAACTGATTAATTATTTATAAGCGCAGTCGTTAGCTCGTTAGCGACTGGTTCGCTTTCAGTCAAACCGGCTCGCGTCTCCGTCGTGCCCTATGCTTATTAGCAATCACTGCCCATTTGCGAGTGTATCTTGAAAATGACATCTGTACTCGTCGTCGGCCACTCGACCTACCTTTGATGTACGGCTTGTAAAAGATAAAAGACTCCTCACAGCGCATGCGCCTGTTTACCCATCAAATCCGAGTTCACAGTAAAAATAGGTTAGGGGCCGGTCAAGCAACTCTGCCATCGATTGTACTTCGAACATTTTACACCGTGTCTCGTCATCGTCACACACAGAACACTCTCGTGTTACGGACCGGCCGAGTTTTTCAACACGAAATGAGATGTTGTGAAAACTGTTCACGTATATTCATAACAGTTGAGGAGTGAAACGAATGCTGATTGAGTTTTGGATATAACGTGATTCAATTTATGTATGTGTCTACTGCACATAAAATCACGATTTGCTTGCCCCTAGGGTTGGGGGCTACTTTTATGATTATAATGTTCTTAATACTGCCCCGACTTTGACTTCAGAAGAGACCTCAGACATAAATGACCTATTGTCTCCATTTAAAATAGTGGCTCATACATGTCATAATATAGTATATACAGCGTCAATGCTTTATTTGATCAAAAGTAATGATGGTAAAATAGCAATGATGTCATCATCAACGAACATAATAAATTTGCGGAAGGCTACTCAAATAAAACTAAAGCCCGGTACGAGAAACTTAATACTTTTTTTAAGTTTTATATTTCCTCAACAAAGCACAATAAATTAAACCAGTATTTTCAGAACTTAATGAAATAGAACTTGGAAACCACCCAGGACTTTTACACGCACAAAAAACAAACTAGGAAATATGGTATCCAATTTCTAACCACACATCTAACCGCACATTTCTAACCACAGCAGCCTACGGTACTACCGCATAATTCGCCAGGTAAAGAATTATGGAAATATGAAGAAAAATAGAGTATATTTATAGTACAAAAGCCAAAGCGAATGGAAGACATGAAATTGATGAGGCAATGCATCAGTGGTTGAACTCTTTCGTCCCATTATTATGTATTTCGTACCTCCGCTCCGTCATTTATTGTTCTTCCCCTTCCCGCACAGGATCATTTGTTTTGCTCGTGACTTTGCGGTTAACTTTATTTTCAACGCGCCAATTAGCACCGCACTGTTATTATTTAGCTTATTTCCTCGTTTTATCCAACACGTACCTCTGTTTTGTAACAAGTCGGAGGTTTAAAGTGGACGTTTCGTGCTAACGGCGCGTGAATGTTCTGTCCCGCAGAAATTCTCGCCCAGCTTCTGGTTTGTGTCGGGTAATTGCAACTGTGATATAAATCAACCAAGATGGCGGATAACTGATGAACGCACAAATTCCCGGCGAAGTGTTACGTTATGTTTTGGTGACATAGTCGTGGACATTTGGCTCCACTGCATTGAAATATTAACGTTCTGGATGTAAACACTAGTTCTATTAACACTCAAGTTATTCGCTATAAATTAGCTTTGCTTATATTTCATTGTAATTATCATAAAACCTTGGCGCGAACAATGGTTGCCCCATAGTTAATTCCACCGTCACAGCTATTTAAAATGTGGGTATGTAATTATTTAATGCATCAATGTCCGCGCATCGCATCGCGGGTCTAATCTTATTTAATGTGCGGGATGCTGTCGCATCAATTCAGTGATGGTACTTACATATTGTGACTATTTAGCAGGCAGTGTTGTATGACAAACCACAGCAATATTGAATAGACTGGAATTAGTCGCGACCGCAACCTACTGAGTCAATAGCTTGATGGAAGTTATAACTGCATTCAATTCTGACATTTTAAACTAGTCGGGCTTTGTATGCAGATAGTTTATTCACCTGGAAGCACCTGATGTGATGTCATGTGCCTCTCATATCTAGAAACAAGAAAGAGTGATTATTAACATAAAAGAAAAAAAACCGTTTGTATTGATGTAACGTATACCGTGAAATAGTACGAGGTTTAGTCATTGGTCGCGCGCCAAGCTACGCATTGATCAAGACACCTGACTCTTACACCAGGAATACCTCCCCCGTACATTGTCTACATCACTGACCCACTGTGGTCCTAATTGCACGCTCACTGCCCTTTCAGATTCTGAATCACAGGCTGATTTAACCCTTTGGAGCTAAACTAGAAAACTGCAGGCACTATAGCCCAGCAGTTGTCCTGTAACCAGTTTATTTTGAGGATTATAGTTGTAGCAATAAAACTCCCAGACATATTACAGCAGTTCGATCTTTTAACAGTTATGAACAGACTACAAAAGAACTGTAAAAAGACTGCACTTTCAAAACATACTTTGAACTATCTCTATACAAAGCAAACGATAAACATTGTTGACATCCCGCATACCCACTCAAACTTGTCTAGAATCGCTGTGAAATTGCAAATGAATTTGCATATTCTGCTGGCTGCATGCCAGCGTGTTTGTCGCGAGTTACTCGCGTGGTCGAGCGTGTCCGTCGGCCCGGAGCATCGCCCTAACTTACCTCTCGTTTACATTGTTTATTATAATAGAGAAAACGTTTACATGTTGCGAAGGGCTTGTGACTGAATGGCTAACCTAACGAACCGTTAGTTTCTGTTACCATACTAAAACTTCTGCATGCAAACTCTTTTTCTTACTTGATCTAAAATAACGCTGTTATCCCTAAGATATTTTTTTCTTATAATAATATTGGATCATTTAATCACTTATGTTATGTCACGGGGTGACAAAACATTAGTGAGCTCTTAGCTACCTTCCGTTTTTGGCTATTCTGTGCTCTTCCCAAAGTTTACCGAGGGAGACCTAGGAAGACGGAAAATTAATTCGTCAATAAGTCACACAAGTATTTACTCACAACTTCGAAGCTTTAGAGGTATCAGTTCATCAACTTTCTTACGCTGATGCATCATTGCGTATGCTTTTGGTCTCAAGACTGCATGTCACCCTTCTCTTCGTAAATACCTCGTCATAACGCGGGCAGTAACCCGTGCATGACTACATGATCCATCCGCCATTACTCCGCAGTCGTAGTAACTTCTTCCGCATGTTTCTCTAGCCAATTCTATTGTAACGCTGAGATCTACAATCGTTTACATACCATCGGAACTACATTTCTTGACATTTACATTGTGCACCGAATGATTGCTCTAAAAAATTCTCAAATTGATTTAGTTGTTCAAGTTTATCAATAAATGAGCCTACGTAGATAGCGTATCGTTTAAGGAATGTGTCTGCGGTTCGCTAATCGAGTATTCAATGCTGACGCCATGTTGAGTCAGACGTCCTTGCCGGCTCGTTTGTAAGGCTTCTCAACCGTCGCGTTGCTCACATTAGTTACGCCTAATTTTACACAAAGTTGAACTAAAGTTTGAACTATTGAGCTTTGTCATTGTTACATTTACTACCACGCACAAAACCAGCAGAAAAATGCTTGTTCGTTTCTGTGATCTTTCAAATTAACTACTTTCATGACGCGCCATCGAACTGGTAACTACTGTGTTCCTTAATCTAGTTTACGGAATATCAAGAAGGATTTCGTAATTGTGATATTGATTACACAGGCGACAACTTGGATTAAAAGATAATTCGCTAGAACATTGAGTTTTGCTTGGATAATCAAATAAAGCCGAATTACTCACTTGAATTAATTAGAATCTGCAGATTGTCACATTTATGTGGTGGCTATAAAATTGTGATTCAATTCTTCCAGTGGCTAGTTGATATAAGACAATAGGCCGTTTGAGTTCATCAGCGGATATAGCCGGGATAATTTAGTGAACGTGGGGCGGCGTGGGCGCGATGTGTTTATGGACTATGCACGCCATTCTAAAACGGCTTAATCGAACTTTCCCCGAAACAATCGATGTTTACACGATTGATTTTAGATTGTTGGTCCGGCTGCAGCGCGCTTCACCGCCTTCGTAGCGACTTCAGATCACACCGAAGCAATTCATTGGGACCAAGATAACGTTGACAGCACGTAACAAACTTGTTTGATGTTTACCAGAATAATTATGAAACTGCCGACACTAACTGCAACATTGATAAATGCGTGCAGATGGAACGGAAAGATAGAATAAACACATCATAAATTATAATGCGCGGAAACCACACGGGCCCTAAAAACTAATTTAAACATATATTAAGTAAATACTCAATGTTCTCATTAAACCCCATTGTGTGTGGCCATGTCCAAATATTTGTATAAAGTACGACATATTGAAATAACAAACATAGATCATAGCTTCTTATGTATATTGCAACTCATTTCCATTCGTAACGTTTCTGGTTTTGGTCATATTCAAATGTCTGGGGAAGCATGCCAAGTGTGCGCGTTCCAGGGGTGGATATTGATCGTGTTTCCGTCGTCTCGCGGTGCCAGCCGGAGCAACCGCAGCGCGTTGCCTGACCTCGAAGATTCGGAACATGTGTAGCTAGTAACATAACATTTACGAACAATGTATCCAGACATTTGAGAGGCCGTTGATTCATTTGCAAATTAGACCTTGAACATAACAACTCTAATTTTGACGCTCCGCTAATATCTGAGATGGTTTTTTTTTTTGTATGAATGTTAACTTTGTTTTGACAACTTCTGTCCATTACCAAACGTTGTCTACAAGCAATAAATAAAGCAAAATTACGGCAAAAGCTTATTCTGAGTCACAATTTAGTGGAAAATTCTTGCCTTTCCTTATCACATGAAATCAGCTCATGAATTAATCATTCCGCTATACACGATGATGTGATATCTGGCATCATAGGACGTGAGTGAGACAAGTTATTAGTTGAGATGATAAATACCATGTTAGTACACAGGGTGGGTGCTGTTAGGTTCGCAGGTTGACTCACAGTTTTATGAGTCGTTTGTTAATTGCTATGCGCGGAACAGAACACGGTACTGCGCAGTTGAGTGTATTGATGTGAACTGTATGTTAAAGTTTGAAGTAGTCCTTACTGCTTAGATAAATTTTCAACATGAAAATGTAGTTCACGAAAGTTTCCTATACTTGCTACAACAGTCGTGACCCACAACACTCCACACAGTCGTGTCGTGAACCCACATTTAAATACCAAAGGATCTTGTTTGTCTTTGGCACACAGAAACACCCACAATAATTTCGCTAGTCTGGTAGTCCATTGTTACTTAGAGCCATAATTGGGAAGTCACATCTGCAATCCAGACATAAATTAGTAATCTCAAAACCAGTAACACGAGTTCGTCATAGTCTTACAGCAAATAATCAGAGCGTTGTCAAATTCAAGAGATGAGTAATTGTACTGGTAGGTAACCATCTTTTATGATATAATGTTGCAAACGCCTATAACGACACCTACAGACAGCTAGATTATCTAAGATTTAAAAGCATAAGGAATAACAAACAGATTATCAAAAAAGTGATTGTAGTACTAAAGCATACACGAGCGTGACAGATTTACAGCCGACAATTAACGGGAGTGGTCCAGGTGCGCCTGTGCGGAGCAACCACAAAGTAGAGACAGAAAATATGTACATACAACGCGAAGACAGATCTCACTCTTAATACAAAATGTTTCGACGATGGTCACAAAAACGAGTCTTTCTTAGATATTGTCAACAGAAAAACTGGAAAAACAAAGAATATTGAATTATGCGAAATCTGCCTTATTAAGGCGCGGTGTTACCTCAATATTCACAAAAACTGGTTTCTTGGATAGTCTAGTATGACGTAACGCTATGAAAATATACGACGCAAAAAATGCAGTGTACAGAGAAGGGTTTAAAGAAAATTTTTAACCGAATAGAATAGTCGAAAATAGTTTGATATTCGCAAAAAAAAAAACTTCACAAAAATAAACTTTGGTGTCGAACATCTCTGTATTTTCAGCGATAACATTTTTTTTTTAAGAATTCAATAGAATAAACATTATTTTATAACTTTAACCAGACAATTATTTAATTTAATGTGTATATTCCGAATAATCTAAATAAAACCCGTAAAATAAATACCCATTCGCAGCTTACTCACATCGTCAACCCAAATATTTATTAAATTTTCAACCTTATTTAATGCTCTGTAATTGTGAAAATAGATATTGCGGTCATACTTTAGTCGTCGGGCTACCGTATAGCGTGCAGACGCGGTTGTGAGTGTTTTAAAATCGTAGTCAGTCCGCGCCTTAAAAGCGGTGTTTAGAACGCCTAAGTAAAAACATTAGTGTTTTTCAGATCTGTGTTCCATAATACACAATGCAAGTGCGCCTTCTGTACTCTTTCATTAGCGTTTGTAGCGAGTATGCGGCGTGCATTCTCCGAAGCTGGCTGTTTCTCTCGCACTTCTATTAATAGTCCGCGAACCACCTCGGAAAGGTTAAACCCAGAATTAGACGGGCCAAACTTAACTCGAACTTATTTTTGCAACGCCTCGGGCCGGCTGTTCGAGCGCGGAAGGAACTGATTGCATCTAGATCTAGATTCGTTTAGAATTCAGGAACTTCGTGTCGTTCGTTCGTGTGTGGTTCTTAATTCGTTTTAGGAGTGTACACTTATTTTATCTAATTTGAAGTAAGTTAGTATTTTTCGCCATTGTGTAGCGGGAGACAGGCAAGAGCTGGCTTAGAAGAATAGGTAAAAGGATTCACGACGTAATCATTTTAATTTGGAACAGAATCGACCGAACCGAAACATCAGTCTTGCGAATTGACAATAATGGTCACGATCTGAACAATTCTGTGATTTATTTAGTGAAAATATAAATACCACAGTCTGTATTAAGTAGAATTTTAATGATCGTTCTGCAAATCCTTGATTCAACTATTAATTATCCAACTTTACGTATTCCCGTCCGTTTGTTGATAACGTCGATCAAAACCGAGCGTTTGTTTCGTCTCTCTTTCCAACCACGCCACGTGCGAAACGGCAATAATTACTTTTTGCTATAACATACAATTTTTATTACGTTTACCATACTAATAACAGTTTGAAGTATAAATAAAGTTCGATTCACACGTTCGTGAGATACTGACGGAATACTTTAAACAAGGCTGCTCGAACAATGTAGCGATGTTTCCTATGCTACACGTGAAGATGGCTGAATAATGAAATTCATAAACTGTAACTGTAAATGATGGCTAGGTACTGTAATTAAAAAGTAAGATTTTTTTTTAATTATCTACGACAACTTAACTGACCCGATATGAAGACAAAGATATTTACGTTGTTTAGATGCTTGAAGTCAAAACATTTTGCTGAAGTAATTGCAGGAAAAAATGTGCGGCGCGCGTGCCCGGTTCTATTGATTCATAGCATCATAACGAACTTAGCTGAGCTACTCGAAATACCTACTACGACAGCCCGGAATATTCAAACATAAAATCACACGGTTTGGCTAGTATCAATTAGTAAAACCCACGCTTGTAATAACGGTAATAAGCTGCTGTATTAAGCACTTGATATTACCTACTTACCAGAGAAGCGTGAAAGTTTTTACGAGAAATGTACAAACCTTTCATTCTGTAACCAACAAAATATGTTTAGTATTTATATTAGATAAGGTGAAATATTTATTTAGCAATGAAAATCACTTGGACTGCGTTACACTTATTAAACTAACATATTAATTTAACGACTACAAAAGAGTAGAATAATTAATTGGCTGTAAACTACGTTTGAATTAGACAATCGGCGCTCAACTTCTACGAGCCTAGCCAGGAATGAATGCGGGTTTATTATATTCCCAGGCTATTGCGGATTATGATTCATTTGTTTTAAGATCATCTCATTCATTAATAATGTTTTTAAATACGTGACGTATCACAAGCACATCATGGCTTGTACCGCGAGGTCAGACAATACACAGATCCAGTCAGATGATAAATCTATGTGTTTATAAGTCGCCGTATTCGTGGAAACGCCAACACTTGCCGTCAAGCAAAACAAACAAGCCTCGTCGCTAACGCTGATGCCAGCGCGCATACTTCTCGCGTCTTCGCGCATTAACGACTAATAACAATTGTACTGTTCATTATGTACTTTTATACATCGTAAATCTATTCAGCGGCCCCTTGATCTTCATCAGATGCGAAAATTTCCATTGATTGTTTAATCTTTATCTATTTATCCGTAGGGCGCACCTGTGTTTCAAACGATTCCTTGTTTATTTTAGAGATAAAATGCTTCTCATTTTTTCTATCCGAGACTATAATGTATGTACTCGTTTTATGGTTTTTAGTGTTTATACGGTTTCTTTTAGAACAAAATTTAAATAGCTAACAATAATATTCAGTTCGTATCACTTACATTGAGTATAACGTGTTTAGGTTTATAAACCGCTTTAACTGCTGCCGGATATGAGCCTTATGTTAGCCAGGCACAAAAGCGTAGTCCAGAAATATACCACAGAAAGATTTCAATAAGTTCTTCATGTCTTATTTTACTCTAATGTAAAAACGAACATCAAAACTAACCACCACCCTTTTCAATTTTCAGGCAACGGCACGATAGATTTCCCCGAATTCCTGACGATGATGGCCCGCAAAATGAAGGACACGGACAGTGAGGAGGAAATCCGCGAAGCGTTCCGCGTCTTCGACAAGGACGGCAACGGTTTCATATCCGCGGCCGAGCTTCGCCACGTCATGACCAACCTCGGCGAGAAACTCACCGACGAGGAAGTCGACGAGATGATCCGCGAGGCCGACATCGATGGCGACGGACAAGTCAATTATGAGGGTCAGTACAACCGCACTACACGCTTTGGCTGCACACAACACCGCCACACCAACACGACGCTTCAGGAACAAGGGTGGATTGCGCGACGTCATCTGTGATTACAGTTCCAAACGACCGATTAGCTGAACTTGACTTGTTCCTTGACCGTCAGTTTATGTGGATCTTTATTATGTAATATTATCACTTTTTCACGTTTAGTTTTGATGACGTTGTAACCGCAAAGAATTTGCAGTCACTTTGACGCATGACAGATCCACAAAAAACGGTGTACCGTCGACATATTATTAATGTTACACTCGATGTGATTATTACTACCCTCTTGTGTGATAGTACCAAGTGTTATAATATAACGATACTCATTCACGAGACTCCAGCATGTAGTATTTAGTACGTGTTCACACTAACAGTTGGGTTTGCTTGTTTCCAAAAGGTCCACTTTATTTATAAACTGACTCACAATAAAGTTATCTCCTTATAAAATGATGTTCACTCCGAAATCCCATATATTTTTGATTTACGTACACCAATAATGTTAAATGCTATCATGCGTAACGTTGAGTATTGATTGAATCCCTGCAATGTACATCGTACTGTAGTCGAGTAGTAAGCAAACTGGACGTTCACGTGATCTGCAGTCTCAAGATTGTGGATCTCTGACGTTCTGGTTTAGATTAGTTTCATTTTGAATCTGTTCAAACACCTCAAGAGTGGTATTTGGATCACTAGTTAGATAGTATCGCTTGTTGAATAAGCTTGCTGTCCCGTTGTGCATGGATTCAGTGTTATGAGTAAGGGAGGATAGGGCTGGATAGTCGGCAGCGCCGCGTCCTGTACGACAGACCTCGCCCCGGGGCCGGTCGTAGTGCTCGTCTGAAGCCTCCAAGAGCATGCGGCGAGCAACTTGCCCGGGATCTGCCCGCCGCACGCTCTCGATGCATTTCACCGCGTCCCCTGTATGTGCAGTTTGTATTCCATCATCCGACCGAGCCTTCTCTCTCTTGCAGACTTCCATGCATTCGCCAAAATCATTTTCGATCGCGGCGACGGCAGCCGTTAGCGCACGGCCCGCTGCCACACTTGTGATATTAGTACCGTAACTAACCATAAGAAAAGACTCTACGATAAAGCTGTGATCTCGAAACGATTTCCCCTAGTAGTGTGTAGTGATCGATGCAATGCAATGAGCCCAACGGCCTACGTCGAGTGCGGTGCGACAATAGGTATATCCCAGTGTTAATCTGAATGGTTTGCTGCTCGTTATTAACTGTTCCTTCCCTTGGATATGTTAGCTGGTCCCGCCACTCCCGAGCTGTCCCGCCCTCCCCTGCCCTCTCACTCTCGTTGGGATCTCACACTTGACTATCGATTGTGTCTATTTACTCACTATTGGCGGATCGTCTGCAATTTTGTTATTACCTTCTACACGAAGGCGACAAAATTACACGCGTCCGCCTCACAGAGACATGTTGAATATTGTTTTCCTGTTGATTGGTGCATGTGTCTAATAACTGTATAGAACTCTTCCTTTAGAAATACCACCTGGTGATCCGCCCCATTGTTCCGAGGAGGCGATTGCTTGGTCCTCCGCTTGTCGCGTGCCGTGTGTCTGGTGCTTTGCTCTCTCGACCACAATTGCTTGACCCACGAATACACCCCACTCACACACACACACACACACCACACTGTGCCTTACAAACGAGCAGCAAACGTTGACGCGCCGATATGCGATCGATATTATGTCGACTACATGTACATGATTGTATAGGCTTTGCAGAACACATCGGGATATGTTCGCAACACTGGTATCTAATCGAGTGCTTCCGCCCATTATTTATTATTACTTTATCATCAAAATAATATATTTTCGTGGATATATCCAGAGGGTGGTATTTCACATAATCCCCTTGTAGTGGCATGATGAGGTAAAATACGGTTTATTTATGTTGTTCGTCGTCCCATCAAGTACATGCCTTGCTTTGTATATTTTCATTGTTACCCGCAGAGGCATATGTTTGGTGTTGACTCGATTTACTTGTTAATACATCTAGTGGTTATCTGTCTAATAGCGGTTACATCTTTAGTGCATCTCTATCTCTGTCGGTTACTTTCGTTGTGTTAATGATGTTTGTGTTAACATTTTATCTTAGACATGTTATGCAAGGGTTTATGTGAAACTTTTCTTGTAAACCTCGACACTGCTCCCCTGGTGACATTCACTAATGCTGTGTTGTGTTTCTTTTCAGAATTCGTCACCATGATGACGTCGAAGTGAGCCGCCGGCTAGTGTGTGTGTAAAAAGCAGAGAATTTAAATATACATTTTGTTTCATGACACACAATATTACCATCGTATTGGACCTGCATTTCTCTAGTGTTTGCGATAAATTAAATATTGTCATCGTTTCAGTTTAATGATGTACTTGTAACGTATGGGCGCAGACGACGGACAGAGAGCGGCCGCGTCGCCCGCTGTCCGTCGCCTCCGCCTTCTCTTTTTATTTAGATTTTAAAGTATTCCGTTAATTTTACTATGTAAGAAAAATTTTAACTGTAGCGGTACAAAGGGAAAACGAATAGGTGTGCGTCGCAATGTGATGGTATAAGTCTCGGGTTCGTGTCGGCTCATAATTTATATTTGTGTATATTTCGGGCGCCCGCCGTCCTGTATGTGTGCGTGCGTGCCTCTGTTTGCGTCGCGCCCTAGTGTATGCGGTGCTAGCGTCCCGCACCTTTCCGATACATTTTAATGTAAATTTTTTTCAAGTATGAGATATTTATAAAGTACGTGAGGAATAAAAATTTAAAAAATCCCAAAAAAATATAGTGTACCCGGCGGACGGTCCCGGCCGCCCGCTCCACTCCGTGTACATTATGATCGTAATAAATGTTTAAATTTAACTAACTCAGTAAACGAATAAATTAGATTTATTGGTACTGCATTAATTGTATCTGTAAATGACTTGATAAATATTATATTTCTATTGTTGGTGAAACTAATTCTATCGAAATGGAAAGTAATCCGCTCTGTTATTCTCTTACCACATTTGATTCATTCTGTTATTAAATTTTACAAAAGACATACTGAAAATAAATGTTTCTTCATTTTTAGGTCAATAAGCATCGGTGTTTCATTTCGCTCCCGTTGATTTGATTACGCGGCTTTTTGTTAGCCATTGTATGACCTCACACTTCCTAATGTTCTGATGATTGTGTACACTAGTGAGATCACACTGAATGTTTGTGTGCTCTCGGAGAACGCCTACACTCTGGTTGTGGAACGGTCGATTATCTGTATGTTTCGTGTGTTACTTATAACGATAAAGATCTCATTGACATGGAATTTTGTATATTTGAAGAGATAGTCCTTTAATTTAAGTTGACCGAATACATTAGAATTTAACCAAATAACACCAATGTGACTCAAGATCTATGTATTCTCTTTACACAATTGGAAATACACAACACAACAGTCGTCTAGTTTACTTAACAATTTATCAAAAATATGATTTCACCTACTTAACAGTTATTCACCGACAGTTGGAAGATCAAAGAGTTTTAATTTAATAATCAGAAACTTAGCGATTGTTAGTCAAAATAATCAATGACAAAAAGAAGGGTACGAATTAACTTTAACTGCATTTGTGCTTCGTAGGCGCACAAGTCTGCGGTTTAGGTGCACAAGGTTGTGGAGACTGTGCACAAGGTTGCGAAGACGGTGTACAAGGTCGTGGAGTCTGTGCACAAGGTTGCGAAGACGGTGCACAAGGTTGTGGAGACGGTGCACAAGGTTCACTACGCTGCGAGGGAGACGGTGCACACGGTTGGCTACGCTGCGGCGGAGACGATATACACGGTTGGCTACGCTGCGGCGGAGACGGTGCACACGGTTGACTACGTTGCGGCGGAGACTGCACACGGTTGGCTACGCTGCGGCGGAGACTTTGCACACGGTTGGCTACGCTGCGGCGGAGACGGTGCACACGGTTGGCTACGCTGCGGCGGAGACGATGCGCAAGGTTGCGGAGACGATGTGCAAGGTTGCGGAGACGATGTGCAAGGTTGCGGAGACGGTGCACCAAGTTGGCTACCTTGCGGCGATGACGGACAAGTCTGTGGTGAAGCAGCACAAGTCGCGCTGGCTACGGCCATCTGCTGCAGCAGCGCGGCGACGGTCCGGGCGGGCCGGCCCGACATGCGGCGCGGGTCGAGGTAGGGCGGCGCGCCCGAGTGCGCCACCTTGCCCACGCCGGTGATGTCCATGTGCACCCAGTCGCCGCAGATGAAGTTCTGGAACGTAAAAATTATGAGTATTTAGGCTACATACTATATATATATATAACTGAAAAACTTATTGAATCATACAGAATACAACGGTACGGCAATGATATTATGACAGGCAAGTGACAATACTACTAATTGATACGGTAACTTATTCATCTACATAAGCCAATCGTCTACAGATTATGATAATAGATAAATCCACTCTTATTATATGATATGGCACAGTACAGCCTATAAGCTACTGACCTTCAGAAAAGCAGCTCCAAGACAAGGGGTCGCATGTCCACAGCCCCTGTTCCTCAAATCGACAGAAGGGTCATCTGCAACATAAAAAAAATATTACTTACAATTTTAACAAAGGCAACGTCTTGACTTCCAAAGGTCCAAACTGCACACATGAAACATTGCTGTGCACCTACAGGTGTACTTAATAGTACTAGTAATAGTAAATACACGTATAAACTATTCATCGAACTACAGAAATGTGCTTCCGCTAATCATTACCGCATTGCATCGTAGTTCGACAAAGGCCACAAGAATGGTGGCATGTCGATAATTTTATTATTGTTGCCACGAATTTATGTCTTTATTTTATTTATGTGCGATTGTGACGATCCACTGTTATTTGCTTGGTAGATTTTTTTTCAAGCCAAATCAAAGATGGATAAGAATAATTTGTAAGATAAGGGAGTCAGCAGTTCACAATCCACAACTTTACGCCTCTCGTCATACGTACCTTTCTAAACGATGTTATTAGAGACGATGCTAATAGAGCACTATAAAAAAAAAACAAAAATACAACCTACATCCAAAAAACTACAATTATAAACTATAACTTAATTTTTTGAAGTCTGTTGTTTTTTATTTTTTCACTTTAGTTATGGTATCTACCCCATAGCAAGTCGTATTTCGTATATTCGTATACAACTGACAGGAAGTATTTTAACATAATCAAGATACACAAAGTGGATTAAATACGTATTATTGAAGCTAACTCTAAAAACTACTCAAGGAAAGTTAATAAAATTTATATGGAACCACGACGCCGACGTAAGCTTGCTCTACCAAATGAAAAAATAATTTTCAAAATCGGTCAACTAACGAAAATATCGAACATACATTAAATAAAAATACATACAGATGAACATTACAACCTCCTCCTTTTTTGAAGTCGGTTAAAAAGAAAAAGACATGCTGAGTCGACCCCAAATAACAGATAAGGACAGAATGATCGTGAGAGACACGACGTGACCCACTGGTGAGCTGGTTCTGGAAGTACTGCCAAAGCGGGAAGCGCCAGGCCCTGTCACCGGTCGCGGCGCCGGCGCACTTGACCGCGTGCCACGCCGCGTCGGAGTTACTGAAGCAGCCGAACGCTCCGCCGCCCGTCGCCATTAGAACACCGTCTGGAGACGGACGGAGAATAGAACAGATCATTATTATTACAATGAATGTAGGTACAAAACTCTATAGTAACAGTTCGTTTAAGAATCCATGTAAGTACATTCTATCTTACAGGACCCCTATACCTTCATAGGAGATGAACTATATCTAACGCATTACTGTAGCGCACTTATTTTATGACCCCTTTATACATTAATGATCATTAATCACCGAGCAGAACTCTGGACCCGTTCCATGCTCCAATAGAATCGGCGGCCCGAAGCGCACAAGCCATTGCTCAGCCACTGTATTTTGAATAGATATATGGTTCCTTTGTTCGTCAATATACTCCATACATTTGGAGACCACAAAGCGGCACTAACCGTAGGTAGATAGTGTGATTTTCTAATACTGCCACTAACAGTAGGTTAACGTACCTCTTTATTTAAAATTTTACAAGTTTATTTACTGAAGGGTAATATTTACAAGTGGGTCCATAACAACTTATGACTAAATAAAAATAGCAAAATTATATCCGTACCTGGCGTGAATAAGTTGATATGTCATTTATGCATACTTTTCAGGGCAGCCAATTTAAAGTTTACGATCTTCTGGTAAATCGAAAATAATGATGATTACTTTTTTAATAGTTGAATTTAGGTTCTTTAAGGAGCTGTTTTAAGTCCACGTTACAAAATAAATGTAATATTTGTTAATGCATTTAAAAACAGACTTATCCAATTGTTCACCGACGACTTATCAACTTATTCCCTGAAGGAAGATAAAAATTCTAACTGTCATAATTGAACTTAAATAAAAACCAAATGAAGTAATAACAAAGTTTAATCGCAGAAACAAATTAAGATCCTTTATTCTTTTTTAAATTTATGAAATTTAACCAAATGACAAGAAAAAACACTTTAAATTACTTATTCTTCTGTGTTTTCTTCTTTATCAGGATCTTCTTCGTCAAGATCGGGGTCGATATTTTCTGTATCATTATCCGTTTTTATATTTCTATAAAATTCATGAAATACTGGATCTATTAGAGGCAATAGATCCAGCAAATCTTTTTTCTTCTCTCGACTTACTGGCAATTGCTCTCTGGACACTGGTTCTAACTGTATGTTATCTATAATGTATTTGCCTCTTTTCTTGAAGTTTATTGCTTTAAATGGAGTGTCACTGTCAAGGTTTGTCTTGAAGTATATTTCTCCAATGGGCTTTCTATATTGCAACCACTTCACAGGTTGCCATAGGAATTTGCTTCCAGAGACGTCTTTCTTTTTAATTGTGAACGGCCCTTTTTTTGAACTTAATTCAGAGAAGTTTAGAAACTGTTCTTGCTTCATAGGTATCACTTCAAAGGGGTTTTTAACTTTGGAAGACCGAACCAGTTGTATCCAATCATTAAGATGGTTAATTTTAATCTGTGTCTTCTTTTTAGTTCTCTCAATTATAGCATGGTCCGAGTCACATTCCATATGACTATGTCCGCTGATAAGAAACTTATGGTTGATCACTTCTAATGTTGGATGTTGATGCAATAGAAACATGAACATCATAGCAACTGTGTTGTTTTTATTTTGCCCCCCACATGTGTCCGAATAAAATGTGACCTGTTTTACATTTGCAGGTAAATTATGAAGCAAATCCCATAAACAAGAAGCGATTTGGTTAGCACCTCGTGCGCCAATCGTGTCGTCCCACATATAACAAATAGCTTGATCATTAGCTAAGTTATGAATTGTTAGATTGAAGGACCACAATTGCCTTTTATAAAAAGAAACTGAAGTTTTGAGGTAAGGAGTAGGTAAGCATTGCTGAAGATCGAACGTGTAGGCACGAATTGATGAGTCGCGTTTTGCATCGTCTTTGTCTTTCCTCTTTTCGGAATAAGCTTTTTCAGCTAATGTATGATGTGCAGCAAGTTCAGCTCTTAAAGCCTGGATTTCCTGTCCTTGAGCTAACGAAATCTTTGTATTAAGTAAATCACAAGTATGGCAAGTATCTTTTGCCGGTTGTTTGAAGGATAGATTTAAGTCATGAAAACATTTTGAGTACAATTTCAATGACACGGGGTTTGAACAACTTTCTTTGTATAAACGATACATAGCTGCAATGGACAGATCTGAAGACAAATATTTTCGGTTCGTTCTTTTCCTACAGTAGTGACTCTCGTAATTTGGAAATGACAATATATGGTTTATAGCTGTAGTAGTATCGTCAATCGTTTTTTTATTTTTAGGTGGTTGCCTTCCTCTCTTATCAGCAGTTATTATTCCGCTTACAGAGTGTTTTTTCTTATCTATTATAATATTTACAAATCCTTTGGTTTCCCCATACGTTTTACATAAGCATTCTTTACAAATTGGTTTGTGTTCATTATTTATAATTAGTTTATATTTGCAATAATAATCTCTCTGAACTGTTCTGCTATCAGTCTTTTGTGTCTTCTTTGGTAATATTGTTATAAGACTAGCTACGTACATTGCTCTCCGATCTCTACTGCCCAAAGCCCAATATTCGTCAAAACATTGTTTCCTTTCCAATTCAGAAAATCGTTCAGAACATTTTAATCTACAATTTCTTAGTGAACTCAATTTCCTCTCACCCACTTTTTTTCCTTTTTCCGTTACATAGCCTTTACCAGAATTCCTTAGTCTTTTAGATTCTTCCCTCTCCTTCCTTGATCTACCCTTTTTTTTCACTTTCGAATTTTCATTAGTTGGATCTTCATTCCTTGCCTCTGTCACACTGTTGATATCTGCAACAATATAATATGTATTTCAGTATATTCATAAAACTATTTTATAATAACTGTTCCTATTTTACATTGATTTTAACTTATTATACTCACCTGAAGTAGAAGCTGTAGCTATATTTTGTGTATTATCGTTCGAAATGTTAGTGATAGTTTCCTGGTTTTCTGCTCTTATTTTTTCATTTTCTACAGAAACAGCACTTTCCACTAGGTTGTTATCGATTTTATCAGTATTAGATGTATTTTTTTGTAAATCTTTAGGAGATAAAATATCATCACAAGATTCGCAATCAGTTTCAGAGTTATCCTGTACAGCATTTGTTTTATTTGCCATTAAATCAGGAGATTGCATCAAGTCAATATTTTCAAATTCTAGGTCTGGTTCATTTAATACATCATAAAGTTCTTTCGTTTCCGGTGACATAGGCCGAATAGGGGACGAAGTATGATCTTCATTTTCAAGATCTTTTAATAATGGAGACGATCTCAATCCTTCTGATGTGTCACTTCTTACATCAAAATTAGACTCACCTGAAATAATATGATTTCGTTTAAAGTATGTATAACATTTATATCCAATAATAAAAAAAGAAAGATAAATAATTGCCTGGAGTTGAGTTCTTATGTCTTAGATCCTGCATCAAAGGAGTCAATGGAGAAAAGGGGGGAGGAGAAATAGAGGGTGGCTCATTTGAAAATAACATTTCAAAACTGCATGTATCTGAAAAGATATTAACATAATAGATTATTTTTCAACTGCATTCTCAGACTTCAAACTTACTAAGTTACTTATAACATCTTTAATTCATTAAGCTATTCATTCCACATTTTCCTATAATATTTAACATCTTGATTTGAAAATATTTTTTTTATTATAGAACGTCTTAATGCAGTCTTATTAAAACAACAGAATTCCATCACCTGTCACGCAATTCCCTCCTACACCAGCAAACCCATTTGACAAAAAAATAGCTAAGAACGTAAGAGTTAAACTCATAATTTAATAAATTAGCAAATATGGTAAAAATACGATACAAAAGCATAAAAACTGTCTGACCTTTTTCATCCACCAAAAGATTACGAGGTGACTTAGACATAACAAGTTCTCGTAGCTCAAGCAATTTACGCTTTTTATGTAACAAGCTCTTGAAAGCATTCTGCTAAAATATTAAAAAAAACAACTGTACAATCAGTATTTATAACAAGCACACAATGCAAATTTAATTTTATATTATAACCTATCTGATAAACACAGACGTATTTTTGCGTACTTACTTTTTCCTCATTATCACTCATAATTATTATAAGCCACAATAATTGTTTTTCTTTATAAAAATAATATAAAGTTGTTGTAATACAAAACACTTAAGTAACGTACTAACAATAAAACCTTCTCAGACGACGAGATACTCGATACTGACAAGTTCCGACACGATTTTGAACGAACGAACTGATTTTGATCATGTACCTACAGATCGACAGTGACTCGTAATATGAAAGGCATTCAAGTATAAACCTGCCTTATATGTTTACAATTGAGTTCAAATTACCTTGCGCTTAAAGTTTTCCTAAAAGTTGATTTTGAGTCAAATTCGGTCATCAAACTCTTAAAACGATTAAATGATTTTATTTTTATAAAAGTTAAATTATATGCGTATTTTAAGTACCTATTCTCAAAGTAAGTAAACGTAACAATTCACGCTTTGTTATTATAAACAATATAATGTCCATTTTAAAGAGTTTCATAAATGACTCGTGTGATTTTATAATGATAAAACTAGACAATTCGAAATGTTCTAAAATATCAAAACTTTTGATAGCGTGCATAACTAGACAATTCGAAATGTTCTTAAATATCACAACTTTAGATAGCATGCATAACTAGATAACTCGACATATATGTGCGTGTTTCGTACTCAAAGACGTTCATAACTTGATAACTGATTTTGTCATATTACACTCGCAAATCCACAAACGTATATGTTGATATATTAACTAATGCATGTTCTGACTTATGTTGATAAATCGAAATGCAATAATATAAACGCTGTCAGTTAAGTATTATTAATTTGACATGTCGTTTTATCAAATATTTATTGCCATAATTGTAAATACTCACTTATGTACGAAAGCAATAATTTGATTTTGTTTGAGTATTTCGAGTTGAGTTTTTAATACCGGTAGGGTATAAGGTCACAGAAGCGTTTAAGCTAAAAATAAAAAAAAACGACATCTCGAGTTGTCAACGTATTCACGCGTGGTACGGATATATTATATTCTAACTTAACTAAAACTATTCAAAAACTAAAATACAGCATCGTAAAATTCATCCGCATCGCTGTCGACTGGTAATGTACCCAAGAGACTGGCCGCATTGCCACGTTGTATGGCAATGCTTAGCCTCTGCCCAAAGTAAAAACCAGCTCTTGGGTCACGGGAAGTGTCAAATAGCCGTTTTGAAATTTCATTAAACAGGCCATGAGCACTCGGACCCCACGGCCCGAGGGTTTCGACCCCAAACGGCTCGAAAATATAATTACCTGTAAGGTTATTATACTTACGCCGCTTGAGGTTTTCTGCAGCCGCAGCAGCAGCACCAACACAGCACGCCGAGCCAGGAAGATGGGATGGCGCAAGAGTGTCGACACAGGTTGCATCCCACACTAAAGGCCTACCCACCTTCCATGGAGATAAAGACATACCGTCCGGTCTCTTGCCATCGTCGCGTGCCAAGCCATTGGGTTCTAATATAGCTGGAACGCCGGCGGTGACAAGAGCTCGTCGGATGATGTCGTTAATGTTCGCGTGCCGCGCTAAGCGACCTGCACTTCGGCTGCAAGACAGGCCGTGATGTCCGAGACTGTTGACAACTTCGCCACAGTGACAGCGATGAGGAGAACAACAAGGAGCTCCTAGTCGTAGGGAAGCAGCGAGGCGGAAGGTATTGTCGTCGAACAGAGTGCCTATGTTCGACGACAATACTCTTTATTAGTTGTGGGAATCACAATGTCCGTAAGACATACGTACGGGTAAAAGTAGCGACGTCGATGACCAGAGAGGGTTTGTATATCGACTGGCCGTACACCAGTGCGTCCGCCATCATCAGACGACCCTCCATGTCTGTGTTCTCTATCTGAAAAAAAATACGTGTCCTTCACCACACAATCTCGTTTTCATCTTTGAAAACTTCATGAAAATCAATTTTGAGGACGCCAAAAACTAGTCCGACTCCAACTTTAAAAAGAATAGTCACATTTATTCCGAAGTTATAGCTATAAGTTGGTAAGGAACGTCTCCACACAATCCTCACTTCTAGTGCAACCAAACGGCTGGGAGTATCGTCTTAGTTTACATTTCAATGAAATTGTCGTGATGCTACGCCAAATTTCGAAAATAGTCATTTAGGGATATCATTCCAGAGATATGAAGGTGAGGATTACGTGAGATGTATCTCTCGCCACAATCCTTAACTGATTACCGTGGAATGCTTACATTTCTGAATTTGAATTTGGTATAAAAAAAAATTGACAAAATATAGTCGTCTCCAACCATGATAATTTGGACGGTTTATTATGTAGAAGTATGTTAAACTTTCATGTAAACCTAGCCTTTTCCCAACTATGTTGGGGTCTGCTTCCAGTCTAACCGGATGCAGCTGAATAGGTACCAATATTTTTCATGAAGCGAATGATACAGATGACCCAGTGGTCAAGGCCTCGCCTCATGCACTAGGTTGTGGGTTCAAATCTGGGCAGGTAACAAAGTGACTTTTTCAATTCATATGTACTTTCTGCGTTTATCATCGGTGAAGGAAAACATCGTGAGGAAACCTGGACTATATAGTTAATATAAGTCTGGAATCACCAACCCGTCTTGAGCTAGCGTGGTGATCAATGCTCGTGCCGTCTGTGTATGAGAAGAGGCCTTTGCCCTGCAGTGGGACAATCACAGGTTGGTATTATATTTATGAATGGTACAGTTCCGAATACTAAAATTGAAAATCTAATTTAATATTGTAGTTCCCGTTTTTTCTTTTTCTGTCAAAGTTAAATAAATACCTACCTAGCTGTATCTACATAATATTCCTTCAATTTTAAATGTTGCCTGCTATTTAATTTCTAGACACTTCCTTCCGGTTGGCTTTATGAGTTAACTTACGATTATTTTTGTTGTACGTCAAGCAAAAATATTAACAGCTGTTTTTAGGGTTCCGTACCTCAAAAGAAAGAAACGGAACCCTAACGTGCCTTCTACACGAGCGAGAGAGAGTATCGCGGCGATAGTCAAGCCGCGCCCGTGGCATCAAATTCAATAGTGAAGAACTGTATGAAGCAATTGCCGCGAGAATTTGATCGCACGGCGAGGTCCGTCTATCTGTCAAGACCCATTTTCTCAGGAACGCGTGGACGTAACAAGTTGAAATAAATATCAAATACGTAGGTATACGGTCAATTGAGAGCTCTAAAAAAATCTTGCTTCTAAGTTAACGCAATAAAAAAATACAGCCACGATGCGACATATTTTGATACTCGCAAATAAATGAAAACCGTATACTTCCCGTTGACCTAGAATCATGAAATAGTTAAACATTAATTAAACAAACAATTACGAGTAACACATAAGATCACGCCTATAGTCCCCGAAGGGCTGTGCAGAGGTGTACCTATAGTACACCCACATTTCGCCAGTTATGTTTAAGTCCCATGTAATAGGGGGCGAGCTTATTGCCAACCGGGCACAAATCGGGCTGCTACTGAGCAATAACAGATGGAAAAACCCAATAACACTATGCCCGACTCAGGAATCGATCCCAGGACCTCATGGTCAGCAGTAGCGCTTGCGACCACTGGGCCAACGAGGCAGAGTAATTAAGCGAGTAACTTTCTTGTAATTTAGGGCCGGCGCTGACTGACGTTACGGCACGGCACGGTAAAGGATTTTATTTCTGATCAAGTTCTTTTTATCCTTATTTCAATGAGTTTAGAATTCATATTACTTTATTTCGATACAATCACACCGCGGCACGTCGCGTCGTGGCATGCCGCGGCTATAAGGTTTAAAACGGGTGCGGCGGTGTTTTCGGCGAATGGGACGCAGCCTGGGCTGGGCGCGCGGGCAAGGGATGAAGCGCGCGATATGCCAAAGCGTCCATCGGGCTGCCGAAGCACGCCCTGCCGTGCTGCGACGGCAGTCATCGCCGGCCTTAAGCCGGATAGAGCCTGACCAGTCTTACCAAGAGCTATCGTATTACCCAGTTCCTGGGTTGTGGAGGTCAGATAGGCAGTCGCTCCATGAAAAAACTGGTATTCAGCTGCAAGCGATTAGACTGGAAGCCGACCCCAACACAATATAGTTGGGAAAAGGCTAAGCAGCTAAAGGACAAAATTCATTTCCTACACAAAAAATAAACTGTTTTCTTATGGGAAATAATATCTTTTTTTTTTTTTATATATTGTAATAAATGTGTACAATACCCGTTTCTATTGTGTTCATGCTAACCGTGCAGGTCATACAAGCTACAAAATATTATTTCTGTGCAGAAATAGAATGCGTATAATATTGATTAATATTGTTTTAATTAATCCTCCCGTCATGAGATGGCGCTGTTGACAACTTTGGCGGTTACATACTATTTATGATCGCAAGTCGCAGTGTTCTTTCTACAGAGGGTTCTTTGCTGCTTACCAAAGTTCCGTAGTCGTATTTTACTACGCACGTCAAGAATAGTCTATCTATACCTAAAATTACCAAAAGGAAGAAACGTGCAACATCATCGAAAACATCTTCACCACCACGATCAAACCATAGAGATAGTGGATAAAACTGTGCCTATCGAAGACACTTAAAAGAAAAGATGCGAATAATATGAGTAGGTACCTACCTGATACTGATAGATAACCAATCTTTTTTCAATTCGAATAAGTATACCTACGTACTCACTAGAATTAAAAACAAAATTGGTAGGTAATTAACAACGTAATTAGGTGGATCTCTCACTTGAATAGACAATCCGTTGAGTGCCTGCACGACATCGCCCACCTTCATACATTGACCGCTCACCATGTTCTCACAAATTGGAATGACTCCCGCTACATTTATGGGCATCTGTAATCAAACTACAATAAACTTACGAAGAGTTTTAAAAGGCCCGTGGGATTAGATCATGGTTTCGGTTCATAAAAGTGGAATGCGGTGATCGGGCGGGCGATTCGTAATGCAGTAATTCAAAGGACCCGCCGTTTCAATGACTGCATTATGAATCGCCTTCTTGCCTTCATTGCCGTTGCCTCTAGTGCATTGCCTGCAGTCGGAACACAGGACAAGTAGCCACTGAGATCGATCATCGGCCATTACATAACTTTACATCCAAATTCGACTAGAGATTACCTATTCATAACTTTACATCCAAATTCGAGTTAATATTTCGCAAACGGATCCCAGAATCTAAAAATGGTTTTCACAAAATCACAATATTTTTGAAAGACCTTTCTAACGATACCCCGTAACATGGGGTAGATGGGAAAAAAAAACATCCCCACTTTACGTGTAGGGGAGGTAACCTAAAAAAATTTTTGTTCTTGGTTTTATTTTACCACTTTGTCAGTATGATTAATATATATACATATGCCAAATTACAGCTTTCTAGTACTTACCGTCTCTGAGCTAAGCCGCGGATACGCAGACGGACATGGCGAAACTATGAGGGTTCCTTGTTTACTATGGAACCCTAAAAATTGCAATTTTGCTATTCTGAATTTGACGTTTTTCACCAAAATTTTGATTGTTTAACTAAATCAGACTATTATTAATCGCGATTAAAAATGGTGTGGAATACAATGTCATGAATTAAAATTCACACCAACGCCTCGACTTCAAGTGCACAAAACAGTTGGTACTGTTTTTTTATTATTTCTTTTGCTTTTATCTCGAAAATTGTGTGTCCTATCGAAAAATTCCATATAAAACATGTCGACGCTGCCCTCCACTGTGCACCTCCGGCTCTAAAAAATCACGGGGTTGGGCAAACAAATACCATGTGGAGTCGCGATTGTCAAATTCGATTTTAGTTGTGTCAAAAATATTTTAAGATTCCCATAGCCAAAAGTAAGGAATTTTTAGTGATAGTTTAGTTCGTGTACACCGAACTAAACTATCACTAGAATCGGCACCAATATCGTTATTTGGCCTGGGCCAAGTTCATGTAGATTGCCGTCGCCACGGTAAGAATATTTGGTAGTAATAAAGTATCCTAATTTACTCCTTATAACATCAGCTATCTGCCAGTGAAAGTCCCGTCAAAATAGGTCCAGCCGTTTCAAACAGACAGACAAACATTAAAAAAAATTGTTTTTTTTGTTATAAGTACCGTATAAACTTTTATATGATTATGCATTTAGTAAAAAGCTGTTATTTCAACATTACAAACAGACACTCATTTGTATATAAATAGATAATGGCAGATAGACATTATACCTGGTGCATGTGTGCTTGCATAAAGATACGTACATGTTTTCCAGTCCCGATTTGTCGGTACTGATAGGTACAGATCCATCCTTGAATACCCGCTATGTAAAAGTGTGGTACTCAAGTCAAAGTCAAATCAATTATTTCAAATAGGCCTTTGTAAGGCACCTTTGAACGTCAAAATTTACAAATGCATTGATTCTAGTCGCCCTTTCCAAAGATAGTTTTCGTATGGAGAATAATGGGAAAGAAACTCCACCGTTACTCTTTTAAAATATTTTTTATAGGTACATTAGTTGGTATGAAGACGATGAACCTAGAATAAAATTACTATACCACAATAGGTAAAAAGAATAAAAAATGAAGCAACGACAGATAAATTAATTATGTGATAGATACAAGGTGCTCACATGTTTACAAACATTGTGAAAGTAGACGAGTTTCCTAAAATTTAACATTAATAAGTCAGTGTGTAAGGAAGACGTATAAAAAAACGTACGTCATTTATAAAACCAATATAAATTATACAATTAAATTAGCAACCAGTTTGATTTTGTCTAGATTCTAGATTATCCTTTAAAGCAGGACCGCCATGTTTCCAAGCACTCTTATCTTTGTTAAAATCTAATTTTTAACATGGTTGTTTACAAAGTGTACTTTTAATATGAGTTTTAAATTTTCTTTCATTTAATTGTAATATATCAGAAGGTATTTTGTTGTAACATTCAACACAGTAGGTGCCCTATAAAAGATATATGTACTTACCTACTTTAGATAATCTGAAAAATGGTTGATCTATTTTATCTTTATTTCTACTATTCAAATTATATCCATAAATCTTTTTAATAGAACATAAAACATCAACATAAACATAATATTTTCATAAATGAATTGGCAAGGTACCGTCATAATATTAATCCTTTTAAATAGTTCCCTGATTCGCGGTGACGTAGATAATGAATGACTCTGACAGCTCTCTTTTGCAAAATAAAGATGGATTTAATGTCAGCAGCCCGACCCCACAGTAAAATGCTATAAAACATAATGCTGTGGAAGTAGCTAAAATAGGCCAATCGCGCGGTTTCTACATCTGTTCACTGTCTTATCTTTTCAATAGCATAAGCGGCCGAGCTTAGCCGCCCGGCAAGATATATTATATGAGGTCCCCATTGTAATTTCTCGTCTAGCTTGATTCCTACGAAATCCGTTTGATTAAGTAATAAATTCCAGTTTTTCTCCATCCAATATGATGCCACATTCGCTACTTCTGACATTAGGTAGGTACTTTAAATCGAATGCATGTTTTTTTTTTGTGACAAGTTATTAACCGTAAACCAATCCAAGATTGCTTTACGGTTAATAACCTGAAGAATAGAGCTATTCTCGTCGTCAAGATTTTGTGACCGTCGCGTCGGTTGATTTTAAAGATCAATGATGTGGCATCTGCAAATAACACCAATAAACCTGACTTTTTTCTCGGAAATGCGTAAGTCCTATAGGCCTACAATTTTTGGGTTCTTTACTATCACCGGGTTTGAACAATGGAGAAACCGCGGGTGAGGAATTTAAAGCTTCAGTAGTTTTAGGGCATATTAGCAAAAAAATTTTTTAATTTCTGAGCTATTTCTACATCTGAGTTGATACGGCCAAGTCTCTAAATTAAATTTAGTATTGCACTGTTTTTTCCTACCTGTTTCATTATTTTATTATTTGCCAGGTAGTTTTTGTTTTGTCATCAGCTGATTTTATTTTATTGCTAATATCAAGTGCTTTGGCTATTTCGCACACACTTTTAAATGTTTTTGAATATTTTGCAACAATATTTAGCTAGAGTCGCCCAATCACTAAATAAGAACATTGTGTAAAAACTTTTAGTCGTTAGTGGAAAGTGTCATTTTTTAGGGGTATGTGGAACAGGGTGTAAAGTTCACTCATACCATAGAAAAGGGAGGATCCTCCGACCAGACAGGTGTCGTGTCTGGCGGGCAACTGCCCAGAGGTCGAAGACATATCGTATCGATCCGTTCCGACTTGACCGTACTGGAAACCTGTACCTTCATGCAGGCAACCCAAGGCAATATACAATCACTTCAAATGTGGCGTACCTTAAGTGTTGCTATAATCTTAAAGGCCGCCAGCACGGCGGCGGCGCCGGCCATACTGCCGCGGTTCTCTATCATGGCCTCGCGCTCCTTCAGGCACAGACCTCCGCTGTACACGTCATACATTTTTATACTACAGTGTTGTGATTTAGTCATCTGCAAGCGTTCGGGGGAAATTCTACCATGTTTTTTTTTAACAGACTGCGGTTGATCTTTGTCGACCAGTCGATATCGATCGCCTCGAAACATAGGTATTCAATATTTCACATCTAACGATGAATGATCGACCTTCGATCAAGAAAGACGATCGTTACACGTGAATTTCACATCTCTGAAGGACAAAGTCGACATCGATCGCCCGTAATGCTATCATGCACCACACTGTGGATCGGCCTGAATGGTCGATGTCTTCGCTCAGCAGTATTGTTGCTCCTTTAAAGCCATTGTGTTCAAAATTGAAAATATTTTATTTCACAAAAACCTACATGGCATACGCAGCCTTTATTGTTCCCACTGCTGGGTCTCAGGCCTCCTCTCTTCGAGAGAGAGTGGGCTATAATCCACCACGCGGGCCCAGTGTGGGTTGCTAGATGTCACAAGTCTTCGAATTTTTGATTCTAGGACATGCCGGTTTCCTCACGATGTTTTCCTTCACCGTTTTAAGAGCAGTGGTATTGAAATTATTTACACAAAGTAAAACGCCTGCCTGGGTTAGCACTCACAACCTACAACTCGGTAAGTCGGAGCCGCTACCACTGGGCCACCACTGCTCACTTATGAAACGTCAGAAGCTAGGTGCACGGTTCCAATTGGTCGTTTCCTATGGAGAGGAGCAGGCAAGAAACTCCACGGTTAGTCTTTTAACAATATTGTTGTATCATAAGGCAGTGTTACCTGTCGAAGGTGACTCCTTTAGCTGCCAGCAGCACTGGCGGCACGTGCGGGCCGGCGCCCCTGTACGAGCACTCCAGGAACATGGGCGTGTCGCACGAGCCCCTGGCCACGGCCAGGAACGCGCGCATGCGCTGTGCCTCGATCCACTCGCGGTCGTGCGCCTCCACTACTACTCCCAGGGGACACAGACAGTCGAGGGCAGCCTGCAAGTCATATGGGATACATTAATATGAGGTGATAACTGATACATTATAAGTATACCAAAACTTCTGTCAACCATATCCCATCTTAACCGGTGCAAATATCTAAGTATTTTTATTAAAATATTAAGATGAGTTTTTGAACAGGAAATACTACTTTTTTTTTTTTGTTTTCTTTTTTTTTTATACGTTGCCCCAGACTAAGAATTTCTTCTTGTATCATGGGTGCGTTTACAAACATAGAAACTCACATACACTAACACCCCACACTTATAATACTAATACTTTGGCAACTACGCCAACCACTTTGGCAATTTTATAGTTAAAATTTAGTAAAGTTGCTAGAAACTGCTGAAGAATCTCAAGCTCAATATCAACCTGCCCCTAATCGATTGAGTATTGACTTATCTACAAGCTAGGCTCAGTTGGAGGCTGTGACAACTAATGTGCGTCAGAAACTAGGAACGCGGTTGCATTTAGTCAATTTCTATGGAGAAAAGCCAGCAAGAAACTCCACGTTCCATCATCATACAATTATAATAACAGCACATAGTTTTTTATGCGTGTCGTTCGCGCCAACACATACGTGGCAATATCATACCTAGTATTTAGTTGATTAAATTTATCTTTGACATTAGTCAAAATATCAGTGGTCAACCTAGACACAGCCCAGGGGGGGTCGTGACCCGCATGACCCTTGGAGCCCTTGGTAGGGAATAGCAGGAGTTTGACGGCGTTTGAAGCGAGAATTTCACATCTATATCTAAGCCTATAGACTATAGGTACATAATTATCTACGCTAATAATAAAACGAGGTAACGTGTAATAGTAAAGTGAAAGCCAAGAAAAAAAAAACAACTAATATGTTAACTTGGCTGGCAAGGTTGTCGACATGTCGTCGCTTATCTTTCTAACAGACGTATGTGTATTTTCGTCAAAAATTAGTTATTCATACTAGTTAAAACAATTTTGAAGACGAAACGATCGGTCTAATAAACGTATCTGTATCTTCAAGCGTTACCGAGAAAACACATTTTGTCAGGTACACGTAAGTAGCTTTTTATACAAATGTGCTTTCTGCTAACCGACGTAAGTACATACGTTATTTAGTTTGAATTTTTCAGAATCAATATTGTAAGCAAAAAGAGCCCTATCTAAATACGTCTGAGTCTGGAGTTGTCATGAAAGATAAACGTGGAGGCCGACCTCAGAGCAAGCAAGAACTCGACGCACGATCTCGAAATCTATGTGTTAAACATATAGATCGCTATCCTAGAGTTGAGTCTCATTATTGTCGTGAAGGTAGTACTAGAGAATACCTTCACTCAGATTTGACCGTAAAAAAAAAATGTACAGAATGTTTATCAGGTCTCTGGAAGGAAATCCATTGAAACCCAGCTTTTTTACCTACAAAACAGTTTTTAAAGGGAAACATTTGTCTTTCCACCGCTCGAAAAAAGACCAGTGCAGCCTATGTCTGACATATTATAATGGGACCGAAGAGGTGAAAGCTAAACTGCAAGAAAAATTTCAGAAGCCCCAATTTGATAAGCTTACTTTTCGCAATACGAGAAAAATGTGTTTAAACGAGGCGAAAGAAAATCCTGGCGTGGTACAATGCGTTACTTTTGATCTTCAACAGGTAATTCAAATACCTATAACAAATGAAAACGCAGTATTTTACAAGAGGCGTTTATCAACGTTTAATTTAACGGTTTATGACTTGGGTACTCGTGATTGTTGCTGTTGTATGAAGCTATAAGTAAAAGAGGAGCATCAGAAATATCGACTGCCTTAAACATTTTTCTCAGAGAAAGCGACAGAAAAGGCTTCAAGCGAATTTATCTCTTTGCAGATGGTTGCGGAGGCCAAAATCGCAATTCGATTGTGGCTGCTGCATTGATTTATATCCTGACTAATTGTATAAACATTGAAGAAATCACTTTACGATTTTCAATACCAAACCATGGTCAAAGTGCCGGAGATTCTGCTCACAGTGCAATCAGCTATGCTGTCAAAAAAGCTGGAGATGTTTTAATCTGTTTTTATCAGCTCAGCTTATCCCGATGATGAGATTAGCTCGAATAGATCAGCCTTACCGAGTATTTTCCTTATTACATACTGACTTTCTCATTAAAAAAAAATGTCTACAGACATTCAATTACTCTTATTGAGAAAAGACGACACAGGAGCTCATAAGATTTGGGCCGAAATTACCGAATTTCGCGTTCAAAAGTCTGATCCAATAAAAAAATTCTTCAAAACTTCTCACGATCAGGAATCGTACCGCAGTGTGACTTTAAAAAGACAAAAGATGTTTCTTCTTTACGCTGAAATCCGTCCACTTAATGAATATCCACCCAAAATAGCGACTGAAAAATATGAAGACTTAATGTCTCTAACAAAAGGTGATACAGCTGTTATCAGACATCCCGATTATGTTGAATTCTACAAATCGCTTCCTCATTGATTTATTTATCTTGCTCCTACCAAAGACTGAATATTATGGTAGTTTTAATGATTAGATAAGAAATACTTTGTGTTCATAATTTTGTTTCTGATATGTTTATCTCCTTAAAGTTATTATTTTATAAAGTTCATATTTAGTATAAGGTTCTTACTTATACTAAATACGAACTTTATAAAATAATAACAATAACCAAGACATTTTTATCATAATTAGGTACATAACTTTGACTGTGATTTGATTAAGCTATTAAGATTTGCTTTATTTTTGCGACTGATTAGTTTTACTACGTTGGGGTTAACATTAAACCTAAATAATAATGAGAATTTAAATTAGAAGAGACTGTTTTTACGAAACTTTAGGATCTCGTTTCATATTTTGTATTAATATAAGATACTAGGAACTGTTTTTTTAATAAGTACAAAATAATGAGCCATTTTAATAAATAAAAGTTGATTCTGAGGTTTGTGTGTTATTTTACTATCCTTTTTTATACAGACGTATCTGAAAACTATATGAAAACATTTTTTTACAAAGATCTAACAAAAGTGACGTTTCTGTTTTAAATGCTTATATTTTTTTATCTAACAGTTACAATTCACATATACGTATATATATAGGAAGAATAACCAAATAATAATATAATTCATGCAATTTTATTTTGATCAGTCGCTTAATATGAGAGTTACAATTCAACAAATATAGTGCGAAACCGCAAAAAGCTTGTCCTGAAGAGTCACCTCAAAGTTAGTTCCGTCAGTTAGTAAGATAAGCGACGATATGGGATGTGGACTCGGCGATCATTGTGCCGATAGTCGTATCAGCCAATGGCTTAATAGTCAAGAGCTTCGATCAACACCTAAGGAATCAAGTCCTTAATCCAGCTGCCCAACGAGAGCCGTTGGGCAGCTAGATTAAGGACTTGATTCAAAAAGCGGTACTCCTGGACACGGCTTGCATGGTTAGGAGGTTCCTCTGTCTGGAGCGCTGACCACCGGTAGCTTGGACCGATATCGGCGGGCTATTATTTTTTTAATGTTTTTATATTTTTTATTCTTATATTTAAAAATATAATTTATATGTAAATAAAGAAATAAAGAAAACGAGTTAAAATTATTAGAAGATTACCTTTTACCATGGGATTTTTTGTAGGAATTATAGAAATGTGAACAGGAGAACGTCTGTTGGTTCAGCTAGTAATAAATAGCGAAACAGGGTGCGGGTCGCTAGTCTATAATACCTACCTAAGTATTACAGTCTCATATTTTGAAAAGCGTTCGCGTTCTAATCTGGCAAAAAGAACTTGTCGAAAATGTAGGAAAAATGGACAACTCCATTTTTCGTATATTTTCGACAAGTTCTTGACTTTGATTGTCGCCGAGTTGAGATCGCGACTGGCTTTTGAACTTTTTTAAATACGGGATTGTCTTCTATCTGTACCAGGTTGTTAAGTAAATAGGTTGCTACGCTGATACCTGTGCCAGATCCACAGGCGTCAGCTTGTTAGCAGGCATGTCAGACAGACAGCGCGCCCAGTTCTGCGCGCGGCCGCGGATGGAGCCCTCGCACCACAGCGCCGAGCCTTCGCCCCCGAACATGCTCACTTGGCACGGGGGCTTGCTATCTCGCAGCGATTTGAACACTTCGAATCTACAATTATATAACCAATAACTTTAGTAAGTAAGTAGATACTTATACATTTTTAAACTATAATTATTGAAGAGGTTTTGAAATGAAGACGAATTTTTTGAGATAAAACATAGTTGAAAAAGGGACATGATGATTTTAAGCCAAATATGAAGTTTCAACATCAAAATTCGGCAATAATTTGTGTAGTACATAATATATATAATATTATCTGGAAGTATTGCGGGGACTGCGAAGAGTCGCTTAAAATAGGCTTCTACACTTAAAATCTTTTAAATTACGGAAAATAATATAAGTAATTTGAAGTTAGGAATTTGCGGCCCGTCCAGAATTAATTCTGTTACTGGCACTGTATGTGGGCCTGGCTTATGCTTGCTATCACTGTACTTAACAGTGCACGATGCACTGACCGCTCCTTTCGAGTTAATAAAAGGTTTATAATTTAAGTATAAATCTTTTGCAAAAATAAAGAAAATTTAAAGTAAAACTTACGATTGTGTACCATTGCTGTTGCTCTACAAACAGATTCATAACGCGATTCAGGAAAGTGAGGAAAGTGTACAACGCCATCTAGGGTGCTACCGGTTAAACTTTTTCACAATATTGCAGCAATGCCACGGTATAATACTTTATTATACTGTGGCAATGTGTTGGCTGATTAGATTATAAATAAAGACCATTACTGTCTGGATTTTATACATACTGGCGAATCTCCTAGACCTTACATATGGAAAAAACCGGGCAAGTGCGTGTCGTACTACGCACAACGAAGGGTATCATCCGTTGTTCTTAGTAGACCGACGTGGATTATCATCTATACTTATTACTTACATAAAATACATAAATGTAATCTCCAGAACTACCAGTTGGATTAGAAAAAATATTTTTGCATTGGATAACCCAAATTTTGAGGAAGATATAAGGCTCGCGAACGAAATCGCGGGGAGAAGCTAAGAAATAAAACACGTGTCAAATCTCTGAATTGAAATTCTGGTTTCTCACATTTAACCCCCAACCCCCCCGCCCCTTCCTACGGCCGTGCTAGTACCTATTCAGATACAGGAGCGCGACGAACGCGTACTCGCGCAACAACAACTTTCGGTTAGGAAGCGGCCGTAGCCAACAACATGAGCAAATAAGCAAAACTAAGTGCATACTTCCACGCGGCAAGTTCAGCGGCTTCGGCGGCGGCGTCGGGCGCGGTGACCGGGTCCACTTCGATAAAGCAGCAGCCTCGCTCCTTCAGCAGCTTCACGCCCGCTCCCACGCCCCAGCGGATGTTCTCCTGAGAGTTAATAATAATTTGATTTAAAAATATCCATCGACTTTCTTGCCCGTTGTTCTCCATAGAAACCTACTACGCTTTGGAATGGCCGCAACTAGCTACACTTTCTTTTATACCATTAAATATAGCTATAACAATTTCGGATCTAATTCGCCTTTCGGCTGAGCAGGTCAGTAAACCGAATGGCGCTATCTCAATCGGAGTAAGTTTTGAGAAAATTGAATTGTAATTTAAGGAAAGCTAGGGATAGAAAAAACTTCTTAGTGATTATTTTTGATGTTTTAAGTTTAGCAGTATTTGGCTTATACTATTAGATGCCAAATTGTTATAGCTATTGAATGGTACAAAAAAAAAACTAAAAGGCCGTATCTCAAAGATAGCGCCTTTCGGCTTAGCAGGGCAGAATACAGAACTTAACTTTGGTCGAAACGATCAGCTGTGTACTGTGCTATATAGTTAATGTAAGTAGTTGAAAATCTGTATCACAAGAAACAAGGCCTTCCGTTTAGAATGAGACATTATAATGAGATTAGCAATCGTACTGACTTACTGCCAATGCTAATCGATGTTTGTTATTTTATTTTTATTTATTTTTAGCTACTGCAGGGCAAAGGTCTCCCTTTTTCCTTTTACTCCTATCTGTCTTGAGCTAGTGTGGACCAATCCTGTCTGTAGGCTTCAAGCTCGTCTCGCCATCTTCTCCTGAATGTCCCTGGGTCCCACATAGTGGTAGATTTGGTCCATGACTCATTCGACATGCGGCAGACGTGTCCGGACCAGTACCACTTAAGCTTGGCTGCTTTTTGGGCGACGTCGGCGATTTGTGTTTTGGAGTGCAGCACTGTGTTCCTAACATGGTCCGTTAATCTGACTCCAAGAATGCTGCGCTCCATTGGTCGCTGGCAAATCTCAAGCTTGGACCTCTGTTGAATCGTCAAATACCAGGTTTGCGAGTCGTATGTGAGGATATGCACAAGCGATATTTGTTGGAAAAAGATAATAATTTTTCAAGTTGGAAATAAAAATAAAGTTAAATGTAGGTGTGAGTGAGTTGTGTACGTGTTTTGTGTTGTGTGTGTTTGCGTATGAGTGCAGATACAGATTTTGTGTGTTTGCGTATGAGTGTAGGCACAGAGTTCACTGTAGTTAGCACTATATTGGTTTTATTTATTTATTTATTCAGTAGTAGGTACATATACATTTTATACCTTTAAGTTGGTGATAACATAAACTCATTAGTTTTACCGTGCACCAAAAGGCTGTACAAGGAGATTTTCATTATCACCAAGTAGGTATAATGAAAGTTTTCAGTTTAGATTTAGGGCCGAGTCACACCGGAATGGCAGCGGCCGGTAGCGGCCGGCAGCGGCTGCCAGCGGCCGCCAGCGGCTGCCAGCGTCCGCCAGCGGCCTCGCGCGACCTCCACTTCCCACGTGCCTAGTCTCCTCTTGACTAGTTTTGTTTCTACATTACCCACACGCGGCCGCCCGCGGTGCCGCGAGCGGCCTCGCGTCGCCGCTGGCAGCCGCAAGCAGAACCACCGACAAGATGCGCGTGGCCCGCGACCGCTCGCGGCACCGCGGGCGGCCTCGAGACCTTTCAAACTTTTCAAGCGATACTGATCTTTTAAGTAAGTATGTAGATAAAGTTTAAAATCATTTCACACTGAAAGTGCTCGCCGCGTAGCTGTCGGCCGCTGCCATTCCGGTGTGACCCGACGCTTAGTATAAGGTAACTGTAGGACTCACTCAGGAGAGGAGACGCTTATGTCGTGCAGTGGACTGCTTTATGCCGATGTTGGTGATGTAACTCAGTGGGTGTCTATTGCAGTGCCATTAAAGGGTGAGTTTAAAACTCATTGCCAATCTGTTAGGGTATGAAAGTATACGTATTTATGTACGAGTATGAATAATATGAATATAACGTTTACTAGATAAAACCAACTCTGAAATAGCCATATAGAACATGAAAACGTTCACCCTTGAACAAAATTGCCAATGAATTCAAGTCTGTAAATATGTAGGGTACGTAATTGCAGTACCTACTGTGAAATATGTGTTTTTATAAAGACTGCAAAGATGTACCTACCTAAGTATAGTTTTAGGTAATGTTTGATTTAATGACGGTATGCAGGTATGCTAAACGTTAAATTTGATTCTTTCTACATCTACCCACATCGTTAAGATGTTAATTTGATTACCTACTTACTTAAAAAAATTACTGTAATTTTTTGTTTTTCATCATTATTTAATTAAACAGAAAGTCCATTCTTTGACTGTGTGAGTGTGACGAGAGACGAAAAATGCTAGGTAGGTTAATTTATTGTTTACTTTTTTATGACATGGGGAAGATCAAAGAATTGATGCGTGGACTGTGTCTGAATGACGATATGGCTGGAAAGAGAGTGACTACCGAGATGACGAGTAATAGAGGAGTATGGAAGAAGAAGACATTTTGCGCAGACGCAAATAAATTGGGATAACGGGAGGAGAACGATTACGATGATGTCTACAATAGAGAATAAGAATTAAGTTTGAATCTACTAACCCTTGATTCGTCAAGCGACTCCAGCACATTGTAGCAAGCCTCCTTCGGTCCTATGGAGGTGATGGCCACTACAGAGTACTCCATTATGTCGGTTATCGCGAAGGCCTTGCCCAGGTTCAGCTCACTCGACAGCCTGAAACATTAAAAGACAAAAGGATAGAAAGAAATAAAAGAAAAATAGGTTTAAGACTATTTGGAGGGATATCCTTAATCAGAACGTTTGAAAAAAGTTGCGTCTGGTTTTCAGAAGGGATGTTAAGTGAACCCGAAAGAAGCTCCCATTCAAAAGAGTGACGGTTAGGACCCTTCCTGACGGCCACCCCACACTGCAAACCGGCAGATTAACATATACCTTCGTCATCATAGACGTGGGGTATTTACGGGTATTACACTATTATTATCTGACGCGCTCCAGTATTTCCATGTGACTGTTTTTTTACATTTTGGAAACCCTGTAGACGCTCCCACCGCCGGTTAAAGGGGAATCATTATTATGACCTTCTTTTCTTTCTATCATCTAATCTTCAAAATACAATAGGTCCCCACGACGCCCGAGTAAATCCCCATTTAGCATCAAGGCCTCAACTTAGTGAACGAGAGGTCATGAGTTTGAAACTTAATCATTGGATTGGAAATTGTAGGTACTACTCTAATAATAATCATATTATTTGTTGTTGAGGTTAGTTGGAAAATAGGTAGCAAGAATAACATTGATTAGCTATTGCTCTCTTCTTCGTCGTTCCCTGAATGCTGAGGAACGCGACCACATACGACGCGTCCCCAAGCTATGCGGACTTCTGCATTGTGGACCGCTTGGTAAATGCTGCCTCCAACAGACTTCTTGATCGCGTCTGACCATCTCACCGGTGCTCTGCCTTGAGCGCGTTTTCGTTCCACCCGGCCTAGTAACATAAGCCTTTCCAGACCATGCTTAGCTATTGCTAGTTGAAAGAAAAAATCGTTTCAGAAGAGGTAATGAATTAATGATAACTTTTAAAATTAGAAACAAACACATTTAATTGTTGTGATATCTTGCCACCACATTGTTCGTCCACTTGTGCTCCGATCGGCGTTAGTTCCAATTGCTTATTTTTTTCATATACGCAAATAACAGCACCTTTCTGTAAAATTAATAAATGTGATATCATAATATCAAATCCTTAAAACTTGGCAGTAAAAAGAGGCTACAAAGTTACCAGTTTTCTTGAAGAGTAAAAAATTACCATACCTTCCTTGCCTGCCCTATAACAATAGATTGGATCTAAATCAAATGTTTACTTGATTTACCTTTTCTGCTCCTCCACACCCTGACTCTGCACTGTATTTTCTTGTACAAACCTTACCATAATTTAGTCTTCTATAGAAAAATCTAACACTTGGAAATAATTTTGTAAACCTCATTTTAATCAAAAAATTAAAAAGCTTTAATGTAATTTCATTATTTAATTTCTGTAAATATATAAACCATCTAGATTTGTATAAAATTTTGTTTGAATGTTGAATTTTATGACTTCATAGTGTAGGTATAAGGCAAGTTAAAAGTATAACATGTTAAGACCACATAGTGTCTGCAATAAAAATTCAAAGTGACTTTTATTATTTTAACTAAAATATTTTTACAAAATGATTTTCAGCTACTGACAACACCATTACCTAGTGGTACAAGAATAGGTTCCAAGTTTGACTTTAATGAAACGCAGCTGAGCAACCGTGTCTGTTACAATACATATGGATGCTGCTCATATAAATATCAAGACTTCAAACAATATCAGTCTGTAAATACATCATTTTAAAGGCATTCTCTAATTATTGCAGCTAGCGAAAAAGTGCTAGCTACTTTTTTATCTTCTACCACCAGCAAAAATTTTAAAAGTAGTTGTTTTTGGCACATGTCTAATCGTTAATGATAGTCTATTTTCTCTAGGTACTGTTATATGCCTTATATATTTATCTGAACACATATTAATGTTTACTATTGACGCATCCAATAAGTCCTCCTTCACTTCTTCTATGCAATGCAAATAACGAGTGTAAAGCTTGTCTTGTAATATTAATAAACTTCTTGGTTCAAGTAAAAATGAGAACATGGGCTTTGTATTAATAGTGTTATCTTCGGTTGGTTCAAGGAAATTTAAAACTATGTGTGATCCAGCTGATATTGTTGTAATAGTTGGATAGAATAATGATCCATCTAGATGTGGCATGATGCCCTGCCCTGGCAGGTACTCGTTGACTAACACATGGTTGGGTCTTTTACCATCCATGACATTGAGACCATGTATTTTCTCCAGGTATTTATCCAGCCATTGTGGTATTGACTCGGCTATCATGCCTTTATTGTGAGGTATTCCGCCCCAGTTCTGCAATCTTCTGTTTGAGAGTTGAGTCCATTTTGGCTTTGGTACTGCGTAAATATTCGACAAAATTCTCTTTTCTTCATTTGTCGTTATAAACTCAGATATGTAATAGGCAGTCTCCGGAGCCTGTAGATAAAATAGTGCTTAAAATTGAAATAATCGCTTCAAAGATAAGATTACGTCGCCAGTGCCTATTTTTTAATTAAAACCTGCTATAAATTAATACTTACAGTAATCACTCTGTAGTCTTCTAAATTAGAATCAAAGGAATTCATTTTGCGAATTTTATTTTTATTTCTTTTGATGGAATGGAATGGTTTGTTTTGGAGACCTAATTTGACGTTTTTCATGTAAACATTGTAAACAAAAAATAAATGAGACAAAAAAGTTTTAACGTATTGTTACTGCTCTGGGCAAACTTGGAATTGTTCGGGGAAGATATCAAACTATATTAGTATGATATGGATTGAAATTGAAATAAAGAAAAAATCGACAGTCTATTGAAAATTAGGATATAGCAGTTGGTTTTTCATTCAATTATGGAGTGTTTCACGTCGATAAGTTCGATTATGTTTGAAAGATCATAAAAATAAATAAAACGTCAAGGTTTCGAGGTTACAAGTACAAAAAATCGCATGTTGATATTTTATAAAGTTTGATGCGTTTCGTTTACAACAGTATATAATGATATTTCACGTATTTTTCAAAGATAAAGTTATTTCAAATCCCATAATATACTTTTTATAGCTATGGCAAAAACACGATATTCTATGAGTACTAAAATACAATAAAACTTGAACATTTGTCATGTCTTTGCTAGGAACGTGTTTAATTTTCACGCGACCTTTCAAAGCAGTAACAAAACTTATACAGCTAATCTTTTTTGACAGAAGCGTACAGAAGATAAAAATGTTATTTGTTAATAATTTTTTTGTAAATATTTGTTAAATGAGCAATTGTAGAATGTGATCATAATGGGCGGTTGCATAGGAATAACTAGAAGTGGTAGCGGGCCTATAGAGGAATCTTCGGCTACCGTGTCTCGGCCTAATTCAGGTGGGGTAAGCGATCATCTGTCTCCGTGGAGACGTCGAGTGCGTATTCTCATAACTCTTTGTTGTAGGCGGACTGAGGAAGAACCAGTCGCTGTGCCATGAGACCATACGATGGAAATCAGACGTGCCATTGACGGAGGGACAGTTACGTAGCAAAAGGGACGAGTTTTGGGACACAGCACCGGCGTTCGAGGGACGCAAGGAGATCTGGGACGCGCTGCGGGCGGCTGCCGTCGCTGCTGAGGCAATGGACTTCCAGCTGGCGCAGGCGATACTCGATGGAGCCAGTGTATCGGTGCCCAATGGCTACCTCACCGAGTGCTATGATGAATGGGGCACAAGATATCAGGTACACACTTTGTTTGACCCTTAGCTGCCCGCAGCATGGCTGTGAGCGCTTTTCCTCAGCCTCATTTCAAATTTTATATCATTTTGGATGACCTTCAGGATCTACGGGTATCCTGTATTTACTGTTTTCTTTAATTATTGTTCGACAACATTAAGCAACACTACATGTTGAATATCAAGCATGTAATCTTGTTTAATTTATGATTTTTTTAAACTAATTTCCTGATGTTTGTCTTACCTGTAATTAATAACTAACAATGTTTTTTTTCCTCGTAATCTTTACACTTAGAAAATCAGAATTTAAATGCAAGAATTGTGTGTACCTAATAATATATGTTTGTTTCCTGTTGAGCCTTTTTGATGCTGTTTATATTTGGTTCCTTATCAAGTTTGGACGCAATAAACAATGTGACATTATCCTCAAGCATCATTGTATTGAATTAAATTTTTTATTTTGGGATCACGAAAATAATAAATGTTACCTACAATTTAAAGGATAAACAAAGCCTTGATGAAATCTGCCTATTTATTAATGTTAAATTAAATTTACATTGTTTAAAAATAAATCTCAAAATCCATTGAAAATGCTATGCTATACTAGGTGGTACCTCCGAAATTATTGCATTGCTAGATTCCAATTATATTTCGATGAATTCAACTTCTGAAGTCCTACAGCACATCTAGTTGTTAAGTCTGGCTGTGTAAAACGTAATCCCTGTCACACACATCAGTCAGACAGTCCAGTCTAAAGCTTAATTTGATATAATAATGCCCAGGTTCTGTACTAACAAAAACTGTCTTCTTCCATCTTCTTTATAACCTTCTTCTTGTCAGTAACACTAAGGTGTTGGGGCCTTCCTTGAGGATATGGGGTGGATTGAATGATCAAAATATTGGCTTAGATGTGGAGTTTCAGACACCAGTCTAATATACAATACAATGACTTTCTTAGTTCTTCTAATTTCTTACTTTTAACTCGCTAGGGTCAATTGATTAATTTAAAAAAAAAGTGTATGCATTCACACACACATTCACAAGCATTGTTACATACATACATACATAAACTCACGCCTTGTTCCCATGGGGGTAGGCATTACCTACAGAACGCCACCTGCTACTATCCGTCATGGTAGAAAAAATATATTGCGATTGTATGATACATATTGAGAATAACCTTTTGTTACAATTTAAAATCTTTAGATGCCTTTTCAATATTTTTGTTTTTCTTTTTATCAAGTCACGGAGTCAGTATTGTACCTTATCACTGCATGATTTATTTGTTCATTGCATATTTTAAGTGAACTGTTTGTGTTCTATTATTTGTTATGAGAATAAAATTCTCTAAATCCAATTCACTTCCCCAGGTCCCAATATACTGCCTATCACCCCCTATAAACATGGTGAAGGAGGCGAGCGGGCGCGACTCGCCGGCCGAGTGGTCGGAGCCAGTGGAGGGTGGCACGGAGCTGTCGCTGCGCCTGCGACTGTCCAACACGTGCAAGGACGTCGACCTAGCCGTGTACTCCCGACACACGGTCGTGCAGTGCAAGAATAAATTACATGTGAGTAAAAGACGCTTTTGTATTTTTGCAGAATTTGCTGTACTATTTTGAGCAGTATATGTTTAGGGAATAACTGCATCTGGTTAGACTGGAAACCTATCCTAACATAGTTAGGAAAAAGGCGAGGCAAATGATGATGATGTTTGTGCGTAATAGTTGGCCTTGGCAGCCTCTTTGACATGAGTTATTAAGAAAATAATATGGTGAAACAATGGGGTTTACTAATAATCGCTTTTGCTAATAATTACTTAACTATATGCAACGTTTATAAATAAACCCCTATGTGTTTAGGAAATCCTAAGTCGCCGCCATTGTCGCCCAGGGTTAAGATTCTTTTCAAACCTTCAGTAAAACACAGACTTTGTAAGAGATCGATAAAAATTAATATCTATAAAGCATTATTACCATAATGTTTAGATTATTGCAAGGGCATCCACCCAAGGCCACCCTGACCTAATAGAATTTGTAGAAAAATATATATAATTATTGCCAATACCTCTTGACAAAATATATATAATTATTGCCAATACCTCTTGACAAAATCCCATAGACATAGCGATAGTAGTGGTTTTCTTTGCGGGAATTCCCGTTTAAATTTGATTAGTTCAATTATTTGTCAGAATATTTTTACAGAGTTGTTACAAGATTAATGTCTAAGACCAGAATACCCGCGAAATGTCGCGGAATTATACTATATTTTTATTTTTTATTATTCATTATGGCACCTCTTTAGGTCATGAGGTGATCCGAATATCAAGAAATATATCGAAAAATAGGTCTTAAGGGGGAGGGTGTGAAAATTGATTCGCTGTTACAATGTATAATAGATTAGTGTAAAGGAGATGATAGCATACAACCTTGTATTAAAGACCTTGATGTGATTGGTTATGGATGTGTTAATACCTATTGCCTATCTTGTTAACACCTTTTAATTAGCTGTTCGCGGTGAATATGTGTTTACAAAATATATGTAAACCCTACAAATACAGTTTGTAAATAGACCGAAAAATTTGGTTTGTTTAAAAAGTGTATTTTTTATATTGATGCCGACGTCAGTGCCGTTTCGGATTTTCTTAAGTGCAATGTATTTTATCGCCTAATTGGTATTAAAAAATTAACACTTTTATTAGGGTCGCTGCTATGTACTATAAATATTATTTCAACTGTATCACCCAAAACATTGGCAAACGTGTTTTCACCTTCAATAACTATTCTGCTTGACCTTACGAATCGTGTATAAATAATATTAAATACTGCTATGTAATTTATAACTGGATGTGACGCGATCAAGTCCATTAGCATTATTTGAGGTGTCAACATCTAGATTCTTGAATACCTAAGGTTCATTGATTAGGAGTGTATGCTCAGTGTACTCACTCACTATGTTCGTTTTGAACCATTCATACACTTCTGCTCTCCATGGACTCTGGTTTCCAAAAAGTCAGTTTAGGTGTTTTTTTAAATCATCAATAATACTTCGGCTGTTTTTGAGATAATCGGGGTCAAATACAGAAAACCTTTTTGTTGAAGTTTGTCGATAAAATAAATACCTAACTTTTATATGAATTCCTCTGTAAAGCACACACTTTTAGCTGCTATTGCTCTACTTTTGTTATGGGTCCTCTTCTAAATCTGTATTATGTAAATCTTAATATTATAGGGATGATGCCTGGGTAAAAAAAATTAAATTCTAATTAGTCCGTCGGTCAGATAATAAAAAAATATTAGACACGTATTTTTTGCTTTATCATATTAATAAAAAAATACTTAGATAAAACGCATTTTAAGTTGGGGAGTGGAGGTCGATACGTCACTAGTACGTATAAAATCTACATACTTGTGACGTCATGGCACATTTTACCTCAATGTATCGCCGTAATCTTTAGATTACGTAAAAAAAGAAAAAATACGTGTCCATTATTTTTTTATAATCACAAAGACGGACTAAAAAAATTTTTTTGTCATCATCCCTATTAATTTATCGTTTACACACTTAATATTCCATTGATGTACGTGGATTGACATGTTGGTCAATATTTAAGAATCCAAGTCAGGAGCTTTATTATTTTTACTAGGGAGTATAATAATATTTTCTGAGGAAACTTGACATTCAGACCATTTCATGAATATCCTCTGTTATTTCTGACTTGTACCTACAGTTATCGAGATAAAAAAAAACCACACTCACACTTTCTCACTCAGTGTTTATGTTCCCACAAACTTGAATGCTAGAACAGAATAGTTTATACAGTAATTAGATCTTAACCGAAACTTGAATATCATATTTATATAACAAGTTGTAGAAAACCAAAACAACCTGATCATTCGTGAAGCCATGACTGCATATCATAACACAATAATAGATCGAATCGTTGATTATTATTACTATCTTAGAATATCGCGTCCCACTGCAAGGCAAAGACCGTTTCCTCCTTCCACTTGTCTCTGTCTAATGCCATCTGGAGCCAGTCCTCTACACAGGAAAAGAAATAAGTAAATCATTTTAATTGACCTCTAGTTCATCCCGCCATCTCCTTCTGGGCCGACATCAGTCAATATTTTCATTAATAAAAACTTCGTTGTAACCCTAAAGAAGCTGTTTGATCGAAATGCCCAGTTAGATCAAGATCTGATTCAGAAAACTGTGTTCCTGGAGACAGGAAATGACGTTTGTTTTAGGAGGTTTCGTTTCATGGAGTCCTGACCACTGGCAGCCTTGACACCGTTCTCAATACCTAGTTTTTTTCCTATTCACAGTTATATACTTTTATGTTAAAAGAATATAAGTGCCTACTTAAATAAGACCAAAAACCCCGTAGTATTCGTTATCAGCAAGTAAACTACTACAATACTATCGTTTTACTAAACCCAGTAATAAAAATATGTACATTGTGTAGTAGGTCGCTAAAACACGGTCAGTCGGTGACGTAAGAGCATGCGAACGATGCGAAATTTTGCAACCATACGCTGTCGCCTGCCTTCGTGTGACGCTATGTAGTTGTATTCAATAATAGGGCTGCCAAGCCATTGTTTGTATGGGAATCTTTCAATTAATATCGCCTTATAAACTTGATCCTACCACTTAACTTGGTCCCACTGCAGAGCAAAAGCCGCGTCTAATATAGATAAAGCACGAGCGACGGCTTAAATAGCTATTCAGGTTTCCTCACGATGTTTTTCCTACCCTGATATCAATAATGTCCAAGTTTAACATAGAAATAACAATAAGCAGATTTTTTTGTTGGATTTATGACATGACGGATACTTATTTTAATTATGGACCTTGATAAATATTCAATGTACTAATTAGTTAGTTATATTTTTAATTTTACCATAAAAGGAACAAATATTTTGAATACTGCAGTTAAAAATAAGGTTCTATTTGCATTTTCCGCGATAATCATGCAATTTCCGAAACATAATTTTAAGGATATTAATTGTAAAGCAAACGTTAAAATCATAACACGTTGAGCATTATGAAGTTCTCCTTCACATTTCAACAGCACAGCCCTGAAACATACCCATGTACCTATGTAGGTACTCCACAAAGGTCGTAGTCACCTGTTTAATATCTTACAATTTTGGACGCCGCCGACAATTACTGTCCGTTGACCTACATTAGTGAACCGTTCAAAGTATCTCTAGGAATATGATTTCATTGTGCTTTCTCTTTGCGCCGGGTTAACTTAATGGCATGGACATTAGGCGCATTAACTTATTTTATTAATGGTTCTTGGCTTGCGGCCAAGGTCATGTTGCTTGGAACGGTCGCACTTTAGTTAGTCCATGACTTTTTGTCCTTTTAAAATAAAGTGGTTTTTATAATAAACTTGCTTCTGCCCGCGACTTCGTTCGCGTGAAAGTCGTAAGACACCACAATATACTAAAATAACAGTCCCATTTTGCAGCAGCTCATCCTGAGGTCGACACCTGCAGCCTTCAGCAGCAATATCCCATTGCTTGCAAAGTTTTTCGTTTTAAATAATGATGATGCTGCATAATTAACGCCTGCGTTCCTGCTTATACTACCTAATGGCACAATACTGATACACTGACCGATGCATTCTTACAGATTATTCCTGGCGAACGGCTATCACTATAATAATATAACAGTAGATTGTAAACACACGACATTTCTCATTAACAGTCACCATTTAACCATAGATATTTAATTTATTCATTATAACCAAAGATGACAGAAGAGGCCTAAAACTTCATGTTTTTCTGTGTATGTTCTACGAACTATCACAGAATAGTAAAAAAAAAGCACAAAACGGCGAAACGCTAAGCAATATGCTTTGTTGAAAGTTGACTCAAGTAGCCGTTCTTGTATATGTCATGATTGATTGCTAAGCTCCACAAAAATAGATAATAATTGCTGATTTTTTTTAAACAAGCGACGAATAGTTTCTACTCAGGTGGTTCAGAATCATGTACCATCGAAGAAGTTCATATCTATGCACCGTAAGGACTATTTCTGCTTGCAGTGCTCGGCCGCCATAGAACCGAGGTGGTAACAGATGTGGTCATCGCGTTCACGGGATTTTGTTTTCAAATTGCTTAGATATGAAATTCTTCGATGGTACCTACTGCATCCATGGTAACAGTTTTCGAGTCGATGGATATTATAATGATTATACAGAGTGGTAGGGACCATCTGTATAATAATTATAATATCCTTTCTTTTATTTTTTTTACCACACTATCCTTATAAAAGAGTAACAAAGAGTCTTATTGTCCGGTCATGGGCTCAAAGAAAAATATTGTGTGAGACTGGTACGTAAGCTAAGCCGCAACCTGCATTTCAGGCCAACAGCCATAGATCAGTCAGTCACGGTTTCCTTTTATATAGGTATATAGACTAGTGACAATCAATCTAAATTAAATGCCTAATTTAAATAACATATTTTATTGGATAAGGATAAATAAAATACCGGTCAAAATAACAATTAAATTTTTATCAAATTCAGAAAGATAAAAACCGGCCAAGTGCGTGTCGGACCACGCATAATGAAGGGTTCTGTCGTTGGGATGAATTTATCCCAAGAACAAACTTAACATTGTAGTTGAAAAACATGTTCTCCCATACGGAATGTATGGGAGATCATGTTTTTCAAACCGCAAATTTAAGTTGGTCGATTATTACTTGTTAACCTGTAGAGCCTACTTAGCTCTGATAGTTTTCCTTTTAATTTCGTTATATATACTACTGCTGTGAATTTTTTCACAAGTCCAAGTACAACCATTTAGTTAGAAGGGGGAGGGGGGGGGACACTTGACTAACAAAAAAATCAGTTAAAAGCTTAATATTTCGCAAACAGATCTCTGAATCCAAAAATGGTTTGGACAAACTCACAATATTTTTGAAAGACCTTTCTAATGATACCCCACGACATGGGGTAGATGAGGAAAAAAAACCATATCCACTTTACGTGTACGGGAGGTACGCTAAAAAAATTTTTTTTCTTGATTTTATTTTACCACTTTGTCGGCATGATTAATATGTATACATATGCCAAATTACAGCTTTCTAGTACTAACCGTATCTGAGCTAAGCCGCGTACAGACAGACGGACAGACAGATAGACAGACGGACATGGCGAAACTATAAGGGTTCCTTGTTTACTACGGAACCCTAAAAATGGTTACTGTAGGTCTTCCTTAGAAGATAGACATATGCTATCGCGGACTTTATTTTTAAACTTTTTAAGATATACAATTCTGTAAAACATAAATTTGATGTATCTCTTACGGCTTACGCGGCGCACGCCAGTAAAGCTCCCAGTCGGCATGATTTTTTCCGACATCTTCGACAATAATCGTCATATTTCAGCCAATTTACATAAAACCTTAATGTATTATACACAAAAACCATCCTCTTGAATCACTCTATCTATTAAAAAACCGCATCAAAATCCGTTGCGTAGTTTTAAAGATCTAAGCATACATAGGGACAGACAGCGCGAAGCGACATTGTTTTATACTATGTATGTAATGTAAAGAAGATACAGAAACTTCAAGCAAAAACTTTGTTTTATGACAGGTTGCAACCATCTATAATATCGTCAGCATCAGCTCTAATTTTATGACCATAGATTTATGGATTCGGTGATTGGAAACCAGTCGTGGTTTATTCGCGAATGACCTCACTTGATTATTCGGAAATTGATCAGCAGACTAACTTAATCCGTTAATAATTTCCAGTATAGTTTAGACGTTTTTTCTGTGTATTCAGATTTAAGACTGAATAAACCACGCCACAAAATCTAACCTGTATCAAAACTTACAAGACCCTTTACACAATCCTCAGGCTCAAGAGAACATCGAGCCGTGGCGGCAACGCTGGTTCTATGGCGGCAAACTCCTCGGCGACCGGCTGCTACTCGAGGAGGCAAAGATCACGCCAGGATACGTCGTGCAGGTCATCGTCAGCACTGACCCACAGCCGCCGAGCTAGTCGCGCCAAGTCAGCACCGCGCACTATTGCACCCACCAGCGTCTTTGTGGTACTTTGCATTTATTTTTAAAACTTTTTTCCATTCTATTTATATTTGGAAGGCGACTCTGCAAGGAGGTTGGCTAAAGATGAGGTAGAAAACGAGAGATTACTCTTTGAAGTGGGGACTTGTTAGTGGAATATCGCCCTGCCGCGCCTCACACCCCTGCGCTGTCGTACTTGTAGTGTTATTCGTATATATCTATTCGATGTTTGTCTATTTACTTTTGTATAGGTTGTAGTTTAGTTCGGGCCATATAATACGCTTTGTGTGAGATGAATCGTAGGAAGCACAAGCGATTGTGGCGCCCTCTGCTGGGTTTTATGTCGAGAAATATTAAGGAGATTGATACATTAAAATAAAGTGCATTTTGCAAAACATCTGCATAATTTCATATCATGAGACAAAGATTTTATACTCAAGCTGTTATAAAGAATTATTTTGATTGGATTAAAATGCGATATAGTTTATTGTAGCTGATTATAGTATAGGGATTAACATATAAATATCAAATCTTGCGCTGTGTCGTAGAAGTCCCGAGTGTAATATTAGGCTTAGGTATATTTCAGTTTCCCACATAACACCAATTGAATCGCCCAGTGAATTAATAAATACATAAATTGGTTATCGGCAAAATATCACAAAGACGTTGCAGTGAAGGAACCAGAGCAACATAATCCACGTAATAAATTTATTCTAAAGTAACATAACAGCGTAGGTTATAATGTACAACCGATTTGTACGGTGACGGCCCCTAGCTTATACAATGATGGAGTATCTGATTGACTAGTTTTTTTGTAAGTAAATATATAGTATAATACTCATTTATGTATCCATTACCAACCCATTCATGTCAAAAATATTTGTACAAGAATTGCATAGATAATAATTATTTTTAATGAGTCTGTTTTCCTTTCCCTTCGTATTTGAATCATATATCAGACATTAGATGATTCTAGGGATGCCACTATGTTAAAGGTGTCTTTACTATTGTAAAAGTTAGGGGCTATATAAAGTTTTATCATTATTAGTGCGCTCGACATCATCCCTGACTCGACTGCTGCTCGTAGTGTCCACGTTTATTCCTGTGAACGCTTTCGATGGGGTGTCGCCATGATATTACATTCTAATTTCTTACTTTTGATCGCCCATACAATATGTAACATAGGTACAAGTAACGTTGGATAATTTACCATCATTTATTTATATCATAAAGCTACTTTGCTCCATAAAATATAATCAGATATCATTTTATATGGAATGTTACATGTTTTATAGACGGTCCCTCACTCAGCATCCTTTATCATTTGAACTAGATTCGTACAAAATTGTTTATATTTATATAAAATGCCCCAATTGTAGTGATTAATATATTATATGTATATTACAGTGAGAGCGATACTTTAAATCTGTATGGTTATTACGATACAGAAAATACAAGTGGAATTAATTATATTATGTATCAAGGGAAATATAATAGTAAACATTTATAATTATGAGTTTAAAATTGTCTGGAATTAATTAATTTATACGATAAAGAGTAGATACGAGTGTACCATTAAACTAGAGATAATAACAAAATAAGTTGCATTAAGTTGTCTCAAAACTGAATAAGCGATAAACGTATAAAATGTATTACAGACAATAACACGGCTCAAGATGTTAATGCTTTAGCGACCACACAGCATCTCATCAAACTATTTACTACGGATATTATTATCTAAAGGCGTTATCCCACTATCATTAAATTGCATAATCATAATCATCATAATCATTCGAACGGTGTGCAGCGCATACGCCGCGAATTTACCGTACGAAAGTGCTGCAGCCAACATCATTCCACTAAAAGAGTGGTTGTGGTATATCGCCTTTGTATTATGGTCGACTTTTTCATTTATAAAATTACCTATTTATATTTAAATGACTGGAAGATTTTTATTTAATAAGGAGCTTATATACCTGTTTTTTTTTTTCTAATGTGTGTTCGATGTATATTTAATATTACATGGCCGTCCGTGCTATGCTTTTTCGAGAAAGAACCAATTAAAAATTAATTCGAGATGTCTCAATAGTTTCTATGCTATATAGTACTGTGTTATAAGCTATGTGTAACACTACATACTGTCTGTAGTAGTCTTTATTTTACGCCCTATTTGCAAGTTGGGTTTCTGTCATTAACGGCAATTTTTCTCGATATATGGGAGAAAATTGGAGCTTTCTACGGGCATAAAATACACAAACATTTGAACACATTTGTATTAATCAACCATTACGTACATAAAGCGACTACCATCTATGATGTGATGTTGTGAGAATTTTCTTTATATACTTACTGAATTATTATTATAGAATAATATATTGTTTATTTTAAATATTTTAATCGAAGGAACGCTAGGTATTCATTTTGTGTTCAAATGTAAAGACTCTTGTGGTATATGTATATATACAAAGTAGATCATTGGCGGTATTGCTTGAGCAACGGATCAAGGCTGCCAAGCGAGGCAATGTTGTTATTCCAACCTATAGATAAACATCGAGCATTGTTCTTGTGTTTATAACAAGTTAAGACTCAATAGACATGATGAATGTCATCATTTGAGGGGCTCCTGTGTCTCTCATATCAAAGGCAGCCGTTTCGTTGCTGTTCAAACTACGCGCCAATGTTTCGTTAGAGCTGCTACTTCTACGTATCATTTGGTTTGTACGCGCGTACATATTGTAGCCTGTACAACGTTTACTGTTAGATCTTGCACACGAGTTAATAGAAGCAAAATTATAATGTTGTTAGTGATTCGTGAAATGTATTCTTATAAAAGAAATTATTAACATAAGTTTCGGGTTAAAATTATATTTTGTTTTGATTGTAAGTGAACTGACATATTGTAGGTAAACAAATGAAAATCTTGGATGTACTTTGTCTGACTAATATGGTTTTATTAATCATCTGGTATCACGATTATTTTCTTCACGGCAAAACAAAACACAAGTTAAGTAATTATTCTTTGTTCGATAAAACTTGATGCAAAATATTCGCAGTATGATTTAGGACAAAATATTATTTAGTTATAAAAAATAAATTAGTTATTTTCTATGATATTACCATGGCCTTATATTATGATACTCAGTTTTACTCCGATTGTAATAAGAGAAAAAAAAAGTAGTTATCACTGAAAAATCTCATATAAAAAAAAATGCTATCGGATGCTTTAGAACAGTTGCTAATGTCAAAAAACACACTTTATACAAACTTACCTTCTTCTCATAGCATCCTTTATCGCTGAGCTAATTATATCTGTTCCTCATAACAAGTCCGCAACCAGTTATTTTTTATTTTTATTCCTTTACAAATTGCGTAGCTATATCACACATTTTTATTCGTACAAGGTAAATATCACCCTTATTTTAAACATTGATGGCCTAAAGCCATTACTGACAATATTCTCACATATCGATTCAACAATTACTAAGCTTGATTTTATTTATATCGATGATTCGTACAGCACTTTATCGATAACTCCAGAGTATGGATATCGATGTTGTTATATACCGAGTTTGTGTTAAATCCTGTAGTGATATTAAATAAAGCCTCAGCAACATTTATAAATTGATTATTAAATATGTCTATGATTATAGTTCATTTATTTTTTGTATCGAAATTATTGATATGGCGATATAGGTTATAGATATATTTAAAAATGTTAGCAGTTACAATTTATATAAACTTATATTATTTTTATGACTGATAATGTGCGCGCTCACAATACTTCATTTTAAATACCGGAAAACTAAATAAGTAAAACATTTCGATAATTCATCTTAGCTTAATTCTGACAAACTATTACCCATTAACCTTATAACAAACCATTTAAATTGTAACTGCTACAAATATATGTTATATTTCTAAATTGTAATAAGAGGATTATAACATAGTACTAACTTATTAGGGTAGCTTTAGTATTTATATAATTATTTTAAAGTTAAATTGGGAAGAGGCTCGATATATTATTTAGTTGGGCAATGGTGTCTCTGCAAACATTATGATATTAATCATTTCAATAATTATTAATTAAAAGTTTTGAATGTTGGTAAACTTCTGTTCTACGAGACCGTTAGGGATAATAAATAACACAATAGCGATAAACTATATTTTATAAAATGTTGCAGAGTTATCATTGTTACATTTACATTTCAAGATAAATTGTTTTTATTATAGAAAATTCTAACAATACGTTCATGTAACTCGTGCACGCTATACTCTACTTTATGTAAAGATATTAATGTCTATAATCGCGCTCACGACTTCTGATGTTAATGTGCGAAGTAAGGCTTGAACTGCATTGACTATGAACCATCGCACTACGACACCACTCCGCCTATTATAATCGTCTCTGAAACTTGTGTAGTTCACGCCTTATCTCACAAGACTGAAATTGCCAGTGAAAAAAAGTATTTGTTATCTGTGAACAATTCCTCCTGTGTTACCATCAACAATATAATGTTGCCTCACTTTACGCTAATAGTTTTTCAGTTATATTTAGGTTACAAATTGCAGTCGGCCATAGCTAGATTAGACAAATAGTCATATACGGTCTAAACATGTTTGATTTCGGACTAAGGAATTATGTATGGTGCTACCATTTTGTTTTCAGTGAAGGACTTATTTCATACTCATTTGATGTATTTGACTATGATGTAACATGAATAGATTTTACTCAGTATCGAGTACACGATAAGCTTTTATACTAAAGTTTTCTTTTCATAGTCAAAACAGAGAATAGTAGGAATTGGTCCGGCATAAATGATTTCTCACAACTAAATGTTATGTCTAACAGATACGGGTAATGTCCAAAATTATAAACTTTATTCAAATGTCATACTCACATCTTTACATGTTTCTCTTTTATTTGTCTTAGCACTTTACTTGTTAAGAAAATGTACAGTCAACACCACATTTGTTCTTTGTCGCTGACTGTACGTACCCTCTGAAATGTACTTTAAGCAATAAAATTTATTTACGTACGCAAGATATTGAAGAAAGATCCATTTGATAATTTTAGATTTTCCCTTAGAGCCATAAACTTTTTGCTTGTAATGATGTGGTAATGTAGTTTTATACTTTTTTTTGCGCACATCACACTAAATTCGCTCAATATTACAAAATAATTTCAAATGGGTATTTTTGTAGTTTACGATCAATGTTATAATTTTTTTTACCCGATCCTAGATAGCGTTTTATCATAAATTTATTTTTGCCGTGTATTGTTTTTCAACGAATAATTATATATTTTCCGTTCAAAGTAAAATTTTAACCTTTTAAGTAGAGAATGAATTAGATATATCGAAGCTAAAATGTCCATCAGTTATCAGTAAGCCGGGGTACTGCTAATATTATACTTAGAAGCACAATAAGTAATAAATATCAAATCAAAATTGATGTGGGTTTTGACGCGCGGAGTTTGGATCATGCCTGTGTTGTTACAGTTTGGATCATGCCTGTATTGTTACAAGTATGTAGATAGATAGATTTATATTGAATAACAAATTCACTGCGTGTATTGTAAGGCTATAATCAAGTTGTATATTTTGAAGGAGCGCCGGCGCTGTCGGCTCGTACGCAACACATCTGCGATTTGTCTACACACAGTTTTGTACATAAAACAGTTTTTCAGTGTGTAAGCAATATTAGCATTTTAAATTTTCAAATAAAACACTTTGTGAATAACATATAGTTTGTGTATTGTATTTTGTCGAAAGTCCCTGAAAATTTGCAGGCCCGGATTCAATTGAAACTGATAGACCCATATTTGAGCGCCTAATAAACGATGAAAATCATTACCTATCTAGTAAATATTCTTGACAGATAGGGTTGCTCTAACAGCTTACCAATTTGCCGATGAGGATATCACAATAAAACGCCATAACTTCACTGGCATTAAGTTTAATTTACAAATAATAATACAGTCCTATGTTCTACTTTGGTATATACTTGAGCAGTTTGATCTCGTGTGTCAGCCAGATGGCAAGGGTCAGTAAGACGAGTGAGCCTGACTGGTGCGAGGCAGCTAGTGGTGTGGGCACGTAGTATAGGAGCGTCGCGATGCCGAGGGAAACCTGGGGGAAAATAGAGGAATGAGCATCACGTGGATTGAGATGTGGCAGCTGCCTTAACCGTTGTAGCTACAGGAAAACGGTCTTAGGAGACTGTCGTTAACTTTTTGAGACATTTGTATCTACATTCACAGATTTTGAAAAAAATATAGGCAGCAAGAAAATAGGCAGTTTTCATAAAAACTTTTTTTGATACCTATCGATCCTGCTCAAAGATCAAAAAATTATGAATTGAATTATTTAGATATCGCAAAAAATATTTCTGTGCGGAACAAAATGTCTTCAAAAGTTAAGGACAGGCTCCTAAGACCGTTTTCTTGTAGTTACAATGGTTGAGGTAGCTGCCCTTACTGCCCCATCTGAAATCCATCCTGTATATCTTGAAGGGGTAGGCAATGGTGTATCTGTCGTCGGCAGGTTGTAATATTCGTCATTATACAAACGGCGCCGTCCGTTTGCAAACGCTCGCTGGGTTTTGAAATGACGAAGGCAAATTGATGATGCTTCTGTTCACAGGTTAGCCATGATTTAAGGATAAATTATAAAAGGGGAAATATTTAATTGATCCTCAATTTTTTTTGTTGTTCGGCACCGATCTTCTTTGAACTTTCTAGTATTTTTTTAAACTAGGATTATAGGATTGGGGCCTGACTTTTATTGAAAATTTCTACAAACCGACAAAACAAAAACTGTATCCTTACCTGCAACCACGCCATAGCCCCAACTCCATTGACAACCCTCCTAGCCATGGGCGACAATGGCTTCTTCCTCGCGATATACCACAAGCCAGTCACCAGCGCCAGAGTAGTGGTGCCCAAAATCCGGTGGTCGAACTGTACGGTGGTGGGGTTCTCCGTGAAGTTACGCAGTGTGGGGGAGAATTCCAGGATGTCATCTGGGACCCATTTGTCTCCCATCTTGGGGAATGAGCTGTAGACTAGGCCGGCGTCTAAACCGGCTACAAAGGCGCCTGGAATTAAAGGTTTTTGTTAGGTGAGTAAGGTTACTACCATCCGTCCGGATATTTCCGGCTTTTTGCCCCCCGACCGGACTGTCCGGCTATATCATTTATCCGTCTTTTCAAAAGTAGGGGTTTCTGTTAGAAAATACAAGTGAATACCAAGAAAAGAAAGATTAATATAGAAAGTAAAATTTTCCATTTTTGACTTTTTGTCAGGACTTATGAAATTCCCAAATGGTTACCGTAAATAGGATCTACATGTTTAAAAATAAGATTTAATTATGATAACTTTAGTACTCGTATTAAAAACCTCATTACGATAACTACTGGGATATATCTCTGCCACCAGGCAGTATTGCTGTGCACTTGTTAAAATAGATAACTCATAGCCAAGCAGGTTCATCCTTTATCGAAATTATATCGCGAAATTTGATTTTGTTGTTGCTAACACTTCTTATCATAATGTGATACCAGTCTATTATCAAAATAATACACATTCATACACAAAACGAAAAAAAAATTAAAATAATTTCACATACCGGACACAGCAGTAAGAAACGCCATGGCCTTAACAGAATGCGCCAGTGCAGTAACACTCTTCAAATCCTTGAGAGATTTGAATGTAGCAGCCACGGGGAAGGGGCGAAGCACCCTTAGGGCTCCGGCCAGCAGCCCCGTGTAAAGAATAAACGCCAAACTCAAGTGCGCCGCTAAACGGTACTGTGATACTCGCGGCACATCTGATGGTCCTTGGAAACGGTCTTCTAATCCTGATTTAACCATGTACCAGCCCATTAGACCCTGCGGAAAGAATAGGTATGATTAGTGAGAGTAGTATATAGAACCAATACTAACTAATATTATAAATGCAAAAGTGAGTTTGTTTGTTTGTTACGCTTTCATGCTAAAACGGCTGAACTGATTTGGATGAAATTTGGCACATGGGCAAAGCATGACCTGGAGAAGGACATAAGCTACTTTTCACCCTGGATCGCGGACGAAGTCGTGGGCAACAGCTAGGAAACAATAAATTAATTACCTATCCAATCGTACATTGCGATTGCCAGAGATATCGGAGATAAAACAATGCTGGCTGGATGGGGATCCAGCACAATCGATATTTTATTGAAAGGATATTCTGATTTCCTCATGATACTTTCATATTCCGTATATGAAGTTGCACAAAGTGTAGTTGGTGTCATGTAAAGGCTATAGCACATTTGGGCAAGCCACACCGCAACGCAAAAAACCTCATACATGACTTTCCTACATTTTGTATGAACTATCGCACACTATGTGCAGCCCGCACCGCACGTTTTTTGTGCTGGAATGCAATGCGCTACGGTCCGCCGCGGCTGTAATGTGCGCTGAGCAATGAGCGAGCTGAAAAAAAATGGCAACAGCGTTCATTTCCCTTTCTGTAGGGATTCGAACGACAAACTATGGATTGTTTTCTATCGTGAAACATTTTGACAACAACGAAACAACCATTTTTATTTCTGTTTTTGTATTAGAATCTATAAACATAAGTCGATAACCAGTTTTGCTGTTAGTTTATTTGTCACCTGGAACAGACTATAAATCTACTAAAGTCGAGAAAAAAAGTCGGTCCGTCACCTGTGCAGCCACAAGCGCGCAGTACGCGCCGACCCTGATCTTCATGGGCTTGTCCAGGTAGCCGCGCGCCCAGAACAAGGCGGCCGGCAGGAACACCACCGCGCCTATCGCGCGCCCCCACGTGCGGTGCGCGAACTCCATGTACCAGATCCATTTGAATTCTGATACTGTCATGTTTTGGTTCTTACTGTGGAGTAGAAAGGCTGGAATATTATAGGTTCATGTTTGTATGTTTGTTCTAAGTTTTAAGAAATTAAGCAGAATGTATTTATTGCTAACATAACATAACATCACGCCCGTGTTCCCCGAAAAGTTATAAGCAGAGTTGACCTATAGTACCTACTCCCACATTTTGCCCATGTCCCACGTAACAGAGGGCGAGCCTATCGCCATCAACTTATCAAAATTCCAGATGGAAAAACACTTCGCTCGACCCGGGAATTGAACCCAGGACCTCATGCTCAGCAGTAGCGCTTGCGAACACTAGGCCAACGAAGCAGCTAACAAATAATATAATATAGATAGCTTATATGTTTGAAGAATATTGTGATAGCAGTGACATTTATGGGACTTAGCAGAATTTCTTTATTGTTTTATTTTCTAAACAGCAATCATCATTTCAATTCGACGCGTGGTATTAATGTCCTTTAAGTGTGTGTTACTACAGAACAAAAACCCTCGCTTGCGCAGTATAGCGGTTCTAAAATCATCGTTGTTTCATGCGCAAAAGGGATGGCACTATAAAAGAGCTATATTTCATCCTGAAATATAGCTCTTTCTCGCACTGGAACAATGGACGAGAGCGAGAGAGGTGAGAGCAGAGACTAGTGAAAGAAGCAAAATTAAAAGCAAAAGGCTACTAACTAGATAAACTCAGGAAACTGCTGATATATCTCAAACTCCTGCTGCCATTCCTCATCAGTCCTCGGCATCTTCTCTCCCAAAAGTTTCCATGTCACCATCGATAGCCCTGACTCTGTGAGTCTGGTCACACCACCTGCACATTGTTATAGAACAGTTTGTTATGTAATGTTACGCTTTAGCCATCTCCTTCGATGACTAGAGGGTAAATATTGATAAAATTCTGGAAAATAACAGTTGCTGCTTGCTGCTTCCAAAGAAATATCAATGTTGCGTAAGTTCAAGCAGGTAATATCGAAATCAAATAAAATTAAAAATCCCAGAAGGCATCAAAGCGAACAGACAGTGTCTGAGCGGTTCACGTGGGCAATTTTTTTTTTTTGCAAAAAAAAACACGTTTCTAGTCTTTATAGAAATATCTAAGAGATTTGGTCTTGCATTTAGAATTCGAAAATAAATGAGTATCCATTTCAGGTAATAGGTAGGGGTGTAGTAGGTGGTAGCTTTGAGTGTCGTCTTCTAAGATCCCTACCAAAATAAGTTTGTACTGTAAAAGTATAGTAAGTTGTTTGTGTTTCATTCAGTGTAACAATGAACCAACTTAGAACAATGGAAAGCGAATGATTATCAAGTTTTGTTCTCCATTCAGGAGGATTGGAGTGTTATACAAACATTAATCTGATGTATGTACACAAGAAGATAAATAAAACAAAAATAACATTGCAAGTACCTTTATTGGATGTAAGACCTTAAAAGTTAACAAATCGTTTTAGAAATGCTATTTCTATTTTCTCTTAATAATATTCAAATATGACCTTTTATGGATAACATAGTAACGTAACCAATTCTTTTTCCTTGTTTTTCATAAAATATGGTTTTATGAAAAACAAGGAAAAAGAATTGGTTACGTTACTATGTTATCTTAATAATACCTACTTATTAAAGAATTTGGGTCAGGTACAGGTACAAAGGTAACGTATTTATTAAATATAATAGGTAAAACTAAAATTGCAGATCTTTTAGTTTGTTTCTTATTTATGTGAGGTGTGTACTTTAGTATGTAACTAAAAACCCTACAGCACATGTAGCATGACAACCATAGAAACGGGTTTTGTCGACGGAAGAATAGACAAAATGACAGATTGTGATTGTTTATCTGTCATTTTGTATATTCTTCCGTCGACAAAACCCGTTTCTATTGTGTTCATGCTAAGTGTGCAGATACGGTTTTGCTTTCTAACTTAAATCGAATAGGTATAGATATTATAGGGATGATGCCTGGGTAAAAAAAACGAAATTCTAATTAGTCCGTCAGTCAGATAATAAAAAAATATTAGACACGTATTTTTTGCTTTATCATATTAATAAAAAATTACTTAGATAAAACGCTTTTTAAGTGGGGGGAGTACGGGTCTTAAGTTGGGGAGTGGGGGTCGATACGTCACTAGTACGTATAAAATCTACATACTCGTGACGTCATGGCATATTTTACCTCAACGTATCGCCGTAATCTTAAGATTACGTAAAAAAAGAAAAAGTACGTGTCCAATATTTTTTTATAATCTCAAAGACGGACTAAAAAATTTTTTTTGTCATAATCCCTATTTAATGAAAGGTCGCATTCATGCAACAATATAGAATTATATTCAATAGATTAATGTTCCTATAGAATACATAAGAAACATAAATATATTACCTCTTAAAAATACAACAAATGAAACGAAGCCTGCAGTAATACCTATACTACTCTACAAATCTAATATAAGTCTAATCCCATATGAGAGAAATTTAACGCGCTTACAACAGTTTTATAAATAGTACATTCCAGTGTTTTTACATAAAGTTAGCAAAATTATTTTAATTAAATGACTATTTTTTTAGTGACTATTATACAGGGTGTAAGACCCATCAAAAAGCCGTCAACTTCGCATTCTGTACATTATTATTAAATGCTTGTCATCTCCACTTAGCCCAGCTAACCCCCTATATCTAGCACCCCTACTTCTTCCCATTCGTAGTTCTAAGTGCCATTTCAATAACATAGTATATGCTATACAGTAGTATAAGATACCCTGCTACCATACCTAGAACTACTGCGGTGAACACCATTCCCGAGCATCCTAGCAGCCAGTAGCCCACCACTTTGGGAGGCGCTTTGGGCTTCGGCGCGGTCTGACACAGTCGGACTGCGATGTTCTGTGGTTTCAGCAGGTCTGTTAGCTGCAGAAGAAGAAAAATTTGTATCAGACAAAAACACGAAAACTAGTCAAAATAGACCTCAAAATTAGCTACTTTAATGTATGGTCTTAATAATAAATTCAAAAATATAAGGTTTATTTAAATCCTTGTTTCGAATTGATGTTATTTCCACTTAAAAAAACATCAACTTTATGCAGGTGTAAATAAAGTTGATTTTAGACTAACTAGTACTGTTGAAAAAGTCATAAAAATATGAAGTTGTAGCGCAAACTGAACCGTATGAGTAGGCATTACAGTTGTTTTTCCTAAAACTCGTGTTTGTTTACATGTTTGGCAAATAAATTGCGAATGCAGATTTGTAGGTAATTTTCAAAAAGGTCATATGCTATGAGAGTAATTATTAAAATTTTATCAAAGAATAAAACATTTTGTTATATGATTGGTTCTCTATTATTACTAAAAGCTAAACAGCACCTATACCTATTGACAAATTCTGGAATCATCAGTACTCATCATATTTTCAAAACTGTTAATAAATAATGATAAATAGATATCTACAGAACTTTGCTACTGGATGTAGATGAAATTAAGGATAAAAGATAGTTAATTGATTCAGGCGTGACTTCTTACGGACTCTTACTTGATGTCTGAAAGGGTTTTTTATGACTCCTTAGGAATAGTTAAGCGGAATAGGTTACTAAATATATCTACGTCTATAGTATTTTTTTGAGGATATAAATTATTTTTGAAGAGTGACAAGACAAGAAGGTAAATTACCATAAGTAAACGTATAATTGTGAAGCAAAGCTAAGTAATTGATCCGGTTCTGTTTTTTTTTCCTGCTTGAGTTAAGTAGGTACATATGGGCTAGCTCAACGTAATCTTATCTATACTAATAATACTACTTAATTATATTATAAACAAGTAAAATTTGTTTGTTTGTATGTAGGGGGTAATCTCCGGAACTAATGACCCAAAATTCTAAGAAATTTCACTGGTTTATAGCTACAATTCTTTTGTGCTATAAATTCTACTTATATCAAGCATATTGTCGAGCTATCATAATTTTTGTCTAACAAGTCGGAAATAAATACCTCATAAAATAGTTCAGTCTTACACGATTACGACTAATCTGTTTCATTTTGACAGTTTATCAACATTGATTGCGTTATTTACGTTGTTGAGCAGAATAATTGCAATTGATAGCCCAATTTTTGAGGAAGGCTACTTAACACGACCGAGCTGAGCAAATAGAAAAAGGTCAAAAATAGTGCTAAGCCAAAATGAAGTAATAGCACGATGGGCAATGGGACGCTTCGCGATGGGTCGGGGACCAAAATTTCACGCAGAGGAAGTCGCAGGCAGAAGCTAGTGTAACATACAAGGATTACTAGGTAACTATGCTTTTAAATTCAAGAAAAAACAAATTTACCTACTTATATCAAATTATAAGTAAGTATTTTAACTTGGTACAAGATAATGATTATCAGAAAAAAAAAAAAAATTGCCTAACTGGTCAGAACCACACGCGATTTTGAAAAAATAGAGATGGTGCAAGTATAGTTATCTGGCTTGGCATGAGAGGCCAAATATCTTTATCTGTTTTCAAAACAAACAATTGTACTTTATTGGTAAAGTGTAAAGGTGCGAATTTAAAGTTGAGGTCTATTTGAAATACATTGGAAAGGGCAAATCTGTAATAATACCTAATGGTTTTGTTATCATAATATAGGTTCCTTAGGAGTGTTTTTGTTATCATAATTTATGTTGTAAAAAAACAGGTAGGTATGTCAACAATGATGTCCAGTTGTTTGAAGTAGCAGATTACTGCAATGTCTTTGATAATATTAAAGTAACGTAAAGTGAAAGAGATAAGTTTGATTTATTGGTTCCAATTTTCATTTCTGTAGGTACTCATTTTTGTGATAAGGTCTGTGTGAATGCACACAGAAAGCATTCAAGCACAATACACTGTGACATTTTAGTCGTCTTACAAAAGCAGCCCACTTCATATATCCAATGACTACTAACCATTCCATCTCGGATTAGGTTACTAAATAGGTATACGTCGTCTATTGTATTTTATAATGGATTTCCGTAAAGTCACGCCTGAATTAATTAACTATACTAACCATTCATAAAAAAAAAATGGACATGTTCCAAATTTTTTTTCATTGCTCCTTGGTATTTTATGTCATGAACATTGAGTGGCCCTTTGTAAACTTAAATATCACGGTGTATGCTTTTTTTTTTAAAATTGTTGTTTAGTAGTCATTGGATACATGAAGTGGACACTGCTTTCGTAAGAAGACTAAAATGTCAGGGTGTACATGTTCTATACAGATCAATAAGGTATGAGATGAAACCTCTAAAGTCCTAGAATTTGTTCCCATAAACCGCATTAAAAAAGATTAAAACATATTTTTTTTATATGTAACTGATAAGACGCTTTAAAATGAATACTAACCCTCAATCCCTTAAACTTGCTAGTTTTATTATTTTGTGTAATGAGTTGTCGGCTGATGATTTTTGTAGTGTTGAAGCTATTCCTGACGCCGGAGACCAGCAGCTTGCTCTGAGCCGCCCGCAGAGACTGCGTGCAGCGGCACAGGTGTGATACACTTAACATTGCTGGAAAAATTTATAATTTCCTACAATATTTTTTTTAAATTAAGTTATTGATGAATGTGGCACTGCTAGGGGTCAGGCAACCATAGATAATTAATGGTTTAGACTTTAGGGCTTGGTAAATTAATGCATTATGCTTATTTATGGCCCTAATAGAACATGTTTGTAAAACCGTTTTTTCACTGTACAGGTCCCCATGTGGCATTTCAATCAAAATTTACTTTGTGTGTATATTAAATATTATAACACATGCAGGTGTGGTAGTAGGTACTTATTCAAGATGTCACTAGCCTTACTACCTTTATAATATTATCATTACAAACCTTGAGCAATCTTGATTGTAATCTACTAAATAATATCTGAACACCACTCAGAATTTACTACTAAATCAAGTCAAAATGTATTTTAGTAATTATATCACATGTTTTTTTAATACTTCAGCGGTATAGGTACCTAACTGACCAGGGATATTAAATAATAAGTTTACATAATATTTTGAAATACATAAACAGGGTATGCTTATTATGGTTTAGTAGGCTATCTAACACAAAACTAAAATCTCCGTGATAGATAAGATTCTAATAATGAATAATTTGATCGATTCGTTGCCTACTGATGATAAATATTATGGATTAACAATCTTTGTAATAAAAATAACACAAAATATTACCTTGAAATATGTTCAAAAATAACTGTGTACAATTTTAGTTATATTAAGGTTCTCTTGGATTTATCAGCACTTCACTTTAACTTAAAGTAATACCTAATAAACATTGAGAAAAATACTGTTCTGTTGATATAAGCTTCAGAAATCCGCTCAAGAATGCAGGCAGGTGGAGATTTTGAGCATGCAATTGACACTTGACACAGCACTATCTATTGACAGGTATCACTTGTTAATTGCTAGTGTTAAGTTGACAGATGTGACAGACCCAGTATAGAGTAAACAATATCTTTGTTGTTTACTCTGTATTGGGTGAAAAACCGTAACTAAGAAGTTTAAATAGTTCCGATTATTTTTTAATATAAATAATCTATAAATTAATTATAATTTTCTGATTAAATAAAATTTTTTTTGGTATACGGATCCCGATTTCCTTCTGTTGTATTAGGGCGCTTAGGTTATCACCTGTTTGGAACTTGCTCTTATTTTTTAAAATGATATGTTCAGTCATTGCGACTTTGATATTTGTGAAGTACACAAATGAGTATTACATTTGCGCATTTTGCATTACTTTTCTCAGTAGGTACAGTCCTCAGAGTAATAAAGTACAGTCCTCAGAGTAATAACTAATACAGTCCTACCAACTTATCTGTGAACTGAAAGAGGACGGCACCGTCGATTCAGTGTTGCTAATAAAAGGTGCCCAAAATTGAGTAAGTTTTCAAGAAGGAAATTTCACATTAGACATAATCGTTTAATAAGAATTACAGTTTTTACAAATTAAAAACAATGATACTTAAGTAAAAATAATAAAAAGAATTTGATAATTTACAGTTACGTAGGTACGCTAACAGTCTCGTCTGTCTCTCAGCAATAAACAATGGCTTTATTTAAAAAGTAATCCAATGAAGTGGAAATTCAGCAGATAAAATGTTCCACGGGGGGATACAACTTTCATTTAATGCGAAGTTAAGTAGGCACCTACCCTGCCAGAGCCGTACCACCGAACCGTACCTAACCCCTAACACCAGATTTGACTAATTATAATTAGCAGTGGTACCTAGTGGTAGTGTAGTGTAATAAAAAATAAACAAATTGCTTTACAATAATTTATTGAAAACCAGGCTTACAGTAATTGTGATCTTTAGATGAACCTGCATACACAACTTCATCCTGGTTGTGAGGCCATACTCCGCTTATTTTCGTACCACTATCATCATTATCACTATCGGTTTCAGTTTCGGTTTCAGTGTCACTTACCACTTCTATAATAAAAGGTTTACCTAAATACAAATCATGTTTTAAGTATTCTCCTTCTAACCTGCGAACGTGTTTACAATGCTGTGCCCACTCATGAACTGTAATAGCGTCAAAAGCTTCTCTAACTAGGCGGGGAATTTCAGCATTTTTGTGCTCAATATTTACATCAGGAACTTTTCTTTTCATTGTGCTCCATATGAGTTCAATTGGATTGAGATCACAGTGATAAGGTGGTAAATATAAGCATTTGTGTCTATTGTCTTCTAAATTTTTTGAAGTGAAACTTCTATATAGACGTATTAGGAATTTTCTGTCACGAAAAGGCGTTACGGCAGCGGCGCAGGGAGAGAATAGATTGGAATCTCAAGTTAATATTGAACCGATTTGAAAAATTCTTTCACTGTTAGGAAGCCACACTATCCCCGGGTGACATAGGCTATATTATATTTTCAAAAACATTAGGGATTCTTAACTTGAAGTTTTACGGGCAGATTGTTAATGTACTTGTCCAATTTGAAAACCTGCCCAATTCGTTTTGCCACTTGTCCGTTGCCAATCGTTTTTCCACTTGTCCGTGTCGATTCGTTTTTCCACATGTCCGTTGAAGTTTCACTTCTAATATTTAATTATTGATTGAAAAATGTTACTACTCGATTAACGATTTCTTAAATGACAATGACTTATCCTAATGTCAATTTCTTATTAATGGGTAATTATAATAATTTATGCATTTCAACGACATAACAACTAATGTACTCGTTTTGAACTAATTCGTAATTTTGTATTTTGACACTATTGTTATTATTTTATTAATTTTTTGGTTCACATAGTCGTTGTCTTCATACATTAATGTTTGCATGCCTAATCTAAGGTAGATTGTACAAGGATCACATTTTCTTTCAAATATCTTATGTCATGTACCTACAATCTATGCAAATAAATAAACTTTACTTTACTTTACTTTACTTTAATATGTGTCCCAGCACACATTTAGCTTTTTTTTTCAATCATATACAGGTTCAGGCTTGTTTCTCTTAATTATTTCTAAAAGCTGAGGTTTAGTCAAATTCTCTCCGTAGTCAATTTTATTTTGGGTCAACCATAATTGCATTTCTTTTTTTAAGGAATTCGTATTTGGGACTTTATTCACACAAATACGGTGATAAGGAGCATTATCCATCACTATTATGGATGGTTCACGTAAATTAGGCACAAGTTTTTCAATAACCCACTTTTTAAAGTTGGTACTATTCATCTCGTCATGATAATCACCACTTTTTGTGTTTGATTTAAACACAAGTAGTGCATTTGTAACAAATCCAGTATCTCCTCCCGCATGAACAATAATATATCTTTGCCCTTTCGATATAGACTCCAATACTTCGTCTTCACACTCTCCTTGCCAACATTTACCCGATATATGCGAAGAATGAATATAGGTCTCATCTAAATAAATTATGGGCCGGGGCTGGGGAGATTTATTATTTTATCCACTGCATGCAAGTACTTAGTTCTTCAAGCTGATATTTCATTACGCTCCATAAGAACCTTCCGATTGGATTGAGATTTTTTTAAACGAAATCCCACCTTGTGAAGCAGCTTTCGCAGACTCTCTCGCTGTCCTGTGTAATTTATATCCGTCTTTAAGACCTCTAGAAGCTTTTTAACAGTAGGAACCTCTTTTTTAGCAGAATAAAATTCATGTACTTTCCTCCGTATAACTCCCATGTCAAAATCATCAACATGCACAAATTCACTTTTACGTTTTCTCTCCTTGCCTGGTGTCCGAATTTTTGTACCAGTTTCTTCTGCTGCGTGCCCTTCCTTAACTATTTTTGAAATTAGTACTTGACTCACACCTGAAATATAAGATATAAAATAAATGTTAGTAAAAATTTGAAATCTGGCAGGTTGGTTGGATTGGCTCACTCAATTAGCAGGTTACCTAATAGATGTACGTTACCGTTACGCTAACCTGCAGCAAGAATAGAAACGAATATTTCGTGGACTTAAATAATTAGTTAAGTATCGGGTAATTTATAACAAGAAAGTTGACAACACTAACCTGTCGCTGCTGAAATTCGTTTGTATATTTGATTAAATGGAATAATCGGAGATCCCGCCCAAGCTTCTTCTTCAAAAAAGGTTTTAACCTATAGAATAATGTTTCGAGCATCACTTTTAATAGCTTTCGGCATATTTAACTTTATAAATTCAGCAATATCACGACAAAACAACCAGAGAACCCGAATGTAGTAGATACTGACAATCGAATGAAATTTCAACATGACAGCCGTAGTTCCAATTTTCGCCATTTCACAGATAAGTTGGTAGGAGTGTACTTCTGGCGATCCGGGATAGATTCATCACTTCTTCTACGATGTTCTCTTCTTGTAGGATATAGCGCACCATGATCTTACGATTTGTATTTTACATTTGTGTAATTCACAAATATCTAAGTCGCAATGACTAAACATATCATTTTTTTAAATGAGCATCTTCCAAACGAATGTACGGCCACGAATCATATTTAGATCAACATACAACCTGATACTGACCTACAAATTGCCAAAAAACGTAAGAAAATTTGAATTTTGCGGGCTACCCTGAATCTTACGCCTTAATTAATGATATTTGACAAAGTTTTAGGCATTGTAGAACTTATTTATTTATTTATTTTATTAGGTTCACCAACAATTGATTACACTGAACTTGTATTTAATAACAAAGATATGTTTCGACATCACTTAAATTCCAGTGTAGTCACACCGTAAATCATTTTTAGATTAGTTTCAAATGATGTAATCTGGGATTTTTCATTTAAAAAAAACAAAAATGTAACTAGTTAATTCAAAAACTACTGAACTTTGGTAGAACATTAGGTGGCTATATTTATTGCATTTAACCCTACTATGACTTCCTGTAAGCAATATGTCGAGTTACCATGGTAAATCACAAAGAGGTTTATGAAATAAAGTTTATTTTCTGTTTATCTATATTTATACAAAACTTTATATTTTAAGTTCTTGTTATTTCTTGATTTTATGTTACATACTTATTATTAGCTAGCGATTTGTATGTGATGTATTAAAAACATTTTGGAAACTGCGTGTGCTTAAAAATTATTTAATCTACACAGATTTTCCCTTATGTTTCCATTTCTTTATAATCTTTTGCTAATGCTTTGACGTTTAAAAGGGCACTTCTAAATTCACCTTCTTCTAAACCTTCACCAACATAATGATGCACAAAGGCACGCTTAGCATACATTAAAGAGAACTTTCTACTAAGACGCTCCCAAGCCCCGCGTATTGCTGAAGTGTTTGAAACCATCACAACTGCTCTCATTAAAGCAGCTAAGTCACCTCCAGGGACTGTCTGTGGTGGTTGGTAATTTAGCCCGATCTGTGTAAATAAATAAGACAATCTTACTGATCTCGCCAACATTCGTAATTCTATAATGAATACATCATAAATACCTCACTTGCTAAAATGCTATGCTAACCTACTAGATATATTATGTTATACGACCAACGGTCCACATTAGCGCTGGATACAAAAGGCTGGAAGTCATGGGGGAAGGGCCTTTAACAAGTAACCTACTAAATATCATCGTAGTCAATTTAACTATTCATTACCTTAAATCCAGTGGGAGACCATGACACGAATTTAATTGATCGCATGCGTTTAATTTGTGCAATAGCTGCATTGATGTCGTTTGGATTCACGTCTCCACGAAATAACAAGCAGCAAGACATGTAGGATCCTTCTCTGGGATCACATTTGACCATCTGATTGGAGGGTTCAAAACATTGCATCATCAATTGCTGCGTTGTATTATCTTCATGCATAGCTCTCGTAGCCGGTACAAATGGTGCAAACGTTACCAATGGAAAATGAATTCTTGGATAAGGAACAAGATTTGTTCTAAATTCTACAAGTTGTACATTTAATGAACCCTCAAACCTCATTGAAGCAGTTATGCAGGACACAACCTGAGAAAAAGATGAATATTTTATACATATCGAAGTACAATGAGGAATGAAGATATAAATGTATGGTATACCTGTGCGATAAGTCGATTCAAGTTAGTGTATGTTGGTCGTGGTGTATCTAATAACCTTCCCAAGATATCATACAAGGCTTCATTATCAAAAATAAAACATACATCTTCGGTGTCCATAGTTGCATGAGTGGTCAGCACAGCATTGTACGGTTCAACTATTATAGGCGATATTCTTGGAGATGGATATATTGCAAACTCAACTTTAGACAATTTTCCATAATCCCTCGTCAGCCCGTCAAGTAACAATGCGGTGAATCCAGAACCAGTCCCTCCTCCAAATGCACGGAATATCATGAAACCTTGCAAGGAATTGCAACCTTCTGCAACAATTCTTACACGATTTAGAGCCAGATCTATCATCTCACGGCCAACACCAAAGTAACCGCGAGCGAAATTACTAGCAGCATCTTCTTTGCCAGTGAGCAGTGTTGAAGGGTGAAATAACTCTCGATATGCTCCTGTTCTTATTTCGTCTGTAAGAGTTATATAGTTTTTATTATTTATCTAACTGCCGTATCGGATAACGGTACAGTACCTAGTCATACAAGCGCAACTGCTAAGTGTTAGTATACACGAGCGGCACGCGCCAACGGCAGAGGCTGAGGCAACTGCACTTGTCGACCCGTCGCCCGTCGTGTATACGGCAGCAGCAGCGGCACGACGACACGCGCGTCGTCAGCTTCAGTTGCGCTCTAAGTGGTGCGCGTGGGGCAGGGGGGGGAGCGGTCCTGAATTCGATCTCCGACTTACGCAATTCACAATGAATTTAAATAAGTTTAGACATAATAGTTAATTAATACAGAACAAAAACCCATTGTTTCAATATTATTGGGTACATTCACCAAAACTTACCAATTGGTGTTGGCTCCAAATCAATCATAACAACTCTGGGCACAACTTTTCCAGTGCCTGTTTCGTTAAAAAATGCTCCACAGCTGTGGTCATCCTGACCTGCATACGCCAAAACCCCGTCCACTCTAATACCATGTTCAAGACAGTAAAGCTCCCAGCAAGCATTCGCTATTTGCACTCCTGCCTGACCGATATGTATGTGAATAACTTCTTTCTAAAAGAAGAAAAAGCAGATTATTTTGTAACAAAATATCAAACAGCATTCACACAAGAGCTTTAGGAAAGTCTATGCGATCTTTCAAAAAGTGTAAACTTACTTTAGCCATTGAGTGAAATATTACTGAGAATTTTGTTTGTAAAATAATAAGAAATGTGTTATTTAGATAAATTCTACATGTTTAATACAACAAATTACTTACTTATAAAATGACAAATTCTAGTCGCTTGACATTCACTTTCATAAAATTACAATGTTCTATTTGGTTGTGACAAAATTTAACCTTTTTTTGTGTGCATTAAGCTGGATACACACGCAGCGACTGCTAACAATGTCAAAATTTCAGACCACACACAGATTTTAGTATCGCTAGGGATAAATCGGCTGTCAAAATCTGTGTGGACGTGAGATTTGGACAACTCTATCTAGGAGGCGTTGCGTGCGTAGCTAGCATTCCAAAGGCCACACAAACTTATTTACAAACCGTACAAATGTTGAATCATCATAGTCACAGCACTATTTAATTTTTCTTTCAAGCCTCAAGGTCAATCTCAAGGTCACTTGTGTCAATGTCTTGTGAGTTGTTGGAGTGTTTCCACTTTTGGGGATTTCTCCCATTTTTAGGGAAAAATTACAAATATTATGCATGGTTTAGGGATATTTTATTTTGACACGGATTTAGAGATTTTTGGGGAAAAATTGAACTTGAGTTTGAACCCTATTGTTTATATAGTAGGCAGCAACCAATGTATTACTTTACTCTACGGCACCACCGATTTATTAAGGAGATCCCTCAACTCGTAATGTATGTTATCCGTCGAATTTTAGTTTACCATGATAATTGTAATTTGTACTTACTATTACCGTGGCTAGAGAAGACATCGGATGTAAGCCGTATATATACCTAGAGTTTGTTTGTTTCGTCTCTCTCGATTAATAATGAATGTTCTGGAAGTATTTAATGCTATTAAATATGTGGAATGATTTGTTATTATTTATTATCATCAAGGTTTTTTTTTAATAAATCAAGGTTTTTTTTTAGGATGTTTTAGGAATAATTCATTATCAGACTGGGGAAAAACCAAAAACGTAAGTGGAAACACTGAGCTGTTGTGACTTGTCTCATTTCTATGTTATCACTGCACTGTTATCTTTGGACTGTTTTCATTGACGATGTCGCTGCGGACTGATAATAAATAAAAGTATCCCTTTCTGATTGGTTCACATTGCTATACTGCTTACAGTTTTCCATGCAGACCAATTCAGACGGATCTTTGTAACTTGTTTTTATTATCACGTACAATGATATGTGAAGAACGGGTCGTATTTTGCATTGCCTAATTTTGTTTTTTTTTAAATTATTATATAAGACTAGCGATAAGATAATTGCGTGATTTAGTCGTTTTCCACTTCAATTCTTGAATCGTTGCTTTACTAGCTTTTGTGAAGAATCCACCATAAACTCGCCCATGTCACTCAACAAAGGTGTTCAGTTCGCAATAAATACAGAATTAAAGAATATGATGAGTTTGGCCGGGAAAGTCGTACTTGTAACCGGTGCAAGCTCCGGAATCGGTGCTGCGACAGCGGTATTCCTATCAAAACTGGGCGCTCAACTGTCCTTGACCGGTAGAAATGCTGAGAACTTACAAAAAGTTTGTAAAGACTGCGAGAATTCTGCAGCAACCTTTATAACTCCCGCGGATTTGACGAAAGAAACCGACATTGAAAAGATAGTACAGAACACGGTTGACCATTACGGGAAGATCGACGTTTTGGTCAATAATGCCGGGATTCTCGAAACTGGCACGATTGAGAACACGTCGCTAGCGCAGTACGATCGTTTAATGAACACCAATGTGCGTTCTATTTACTATTTGACCATGCTAGCAGTCCCACATTTGGTTAAAACGAAAGGCAACATTGTGAACATATCCAGTGTCAATGGTATTCGTTCCTTCCCTGGAGTTCTTGCTTACAATGTGTCTAAAGCTGCTGTGGACCAGTTCACAAGGTGTGTTGCATTAGAATTGGCACCAAAAGGTGTGCGGGTGAACTGCATCAACCCTGGAGTTATTTTGACTGAGTTGCAGAAGAGAGGAGGTATGAATGAAGAGCAGTATGCAGCTTTCTTAGTGAGGACCAAGGAGACCCATGCTTTGGGTCGTCCCGGCCAGCCAGACGAAGTAGCAGCTACTGTTGCGTTCTTGGCTAGCGATCTGGCAAGCAATATTACTGGTGTAAGTGTCCCAGTAGACGGTGGCCGCCACGCTATGTGCCCACGATAAACTCTTATACACACACAACATATGTTCTAAACTTGTGCCTATCATTTTCTGATGTGCCTCTTAAGGTTTTTTTTTAAATGCATTTACAAGGTTAAAATTTTTCAGCGTTTACTTTTTATACATATGGTATTCTTAATTAATTATTAATTTTTGTATGTGCTTTACATTTTTATTAAATTGTTTTTAATACATTACCAATATGTTTTTTTTTTTGTTTAATGCCAATGTTTTCAATTTATTTTATTTAACTTCAACTGGACTTCCTAGACCAATTTTATACCAATTATCATTGAAAAATATTGTGTTGTAAGTACATCATACTTAATTTAATGCTGCATGTAGGTACTTCGACTGTTTACTGAAACTTTGTATTTCCACCACCTTGCTCCTTGATACCATCTGCCACTATGTAGGTACCATTGAAACCATGATTATTATCATGTTTTGACTCAAATTATCATGCCAAACAACGCCCACTATTGCTATTACTCGATAGATGGCGTTACTGGGCCCGCCAAATAAAAACACCTCATGACTACATAAAGGCAGTTCTGTATTTTGACAACTACAAAGTACAAGAAGTGAATGTGACTGAACAACTCGAGTACCGAATATTTACCATCTTACTGAAATCCATATAATATTTTTTTAAGAGTTATCATTCGGTCCTAAAAGGTTCCAATACTTCCAATGTGTACCTTTCTTAACGGTGCCAAACACAGAGTACATTATATATAGGGGTAGTGCCAAATCTTCCGGGCTACGCGTTCAGTTAGGTGTTCCTCCCTCAATAAGGCTCAATACAGGGTTCATTCTTATTATTACGCATTCGGTCGTCTACATTCTGAAATATGTAGGTACATATTTCTACCCTTTATTAAACTCTGTGGCCGTCTTGATAGTTATGGGCACTACTTCACGAGGAAAAATAAATAAAAAAGCAAATCACGTTTTCACCAATTTATTTTTGTATAAATTAAATCTAAAACCAACTTAACTAACTTAGGCTAATTATCACAATTACTATCAAACCAACTTATGTTATACGCCTACAAACAAATGATCAAACACATCCAGTCGTGTACAGAAGTTATTTTGTGCAGAATTACGAGAAACGTGCTCCAACGAACAAAATAGCTGAATTATAAAATTAAAGGTACGCAGTTACCTATACCTCGATTTACGCAATCTCTTTTGGGATGTCCTACTCTAAATCTGACGTAGGTGTGGGAAACTGGTCCTAATCTTCAGAATTTTATTTCACAGATAAATAAGAATAGTGTATCCAGGAGGTCCTAGGAATTCCATTGATTATTCAGGTAAGACCTATAATCAGGTGAGTAAATGCCTACTGCCCAATAAATTTATAATTGATCAAGGTATGAAACCAAAGCCACAGAATGAGCTCAATTCTAAACTGAGGAGTGCAAAATTCTGTTCAGGACCTACACGAAGGTGGGCTTTAATTTAATAGAACTGCTTATTCGAGATATAACTGCATAATTGATGAGGAGAGTCAAGGTCGCAACAGCTGGTTGAGTGGCACTGCCGCGAACAGTTTCTTGGCTTCTTCGACGCACGCTTTGATGATTTGTTGGAAGGCGACCGGTCCTATGTCCCGCATCACAGGCTCCCAGTTTATGTTTATTACTTGGTGGATTATTTCAGCTGGAATAGAGAATTGTTATCAGGAAATTGTAGTGGAATTCCTCAAAAGGGTGTAGGTAGATATACTTTTGACAATCCCGCATTTCGCCAGGAGGTAATAGGGGGCAAGCCTTCTGCCATGTGGTGGTCTTACGAAGGTAACTAGTAGATTTTTAGAAAATTAGGTATCGTATTTTTGTGGTTATGAGTGTTTTAGTCGAACTTGTAAATGAGTGTTAGTCTCTTGATATGAACACAATGATTTAGAAGTAATGAGTTTGTATTATAGATTCTTAGTTAATATTAATTTCTATATACGTATATAGAAATAAGGTGCGAAAAGTAATACTTTGTGAAGAAACAATACGCAGTTTGCGAATTAACAAGTTAATCCATGAGTTTTCAAATATCGAACTGAAGAGAAGAGGGAGCATCTCGATTATTCTGGATTAGGTACCTACTGCAAAATGTAGCCTGAAAGCTTTGTTAATGTTTTATTAGAAAATGATATCAAAATTCTTGTTGTCGAACCGTTCAGGGCTTCACGGTAGTAGTACATTCGCCGGGATTGCTAAGAAGAACTTCTTGACTTGATCGACGCATTTCTTGATGATCTGCTTGATGGCAGGAGGCGCTATCTCGCTCATTATGATCTCCCAGTTCTCGTTAATGAACCTTTCCGTCGTTTGTGCTGTAAATAAGTTGTTTATTAGGAAGTGTCTGTGGTGTTTTGTGAGTGGTAGAGATTCTAGAACTCTTTGGGTATAAAAATATGTTCAATAACTATCGTTGTGAACTTGTGACTGTGAAAGACAATGATACTGGATTGTTGTGTTACTGGAAAGGAGTTTGTATTTTGGCTTCTACTCTGAAGACTACATGTATCTTTACCGCTTTCTATCGCTCATCAAATACCGTAACAATACAACTTGAAAGATTGCACATGTAGCGAGCACACGTCAGGCCTATTGGTTGTTAAGCCTATAATGATTGTAAATTCATTATTATTAGAACCGCAATTTCCTATAGGGAAGTTGTAGGTAATGTGTTTGCTTAGCAACAATCTTGTTTTCGTTAAATTAAAGATTACAATGTCATGAGATCACTTGATAACAACACCGAATCATCGTATTTTGACAATTTATTACATGTTCATAAGGTCACCGTCAATCGGCGTCTCCCATTAGGTACATCTGTTATTGAATAACAAACAGGTCTTACCGAGTTCCTTGTTTCCGTTAAACAAGTTGGTGAACTTGAACTGGGCTCGGTCCATCTTGTAGTGGTCCTTGTAGCTGGGTACGATCCAGTGGCCGTCTTTCTCTACGAAGTCGTATTTCACGACGATGTTTAGGTTCGCTGAAAGTTAAAAATCAGTTATGAATTTGTGTGAAATGGAGGCGTGGGAATCCAGATTACCTACATACACTTTTTAGGGCATAGATTTTAATGAGATATCGTTTAACTCTTTATCGGCTAGTTCTTTTTGTTAAACATGAAAGTTGTGTTACTCTTGGGGTACATATCTAGTAAATATATATGTAGTTTTTTTTATAATTTCAATAATAAACAGAATCTAAAGCCCTTTTCAATATCATACAGCGGCAGAGTAGTCTAGCTACAATTTCTCGTACCTACATATAAACATTTCTGTCAGCCCTAGTAAACATATATCTTTAATCTCCGCCATTAACCAACCATAGCCTGTCCCCGTACCGTATTGTAATTGGGCATTAAACAGTTGCCTCAAGCCTACCTACCACACATTTCGTATACTACGGCGGCCATCAATTATTTGTTGCTGCTTCCTTTGCCAATCGAGTGAGCACTGGGCAGTGTTGCAAGTATGGATATTTTGTGTCGGTCTTACAAACCCGTGGTATATAGGTAGGTACATACTGTTAGTGAAATGATTATGTATGGTAGATACTGGAATTTGGACAGGTTTTCTTAATAAAGGGGAATTTAAGCTTCAATAATGGATAGGAATTGCGTTATTTAAAGGCTTGCTTAGTTTGTACCAGGAAGACAAGACTTTGACAAATTAGTGTGATCTTAAAATATCGATTTGACAATTGATATATTTTTAGGCATTCCACATCATAAAGTAAGATATGATAGGTACCCTTGTTAAACTAGAAACCTACATTGTTTTCCCCGGCTCTACTACTTAGTTTCCCTCTAACAACTGTTTTGTTCGGCGAATTAAGACCGCAGTACTTACTGATCTTGATCCTGGACTGTCCATCCCCCCTGATGGGCAGGATAAGAACTTGTCCATCCATGATGTAGTGGGCCTTCAGTGTGACGTTGGCAGTGAAGTCCAAGGTAGCTTTGCCCTTGTCTGGGTTGATCCTGAAGACAAAACAAAATAGTTTCAATTCTGTATTTCCACTGACCATTCCTTTAGCGTTACAAAGAAGTACCTAGTTTAGGAAATCGTTAAGTTTAAGACATAACATACATCAAACATGTGACGGTTAGGATCGTGCCTATACCGATAAGGTCACCAACTTCAATTCTGCGGAATGTTGCTTTGTATACAATGACCATTTCAATTCGTAAAATCTCTTTTGTGTCTTCCACCAAGTCAACCACAAACTTTTCGTTAATTAAAATGACCCCGAGTGAACTTACTTGTAAGAATTAACCCTGAAACCCTTCAAGCCGGTCACAATAGTATCGGTGAAGGTGAGCTTCAAGGCAGGGTTGTCAACGAACACCGTGCCCAAGTCCACAGGGTCCAGGGGTGCGATCCCCAGCTCTGGGATGCCCTCGGTGAACTTGGAGCCGGCTGTTGTAATCACCTTCTCTACGCAGGCGTTCAGTTGAGGGTCTGATCGGGAGCAGGGCGTGATGAATGAAGCTGGAAAGAATGGATTTGACTTTTGAGTTGTTGTTTCTGGAGGCCTTTGATTTGGGGTCCCTCGAATGCCCTCGATTAACACGTGCTCCGTGCACATCCAAAAACAAAATATTTTTTTATCAAGTTTTTTGACGGTTTGCTTTTTCGGCAAAGAGTAACTTACTTGAAGTTTTGAACTTTGAATTGAACTAATCGAATAAATAAACATGAATCAAACATTGATGTTATTATATTTGTTGACTTAACAGTTTCCGGGCTATGAGCAGATATCTTGCTACTTAGAGATATTTTATTGACTATTAATAAATAATCATCATCTTTACAGCCGGTAAATATAGTTAACAATGTTGTTTGATGATCAATCATCACTATTGTATAAAATATGATAAGTGCATTTAGTTAATGCATATTTTATACCTACAAAAATAAATACAGTCCTTGCTTTTCTCCCGTTTAAATAACAAATGGTTCGCTAAAGACTACAATTTGTATGTAAGTGGGATATTTCAATTATGAAAATTATCACAAAACGAGCAAAACGAGGTAAACTTGTCCAGTCAGCGACGCGTGCGCAAATTGACGTATTACGAGTTTGATCTACATTATATTATATCACCTTCAAACAAACCAGCTTTTATAATGACTAGCTTATGAAATTAAAATAGGTACTTCAGTACCTAACTAGAAAAAAAAAATTAAGTTATAAAGGCTTAGGTAATGCGGTTCTTCTTTTTTTCTAAATGAAATTGAATGTTTATTTCTATAAGTAAATCTTTTAAGACACTTACACGTCAATATTTTGCAGATATTTTTTTTTTTAGTTTAAAAACTAGATGGCGCCGGTATTTCCTAGCTGAGTGATCCCTGAGAAGAAATGCCGAAACAAACTCGGAGGTCATGGTCTCCAAACATTATATTTTTAGGATTGTATATGAGACAACAGCGCAGGGCCATGTATGTCAAATACAAGTAAATATTATTCTGTATCCAGTTCCTCAGCAAGTTTCAATCCTATTATGTGGCCACAACCATTGAAAGATTACTTAATCACGTAGGTACGTTCCTATATTTATAGAGCAATACACCTAAACAAAACTTTTCACAACACTTGTCTATCTGACGTTAACTACTGTTCCCTCAAAGGTCTGCGGCCCTACACTCATCTTGGCTGTTGATTTCGTCGAGGTCACGGTCCCAATCTCCATGTGGAGCCGGTGAGCCGGGTCAATGTCAAACGGTTCGCTACGGGTTACGTTAACCAACCGGTTTGTCTCACGTGCACTCTTTGAGCTGGTTTAATATTGATCTGCCGATTAAGTAAACGCTTGTTGGCACTCTCTGAGCAACAAGCAGAGGTTCTTTCATGTTTGTGGAGAGGGCCCTTACCTAATTACAATTGCGCAGTAAATGTTTTGACTACACAGCACTCACTGACTGCAGGGTCTTTAGCCGGTCTATTCTGTATAAATGTAACACCCACTCTTATGAAGATCGGAGACGCTACGCTCGAAGTTGTGGACGAGTAATTTTACCTAAGATAAAGTATCCAGTTGGGTAGGTCCAACTTCGAGAAAGAGGTCAATCGTACCAATTGTCCACTTGTAATTATTGTTTTGCATAAGACAGACCTATGCAGAAATGGCAGAAATCCTAACACAAGTTATTGACCCCAATTAACCTAAAGCAGATATCAGACGCTTCACTTTTTGTTAATTTTGTCTTTCATTCGGTCCTTTCACTCGAAGTGAAACGTCTGAATGCAAAATAAATCAAAAGTGAAAAATTAATTCATTAGTGAATCAAACGCTGTTGGATTTCGGCACTCATCTTTCACTTGCTTACCGAAAGAGCAGAATATGAACGTATTTTAATTTTGTCCATGTAGTGTTAACGTGGAATGGAACGAAACAAAAAAAAGAACCTTCTCTCTTGTGAAGCGTCTGATATCAGATAAACACAACTGCATCAATAAAAAAGTACGTTTTCGATTTCTTAACAAAGTAAACAAAACGTTTTGACCGTGGCCCAAGTTCGCCAACAACTATCACAAAAGCGAATTGTTAAAGAAAGTCGTGTTATTTAAAATTATCAAGAGCAATCGGCGTTTCAAGGAACCGGCGGTCTTTCGCAAGCAACAAGCAATCTGATGCATTGTATTGTCCTTTAATAAAGTTATAACTAACTAGCTGCTGCCCGCGACTTCGTCTGCGATCCAGGATGAAAAGTAGCTTATGTGCTTCTCCATGTCAAGGTCTACCCATGTGCCAAATTTCATCCTAATCCGTTGAGCCGTTTAGCGTGAAAGCGTGACAAACTCACTTTCGCATTTATAATATTAGTTGGGATAGTAAGGATTAGGATAATAACGTTTGAATATTCGTAATGTTAATGGAAATAGTTATAACGAATATAAGAAATTTTGTAATTTGCGTAGGTCATCCTACTGTGGTTTATCAATGGCCAACCCGTCTAAAGCAAACGTGGTGATCAATGCTCGTGCCTTCTCTGTATGAGAAGAGGCCTTATTGCCCACCAGTGGGACAGTGACAGGCTGGTATTATTATTATTTATCATCACGAAGAAATATGACTTATGTGACTGATATACATATAATTTCAAAGCACTCCTTAGCTAGCAGTCTTCATTCTAAGACAATAAACAGGAAGGAAATGTTCCCACAGTCTTATGTCCTTTATCAAGTCAAGTCAAAGTAAAAAAAAAAAATCAGTTAGGCACATGAAAGACAGAACAAAAATTGATTCTAGTCGCCCCTTCCAAAAGGTCGTTTTCGTATGGAGAAGAATGGACAAGAAACTCAGCATACGGCAATGACAACTATTAAGTGGTTAACATCACTTTATTTTTCTAATTGTGTACTATAGAGGGCCTAACTCTTCGGGGCTTACATTACAGGCGTCAAATTATGTGTAATTTAAATTATTAGTCACTTTCATGTCTTTAACACATCATTTAGTAATAAAAACATGACTCGGGAATGCAGCGGTGCTTTAATATCTAAGACTACCTAATTTTACATGAATGGTTGCAAGAAGGAAAATGGATTTTCAAGATCAAGATTAAGTGCAATTAAAATTGACTCAAGATTCAAGTCATGTGACCTATGTTAACTCACTGTGAATTAACTGCAATTATAAAACTAATGTAGGTTTCTAACAGGGTTTATGTCACAAATTGTTACAAAATGGATTTTTAATTTTTCATAAAGGTTTTCAGGTGTGCTTTTGTATGAATGTGGATGGCTATAAGAGTAGAGGAAAACCAAAGAAACGGTGGTGTGTGAAAGATGATCTAGCTAGAAAAGGATGGGCTACCGAGATGACGACTAACAGAGAAGTATGGAAGAACGGGACATGTTGCGCAGACCACTAATAAATTGGAATAAGGGTAGAAAAATAATAATGATGTTTTGTTTTCTTGTCACCAGTGTTTTAGAACCTAATGGTTTTGCACGCGACTATGGGCAGAGGCCAGACGGAATGATAACAATCCCTTGAAAGTTGGGTAGGCCTTTGGTGTGGGGTGCAACCTGTGTCGACACCCTCGTGCCATCACATCTTCCTAGCACGGCGCGGCGGGTTGTGCTGGGGCGGCTGCTGCAGGTGCAGAAAACCTCAAACGGCAGAAATATAGCAAGCTTATTGGCAGCTATATGTTTGAACCGTGGGGTTGAACTACTAGGGCCGTGGGGTCTGAGTGCTCATCGATTATTTCCGGACATTGCCAAGTGGTTGGACTCTTCACGTGGCCATTTCCTATTTTGTTAAGTACCTGGTATTTGTTGAAAGGCCTACACTGTCCTCCCATACCTATACACAAGCCAATTATTTTTAAAGGAGTAACCGTGGAGTTACTTGCCGTCTCTTCTCCATAAGAAACGACCAATTTGAACCGTGCACCTAGCTTCTGACGTTTCATAACATCTCATGTAGGTTGAAATAAAATATTTTGAATTGAATTGAATTGACCAGAGGGCTGGCCAATTTTCAGGTCAAAGAATCAGCATTGTCATCTAACGTGGCAACGCTGCCAGCCTTTTGGGCACTTTTCCCACTGACAGCGATGCAGACGAATTTTTTGATGCCTAATGAGCTCTTCCCTTTATACAGGGTGGTTCAAATAGTGACACCATAAAGAAAAATGGTTCTCATGCCCAGGATCAAACAGTATCCCAAAATACCCCATGTACGAGTATTTTCCGCGATTCTTGATAGTTTTCGAGTTCCACACACATAAGCAGCCTATAACGTTCCCACTGTTGGGACACAGGCCTTCTCTCTGTGAGAGGAAGTGGGCCGTAATCTACCACTGCAAGTGTAAGGTTTCGATGTTTTCAAAATCCGTTTTTAGAAATCAACGTCAGGAGAGACTCCGGCGCCTCCGGCTCGCAGTTTCAATCGTCTGTAGTAATGTTATTCGGAAGTGCATCGATCAAAACTATCCAAACATTAAAAAAATACTTGGTTACGCAAATCTTCTCTAGCCGTGGTTTTGTGAAATCGGTTTGTCTAGTTCGGATTATTGATACGATTCGATTTCTGACTGAAATCGAATTTTAGTTTCGTTTTGATGTTTCTGACGCATGTCTACTACTTATTAAGGAATGAGGCCCTCAATTAAATTAAAATGTGTACCGTAACATTTTATTAAGTATAGCCCTAAACGGTGATATCTCTGTTATTCTTGTAAAATAAGAAATAATTCGTGAAAAATATCGGAAAGAAAGGCTGTAATTTTCTTAGTACAGAGCAGTACATACTTAGGCATATAATTTTACCTGTGAATGCCCAAGTGGATTTACTTTGATTATAGATATGAATAAGTATGGGTATATACCTAGTCTATTATACACAGGGCAACGTAATCATATAATACACAACAAAATGAGTTTTTTTTTTAATATTCTTCGTAACCGTGAAAATAATATGTAATAAAGCCTATTTCTCACACTTTATCTTATTGTACTCGTTCATTAATTAATTGAATACAATTAAATGAAATAGTAACTAATTGTAATGCATGTTTATTTATGCATGTCATGAGTCAGGAGATTTCCCATCACAGTCTCAATTTCCCATGAAGTCATTTTCGTTGATTGGAATAAAATTTAAATAATTAATCAATTATCATATTTATCATGTAGTTAAATATGATATTTCTTGTACCTATGAGAAAATGCAAAATCTTTAATTACTACATGATTAGTTAGTTTATTGTTTTTTTTCTATCTAACTGAAAGCCAGTCTTCCCACGTTAATTAAAAAAAAAAAATGAAAACTCACGCAGTGACCCAGCGTACGCGCAGGCGACGTAACATAAAACAAGACACAACTGCACTTTCATCTTTCTAAAGTTAAATTACGAAAATCTATAAAATAAATATGTGTTATCGTTATCAAGTCTTGTTTCCGACTATGCGCCTATTGGGTCACTATAGCCTTTTATACGTTGCACAACCGAAGCCTACGTGCCCGCACGACCACTGATTCAATACTAATTAACCATTTTTCTGTGACCTGTTGCAACTGAGCGCTTTTCCTGCCTGTAATCAGACGTGGAAAGGGAAAGAGGAGTAGGGCGGCTCATGTTATGTTGGACGGTTTTAGGTAAATTAATTTAGTTAAAATTGTAATGTAGAGTTTATTCAAAAATTTATAATTATAATAAATAATAATTGTAATTTAGTTTTGCGGTGTAATTAGGTAGAATATTTGGAAGAATACCTACCTAATGTTGTATCGAATAAACATACATACATCAAATGTGGTTCAGATTTCTCCATGAGGTTCTGAACAGAACTGAACTGAACGGTAGATCCCTTTCATTCTGAATATGATTAAGTATTCTTTAGTAACCAAAACTCTTAAGTCACACTTAACCAAAATAAAATTATTAGATACTACGAGTATATTATATTGTTCTTAGCTAAGTTTAGCTGAATAGGTATTATATTAAGTACCTATAAAAGCAATGTGTCTAGTTGGAAGGTTCTAACGACAGGTATAAATATCATTTTTTTCCATTTAAACAAACAAATATATAAATAAATCTACATATATCATGGTCTATTGACACCATGATATAAACTAAAAGAAAAACTAGAAATGCATGTTTCTACATACCATAACGAGTATGTACCAGCTTTGTTCTTATATTTTTTTACCAACATTTGAAGATACGTTCGTGATCATATGATTAGTTTGCCGAATACCAAGAAAAGAAGGACCAAAAAATAGAAAATAATGTCTTTTTTGATATTGCATTGCGTTCAGCAAATTGCCATGTTCCTTTCGCTGTGTATACAGAGCCATCTAGTATAGTCTCATGTTTTAAGTGTTAAAAGTCTTTCTTTTTGTAATACACAGCCATCTAAAAACAAAAACTTTTGACAGTCGAAACGGAGTTTTTCGGGGATAACGCTTTTTCATTACGTGACGATTTTTGCCAGTTTAATCCTACCGCAAGACGCGTTAAAGAACGTAGTTCTAACAATCTTGTGAAGAGGCTAACAAAAAAAAACGACTCACTCTTCACAAGAGTTGATCAACACACAGTCAAGCGCAAGCGCAAATCATCACTTGACAAACACAAAGTTCGACAAAAACTGGGGTATTCAGAACTCGATGATATTTGTCACAGGCGATTTGTTTGTCGCATAGACAATATAAAGGAACATCCGCAAAGCAATTGATGTTTTTGTGCGCCTACGCAAGTCGAGATGTACCAGTGGAAGTTTTTATGTGTTTGCTCCACAAGTCATTTCTACATGTTAGGGTTCCATTGGCGTAGAAAGGACGTGCATTTATTATGCAACGAGTTTTTTCTATGGGAATTGACTTAACATACTGACTAACATGGGGATGCAATCACGAACTGTCTACTAAGCGTGGTCGTAAAGAATAATTTTCCTTTCCTTAACGCCAAAACGCATTATCAATCCCCTTTCTAAATAAGAATCATTAATTGTCAATAACCAATCAATACTGAAGTTTACAAACTGATGTGATTACATCGACTATGTTAGTGTCAGGTACATCAACGTTGGTCATAGTACCGACTAATAAAATAATAAGACTCACTTGTGCGGAAGAGATACCTATGACAATAATGCAATGTATGCATTTCCTATGACGCTACGATGTGTTTTTATACTGATAACTTACATAGGCAAAGATTTAATTTTCTAGGGTCAAGTTTACGCGATCATACGAAGGCATATAATATGCATACCTACATACAGCTGTAGTGGATAGAGACGAACGCAGACTACAGCAAAATAGCTTTTTGAAGCCTCAGACCCTTTAGAGGCAATAATCTCCGACGGTGATTGCAAAAGCGTTTTAACACAATACATTATTATGATTCTACATATTGAAGTAAATACGGCTGCGGTTGAATTATTCTAGGTAAATATAGATAGTACTACTACTATTGATGGTAAAGCACGTACAGGTGAAGAAGTAATAGTGCAGAAGTTCTATGGTCTACTGTACCAACCAACAAGTTATCACTATTAAATATTATAAAACAAAGTCTCCCCGCCGCGTCTCTGTGTCTGAACGCGATAAACTCAAAAACTACCGAATGGTTTTTTTTTTCCCAATGGGCTTATTCATGAGAAGGATTTGTTGTATAATTCATTAATGTACAAAACCATAATGAATTATACAACAAATCCTTCAATTGGCGACATGAGGACGATTGTTGAAGATGTTGAAAAAAAATACTTTTCTTTTCTGGTCTGTGCCGCGTAAACCAATAGAGATAAGAAAACAATGTATTACGGAATTAATACATTATTTACCTGGATTAACACATAATCTATCTACTATTAAGCCCGGTAGTTCGTTCCTGTGGGTTATTTTTGGACATCCACGCGGGCGAAAGCTAGTAATTGATTAGCTAACTGAAAATGTGTCATTGTACTCATTATTCTGAATAACTTTTTCTAAGTGCCCAACCCTGAATCTCGAAAAAAATCAGCTGATCCATACCTTTGTGTTCGTATAAGTGTAGAAAATGTAGGACCAGCAAATTTATTTTTCGCGATTTGTGGGTTGTTCCCAGGGTAAAAGTTATTCAATAACAAGAGTTCAAAATAACAGAAAACTTAAAAACGAAAAGGTGCCATAGTACTGTGGCGGCATCTACATCGCCACATGCGAACTACGCATCACACCGACTTCACGCAAAACCCTGCATCGCGTAAGGAAAGTTACAATTTCCCGACAACAATCGCGTCGGGCAGTAGCCAACCAGACACAAAACCCGTCTGGTCGGAGGATCCTCCCTTTTCTATGAAAGATGAGTGAACTTTAGACCCTGTTCCTCATGCCTCTATAGTGCCTATGATAATGAACATATTTTCATGAGGACAATGAGACCTTTACAAATTTTCAGTTATTTCAATTTGCCTTGTATAATAAGCTTGCGTGCATATTGTATGAAATTCACCTTCTGTTCTATATACTTGTACACAAGCTGCTCAAACTCGTTGATTTCGAAAACTGCATTAAAAGTGGAAAACTTTAGTTCACATTCATGTTGTCCTTGTGTACTTATTACAAGCAAAATACGTAAACAAACATTCACCTTGAACGTTTAACGTTGTTTCTAAGAATTGTAATTAGAGTAGCTATCTACTTACTTATGGTTATTAAGTAGGTATAATTATGATCTAATTCTTCTGGAGAGTGAAGGTTACTGAGTGATCCTCCTATATTTTCTTTATAACAAGGTATTATGGAACTTATTGTTCTGCAATAATTATGCTAAGAATATACAAATTGTTTTTTTTATATCCCATAATTCTAAGGTATGAAGAGACCATATCAAAGAGTCAACTGGCTCAGGTTTGTTTTTTCTTTTCTTTTTCCTATTTAATTATTCATTCAATTAATTCGCCAAAGTCACGATTATTTATGGAAAAAACCCTTAGGTGAAATAAAAATAAATAAAAATAACATTTAATTCAGACCACTTTCTTCATAAAAAAAAAATATGACAACGGCGCATTTTCTTAGCTTTAAATATGAATGATTGGTTTGAATGAAAATTATTTCCTCGTACTTTTTTATCAATAAAACTTAGATAAATACATCAAGAGTCTAGTGGTAAGTTATATAAAAACAATAGAAAAAGAATTTATATGCTAGTTGATTCTTAGACATGGTCTCATTAATCCCCTACAGTTATGGGATATCATAATGAACACGTTGTATACGAGTATGTTGTTCCTATGTTTTAGTTATGTTACTTGAATCTTATGTAGGTACAGTCAGCATCAAAAGTTGATGACCACATTTAGATTTTCAAAATCGCTGTATAGTGAAGTGCTAATAGTGAATACGGTGTACAGCGATTTTGAAAATCTAAATGTGGTCATTAACTTTCGATGCTGACTGTACCTAAAGGTAAAGATTACAGCTGATTGTTAAAAAATGTTGTGCAGCAAAGCCTGTCAAAACTATATCTATAGCTTATTTTCGATTTAACATTTCGGGTTATCCATATTTTTTGTAAATCCATCTAACGTCAAATCAATCTCTTAATCCATTATCCAAATTTTACATTATCCGGTTATTATTAAGCTATGCTAAAGAGAAATTCCAGTAACAGTATTTACAGAATTAATCACGGATACCTATACTTTCTATACTCTGCTTCTAAGACGCCACGGTTTCCCTATATGTAAAGCGACAGGGGTTTGTTTCCCTATCCTGTGGATGCCTTAATGAATTAAGGGTTCCAGCCAGGGCGTGACTTTACATTTCAGATTCGGAAGTACCCATAAGTTTGGAGACTGTTTAGTTCTGTCGAAGTCTATTTATTTCTATAATATGAAAATACACCAACAATAGGATGTTGTATGAATTATTTATTTATATATCTGAGTTACACCAGAGTGGACATTATTTTTATTTTATTTATTTATTTAGGCAAACCAACTAAATACACACAAGGACATTCAAAGTAACAATCATTAACAAATACAATAGAATTGCATGCATCTAAATTATAGGTAAGCACAGCATTTTAATTGGATCTCACTATACAATAATAATCAATTTATACATGGAAAACAATGCAATTAGGACTATAATCTAATTAATATTTTATATGTACTTAAAATTAACTTAAATTGAATTGAATTTAATAAAAATGAATTGAATTAAATTGGATGAAATTAAATTGAATTGAATTAAATTAAATTAAATTAAATTAAATTAAATAAGAATAAGATTGAATTAACTAACAAACTAAAAACATAACTAACTAAAAGAATTATAATCAAAGCACACACACAAATTAAAATAAACAGACAAAAAAAAATAAAAATAAAATAAAAATAAAAAAATAAAAAATAAAAAATAAAAAACAAAAAGGGAAACATTATTGAGCAAGAATTACATATTATTGAGCAAAGCTCTTTTAAACTTTGCGATGCTGCCTGAAAATATGTCGAGGTCACAATCGTGAAAAATGTCGTTACACTTTCTGAGAATATAGGAAAGGGGGGCATTTCTACCGTACTTGGTTTTGCGGCCATCAGGAGCAAAAGGCTTATAATTATGAAGTCTAGCTGACGACCGGGGCGTATTAATATTGATTGAAGATAGAAGCTGTGAGCAATCCACGCCTTGATTTAATATCTTAAATAAGAAAATTTGACCTGCAAAATCTCGACGCCAGTGCAAAGATTTCATTTTAAAGTGATTCAGTCTATCTTTATAGTTTTTAACTGTATTCCTTATACCTGCTTTATAAGAGAGTCTTTTTATAAATTTTATTTGAACTCTTTCGATGCGTTGAATATGGATATTATGTACTGGGTACCAGACGATAGAGCAGTATTCTATATGACTACGAACTAATGCAGAAAACAGAACTTTCAGTGCTGTCAAATTACTGAATTGTCTTGTGTTACGGTTTAAAAATGCTAACATTCTATTGCTTTTATTTATTACGGTTTCGGTGTGTGTTTGAAATTTCATTTCAGAGTCGATAATGATGCCCAGATCTCTAACTTCAGACACTTTACTTAATATTTGGTTCTTCATTATGTACGTAGAATTAAATTTATGTTTTTTACGAGAAAATTTCATATGATAACATTTGCCAACATTAACTTGCATGCTGTTCTTCTCACACCACACACAGAGCCTATCAATATCCTTTTGCAAAAGATCCTCATCATTCTTTGTCATTACAACCCTATAAAATTTTAAGTCGTCGGCATACATTTCAAAATGAGAGTTTTGTATGGAATATTTAACGTCATCAACAAACATTGTGAACAATACTGGGCCCAAGTGTGTCCCCTGTGGTACACCAGATGTGGGAGTGAAGTTGTTGGATGAGTGTCCATTTACTACTACTTTTGCTGTTCGGCCAACTAAGAAGACTGGAACCATTTCAGAAGTGACCCATGAACACCGAATGTGATTTCGAGCTTTTGTAGCAAAATGCTATGGTCAACTTTGTCAAAAGCTTTGCTGAAATCGCTATAGATGGCGTCAACTTCGTTACCGTTACTCATGTAAGCTAGAGTTCGTTCGACAAAGTTGGCCAAGTTTGTGGCAGTTGATCTATTTCTAAAGAAGCCATGTTGATGTTCCGTAATAGAGCCTTTGATATGCCAATTCATGATGGGACACAAAAGTGATTCGAGAACCTTTGCCAAAGTGGGCAATATACTAATAGGTCTGTAATTGCAGACATCAGTCTTATCCCCCGATTTTGGAATTGGTATTATTATGGCTTCCTTCCATATCTCCGGAAAAACTCCATCAATTCAATTCAATTTCAATTTATTTTATTCTGAACAAAAATACATTTGTGTCGAATACAGGATTAATACAATAATAATAATCAATAAAAGTTACAATTAATTACAAGTTATTAATACACGGAATAATAATAATAATCAATAAAATTTACAAATAATATGGATAAAAAGTCAAAAATAAAATAAGAATTCAACTCAATCAAAAAAAAATCAAGAAAAATAATAATAACATGTCAAGAATGAGACTTAAACGATAAACAAGTTACACTGTGGCATTATTTTTGTCCCTAAAAAACTCTTCTATACTATAGTAGCACTTCGTCAATAGGAATGAGTTTAATTTGAATTTAAATATTCTTGGATTATTAATCATTTTTAATTCTATTTATTTATTTATTTATTTATTTGATAGGAATAACAAACAGCAGTATATTACACAGTAGGCATACAATATAAAACTTGCAATAAAAGTAACAAATACACTACTCAATACGTTATCCACAGATTACAATACAGAATAGCTAGCTGTTAGCAGAGCTAGTTAAAAAAGCACTTATTAACTATATACTATATATTAGGGCTATCTCTTAAAATAGTTGTAATCTCACTCTTAAATACAGCTTTGCTGAGAAACATAATATCAGTAGAGCCAAACTGTTTATTATAGGTGTCAACCAAGCGATGTAACGGCGAGCGAGCGCCTGAGTTCGTTCGACAAAATGAAGTAGCAAATAGGCGTCTCGAACGAACTTCTCGACCGATTACAGTACGAGGGATCAGGTAGCACAGACTGTTCACAAGATCAGTACAATCAAATTTATTGCGGCATATACTAAACAGAGTCATCATTTCAAGTAGGGTGCGACGGGATTGTAGGGTCATGAGGTTATATTTTTCAAGTAATAATTTATAGGACATTTTGGTTTTACAGCATCTGTAATGCATGGAACGGAGGTACTTACGTTGAACCAACTCAATGATCTCAATGTACTTTTTGTAATAAGGGTTCCAAATGGGTACTGCGTATTCAAGTTGTGGCCTTATTATAGATTTGTATAGATGTAAGTAGGTAGAAGGCCGATGAAATTCTCTAGACGCCCTCATAACGAAACCAAACATTTTATAAGCCTTGTTGACTATGTTGTCCACATGGGTGTCAAGATGGAGCTTTGAGTCAAGATTTACGCCTAGGTCACGGAGGGATGAAACCTTGTTTAGGGCAGTGTTTCCAAGAATGTAATTGAAATTCAGCACATGTTTTTATTTAGTAAACGTAATGCTGTAACATTTAGAGATACTAAGGTGAAGCTTATTAACAGAGCAGTATTTCGAGAAACAGTCAAGATCCTTCTGAAGGTCTAAACAGTCGGTTTGAAGGGTAATATTTTTGTAAATTTTTAAATCGTCCGCGTATAGTAGGAACTTTGAACTTTTAAAGCAATCTTTGATGTCGTTGATGAATAGGATAAACAGAAGGGGCCCTAAAATTGAGCCTTGGAGGACTCCTGAAGTGACCTTTATTGTATGAGACTCAAACCCATTAATGACAACCTTCTGAGTCCTATTAGTGACATACGACACGAACCAACGCAGTAAATCTCCTCTAATACCGTTGAATGCGATTTTGTTGAGTAATAGCCTATGATCTACCTTATCGAACGCCTTTTGAAAGTCTGTATAAACAGCATCAATTTGCTGCCTCTTGTCTAAGCCTTCAAACAGATGTGTTGTAAAAATAAGGAGGTTACTTATACAGGACCTTCCTCTGACGAACCCATGTTGTTCTTTTAATAGTACACGCTGAATGATTGGATATATCTCACTATGCACTAATCTTTCAAAAAGTTTTGAAAGCCCCGACAACAACGAGATTGGACGATATGTAGATACATCACTCTTGGAGCCGCTTTTATGGATTGGAACAATATTTGCTCGTTTCCACACATCAGGGAATACGCCATAGGCAAGGCATTTATTATATAATATAAACAACGGAAAGCACAATGTGTCACAAGTATTTTTTAAAAAGATCGAGGGAATACCATCTGGCCCGGGACCCTTAGAAGCATCCAATGATTTAAGTTCTTTTTGAATTTTGTATACCGGAAAGTGCAAATTACAAAGATTAATATCGTTATCAGGATTAGCGGGAGGTGGTACCCATGACTTATGATCGAAAGTAGACGGTTCATAAACAGATTGGAAAAACATTGAGAACAAGTCGCAAGTAGTAGTAGGGTCATTGGAAGACTGTTGGAGATAGTGAACTGTAGCTGGGATACTATTACTGGAGTTCCGATTAGAAACGTACGTCCAAAATGCTTTAACGTTTTTTTCCACGCTGTCCTCTATAAAATTCATGTATTTTTTATAACATATGTCGGCCTGTTTTTTGAATTTTGCTCTGTAAATAGAAAATAGTTCGTAGTCACTAATGTTTCCATATTTCTTCCACTTAATCCACGTTCGAGATTTCATTTTAAATAAATGCAAAAGAGATTTAGTGAACCAGTGTGGGAATTTAAAGTTTTTGGTTTTGTGAGTGGGAGTATGTAATTTAATAATTTCGTATAATTTTTCGTAGAAAGTAGAGACCGCTTCATCAGGTGGTAAATCATTGAGTAACATGTTCCATTCAGCGCTTTCAATGTCTGTATTTATTGCATTGTAATTAGATTTGTGATAATTTAGTGGTTTTACATTTGAGTGTTTAGGCATTCGTGAGGGTTTTTTAAATGGTATTTGTATATAAAATGCAGGATGGTGACTGTCTATAGGTAAGAGAGGAGTATTAGGATTACAAGCCACAGTATGTGTATTGCAAAAAAAACAGATCGAGAATACGTCCGTTACTGTTATTAACATTGTTAAATTGATTCAAATCAAATCGTGAGCAAAAGTTTAGTAGATGCCTACTTGTATCCGAATAGGTGTTATTAGTGGCACACACCATGTATGACGATGCGTTAATCCAGTTAAGTTCTGGTAGGTTAAAGTCGCCTGTTAAAATAATGTGTTCTATGTAAGGATCATCAAATAATTTCGATAACGAATTCATGAAGTTTACATAAATGTCTTCTGACGTGTTTGGAGGTATGTAAGTGGCACAAAGAAGTAGATTTTTACAATCATAAAGGGGGACTTTAATTATTTGATGTTCTGGTAGAATTAATGGGGGAGACAGTGTGAGAGAAGATGGAATAAGATCCTTAAAGATAGCTATTAGGACTCCTCCCCCGTCTTTTTTATTTGAAACTGCTCGATCGCGATCGTGTCTGAAAACTGTGTATCGAGAGTCAATGAATTCGTTTTCGGAAATATCCGGCGTCAACCACGTTTCAGTCAAAATTATGATATCGTATGCATGCGACAATATATTAATGTACAATGTGTTCAGTTTAGTCCTGATCCCTCGACAGTTCTGATAATAAATGGAAAGATTATCCAACATTTTGAAATTTAGTAGACATTTGAGTATTCATTATAAGTGGTAAATTGGAAGATTTGTAACATAAATTTAACAAGCACTGTAATAATAGTGTACAAAAAGTATGCAAAAATAAAGCAACAAGGATTGAAAATAGAAAGATCAATGTGTCACACAAATAATGGCAAAAATAAAATAGACACCTAATGCCACAAGATGTTTGGCGCTTAATTAATGTTTTAGACCATTTAAAGTGTGTTGCAGAGTATATAAAAATAAAAAGTGAGACCAAAAAACATAAAAATACATAATAGACATATAAATACATAACGAAATATCTAGTAAGGACAGGCGGCTGAACCCGTTTATCACGCTTATTCCGTAGCCGTAGTTGTAGGTACGTGATTTGGCTTGATCTTCTTAGAAATGTCATCTTCAGTACGTATGGCGAACGTAGCGGAGTCTTCAGATTCCTTGACCAAGACAGTTGCATTCCGGACCCACACGAACTTGAACTTGTTTGACATAGCGGCTGCACGGCATTTTCGAAATATATCCTTGTTGCGCAGCGTCAGGTGTTCGTTCATGTAAATGCGACACGGTGCACCAGACAGTCCTATACGATCCGAAGTCAGTCCCTTAGATAACCGGTATGCACTGAGAACATTATCACGCATAATTTTAGACGTAAATTTTACTATGACATTCTTCGGACGATTATTCTGCGAATGTGCATGTGGAACACGGTGAATGGAAATGATATCTTTCGATGTTAAAGACATGTTGAGCGCTGAACCAATTGACTGCAATATAGTAATTAAATTCTCACCGCGCCTTTCGCTCGGCATATTTCCTATCTCAACGTTGCACTGCCTCGCCTGTTGTTCCAAAGAATCGATCTTTCTTTCCAGTAGTTCAACAGTCGAGGCTGCCGAGTTATTCACATTTCGTTCCAGCTGTTTCAGGCGCCTTTCACAATCCACATAGTTATCTGAGTTGAAATTCACTGTAGACTTCAACTCCGTAAGAGTCTCTGATAATTCATTGTGCTTTGTGTCCAACCGCAACATATCCTTTTTAATAACGACGTATTCAGCACACAGTTCCTTAACGTCATTTTGAATTTGGGCCGAAGTCAGCGACAAAGTATTGAACTCATCCCGAAGGTTGTTAATATTCACATTAATATTCATAAACTGGTTATTCATATCAGCTCGGAGATCGCCAATAGTCTTCTTCAACTCAGCAGACAACAAGGCCATAGCCTGGGTTAGCTCACAGTCAGGCTGTTTCCGCTTTCTCTGGGTGACATTGGTACCCGGTTCATTACTCGTGCATAAATCAGGGTTCGACTTGCTTATTTTGGTATCTGGTGAGCGAATCATGTCGACGTAAATAAAATAGATGGTAAAAAGTCTAACCGTTTAGCAGCAAGCGAAATATAATAGACAGCAGTACAAAAATTCGCAGCGCAAATCTCACGTACAGTTGGCTAAGTTGGTTAAGCCGGCCGCTACCACTCACCGTGCACACTAGGTCGCTGGTTCGCGCCCCGCAAAGTGTGACGCTTTTTCCAATCTCAAAATATTTATTTCGAATGTTAATATTAATTCCGACGAGCAACTGGTGAGAGGGACAGCGCTCTACACTCTTCAAGATGGCGTAGACAGTATATGACACTTCACACAAGATAGTAAGAGAGGCACCGATAATTTAAAAAGCAAATTAAAAGCAAGCACTTCTGATTAAGCGTTAAAATCGACAGCACGTCCACCAACAACTAGCTCAAAAAGCGTATTCTAATGGCAATTTATTGAAAATTTGTACAGACTGTACTTTAGAGCTATGTTTGACAACATTTAATTTTGGCTGCAAATAATTAGGCAAATCTTTCCTGCGCGTTTCCACCCTAGTTACCCTTTCTTCCTTTGTCTCGTATTTCTCTAGGTTTTTTAGAAAACTACTTAGTAGGACCAAAATATAAAGACAAGGTACAGGTAAAACCTTTAATTTCACAAAATGCTCTCTACAAGATTCAGTTTGCTCTATGAGAAGAATAGTTCTGAGGGCCCTTTTTTGCATAACAAAGGCTGCATTTATATTGTATTTATAACTGTTCCCCCATAGTTTAATACTGTACCTCAGCTTGGACTCAACTAAGGCAAAATAAACATTTCGTAACTGAGCAATGGTTAGTTCGTCCCTTAAACTTCTTAAGGCATAGCATGCACTGTTCAAGAGTATTTGTGATTGCTTCCAGTTCTTGTTTCCAGCACAAGAGCTCATCAATTTGTATCCCTAAAAATTTTAAATTTTGCACAATTTCCACTTTATTCCCCAATGAAGCTATTTCAATACTATCATTATTCCTCACAGTTGATTTGAATAGCATACATTTAGTTTTCTCCACATTGAGTTTTAAATTGTTAGTGGAAAACCAATGTTCAAAAGCAGACAGTGCATGATTCACTTTGTTTTCTAAGTCCCTTATAGAGATATCGTTCATAACAGCACTTGTGTCATCAGCAAAAATAACCATTTTGATGTCTGGTACTATCTTATACATATATTTAGCTAAGTCGTTAAGAAATATTATAAAAAATATTGGACCCAAGACTGAGCCCTGTGGAACTCCCTTTTGTACTCTAACAAGCTTAGATTTGTTAATTTTTTCATGTCCGCTTTCAACTGACTTAATTTCGACATACTGTGATCTATTCTGTAAATAAGAACTGAAAAGCTTTAAGACGTTATCTCTTATCCCATAGTGTTCTAGTTTGTCTAAAAGGATTTTATGTTCAACAGTATCGAAGGCAGAGCTAAGATCTAAGAATAGTCCTGCCACTTTTTCTTTATTATTCAGTTTGCTAACCACATCATCCACTAGTGAGTCTATTGCATCAATGGTTCCTATGCTCCTTTGATACCCGAACTGTTGATAGCTAATGATATTGTGTTTAATCAAATGTTTGACAAGCCTATCTTTCATTACCTTTTCAAATATTTTAGAGAATACCGGTAATAGGGAAATGGGTCTATAGTTTTTCGCATCTAATTTGGAGCCTTTTTTGAATATGGGCAAAACACGAGCAATTTTATATTGCTCAGGGAAAACACATTGCTCAATACATCTGTTTAAAAAGTCAGCTATTGGCTCAGCTAATATGTCAATGTTATCCTTGATGATACTTATGGGTATTTCGTCTTGACCGTGAGAATTTTTATTGCACATATTATTAACCATTTTGCATCAGACAACGATCGGTTGTAAATTATACACAATGGCTTAGATAAAACATTAGCACACTCCCTAATAAACAGTGGGGGTATACCGTCAGAGCCGGGCCCTTTAGCAACATCTAAGTTCTTTAGTTTTCTCTGTATGCTAATTTCAGATAGTGTTGCTTGATGTAAGCTGTTACTGTTGCTGGATTTATAAATATGTGCCAGGTCTGGACCGCTGCCAGAAATAGGGTTATATACCGATGCAAAGTTCTCCGCAAATAAATTAGCTATGCCTATGCCGCTGGTCGCAGTGCTATCGTTGAGCCTCATGTACCTTGGTATAACGCTTTTGTTATCGCGTTTGTTTTTTATGTATGACCAGAAGTATTTAGGATTCTTAATCACATTACTTTGAACATTTTGTAGATACTTCTGATACAACTCTTTTATTTTTCGGTTAGATCGATCCTTAAGTAATACATATTCGAATTCATCTCGTTTATTTTTATATTTTTTCACATTACACATGGCAGCATCCGTGTTACGATATTGATAACTACTGATAGCAATATGGTTTCCTTATGGGTGCTGGAGGTCAGACGTAGCGAATTAAATCTTCTGTTAATATTGTATTGTAGATGAAGTAATTAGTTAAGGAAAGCTTTGCGTAATGATATTTGATGACTAATATTAATAAGAACGGCAGGATAGCTTATGGAGAGAAGGCAGAATGTTCAATGGATGGGAAAAAACCGAATGAAAGTTCAACATGACTTATAATGAAGAACCGTTATTATAAAGAAGGTGCATACTCGTAGTGATTTCTTTGCGTATATTACAAAAGGAAAGTATTTCTGACAGCTTAACAAAACAAGCAACAACAACAACCTGCTAATATTTACAAAACATGCCTAGGTCAACCTACGTAATCTCTACGAGTACAATCGGTATTTGGGATGCAAATATCAATCCTGTGCAAATAAATTACAATATTTAAAAACAAAGAGCTTCTTATCCCCTATAAACATAAGCGCATTTAACAAGTTTACTCACCGTTTTCACACCACCAAAACTATGAAACACAAAGAATGTAATATGTAAATGAAGAAATCATTAGTGTGATTAGTATGCAGTGTTATGCGGCGTGGGACGAGCTTGCCGTCACTGCAGAACGGAGTGATAACATACTTTTTGGTCACTGCCATGATCGGAATTTCTGGAAGGTCCCGTTGAAATGGCGCTGGCGCATCTATGGTCTGAACCAAAAGTATCTGATGAAAGTCCAAACATACCCTGTCCAAGTTAAATTCTTACACGATCACAAACTAAAGGGAATGAGTAACACATTCATCTGTATTTAGAAGGTTTTAACTTTATATCTCACCACTTTTTCAAAAAGTATTGTTTGTAAAATATATTTTTATTTTTATAGCTGCTCTTGACCTCGACATTATTAAATTGTAATTGAAAATCATCGACAAAAATTGAGGTCATAAAATTAACCTTAATTTTCAAACGAAAAACATCTTTGAGGTGATTTAAAAGAATTTCGGGTTTAATTATTAAAATACTACAAATTGGGATCCACAGGTATATTTTAAGACCCATTTGTTAACATTTTAGTCAGATACTTCTGGAACAGCCTACAGATGCATGCTGATGGTTTGTGGTCTAATTGGGTATTTCGTTGCTTAGTAACATGATGCAGCTCACGTCTAGAATGTTCACTACTTCACTATGACGTATATTATATAAATTGAATTGTTGGTAATCTGACTAACAACTAAAGAATCCTTAATTAAAAATTGTGACTCAAACACAGATTGCAACACAATGGCCATGGTGTATTCGCACGCGTTGTCAATCGTAAAACTAAGTTTAATTAAATGTCACATATTATGTAAAATCTGTGACATCCATAGACACCTTTCAAAGCGGAACATAGTCATTTTTCTTGCAATATGAGCTTCAATAAACAGAATTAGCATTTTCACATGGAGATTTAGGTACTCGTACTACTATTGAATTTCAACTTTTAATTTTTTATTTCAATTTCATAACATTGACTCAGTTTAAATTTATATGGACCCCAAATAATAAAATGTTTTCAGTTATCTTCTATGATCGCAGACGAGATCAAATTGATCGTTATTGAACATCTCAATCAGGGCGTCGATCAGGAAGTCATTAATTAATTAATTTACATTAATTATCGTGACCGTGATATTGTCAGTGTTGTTTGTTTAAATTGAGTTTATTGAAAATTAAGGCAAATGTTTTTTTTTATTGGGTTCACCGTTCATTCCCTAATAAAATGCGGATTTATTTTAGATTCCATATACTTGTTGGTTTATTTCTACGTTCTTAGATTTATTGAATCCTAGGTTTGAAAACGGTTTGTTTTTCAAAAGTGGTAATTGTTAGATAGTGTTAACGTAATTATCAACTTTAGCGCTTCTTAACAATGAAGATACAAGATTGCGTATTAGTAACCGAATACCAAAATAACAGCTAATAGAAACACCTATGGCCGGAACAAAAGAGACATACTGCGCATACCGCAAATTGGGATAACATAGGAGTATGATGGTGCAGGGTAAGTTAGTTTTATGGCTTCGAAATATCTCTCTGAATTCATTTATATTTTGTGATCAAGAACGGTTAAGGTTAGGTATGTTTCCGTTATGTTTTGGTGAGTGTTTACCGATTCATGGGAACCCAAAGTGTGGTAATATTTACCAGAAGTGGAGAACTACTTAAGTTTAAGTGTTTATGAGTTGTTTACTCTGTTGCGTAACCACAAACGCGAATATTTCGTTGTGATACATACAAATAAATGTTTACATTTCTTCTACTGTTTCACATAAACAATTCTAGCTTCGAACATTATAACATTTCTGAGAATTGTGAGAAAAACAAAACTTTCTTCGACCTGGGGATTGAGCCGCCCATCAGTATCACTGTCCACTGATTGAAAGGCTTCTGATGGGGATTAGTCACAGTAGTAATATAGATCCTCAGACCCAGTCATTGAGAGAGTAGTGTAATTATAATCGGTAGCTATTTAATGAGGTGTTATTATGTATAGCGGGGCCCTGACCTCGCTCGTAGCTGCCCTGAACTGTATCGCATTACATTAGCCCTGTGCTGTGAAGGGCAGGGCATGTAATAAAGTAGTTGTTTATATGTAACTTATGCTCAAATCTCACGTACTCTGAATGTGAAGAACCTTTTGTATATAACTAACTTTTTTAAATTGGGAATCTGAACCGATAGCTGACTGTACGGATACATACATAAATAACCCCACGCCATCTTCTCATGGGAGTCGGCATGACGTACGGATGTGTGTAATAAATAAATAAATAATAATAAATAAGTTTCGTGTTTCATGTATTTTTTATGATTTTACACATGTATGATTCGTGACCTTTGGTTTACTTATGATCTGAAAACAAATCTAACAATCCCAGAAGTGAGTGAACCCGCAAATACAAATGACGAATTTTGAATAAAATAATGTTTTGTTCGCGATGTTTTTATCAATATTGTAAATCAAAATATCAAGTCACGAAAATTGTTTCAATTGATAGATGAAAAGACTTCAACGCGTTTGTGTTCATTTAACTTTGCATATTTTTTGTTACTGACAGCTTCCAACTAACTACTAAAATACTAGGTAATTAGAACAGTCATTAATTGGAGTCGATAAACAGACGAACATTATTGTAACCTTTTGTCTTTAACGACTTTGAAATCTTACTCAGAATAGGCCCGATGGGCCAAATAAACAGATAAAATTATTTAAATCAATTCAGATTCAAAATTATTTTTTGCTCACTTATATGAACGAACTATGTGTGTAGAAACAGCTTATGCCTTGTTGTCTCTGTAACCAGCCATACAACTGCATTATTCATCATCAACACAAACATAAAAGCATGTGGAAAATAAACATGTACCTACTTTAGTATGAGCACGACATCTGAGGTCAAAGCTGTGTCCCGTGCGAGCGCATTGACTCATTCCTCCTTGACATTGAGTAAAACAATGGAGTCTCGTCCTGTTGTAGGACAGCAGTATAAGCTTAAACTTTTTACGCCTTTTGTAGCTAATGCATTTTATTGAAATAATTTGTAGGTACCTCAGACCAATCATCATCATGCTGAGATAGGAGCCTTTTGGCAGGACACAGGTACAGGACTTCCTTCTTTATATGTTACTGTTACTTTGTTTTTTATTGTTTTTGTGTTTTTCCTGTGCGAGTCACAATCAATACTTTTTCTTTCTTTTCTTTCTTTATTTCTTTCAAATAAAAAACAAAGACAGCGCGCTGTCAACAGTGAAGTGAAGCCAGCATGTGTGCACTTTGTGTGGTGTAGTTTGATGATATTGTCATTGTAAAAGGTTGTAATAAAAATTGTGTGCATGTATGCACCGAGCGGTGGTGTGGTTTTGGCATTCTTTACTTTATTGTTCGCAGCATTCTTTCTTGATTATTTATTTGGTCTGAGGTAGGTTTTTACAGACATTTTTATTTTTGATTTATTTAAGTGTATTTTATATTAAATCAAAATAGCAAATGATGACTGATTAGAAAGAACCGAGAAAATAAAATAAAGAGTTTCGGATAAAATTAAATGTATACAAGTAAATTAAATCATTTTTAGAATTCTGGACACGAGGAGAAAGTAATAAAAGTTTTCACGCAACAGGAAAAAGGAGAGAAATTGACACAAATCCTCATACAAATCAAACCTACCATGCTAATCTTGTAACCTAAATCGATTAATTCTCAGTATCCAATACTAAGGTAGTTTAAAACCGTGTCATGATCATGTGGTGAACCTGATAGTTATCAATCAGAGGATCTCCGTCATATGTGACGTCAGAGATGCGTAGTTGACTGGGCCTACGTGAAAGGTATGTCATGCCATTGTCATTCAAGTGAAGGATTCGGGTATGATTCCTCATCAAACATAATTGAAGGACATTGGTACTAGGTACGTACTTGGAGACATTTTGCTTCCATAGTTTTTTTTGCTTACTGTTCTCTAACCTTAGGGAGGAGCTCGTGGCTAAGTAATAACAGCTGCACGGTTCGATCCATCAGGTTAAGCTACGCTTGCCGCTTGCTTGGGGTTGGTCTGTGGATGGGTGACCATCTTAACATACCGAGACTCCTCCGTGTCCCGGCTGTCATTCGTGGATCTTTGACAGTCGTTACGGGTCGTCAGAAGACCGAAAGTCTGACAACCAGTCTTACCAAGGGGTATCGTATTACCCAGTTACTGGGTTGTAGAGGTCAGATAGGTAGTCGCTCCATGTAAAATACAATATTCAGCTGCATCCGGTTAGACTGGAAGCCGACCCTAACATAGTTGGGAAAAGGCTAGGCAGATTGATTGTTCTCTAACTTTAGGCTGGGTTCGATGGTCGCGCGATTCGTGTCATTCGGAAAACCGGAAGGCGCTGCCCGCTGCTTTTTGCCGTAAATGTAAATAAATATGTGAAAAACATTGTTTATATCCACATCAATCTTCTTTTCATTCAGATTTACTTTAAATCAACAAAAAAAGAACTGAATAAAATACATTTTTACATAATTTTACCGTTGCATGCGTGTGTGGTAAATATGCATAATTTATATTAATAACACAACGCCTACGTGACACGGTATCAATAAAGAAAAGATCTGTAAGAAAGATAAGTAAGCCATTAACCCCATAAAAAATTCCATGTTGACTGTTGATAGGTTTAAATGAGAGGCTCTACGTCATAGACCGTGGTTGTCACGTCAGTCGGTACTTTATATGGCCTACGTGATGGGCATAGAGATACAAGGCTCGGTCTGGTAGGCATATTAAGAATTGTAGTCAGGTTTTGCAAAAGAAAATTTCTCGGAAAATTGGCGCCAAACAAATATGACGTATCCACAGTTTTTAGCTGTTGCTAAGCGAGATGGCAACTGCATCAAACAACACAAAGCACTTATTTCAATAAACCCAGGCACCTCTTAATAAAAATCTAGATTTAATTTTTTTGCTCTCAAAAAAATTAAGTACCTAATTGTCTAATTAAAACTCTTCACATTCCAATCTGGTAGAGTTCCTCATATTTTTAATAGTTTTTGTTTTAATAAATTTACCTGCACTGAAAAAAATTTGTTGCAGTGCTTTGATTATTATAATTGAATACCATCGTGGTTGTTTTTTAACAATAATTTAGGAAAAAGAAATGCTATAAAAAAGGCGGTTTTTAGTCTAAAATATCGGTTCTAAATTTCTCTGAGCTTGGAAACACGTGTCTTTTATTTGGGTTCCCTGGTTCAAATCGAATGACGTGAGATCGAATAATACTTGCTCGAAAACATTAACTCGATAGTACTTGAAATCGATAAATTATGAGCGCGACAGTTTACTACCTCGATGCATCAAAATCTCGAATAACTATAAATTCGAATCATCGGCAGCGCGAAGGCCCCTTATCTTGAAACATTTTTTCTCGAACACGGCAGTAATCGATCATTTTGGGTAAGTACAAGTCTTAATAAATCTTAGTGAATTAATTAATTTCTTAAAACAATAATTAAATCTAATATATAAAATTCTCGTGTCACAGTTTTCGTTGCCATACTCCTCCGAAACGGCTTGACCGATTTTGATGAAATTTTGTGAGCATATTGAGTAGGTCTGAGAATCGGCCAACATCTATTTTTCATACCCCTAAGGTAGGTAGGTAGGTAGGGTAGGTAGGTAGGTAGGGTAGGTAGGTAGGTAGGTAGGGTAGGTAGGTAGGTAGGGTAGGTAGGTAGGGTAGGTAGGTAGGTAGGGTAGGTAGGTAGGTAGGGTAGGTAGGTAGGTAGGGTAGGTAGGTAGGGTAGGTAGGTAGGTAGGGTAGGTAGGTAGAGTAGGTAGGTAGGTAGGGTAGGTAGGGTAGGTAGGTAGGTAGGGTAGGTAGGTAGGTAGGGTAGGTAGGGAGGTAGGGTAGGTAGGGTAGGTAGGGTAGGTAGGGTAGGTAGGGTAGGTAGGGTAGGTAGGGTAGGTAGGGTAGGTAGGGTAGGTAGGGTAGGTAGGGTAGGTAGGGTAGGTAGGGTAGGTAGGGTAGGTAGGGTAGGTAGGGTAGGTAGGGTAGGTAGGGTAGGTAGGGTAGGTAGGGTAGGTAGGGTAGGTAGGGTTTATATATTTTGATTGATTGCGAAACAAAGTTCGCCGGGTCAGCTAGTAGGTATATAAAATTTGCACGTCGACATTAAAGGCATAATAAGGATCGATATAATAATTATTTAAGAACTTTCTGTAATGATTTATGCAAATAAATGACTTTATATTTTTTATTTCTAAGGTTAAATAATTGTTAAAACCTAAAACAACGGGATCTATGGAAGATCTACGGAAAAAGAAGTATGAAACAAGAAAATATTCGTATCTGAAATCCTAACAGTGGTGATCAAATACCTTTCGCTATAAATTAACTGTATGTACGTCATTCAAAATAATCTCACTCTGTCGTTCGTCACTATTTTCAGTAACTGGTTTAGAGTTTTAACTACGTTGATAACAATGATAACCCATTTCTTTTAGTAGATCTTTGACAGTAGTTACGGGTCGTCAGAAGCCCGAAAGTCTGACAACCAGTTTTACCAAGGGGTATCGCATTCCCCAGTTACTGAGTTGTAGAGGTCCGCTAGGCAGTGGCTCCATGTAAAAATACTGGTATTCAGCTGCATCCGGTTAGACTGGGAACCGACCCTAACATATTTGGGAAAAGTCAGGCAGATGATGGTAACCTATTTCTTTTTATGTAGTACATAAAGTGTACATCTATGAATAGATTAATTATATTGTACTGTACATCTATGAATAGATTGATTATATTGTACTGTACATCTATGAATAGATTGATTATATTGTACTGTACATCTATGAATAGTTTGATTATATTGTACTGTACATCTATGGATTGATTGATTCTATTGTACTATACAGTTTCGTTATCTACTTTGTTTTCAAAGGCGGTAGCATATTCAACATAGTGGGCATGGAAAGGATCATCTACTAAAGTAGACATACTAACCTTGATACTGTAAGAGTATCGAATCTCAATCATCACCATTTCAGCCGAAAGACGTCCGCTGCTGGACATAGGCCTCCTCCAAGCACCGCCACTTTGGCCGGTACTGTGATTCTCGCATCCAGCGGATTCCTATGGTCTTCACCAGCTCATCGGTTCACCTTAAGGGAAACCTTCCAACCCTACGTCTTCCGGTACGCGGTCGGCTCTCCAGAACCTTTCGGCCCCATCGGCCATCTGTTCTGCGTGCAATATGCCCTGCCCATTGCCACTTAAGTTTGGCAATCTGTCGGGCTATGTCGGTTACCTTGGTTCTCTTGCGGATATCTTCATTTCTGATTCGATCACGTAGGGAAACTCCTTGCATAGCCCTCTTAAAATGTAAGAGTATATATGAATGTATTATTAACATAACACCCACACTTCGCAAAGCTTGCCGCTATAACGAAAACAATTAAAAATCTAGTAAAAATGTTTTGACACCACGATTTAAGGTACAATTCCGTAGCCGACCGCAGGCGGCAACAGCAGGTTACGCGAGGTGTCGTCGCGACACGTCTGATTTCTATGAATTTCTATGAAATACCTTCCGTAGCTAGCGACACATTGGTTTCATAGAAATACATAGAAACCAGTCGTGTCGCGGCGAAACGACTGGTTTCTAAGTATTTCTATGAACCCTTTGACACCCGGTCGCCTGCTACTGCCGCCTGCGGTCGGCTACGGAATGATACCTTTATGGTGTTTTTGAACTAAAGGCTATGATAGGTACTCACCATGACTCATTATCATCAAAATATTAATTAACAACAAAAATGCCATCTAGTTACGCATACAGGATGGTTAAGGTCGTGAAGATGATGTACCAGAGGTTTATAAGCCACTAGCATCTGCCTCCGACGAAGTCAGTCAGACTATGCCATAAAACATGGCCAAAACCCTATTGAACTCGGGCCATAGTTTAGCTTTCCATCAGTGAAATATATTTTATAATTGGTTCAGGGCTTCCTCTTACAAATAATAAATAATATTAGTTTTTACCTCTTGATAATAATATTAGTTTCGATTTCTGTGAGTGTGGTCAAGAGCTACAAGCAATCACTACTCATGGATTTATTGTATGCTGGGCCTGGCTAGCTGAACCAGTGTAGTCATGCGAATAGATGTAGTTTAAAACGAACACTTCGATATTACTGGGGTGCATACGGCAAACATTAAACCATGTGAAACCTATCCTATACAGACTCCGGGTTTCTAATTATTCCTTGTAAAAAACTCTGCCCGATCCGGAGATCGATCTGAGGACCCCATACTCAGCAGACACGCTAACGATGCAGTTAAAATACACTCGATTTTTGAATTGAAAAGAAGTTGAGAAAGTCAGCGAAATTTATAATTTCTTAGCAAAAACGTAAATATAAAAAATTTCAGTAATGCTTAAGTTTAGTAGAGTTTATAATAAGTTCTCATCTTCTAATTCTCTATTCAGAAATCGGGTGTGAAATCAAGTTAATGATTGCATTAGCTCTTTATCCGACTGGTTTTACACGATTGACATTCCATTCTATATCAAAACAAAACATTAAATTATTATTCGGTAAATTGTCATTCGTTATTAGACTACGTATCTATGGTCACGTACGCCGATGATCTTGATACAAGTAGTTACCGTTACTGGATAGTTAACTCGTTATAGGACCTACTAAGCTATGGTTAAATTATGGACATTGCTTCATAGTCTGCGCGTTCTTTGCCGGGCCAATCAATCGATCTTTACGTTTGATGACATTCTTTGTGTGATTTAAGTTAAGTAAATTTTGATTATAGGTTCGATTCAGGTCGGGTTTTCCATCAGGAATTTCTCAGTAGCAGCCCGGAGTCTGGATCTGTTGATGACAATAGGCACGCATAGCTTATACAGACATACTTATTTTTAACAGTATAATTCAGACTACCGAGTGAATGAGCGAAATGAGAGAAAGAAACGTCATAGATGAAATAGTTGCCAAATGTAAATTAAGGATTATCACAACGGATGGACAGCAGCTTTCTCATGCACAAACAATTCAGCTTCTGCTTGTTGTCTGTTCCTCATAAAGCATTTATTTCGGTTCCGTAGCACCTTAGGTACAGTAAAATTTGTATTCTATCGTCATTTATCATTTTGCCTTACCTTTAGATGACCAGAAATTCGCTTTTCAAAATTTTCTATATGAAATTGTATAGTTCATCTCTGTTACCTTCTACCACAATATAAATATGGACAGTATGGAAACTAGGCCTATTTGTTGAAATAATTACCTACGCTAAAAAGATCGCGGTGACCATTCGTCTCGGCACGGCACCCGCAACATGACAGCACCGCGACAATAGCTCAATACCTAAATTTATCTTAAGGATTCCAGGACCCACATTCTTAAACTTTGTCAACAGCTCCAACAATGAACAAACGAATGTCCCAATTTCCCTAAAATCATTTGTTCAATTTTTAAATGATTAAAACTATGGTCTTAATTATTATTGTGACTGAATTTCTATAGGTATCAATTTTTTTTTGTAGGATATATTACATCCTCTTTCGTATATAAAAAGTAGTGATGCCGACTAAATATCGTTCATTTTTTGTAGTTCCCATTGACAGCCTGCGGTTTTTAATAACATATTATGTCAGGAATGGATAACCTTTGTACATATTATAACAGAAGACGTGATAATTTTTTGTTAAGTAGCAGCTGACTTTAAAAAGTAGACTATTTGTTTTGTGCGGTTTTTCCGAAGTGTCGAGTCGGGTGTGTTTGAAGCATAACGCTTCGCCACGCTCTTTTTTTCGATATTTTAAAGGAATGATATCAAGAACTCAAGAGTTGGTCAAAGCAGTTGACACATCAATTCTCGTGTGACCCAACCGCAGGCGAATTGATAGGCCTGCTGCTGGGTATCCAGACGAACATCGATAGATCGACCTAAAATATGATCCGATAATCTACCTAAATACTTTTTTGTTGATAGATATTTTATGATGCTGTGCTTTATAATTATTATTTTTTAGATCTGTCTACGAGAGTCTGAAACATCAATGCAAGCAACGCTGCTTTTGTCCATAAATTCCAGAGCTCCAACGGGTTTTAATTGACATGCCTGGGCTTAAAGCAAGCCGTCCGTCCAAACTAAGTAAGTTTGCAGCTAGTTTAGTTTAGCTCGCTAGTTTTTCATACCCATGCCACCCACCCAAATGTATGTATGACAAACTGGCAAGCTAAATTAAACTAACTGCAAACTAACTTAGTTTAGCTCGCGGTGGACAGCTCACTTTATTCTTTCAGGAAGTCCAGTTTCAGTTGCCTTCGATCAGCTGTACATTGCATATGGAAAAGCAAGCATGGTGACTGACTACTACCTATGTATTTTTGAAACATAGCTTCGCCACTATAAATAAGTAACGCCATCTATAAGTCCAAGTAAACATTACGACGATGTTTGAATCAATCGCTGCGGATGATGATCAATAAAAGGCTGTTGTATGACAATATGTACTTACGAGGTATATACAGAGTTTTGTCCACAGATGGAGCTTTGTTCTGAAACAAAGTTGTAGTTTAATATGCGTCACGCTTATATCAACCGCAGCACAGTAGCGGATCCAGGGGAGCTTAGGGGCTCAACCCCGGGCACGCCACAATTGTGGCGATAAGTCCCCTCTTTGAGGAGTGGCTAGAGAGGTGCCACGACGTCCTCACCTTCCGCCTGACGCAGGTCCTCACCGGACACGGCTGTTTCGGGAGGTTCCTGTTCCGTATAAGGCAGGAGGAAATGCCCGGGTGTCAACACTGTGTGGATCGCCCGGAGGACACGGTGGAGGTCTGCCCTGCTTGGGCAGAGCACCGCCGTGTCCTCACGGAGGCGATCGGCGGCGGCGATCTCTCGCGTCCGGCCCTGGTTCAGGCCATGGTCCGGAGCGAGAATGTATGGGAGGCCGTCACTTCCTTCTGCGAAGCAGTAATGCTCGCGAAGCAAGAGGCGGAGCGCGCGAGGGAGAGGCAAGATTCGCGCCCTCGCGCCCCGAGTCGCCCAAGAGACGCCCCGGGCGTCGGGAGTCGCGAGCCGACTTCCGGCCACGGTAGGCGCGGGCTTGCAGACGGTGAGCAATGGGTAGCACGCCGTCCGATTAGGACCAGGCCCGGGTCGAAGGCGCGTTGTTTTCCACGCGCGCCTCAAAGAGATGTCAGCACCAACTGACGGGGTCCGTAAGGGCCAATGCCAGGGTTGCGAGTTTGTCCGAAAGGAATATTGGGGCCCCGGCACACAGGCAACGGAAGGAACACGGGTGGGTTTTAGTCAGTAAAAGTCTGACACACCCCCCTCTCCACCCAGAGCGGGAGAAGTTATTTGATTATTTCCCACTCTCAAAACCCCGCCCCCCCAAAAGCGTCTGAATTCTTCCAAACATTCTTTTACTTTTTATATTTTTATTTATTGTATGAACACGAGGCTTTTGGCTACTTTTGTAAATGTGTATTTTATGTGTTTTTATCTTTATATGTGCGTTTTTTTATGCAGAATAAACAATTTTTCTTTCTTTTTTTTTTTCTTCTTCCGCGACAAATTTTAAAGTTCAAAATTCAAAAGTCATTTATTCAAAATAGGCTGAGAATCAGCACTTTTCAAACGTCAAAATTACATAAGACAGTCCCCCAAAAACGCCCACCCTTCACCACTTCCTAGTGCTTAGCTGGGAAGAAGAAGTGGCGCAACAAACTCCCCAGCAGCACAGCTGTCTGTTCAGTTAGAAAACTTGATTCTATACAATAGCAGTTACGCAAAACAAATTACATTATACAACATAAAACTCATTTAAAAAAAAAACTGTAATGAGTAGATTATGTAATAATAAGTTGTCAATAGTAATTTTAAAAAAATAAATTGACTTATACAGTCAAATAAAATGAACTAACCAATTATATGAACTCATATAGTGTCATCTAGTCGTTGATTTTAAAACACTTTTTGTTGCTTCGGGGGGGGGGGGGGGGGGGGGTATATTGGAGCAGCTTAATTATTCCCAAGCTTTTTGGTCGTCTAAGTATTCTTTAACTTTATAGAAACCTTTTTGACATAGTTTCTGTTTAATACATGATTTAAATTTATTGAACCTCAGTTCTTTAACATGGCTTGGGAGTTTGTTGTAAAAACGTATACTTTGGCACTTAAATGAATTACTAATTTTTTGGAGCCTAGTCCTGGGCACAATAAATAAATCTTTGTGTCTAGTATTTATGCTATGAATGTCGCTGTGTTTAGAATATAGATTAATATTCTTTTTTACATAAATCAGGTTCTCATAAACATATTGAGATGCGACTGTCATTATGTTTATTTCCTTAAATTTATCCCTCAGTGAATGCCTACAACTAAGGTTATATATTGCTCGAATGGCTCGTTTCTGCAGCACAAATATAGCCTGAAAGTCGGCTGCATTTCCCCATAACAAAATGCCGTACGACATTACACTATGGAAATAACTAAAATATACTAATCGAGCTGTTTCTACATCAGTCAAATGACGGATTTTATACACCGCGTAGGCTGCAGAGCTTAGCCGCTTCGACAATTTGGTTATATGTGGGCCCCACTGCAGCTTCGAATCCAAAGTAATACCTAAGAACACAGTGGGGTCCACAAGATCCAATTCTGTCCCATTTACTAGTACATTGGTTTTCACCTGCTTAACGTTAGGTGTCAGAAATCTAATACATTTAGTCTTTTTCTCGTTTAAAAGTAAATTATTAACACTAAACCAATGCACTATTTTAGAGACAGCATTATTTACATCGTCAGTAACTGTCTGTTGTCGCTTAAGTTTAAATATAAGTGATGTGTCATCTGCAAATAACACTATTTCATGACTGTTCTTTATAAGCCAAGGAAGGTCATTAATGTATACGAGAAATAAAAAAGGGCCAAGAATTGAGCCCTGCGGAACTCCCATAGTGACAATAGAACCCGGGGATCGCTTGCCATTAAAAATAAAAAGTGAACTTGATATTATAGTAATTAAAGTTTTTAGCAAGTATTACACTACCTAATGTACAATTGTCATCAATTATTCCTAAATTAATCTATATTATGTTTTCAAGTTGTTATTGTTATTTTGTATAAGATGTTTTGTTTACGTGACGTATTTAGAATCCGAGTGCCACTCATTCTGACACGCACACTGCCCGGTTTTGAATTCGAGCGCCACTCATTCTAACACGCACGCTGCCCGGTTTTGCCGCCTGCATGTATATTCACCGAGATATCCCTGGTAGCCTAACGAAGTCATTCAAGAATTTGCGGAAGTAATCCGAGGAGGCTTGTAAAATGTTTTGTGCTTTTCAAGCCCCCCAAACGACAATCGTGGGCACTGCCGCAGCGGCAGGTACAGGTGTAATGTTATCATTCTCTCGAGCTTGAGAACTCACAGGTTCGGCAGGACAATGTTCTCTTGTTATGGTCATGAATGAAGATCAGTGCTGACGTCTTCCCTGTTCCCACGGTTGCTCACTGCGCGTTGGCAATTCCAGACTATTTTCGGATCCGATTTCCTCACTACGCTCGGTGTTTTCCTTCAGGCACCGTAGGCTGCTGCTGCGAATTTAATATTTTAGTTTTAAAATTACATTTGTTAAACATTGTGTTAAGAGTCTTTTTTGTATCGGTAGCCCAGTAGGAAAGATCAAAATAATACGGATCGATAATTATGGACAGCCCCGTATTTCCACCTAGGCCTGCAAGGCTGCAAGACGAGCTGGGCCTCTTGGCCGGGGCCTAGGGCCCACATAAGCTACCTACCGCATATTCTAAAAAAAATCACAACATCATAGTTCCTCTTATATCTTCTGCTTTTCCGCATAATTCAACAAAGCAACTCCTATTTCTGTTTTAAACTGTCAAAAGAAATCTTAGCTTTCTGAGATAATTAAGATGCGTTAGATAGTCGCATCTTAGTTATTAAACTTTCTTGCAGAAGTCGACAAAGTAACTCCTATTGCAGTATAATAGTCAAAGACACCTAGCTTATGCTCGCTTTACCATCGTTCTCTTAGAAACATCATCGTTCAGTCACTGCCGGGACCAGCTATGCGAAAAATCCATCATGTTGTGTGTTTTTATAAAAGTACTATAATTAGTATTGTTTGAAGTAAGTAAATTGGTTCAAGTAGGTAGGTAACTTAAGTGTTTAGGAATACGAGAAAATAAGGTATTTGTTTAGAAACGATGTTTTATGACGACCGTTGACGTACAAAACATAAACTGAATTATTTCTGATGTTTATTTACAGTAATTAAAATAGGTTAAAAAGTTATTTTCTGTAACTGCTATTCCAAGTTATATTTTATTTGCTATTCCAAAAATGGTTTCGGGATGAGGGGGGGGGGGGGGGGCTCAAATTCCAACTGGGTCTTTAAGTCCAGGCTTGCTGGTGGAATCAGCCTATTACGTTCTATATCTTGTGCATTTATTCACTCGGCTACTGTTTTCGGCTAGTTCCTTTCCTAGAGTCTTTAAGTAAACCTTTTTGGTTCCTGGAAATTACCGGTTTACTACAAAGCCAAACAATTTGTATTGCAGACAGCTCGTTCGTTTATATGTTTTCCTTATCTTAAAACTCTTGTTTATAATGGTATACTTTATAAAATTTACTATCATAACATATCGTATTCGAGGCAATATGTCGTGGAATCTCCGCAGGACATTTTTTTTTTACACTTTTTCACAACATTATCCCCAACAATAACCTTCATTGTTTCAAACTTAAAAGTAACGAAACAGTATGAGGAAAGTTAAATGTTTTTGCCATGGGACACCTATTGTCCGTGGCTTACCTACTCCTCAAGAACAACTTATGTAAATATATGGGATCAACAGCCTGCAATTGAAGGAAAAAACATTAAATTGTAATTTGTTTTTTTTTGTAAGCTGTATACGAGTACCTACTAACCGTACACATGTTTTTTGTTGGAAGTGCTCATTAAGTAAATATAATAAAAATCTTGAATGTCTTTAGCTGCAACGGCTTTTGGTATCAGTAATCAATGATATTCGTTATTTCTGCGGCATTTGCGTGTGAGATCTAAAATGAACCTGCGCCCTTATCTTCGCAGTTTATTTCAAGGATAACAAAACATAGTTTGAACCAGGAAGCCTCACGTACCCTTTAACTTGATAATTCCGTACCTACTGCTGGCGATGACGTGACGGTTTAATCGACTCGGTCGAGCTACGAGTTCTCTTTATGGTATTAAGTTCGGTACCTACTTCCTGGATGCGTGAGGTGAAAACTGTCGTCACTCAGATTTTATGAAAACCTTTGTTTGTTTTTTAGACTTTATGATGTGGTGACACGTGGCTGGAATAAACCATGTAGGTGCGGCTGTTTGTTAAGATTTCACCCCAACCTGCTGATTCTCACAAAATTTGAACCAACTTCCTTGCAGCATCATATTATAACATCATCATCATTATCTGCCTAACTGGATGCAGCTGAATACCATATTTTACATGTAGCGACTGCTTTTAAGACCTCCACAACCCAGTTACTGGGTAATACGATACCCCTTGGTGAGACCGGTTGTCAGACTTTTTGAGTTACAAAATCAAATTCAATGTTATAATAATTGCAATCCATAATCAATATTTTAGTTCACTAGTTAGCAGCGAAATTTCATATTAATCAAAACAGCGCAATGTTTTACAGCTATCTGTGACGCGTTGCCCACTTAAAAAAAAAAAACGTTTTACAATTTCATCACGGAACTCCATATTAAATGATTTTTCTCCGACTTGTAGGTATTCTCCGCATTATTAACAACATTATGGTTCATTTGACCGCAGTATATATTGCGAGTGCAACGCTGCGCCCACCCATTGACTCGCCATCTTTGATTTAGTGATGTTTATTAACATAATGAAGGGCTATGTGGTGATAGTTTGTGTTGCACTCTGTGGGCTGGCAGAATGTAGTGATGGTAAGTGTAGATAAGATGTGTAAACGGACTTACGAGTATATTAATCATAGTAAGTAAGCTGATCTGTCTGAATCTAAATGTCGGTTTACTCAATAGACCAAAAACGTTCACAATTCAGTTGCAAACTGATCAGTGACCGTCCAGGTAAAAAAAAAAGGTAACTGAAGGCATTTTTGACAGATTTAGATTTAGATAAGAATGCAATCGTTCTGAAAAATACGGGATATGCCCCTCTGGAAATACCCACTGATAGCAGAATCTAAAAAAGAGCTGTCAAATTATAAACGAAGTCTGTCTGAATCTCACAATTTAGTTATCTTCTTTATTTCAATCAGCATTATCATACAGCCGGTATAAAACGGTCCAATTAATTATGATAACTGAGACCCTTGTTTAATCGAAAAGAACTTGCCAAATTATCACTTCCCAAACAATTTTCCGCATAATTTAATTTGCCAAATTATTACTTAGCAAAAAATCTCTTCCCAAATAATTGTAACGCAAACCTAATGTTTTGCAAGTGAACGTTTAAACAATAACTTGTTTACCAACTAGTACTTTTACCAATTTTTATTTAGTCAAATATTTCAGTTTGAATAACTCATTTTACGCAAAATAAAGACGTTGTATTACAAGGGTGTTTTTTCCACTTGGGACAAATTCTAATCAGATAATATTAATATTAACTATTCTGGTAGTATTTTTTTTTTAGTTAGTTGCATTTTTTAAATTAATCTCGTCTAACTATTTTTTATCTATATAATCTAGTCGTTTCTGGTGTCACAGTTTTAACCTAACCTAACCTAACCATTTTTTTAAATAATTAACCTACTGTAACTAGTTCCATAACGAACTGACCAAACGTTTATTGTCTAAAGATTGTTTGCTGTAATAAATCATTTGATTAATTAAAGACCAAATGGCTAAATGACATTATCCTTGGTAATATTCTGTCAAGTAAAAATTTGACCAAATGAAAATGTGCGTACTAAAATCATTCCAAACATTGCATTGGTATAAAAAAAGGTTGCTAAAATTTGTTTGGGTAGTGAAATTTGGGCAAAATCTTTTCGGTAATACGGCAGGATCCCATGATAACTTAATGAATTTCATTGCAATTTCTTCCAAAAACAATTATTTTGAAATATCTTGATCGAGTTTGCAGTAGATAGTTTATCCCGAAAACTTCATTTGTCACACCATCGATACTTGAAGTTCAAAAGAAATCTTTCAAATTCATTTAAAGTTTATTATATTTGTGATTTATGAATTTGTTTCTTTTTTCTTTATGATTAAAAGCAAAAATATTTCGGCTTTACTTTAACCGACCTGAAATATTGGTGTATTATCTATTTATCTGAAAATGGCTTTGGTATGAAATTGCCACCACAGCGAGCAAGCGCGATAATGATGGTATCGTTTGGACGCGATGATTCTCGTATCGTTTGTACGCGATGATGCTCAAATCGTTTGTAAGCGATGATGCTCGAATCGTTTGTACGCGATGATGCTCGAATCGCTTGTACGATATTATGCTCGTATCGTTTGGACGCGATGTGCGATACCAAATAATTAACCAAACATCAAGATAATGATTGAATACAAGCGGCGGCGGCGTGGCGTTAATTGCAGTAGTCCTTCAGATATTCATTTTAATTAATATGTGGAAAATTATCAAAAGAGTTTTAATTAAATAAACGTTAATTGATAAAAACATCAGTCGGTTACGATGCGGTATTTCTGGAATATTTTTCCGTGCCCTTAAACTGCCCTGAAAATATTAATGGAATAGTTTTTCTTAGGCCTAATCACTACAGAATTGACATACTGTCGTTAACTGTGAACCTTGGGTAAGATAGCTCTAGTTCTATTTAAATTTTCAGTAATATTATTATATTATACTTGCCTATGCCCGCGACTTTGTCCGCGTGGTATTCCTTGTGTCTGAAAAATGGTTGATCTGGGTGGGTCGGGGGACCCTCCCAGATCAACCATTTTTTTCAATTACATAATGCGCCTGGCGCCATGTTAAATTAATTACGTAACCAAGCTAGCTTATCCAATATTATCCATATGTCAAAACGTCAAACAGTTTTTATTGACAGCTGCGCGCACAGACTGTCTAAGGCGCGTGAGTCGCCGACGGTACGAAATGTTACCATTTTAAATATTATATTTTATATAAACATTTAGGACTAAGTATTGTATTTATGCATTTTATTTTTTGTTATTTCTCTATATTATGCTGCACCGGTTGACGTCATAACGTCAACGCCGGCTGTCGCTGAAAACCAGCGCTGGGGCTCTGTCTCGCATAGGGTCGCAGCTTTAAAGTCAAAGTCAAACAATTTATTTCAATTAGGCACATAAAAGGCACTTATGAACGTCAAGTTTACAAAAAATAGAATTGATTCTAGTCGTCTAGTTTATGCTGAGCGATGGCCGTTTTGCGTGGATGTGACGCATATTTTCACCCAAATTGTTCATTTTCGTGTTTTGTTTTTACCTTGCGTCATGTGTACCGCAACGTAAAAAACATAAACGTATTTTCTTTCTTTTTCTTTTATTTATCAGATTATCTAAAGTACATACATCTTTCTCTTTTTGTTCCGTGTGTTGCCGGACATAAAGAATAGTACCAACCTATTTCTTCCCGTGGGTGTGGTAAAAGGCGACTAAGGGACTCACTAGAGAATGGGCAGCAGAGTTCTCTGTGTATTTTAACACCTAGTTAGTTAATTTTATGGTGATACTGCGATCGCCAACCCGCCTGCCAAGCGTGGCGATTATGGCAAACCCCCCATTTGTGGGATGCCTATGTCCAGCAGTGGACGACTTTCGGCTGAAATGATGATGATGACATACATATCTTATGGGGTACTGTGTTAAATGTTACAACAAAATACCTTATGATATATGAAAATTAAATGAAAGAAAATTTTAAACTCATATTAAGAGTACACTTCACAAGCATATTACAAATTAGAGATATGCAAGATAAGAATACTTAGACACATGTTGGTCCAGCTCCATAGGATAATGTAGAATCTAGACCAAATCAAACTGGTTGCTAATTTAATTGTATAATATGCTATTTTTTTTATAATATTATATGACGTTGGTTCTACATTCTATGATTACTTCCTCACACATTGACTTATTAAATGTTAAAGTTTAGGAAAATCGTCTACTTTTATAATATTTGTAAATATGTGAGCACCATGTATCTAATTAATTTATCTGTCGTTGCTTCATTTTTAATTCTTTTTACCTATTGTGTAATTTTAAGTAATTTTATTCCAGGTGCATCGTCTACACATATAATTATATAACTAATGTACCTATCCAAAATCTTGCAAAACATTTTAAAAGAGGAGTTTCTTGCCCATTCTTCTTTCTCAATACGAAAACTATCTTTTGGAAGGGGCGACTAGAATCAATTCAATTTTTTTGTTAATTTTGTCGTTCAAAAGTGCCTTGCACCTATTTGAAATAAATTATTTGACTTTGACTTTGACCACCCCATCCCATCGCATTGCCAGCCCGCGCTATTACTTCGCTTCGCTTAGCAGTCTTTCTAACTTTTAACTTGGCTCCTAGTGTGATATTGCCTTATTTATAGCCTTTCTCAAGAATTGGTCTACCAAATGCAAAAGCTAAGCTAACGCACTAGGAAGTGGTGAAGGGTGGGCGATTTGGGGGACTGTCTTATGTAATTTTGACGTTCGAAAAGTGCTGATTCTCTGCCTGAATAAATGACTTGAATAAAATAATAAAAACAATAAAAAATATTTTTCAAATCCGTCTGGTACTTCCAGAGAATAGCGCGTTCAAACAAACAGACAAAAAACAAACTCTACAACTGTATACATAAATTCATTTTATGTCACTTTATATTAATGGGATTTATATCGACACCATAATGACTATTAGAGTACCGTCATCATTATTGTCCTTAGATAGAACATAATACTCTGTGACATTTTAGTCGTGTTACAAAAGCAGCCCACTTCATGTATCCAATGACTACTAAACATTCATATTTCTTTTTTTACATATTGTAACAATTTTTTTATTGGTCCTACAGGTATTTTATGTCGGGTACATTGAGTGGCCCTTGGTAAGATGACTGAAATGACACGGAGTACATCATAAAAAAAGAATGTTTAGTAGTCATTGGATACATGAAGTGGGCTGCTTTTGTAACACGACTAAAATGTCCCGGTGTATAGGTTTGTGAGTTTCAAAGTGAGATTTATGACTGTATTCCGGTATGCAGCGCCTGGTAACCTTCATAAGTAAGTTGTTCGCTAAACCCTGACTTTGACCGACACTACCGCTTGTCCCGGGTGTCCATGTTCCACATTTGTTCTAGTCTTAAATGTCGCAAACTTGAGTGTAATAATTATTACTGTACTGCTTATGTTGCCCACTTTTATTGTAGCTATGATATTGTGATCAGCACGGTTCCCACGGTCACGGTTTCCAGATATTTCAGTTAAAAAGAAACCGGCCTAGTGCGTGGCGGACCACGCACAATGACGGGTTCCGTAGTTGGTATGAAGAATTATCCCAAGAACAAACTTAACAATGTAGTTAAAATACATGCTCTCCCATACATCCCAACTACAAATGTAAGTTTGTACGCATAATATTGAGATATTTACCATGTTATTTTAAGACTATAGACTTCTTATAGGTTTTCCTGTAATCGTTATGTTTTTTTTAAGTTTTAGGCTCAGTAGTTTCGGAGATAAGGGATGGTAAATTTTCGTCATTTTCTTCAATAAAACAATATACTCGTATTTTAAAATTTACAAAAAAAACTTTAGGCTCACAGTAAGCCCTTTCATTTGTTATGTTGTGTTTGACACGTTATAGTATTTTTTTTTCATATTCAAAATGAATTTATTTACGTTATATGCCCGTCTTTGTTCACAGAAATTCATATGTGTACCAAATTTCAACTTAATCGGCCCATTAGATCCGGAGCAAATTGGCTGTGACAGACGGACTGCTAGACACACGAGTGATCCTATAAGAGTTCCGTTTTTTCCTTTTGAGGTACGGAACCCTAAAAAATTAAAGCAAACATTTTAAATACGTCATCATTTTTTAATCTAACCCTAGTCTCAGCTTAGGTAGGTAAGTGTCGCTTGCGGACAGTGAGCAATGTGTAGCTCGCCGTCCGATAAGGACCAGGCCCGGGTCGACGGCGTGTTGTGTTCCATGCGAACCTCAGAGATATGTCAGCGTTTTAGGCAGTAATAGTCTGACACGCCCTCCCGCGCCGCTCAGAGCGGGAGAAGTTATTTGATAAGTTCCCAGAAAACAAAAAGTAGGTAAGTCTCAGCATTTTGCCATCTTGTGCTGACCACAGAATTATATTACCTACGGAATTAAATAATCCTATTCTATTAACTGAGTTGCTGACGTTGAGTAATTATAGTTTTTATCCAATCTTAAAACTTGACTAAAAGTGCATAAATTACCTATCATCATGCCACTCCAAACTTGATTGAAATATGCACGAGACGAAAAGACTCAAAGTCAAAGTCAAGGTCAAATTATTAATTTCAATTAGGCACATAAAAGGCACTTTTTAACGTCAAATTTTTCCAAATAATTGAGATGATTCTAGTCGCCCCTTCCAAAAGGTAGTTTTCGTATGGAGAAGAATGGGCAAGAAACTCCACCGTTACTCTTTTAAAATGTTTTATGTACAGTATTTTGTATACATCATCATCATCATAACATCACGCCTTGTTGCCCAGAAGGGTTAGGCAGAGGTGTCTCTCGTAGTAGGTACTCCCACATTTCGCCAGTTATGTTTAAGTTCTCGTGTTCCCACAAATCCAGATTCCGGGCTGCTCCTGACCAATTCCTAATGGAAAACCCAATAACACTTTGCCCGACATGGGAATCGAACCCAGGACCTCAAGCTCAGCAGTAGTGCTTGCGACTAGGCCAATGAGGCAGTCTTTGTTTGTTTTGTATACATTATATTACACAATGTGAAGACGATGCACCTCAAATAAGATAACTATACCACAATAGGTAAAAAGAATTAAAAATGTAGCAACGGCAGATGAATTAATTATGTGATAGGATACGAGTACAAGGTGCTCACGGTTTTTGCAAATAGACTTTTCAGACTTAAAGTAACCTGAAATGGATCTGGAATAGCTTTTATGACCCAGTTCACGAAACACTTATAAATCAACCCATCTACAAGCTGTCTGCGTGTAGCTGTTGGCTATGGTTGTTGCCCTCTGGTCAGCGGGGTAACTGCGTAACACACATAAAATGACAATTGATCGCAATGGGTTTCATTTTGACGGCTCACCCACGTTCATTGCGTTATTTCCGTTGTTGAGCAGTCGAATTTTTCAAACCTATGAATCAATGGATTAGCAATATCCTTCAAAACTCTCTGATTGTGATTGAAAGTGTGCTACGCAATTAAGGTACTGGTCCGTAAAAGTCATTCATGAACCAAAGTGTTTTGGGTATTGCAATAAATAACGTTACGCATCACTTACGCACATGCTATGTAAGAAATATAATTCATATGTATGAAAATTGGTTGGAAACCTATTGTAATTTCACCAAGCTTGATCTGACTCCACTCAATACCTGAACCTGACTTGGTTTCCGTACGTCTATGTTGGCCAACCACTGTAAATCAGCGCTGTGCAGCATCATGAGTGGAAGCCTTTCTGTTACAATCGGAACGTGCAGATGCCGACTATTTCAGTTACGTGCTTGTAAATTATAGCTTTCATAATATCGAAGGTTAAGCTACGCTTGCCGCGGTGGCTCCGTGGATGGGTGACCATTCATAACATATCGAGACCGCTCCGTGCCTCGGAAAGCGCGTTAAGCTGTTGGTCCCGGCTGTCATTCCCGGATCTATGAAAGTTGTTACGGGTCGTCAGAAGCCCGAAAGTCTGACTCCAGTCTTACCTAAGGGAATTGTATTACTCAGTAACTGGGTTGTGGAGGTCAGATAGGCAGTCGCTCCATGTAAAATACTGGTATTCTGCTGCATCCGGTTAGACTGGAAGCCGACCCATATTTAGTTGAGTTGACCGGTATAGGAACAGGCTAGGCAGACGTTGATCATAATTCAAGTTAAATTATATTTCTTTTTATATTCATGTAGCAATAAATATTTTTTCTTTCTTTAAATCTCGAACTCCGATCTTGCAGGTCCCACAATCACGCCATGTCGGGAAGAAGACACAGCCTGCCTCAAAGCGTCAGCGCAAGCAGCAGTGCCAGTGCTGGCTGCTGGCATACCCAGCATGGGCATCGCTGTCATGGACCCCATGCATGTGGAACAGGTCAAGACCACGCACGCTGGACTTGAAATGGACTTCAGGAACACATCTGTGACGGGATTGAAGCATTGCAAGGTTTTGATGTTAAAGTGAGTAGATTTGTTTAGTTTTTCTGTAAGTTAAGCTGTTATGGAGAAACGTTTGTTCGGAAGTCCTGCCATCATTTTTCATCTACCACCATAATACAGCATTATCGGGCTCGTTTCAAAAGGTGCCAGTCAAGTGCCAGTGAAGTTGCAGGAGATTTTTTTGAGTTTTTTTGTCGGAAGTTCAAGTCACTAAATGACTTTAGTTGCAGGATAATTATATGAAAAATCGTAGAATATTGTAGGACGACCTTGTAATTCATTGACCATTCGAAAAGTTACTTATAAGTATTTTTATGGAATACTAGAAAAAATAATTGATTAAAATTGCAGATCATGATGACATGCAATCATTTGCACAATAATGATTTTTTGTTTTTGCTAATAAATAATTAAGTTATTTAACAACCGTTATATTTGCATGTTTAATAAACAATAATAATAGATCTACGTCAACCTATTACGTATCTCCCTTCCAGCCTTTTTCTCTTATTTCCTTGGACTATTATTAATATTAATTTCATAGTTTTTTTTTTCGAAACAATACTATAATGAATATGTCGTTTCCTATTTCATTGTACACGTAAGTTTTTATTCAATTTCTCGGAAAACTATATCTGTAATGATTCTTAATAGTTATGTAAATTAAAACCCCATTAGGAGGTTATTTTCTAGGTTATATCCTATAAAAATTGATTCGTTCCTAAGTGATGATTAATTAACTTTGAGAACGTCAGAAAGATACTGATTCTACATACTGTGACACTTTTACACGTCCGGTACCCTGATTGCGTAATACACGATCAATCAGAACCTGAATCGTTTTGAAACAGATTGCTAATCCACTGTTTCATAAATTAGAAAAAAAAATCTGCTCTATAACGTAAATAACGCAATGAATGTTGTTGAACTGTCAAAATGAAACTGATTAGTCGAAATCGTTTAGGAAAATTTGTTACGTAGTTAGATAGCCGATAATCTTGATTAAAGCTTGTTAACAAGAAACTTTATCTCAAGAAAAGCATCAAAACGTATCCAGAGATAAAGGTCCTTTTTTAAAATCCAGAGTATTCTTTTTTAATTATTTTTTTAATTGAACTCGCACTTTATTATAAACCAACTTCTGCCCGCGACTTCGTTCGTGTGCAATTTCTTGGTCCCCCGCCCCACCGCGTCGCATCGCATCGCCCGCCCGCGCTATTACTTCGTTTTCGGTTAGCGTTCTTTCTGACTTTTCTTTTTGCTCGGCTCGTAGCGTAATGTTAAATACAAACAAGCACACTCTTCAGATTTATTATATTAGTATAGTATAGTATAGTATACGGTAGCCAATTTAGCATTATCATTATGGGAGACTCGAACAGCCTGTGGATTGAGTTAAATGGTAAGTGTTTAGATAGGCGTCTGACCAGCAGTGGACTGCAACGTGGTGATGGTAAAACTATAGCTAATAGATACAATCGTATGCTCTATTTCCAGACGTCATGGAGATAAGACTAGCCTGGACCTGAAGTGTTCGGTGACCATGGTGGGAGACTACACCCTCGGCGGGAAGCTGCTCATCATGCCCATCGAGGGCAGCGGCAGATACACCATCAAGATCCGTGAGTATCCCATATTATTATAATCTATCTACGGAACCAACTCTGAAATATGGAAAACAATCTGCTGTTCTATACAAAAGTGCAATACTAACACGATCAAAATGTATGGAACAGCAGATTTTTCACTTTCGAAATTGGTCCTAAAGGACCAATGGGTAAACATTTTTAATTTTTTCATGATGACTACACTTTCTTAAAGTAAGTTGCTTCTTTTATCTGCCATCCTTACATATAATAAAACAAAGTCCTCCGCTGCGTCTGTCTGTCTGAACGCGATAAACTCAAAAACTAACGAGCTTTACTGGCGTGCGCTGCGTAAGCCGTTAGAGATATATAAAATGTATGTTCTACCATTTTGTACGTTTTAAAAAGTTTAACAAAAAAGTCCGTGATGGCATATTTTATGTCTATCTTCTAAGGATGACAGTGGTGCCGATTCTCTTGTACACCGAACTAAACTAACTAAACTATCACTAAAATTCCTTACTTTTGGCTATGACAATCTTAGAGCTATTCTGCAAATAAAATTCTCTAAACTATAAAATAATTTAGACACAACCAAAATCGAATTTGCCAATCGCGAATCCACGTGGTACCCGTGGTTTGCCCTAACCCGTGATATTTTTAGAGCCGGAGGCTCGCAGGGGGTGCAGCCTCGACAATAAAATCGACAATGAAATATGAAAAAATATTACCTACATGTTGAGTTTTAGGGGTTTGTGTGTGTTATAAAGAGGGTCGAAATTGTCATTATTTTTGCGATGGGACGCACCATTTTCGAGATATAAGCAAAATAATAAATAAGTACTGTGAGCACGTGAAGTCGAGATGTAGGTGTGAATTTTAGTTCATAACAACTTATTTTATCCCCTACCTTTTTAATCGCGATTATAAATTGTTTGGTTTAGTCTGGTTTGGTTTTTTACAATCAACATTTTAGGTGAAAAACGTAAAATTCAGAATAGCAAAATTGCCATTTTTACTAAATTAAAAACTCAGTACTATCTTAGTGCTGTCAAACTAAAATATATTTAAGTTGCGTCACTTTAGTCTATTTCAGAATGGGAAATCGTAGTTTGACAGGAATAAACTAAATTTTAGTAATTTTTTGTCTAGTATAGAGGCATTTGTTACAAGAGAATCGGCACCAGTAACCATTATAATCTTTCAGAATTTGATCATTTCATTGTTATTCCCGAAGCTATTTTAACCGGTATCATATTAATCCCTAACCTAATTTAGATTACAATATGCCTTGACATCATGTTATTTAAATGAATAGTTTAAAAGATATCACATGTTCAAAATTACGCGTCACATAATAATTATGGTTGACGGCAACGCGGGCGCAGCGGTAGGAGTCAGTGACCTTTTCCTCGGCTATTAGGTATGTAATCCCAGTAGTACGTTAACGTGGGATATTTTCCGACATCTACGAAGGCGAAGCCGCGGGCAAAAGCTAGTACTGTATAATTATAACTTTTGATGTCTGCTGAAAGTGTCTGATATCAAACGCAGGGCAAACCAAAGACGACGTGATCGTGACTTCATACTTGAGTTGAGCACGGTCATAGATTGATCGACCTTTAGGCATTTGTGGTTAGTAATTAACAGTTTATCGGATGCAAGTCACCACATATTGATACATTACTTAACTTATTCGTTTATTTTCAAGCCTGCCCTGCTAAGCCGAAAGGCGCTATCTCGGAGATGCGCCCTTTTCGTTTTTTTATACCATTAAATAAATTTAACATTTTCGCATGTAATGGTATAAGCCAAACACCGCTATCTAACTTAAAATATTAAAAAAAACCTCTTAGAAGCTTTTCATATCCTTATGTTTCCTTAAATTACAATTTACAAAAAGTCAATTTTCTCAAAATGTATTCCAATTGAGATAGCGCCTTTCGGCTTAGCAGGGCAGAGCAGCCTCTATATAAACACGAAGCGGCAAATTTCTTATCTTAGAGGCACTTTATAGAAGCGGAGTGATAGCTTAGTTCAAGGTCAAAGTAATTTATTTGCCAGAACCACAGTACATAGACTGTTCATACATTACCAACAGGTATCATCACTAGCCTAGCGGTGTCTCTTTCAAAGCAAACCCATTCTGACTACCTTTCTATAATTCCAGGTGACATCGTTGTCAATATCCAGTTTCTAATGGATGAGAAGACGAGGGCTGGAGACCAGTACTGGGTGGTGAAGAAATGGCATTACACCTCCGAGGTGGAGACAGGAGCCCACTTCAGGTTTAAAAATCTGTTCAATGGGAATAAGCAGCTTTGTATGTATTACCTTTATGACTTTTATTTTCAAAAATGCTGCCATACGCTCATGTTGAAAAGAAGAAAATACATAAAGCGGAAGTTCCTAAAACTAAAACCAAGTTCGCCCGGATACAATACAACAGACGCTCAGCTCAGCTGTATAATAGACTAAACAAAGAGATTTATGTATGTAATAAGAAACGGATGAATTTATCCCAAGAACAAACTTAACATTGTAGTTGAAAAACGTGTTCTCCCATACGGAATGTATGGGAGATCATGTTTTTCAAACTGCAAATTTAAGTTGGTTGATTATTTATCGTTAACCTGTACAGCCTACTTAAATCTAATAGTTTTCCTTTTAATTTCATTATATATACTACTGCTGTGAATTTTTTCACAAGTCCAAATACAACCATTTGGCTAGAAGGGGAGGGGGGAACACTTGACTCTAACAAAAAATTTCAGTAAAAAGCTTAATATTTCGCAAACGGATCTCTGAATCCAAAAATGGTTTTTACAAACTCACCATATTTTTGAAAGACCTTTCTAACGATACCCCACAACATTAGGCAGACGAGAAAAAAAAACATCCCCACTTTACGTGTAGGGGAGGTCACGCACTCTCACTGTCACTCACACACTTGCATGCCTGCATACGGTCTTTAGTTTTTAGTTTTAATTCTCTTTTCTTTATATTGTTATTTCATTTAGCATCTTAACTTGAGTCAAAAATAAAAGAAGTAAATTGTACGTATTTAAGACATTGGAAGAGCGGATTCTCCTAACACAGGCTTATTTGCTTAAAAGGAGACTCCAATCACTAGCTGTTAAGGTTTACTTGTAAAAATAATAAACCATTTTCATTTTTTCATTTTCATGTTCGCTATACAGCGTGTATCAGAAATGTGTGGTCATGCTCTGAACAACTTTCTCTATGTGACCAAAATCAGTATCGCGAAAAAACATACTTTTATGCTATTTAATGCAGTTTAAAATTATAGGTACCGAGCCCCCTTTTCATGTCCCAACCTTCAATTATTCTTTATCATTTCAGCGGATGCAGTCCACCTATTCGCTAACAGCAACTGGCGCGACATCTTCCAAGAGGTGGCGCCACCTATTGTGAAGGAGATCATTTCCAAGCTGGTCGTCGAATCCAGCAAACTGTTCGACATAGTGCCCATCAACAAACTTGTTATAGAATAGAGCGGTGTTTTTGTAAAAGTTAGGGAAATTAATTAACACATTGACTACCTCCGGGATGCTTAAACAGTTCGTAAATTCAAATCACAACTACCATTCGTTGACAGTTGTATGAAATGGCAATTAAGCCGCAACTATTTGCGGCTTAATTGCCATTTCATAGTGTGTTTCGTAGTGTGTCAATTTGATAAACGATTAATTTTCCTGACTAAACCTAGTCGCTAATTATATGGTTGCCTTTACTATTGTTGAAGTTTTTTATACTAGAATTCATTAAAAAAAATTGGTGTGCTTACGTAAATTAAACTGCCTTGAACTACTGCCTCATTACCTACGTACGACGCACTGTTCAGATTTAATAATTAGGGTCTAAACTCTAAACAGTATTAAACTAAGTAAATTACGAGATAACGGTACGATACGACTGCCTGATGATAACATTACCTTCTTTGATAAGAAAGAGCATAACATATTCTACATAACATAATGAACCTATATTCTTCCCACTGCTGGGACATAGGCCTCCTCTCGTTGAGAGGGAGTGGGCCGTAATCCACCACGCGGCCCAGTGCGGGTTGGTAGATGTCACAAGTCTTCGAATTTTTGGTTCTAGGACATGCCGGTTTCCTCACGATGATTTCCTTCACCATTTTGAGAGCAGTGGTGATAATAAACACAAAGTAAAGCGCCTGCCTCGATTCGAATCTACTATCTACAACCCGTCTCGGTCGTTACCACGGGTGATGAAACTTGGCAGGGATCATCCTTTTATGAAGGATTTATTAAAGCCATCATAGTTCCAGTCCGAATTAGGGATGGTGCTATCGGTTATGTATAGTTCCATCTCTCTCGCACTGGCATCATGATGGGATATAAACGTCTTAATACGGCACCAGAACTTTTTAAAGGGAAGACCGCAGGAGGAACTATTATTATAAATGAGAAACTGAGTTTGTTTGTTACGGTTTCACGCTAAAACGGTAGAACAGTTTTATTTATTTATTTATTTATTTAGTACATGGAGAACTTACAGCTAATAAAAACAGACAAAAAAAGAGGAGAACATAGTCACCAGAAAGCCAATTACAAATCCTCACGTATAGACATATAATAATAGTTTATGGTGTGAGCACAAAAACGAAAACAAAAAACACATCACCTTAATTATAAGAGTAAGAAGCTATATAAAACTTGGTTTGCAATTGGTTGGCTTGGTTTTGGATGAAATTTGGCACATGACTAGACCATGACCTGGATTAGGACAAAGGCTACTTTTTATCCCCATATCCCCACGGGATCGAAACTTACGCGGGTGAAACCGCGGGGTGCAGCTAGTTATATATACCCTATTCGCTGTTACCTAAACATAAATAATCACATATCTAGTTAAACTTCACAAGTATTGTTTGCCCATTCACGAGTAAACAGAGGCAGAAATAGTAGCGAATATCTAATGGAAATATAGGAAACGCGTAGAGAGTAAGATCAAGAGCCAAGTTTGATTTATTTTATTTTATTAATATTCTTCATCCGCGTGAAATTTCTCGTTTTTACATAAAAATATATCCTATGGCACTTGATAAAACTGTAGCTTATCATAAGTGAAAGAAATCGAGGAGCTCGTGCCTAAGTAATAACGGCCGCACGGGTCGATCCATCAGGTTAAGATTGATTGACCATTACTGAAAGAATTTTCGGCATCGAATCAGAAGTTTCGAAGTTTACCTATACAAACTCACAAATACCTCTTTATAGTAGTTAATTGATTCAGACGTAACTTTGCGGAAATCCGTTGTAAAATACAATAGACGACGTATATTTAAAATATCTCATAGTCTCTTTATAATATTATGGTATTGATAAACTATTCCAATTAACCTAATAATTATATAACCTATAAGATGAGATATTTTTATTTGCATAAAACATGGTATACAAGGTGTTATTACAAAAATATAGATCGAACATGTTTTGCTTAAAACTAAAGTATGCAAACTTACTTATTAAAATACATTATGAAATTTAAAGATATTACATTGAAATTCATATAAAAAAATCATTAATACTATAGAAATTATTATTATTGATTGAGACATTTATATAATTGAATTTTAAATAAATTAAAATTTAATGTTTTAAACATATTTGGTAATTTATTATATATATTACACACATAGCCAGAGTTTTTATTATATTTCGCTGATCTAGGCAGCACATCCAGCACAAGTCTGTATTGGTCACGCCGACTTCGAGTGCTTATTTCCTCTGCTTTTTTAAATAGTTCTTTGATTTTTCGAACAAACATGCATACTTCATATATATAGGTATAATGAAGGTAACGGTAGCAAACCAAGCTCTTTAAATATTGGCTGACATGATTCGTCAGATGGAATCTCATATATAGCTCGTAAACATTTCTTTTGTATTTTTTTTCTTTTCTTTTGTTTCTTTCGAACAATGATATTGGAATTTAAATACGATTTTTTTAATGAATTTTGATTGTAATTGTAATTTTTATTTTTTTTAAATTTTATTTTTATCTTATTTTAATCTTAATTTTATTTGTAAATGTTATGCGTACCTATATTGTTATTACGAGTCTATGTTACTTGAATAAAAATGATTTGAATTTGAATTTGAATTTTGTGCGAAAAATGCTCTATTGTGGTCAGTAACTATTTCCCCACATAATTAGTCCATAACGTAGTGAGGACTCAACATATAGACTTGACAGTGACATTATATCGTTCCTATTTTGTTTTCTAGTCTCTGTGCAAGTTAGATAGAGATCGATACAGTATTACAAGCACAATTACATTAAAACTGAAGGCAGGGCGAGCAAGTGACAGGCGACCCGAAACGGTACGCTACACAGACGGGGTTATTTTTGACATTCGTACCAATATGGTACGGTCAACAGTCGAGGCGCGGTATGACATCACAGCCGTTTTTATATTTATTAGTTATGTAGGTACTTATAAGAAAAATCACGAGTGCTTACGTGATTACTTGCACGCATTATTATTTTATGTGTTTTTACATGTGACTTTACCTCAATAGAAGCACTAATGTGATTACAACAAATGTTTACAAGATATGATCAAAGTCAAACCTAAAAACAGTGAGATAGGATCATTAAAGGAGGCGAAGGATTTTTAAAGATTCTATCTGTCGCGACCTCTAACGTAACCCGGTATTTGTGTCAACTATTTTAATGTTCATGTGTTTTCACACTTTAGTAAAGCTAAACAAGTAAAATAGTTATGAATTTATGAACCCTTCAAAAGAAATCTTCAAAAATATAATAATTCAAGTAAAAGCGCTTGGTTTACTTACAGTCAAGGTACAACCATTGAAAATAAAAACATGTAAGGAGGACGCGTTCCCCATAGTAGAGGGCTACGTACGAACTACGGTTTCTCGTCTGAAATTTAGCTGCGAATGACGTCACTGAAAAGTTATTTGGAAAGTAAAATGGTGCGCTTTCCTAGAAACCGTTTTTTTAACACTGTAATGTCAAACTCCGCTGCCATCATTTTCATGACAGCCGTCACTGCGGCCGTTATGTGGCGGCCACCGCTCTTCTAGGAAACCGTACCTTTAGACTTCTACTAAGAAAGGATTAACCGATATTCAAGTCCTCATTCGAGGCTGATGGTAGTTAGAAGTTTATACCTAAGCCAGCGCGCTCGCGGTCAATATCTAGTTTTGTCAACCTTGGCAGGGCACACTACCGTGCACACATTTTACGATTTATTATGTTTAAGACTATTATGGTTACTATGACGTAACGACGTGGAATTCAGAGAAACCTGTCACCTATGTACCTACAGGTACATATTGACGACTATACCTACGTATATACGTGGTGCAAAAAACTTTTATAACCGCGAACTTTGTCACTTACAAACAGAAGTAATGGTGTTTTCATAGCATTAAAACCTTTATGGCTTCACATAAGGTTCAATGTGTAATGTGATTTAAAACAAAGGACGCCATAAAGATACAGAGGTACCTAGTACAGTAGGTATAACATTAGTTAATAATTTATTTAGAACAGAACATTCCCTCTTGGAGTAAAGTTAAAATGACGTCGCTCTTGGTGTTATACATAACTCATAAGTACGAGTACCATATCTTCGTGTTAACATCTAGATCTCATGCGCATTAAAAATATCTGTATTTTTATTCTCCGCATATAAATGCAGGAAGCCAGTGCGACCATAATAAGCATTGAGCATCGTTTATGTAGAAATCTATTTGGATTTCAAATCAAGTTTTAGTGCAAACACTAAAATTGCATTGTTTATTTAAGAACAACTGGGGAAAAACCTCGTCAAGGCACAAACCAGATTAGCTTATAAATAAAATATTTACCTTAGTAGTAAATACTGACTAATAAATAATATTATTTCAGCCTCTAACGTTTTCAAAGCAAATACCCAAAAGAGCATTGACCAAGAAATTTATTATTCAGTGTGTAAAGGTATTGTAAATTCGTCATAAACAAAAAACCCTACTTCAAAAACACATAACTGAAAAGAGAAAAACAAGAACTGAACTTTGTTTTTTGTAAGGTATTTCAGGCGGACAAACTAAATACCCTAAAATATAGTGTATGTGTTTTTCAGTTGTGTTTTTGTAGTCGGGTTTTATTGTTTTCAGGGTTTCCTATGGCCACCTTCCGACTCCATCATCGGACTCTGGATATTATTACCATGGGCTATAGAACTTGTGAAGACAAAGCCAACGAGTCCCAACACAATAGTGCTATCTTGTTTTGTTGAGGAGTTCTTATGGCCACCTTTCGGCTCCATCATCAGACCCTGGACACCACCTTGTGTAGTGTAATAGCACGAGTCAATACATGTCCAATGAGTCCAGTCACGATGGTGCTATCCGGCCAAATTCCGGCTCCATCATCAGACCCTGGACACCACCTAGTGTAATAGAATTTATCAATATATAACCAATAAGTCCAAACACGATGGTGCTATCTTGTTTGATTGAGGAGTTCCTATGGACAACTTCTGGCTCCACCATCAAGTCCTGGATACAACCTAATGTAAAAGCACTTGTCAATACATAACCAATTATTCTAAAGACGATGGTACTACGAGTATCTTGTTTGATTGAGGAGTTCTTATGGCCATTTTCGGGCTCCATCATCATACCGGCTCCATGGTATCATGTTTATAACGTCCAAAAAATATAGCTAAAGGTGCAGCCCAAGGTCTGATGATGAAGCCGGACGAAGTCCACAGGAACTGCTCAAATAAACTAAACAGCCCATAAGTTTGTGCTCGGAATTTCTTGTCATGACAAAAAAATATAGTCTAAGATGTAGTCCAGGATCTGATTATAAAGGCGGAAGGTGGCCACAGGAACTCCTCGACCTTATAAGATAGCCCTGTAGTGTTGGACTTGTTAGATTTCTGAAGGTGATAGAACATAATACAAATTGTAATGCTAAAAAGTGCAAAATAAAATATAAGTAAAAATCTTTTTTTAAACAAGTTTTTAATGAACTAAAAAGTACTAAATAAAACTTACGTACTTAATCATAGAACTTTAATGTTTTCTTAAAAGTTTGAGGTATACATGTCCTTCTTACATTTAAAGATAAGCTTGGAAGTGAACTCTCCGGGCGGGTGACCGGCATTACGCTCGCGCTAAAGCTAACCATCGCGGACGGTCATCGGTATTAGGTTTTAAACCGTATTATAAAACACTGTAAAACGAAGTAAAATAGTGTTTTCAGGGAGTCTTGTCTCCATAAGTAGTTCCCATTTTTTTTTTTTTTGTGGATATTGTTAGCAAAATTTTATTTGAAAATAAAAATGCTTTGATTTTTAAACCAACGCATAATCTAATAAATCTTGATAAAATATACATCAGATTTCATTTTCACGGTGCTGTATTCGTTAAGAAAAACCAACATTTAAAATGAGCCTTCCGCGAGGACTCCTGGTATCCCATATTCGACTAGGTGAGCCCTCCAGGAAGGCTCCCGGCACTAAACGTGTTAATTATCACTTAAACCGTGTCACCATCTATGCAAACGTTATGCAAAATTGCAAACGCGTTCACAGTGAATTATAATAATTGTTCATAACAACGGAAATTGCTAATAAGACTAGATGACAATAGAAACAAATTAATGTTTGTTGTAGATTAAATTTCAAGATCAAGGTTTAATTACAAACATGCCTTACCTGCGGTATTTATAGAGAGCTAATTTATTTTATAGCTTTTCTAGTACGTAGATGATCTTCTATGTACTAGGAAAAGCGCGAAGCAGTACGTACAGGAACTCGTAGCAGTACCTTTTATATACCAAATACATGTAGGTAGTAGAAACGCTCCTGAAAGAGCTCTTTCGGAGTAGAATATCTGTAAACCACCAATTTTTGCACCTACCTACGATTTTATTAGTAAACATAGTCAATTATCATGGGATATAAAATATAATTTGAAGGGAACGGAAGTGGATGATAACGTGATAGCTGACAGGTGGAGAATGGAAGCGGAAACTACTTCTAACCATCTACACAACAAGGGACATGGGGTAGGATGAAAAAATCAGTTTTATAGTACTAGATGACCGTCGATTCGAATTCATCCACACCACACCTACTGCACGCATCATTCACATCCACTACCTAACAAGGGTTAAACGCGTAGGTAATACTAATAATACCAGCCACTGCAGGGCAAAGGGCACTTCTCATACAGAGGAGCCAGAACCATTGATCACCACGCTTGCTCAAGACGGGTTGGCGATTTCAGACTTATATTAACTATAAGTCCAGGTTTCTTCACGATGTTTTCCTTCACCGATTGTCAGTAATCTCCAGGATAAACTCTGAAAGTACATATGAATTGAAATAGTCACATTGGTATTTGAACCCACAACCTCGTGCATTCGAGGCGGGGCCTTAACCACTGGGCCATCACGACCTAATAGATAAAGTTTTATTATGGTTTACAAAGTGTCATTAAAACTTACTGAGAACGATTTGATGACGTGTCAACAAAAGTGCGTAGATTATGTGCAAAACATGCGTGACATTACACGCACGTGCCATGTTATTGTGGGGCTAGGTTGGCTACTTCTAGGGTACGATACAGAGACGAAACTTAGACTACCTTACGCTTATAACAGTCTATCAAAGTCAGCGCATTTTACAGATCTAAGCGTAAGTTTCCGGTACGTTCCGTATTTGTAGACCGTATTCATTTTAGCCTTAGTGATTCTTTGGCTAACAAGGCGTACATGTATCAAATCATGTCATAGGAAACGACATTATTCAGGAGCGTGCCATCACAACTCCCGGAGTCTTTATGTGCCAATGACGGCTACTTTTAGTCGTCGGAAAAAAATCCGACCCGGATGAAGACAGGTGAAAAAGAGACTTCCCACAGAAAGTCTACAACCCTGAAAGGGTTTTTTTTTTACTTTTAGGTCTCTACGTAACTTAGCTGTGGGAAAAATATTAAGAAGTACCTAGAAGAAAACCAGTTAAGCGGACACCAGCTAAGGATGAACACAGAAAAAGATAGTTACTAAGTGAACATATATAACAGGGTTTTCTGAATCTTTATATTGAATGCATGAGTATTCATACGTATATTCTTAGAAAATATGGTAGCATAGATCAAACGGTAGTAGCTACCATTATGCAGCCATAAAATCCCCATAAAAAATAATTTCCTGCCAGGCACTTGTTCTCACTACTTTACTGGAAAATTAGGTTAATAAATCATCGGTGCACAGTGCACATAGCCCTTTTTTTTTTTAGGGACTTCTCCCGCTCTGGGCAGAACGAGAAGGGTGTGTCAGACTTTTACTGACTAAAACTCACCCGTGTTCCTTCCGTTGCCTGTGTGCCGGGGCCGCGATATCCCTTTCGGACAAACTCGCAACCCCAGCAGGAGTGCACATAGCCCTGCAATCAATTTTTTTTTTTTTCTCAAATGACAGTTGCCTAGATGGCGTTCATCGGGATGAAACTTTTTTAACGTTGAAAATATAGGAAGTGGCCAGAATGAACAGAATCTGTTTCTCCCTAATCGCTCTCTCACTGCTGAGAATCCTGACTCCGTTTCAAAATTGTATCTCCCGTATCCTGTACGCCAGGAAATAAAAATCAAGTTAAAAAAAAAGTAGAGTAATCAGAGTTAAGTGCAGTTAATCTGTTTCGTTTAAGCAGTTATTGTTCGCCGCAGTTCAAATTTCAAGATCAAGGTGAGGCGACCATGTTGTGTTTTGAAGTGCTTGCTTGTGTTTCTTAAGGGGAAGCCAGCATGGTGACTAATAGACCGATTGGTTCGCCAGATTTTGACATGCGTTATAAAGAGGAAAAGGGAAAATAGCTTCAGACTCAGGAAGTATGTTTTAGGTTTTGCAGCTTATAAGTTAATGTGTTGTACCTACCTATCTTTCTTACTGTCTTGCATTCCACTCTGTGCGTCTTTGTTTGGGAAAAGTATTTTCTTTTTGTGGGATGTATTTTTCTACAGCTGTTTTTTTTTTCATGGACGACAAAATTGAAAATTCACATGTCATTTATTCAAACACGCGCTATGGGTCTACGGTGCTTTAACTCAAAACACCAGCTGAGTTATTCTAAAGTGGCTCTTTGGATATAATTAGGTACACACTTGTTTACTTCAGAAAAGGATGATCAATGCAGATCCAGCTTTTATCATATTCCCTTATTTCAGGTATAGAATAAAAAATATAGTTTAATTCTGCAGAGAATAATGATTAACATCCCCTTAACATAATAAGAACTTAGTGCTGTTGACAATGTACGAATGACGTCGAGCGCGTGCCCACATCTCATATACATAAGCAAGGGTCAGACTGGGCGATCATCAGACTTGCGCAGGATTCTACTGTGAACACTGTGATACACGTCGAGTGCAGTATGATGAACCAACTGACGTATCTGTGCTTCTTAGCTGTTATTTTAGGCGCTAAATCAGGATTAGGTAAGTAACAACCATTTTTATTATATTTTTGGATGAGTGAATGGTGTCTTTTTATATTTTTTTATTTAATGGAAGATGTGTTTAAAAAAAAACACTGTTCCTTTAATTTTCTTTATTGTGATAAAATTCATGAAAACTTGACATAAATTACTGCATAATATGGATGGCTTTTTTCTTAATATTCTAATCAAAGAAATACAATTTTCGAATTTTCATTAATCTTCTCTCTCCGCTTTCCTGTGTATCTTTATTCTATGACTTTAACAAAACTGTTAGCTCAACTGCTCACCTACAAAATCCGCAAATCAACCTAAACTGTGCTTGAAAAAAAAAAAGGTAAGCATCGTTGTAATGCCAAGGCCTAAGGTGTTATGAACTGTTCATGAAAACCTAATGATTATGGTAATTTTACTTACCTAACACCATTATTATAGCCCATTGCATTAACATTATATAAAGACTTTGTTTTCATTTTAAACTAAAATTCCGACTACGCTACGGCGACTACGGCGTAGCAAAGAAAGTTTATTTTTTATTTTTTTAATGGTACATATTTGTTCGTGTTGGCATGATTCGGCACAACCCAGGGACAAAATCGAATATATGTAAGCTGAATATATGGTGTAGTTCAAGTTAATATGTGTGGTTGGCTTTTTTTTCAATAAATTGTGTCGAATCGAATGTGCTAACCGAACAAGTGTGTTAGAGTTATGCTGCGGCCGCATCTGTGTTTATCGTAACAAAGCAATGCGTGCCGAAGTTTCGTATAATTTACTCGCTAAAAAGTTATCGCGCTAATTTGACCAATTAGCGGCTTCGCCACGTTTATTATGTACCATGTAGGCACCCGGGCGATAATTGGTACGCAGCCCGAACTAACGTGACGATAACACCGATACCTACTGGTATCACTGTGCGAAGCTTCGTCACGATAGACGCAGATGCGGCCGCAGTATTAGAGTTTAGCTGCTCTCTTTGGGTAAATTAAAGTCATTTCCTTAGTTTATGGAATCGAAGAAAAGATTTTAACGACTTCACCATAACGTCAGAACTAACACAGAGCGTTCGTTCGTTCTGCCTATTAATAATTTAATCTTCATAAAACTGTGTAGCTGGTGATGATCTTACGTCGAAAGAGATAATTTTGTATGATTTTTTTTCCTATCGTTTTAAGAGTTCCGAACTCAAAGGGTGTCAACGGCCCCTAGTTCTAAGCCTAAGGCTCCACCGTCTGTCTGGCTGTATCTTTCTATTCAACCGTAAATTACTATTAATTAGTTATTTGTTAGTTTTGGCTGGTTATTAGTATATTTGTTTAAAAAACATCGCAAACAAAATTCTATTAAGTTTATTTTTGATGGCCAGGCGAAACTCTACATCTACAATCGTTTTTATGACTAACCAGATTAGATACTTGTTTTGATTATTACGTACTTATAGGCACTCGGCACTCATGCACCTTCCTTCCTCCGTCCCTTAATTCGACATTTCTCTCCGACAGCTCCCTTCATATCACCATGCAAGTCTGGAGACAACGCCTGCATCCTGGCATCAGCACAGAAGGCCGTGCCCTTCATGGCAGTGGGCATCCCCGAACTGGGTATCAAATCACTGGACCCCATGCAGTTTGACGTGATCAAGGGTGACCAGGGGGGTCTGTCGCTGACCTTCAAGGATACCACGGTCACTGGCATGAAGGGCTGCCATGTTGATGCTGTTAAGTGAGTACAAGTAACAGTTAGTTAAATATAACTTAGCATAGGTAGGTACTTGACATAATAACACACCTGTATTTTCTGAAGGTTTAGGCAGAGGTGTTTTGTTCCCCATTTCGGAAGTTATTTGTAACAAGCCGTGCGCCTGCTCCATGGGATTTCCAATTGGCAAAAATGACGAACTTCCTTATTTAACTACATAATGGGATGAATTTTCTAGTCTTTGCTTAGTGCTCACTTTCATTATTAATTTATGGAACTCTTGTGCAAAATTGAATGCTTCTAGAACCTAGCAGTTTGTAGACTGCGTTGTATGTCTGCAGTGAGTGAATTTAAGAGTAGAATGTCTGATGCATGTCTTGTAGGATCTATGGATCTAATAGACTCATTGGTTCAAGGCATCGTGCTTATGTCTCAATTTATTAGGTTAGCTACAGTTTCATATTAAAGGTACCTACACTGTTTTCCTGTAAATATTTCATTGTTCAACAAGTAAACGTGTGTATAGCAAATTATTTGTACTCTGTAATCTTGGTTGCGCCTATTGTTATGTGCAATAATTTAGTAGGTACTTACTCAATACGAGTCTCATTTGAAATAGGATGTTTCTCACTGAGGTAGGTATCGGATAATAAACTTAACTTAAAATACCTTGGCAAAAAGACGGTGTCACCACTGGTTTTAATGCAGGGTTTTTGCTTGAGGTTTTAGTCTAGATATTATCTTTTTGTTTGTACCTGTTTAAGTAGAATAGTTGCATTTATTTTAATTTGGGCTTAGCAATTAAATTCCCTTTATAATCAGAATGAGCAGCACCAGCAGCACCAAGCAGTACCTTTGTACTCAAATTATAATTATGTTGTATCTGTATGTATTTTACTGTGTGTACATACATAATAAAATAAATAAATAAATAATGAGAAAGTCAAAGTCCAAGTCAAACAATTTATTTCAATTAGGCACATAAAAGGCACTTATGAACGTCAAGTTTACAAAAAATAGAATTGATTCTAGTCGCCCCTTCCAAAAGGTAGTTTTCGTATGGAGAAGAATGGGCAAGAAACTCCACCGTTACTCTTTTAAAATGTTTTTACAATATTTTGTATACATTAATTATATGTGAAGACGATGCATCTAGAATAAGATTACTATACCGCGATAGGTAAAAAAGAATGAAAAATAAAGCAATTACAGATAAATTAAATATGTGATAGATACATGGTGCTCACATATTTACAAACATTGTAAAATTATACGATATTCCTAACATTTTAACAAGTAATACTAATAAGTCAGTGTGTGAGTTCAAGAAATCACAGAATGTAAAATCAGTGTTATAAAAAATAACAAATACATAATTAAATAAGCAACCAGTTTGATTTTGTCTAGACTCTAAATTGTCCTATGGAGCAGGACCAGCATGTTTCCAAGCATTCTTATCTTGGATATAATCCTCTAATTTGTAATATGCTTGTTTACAGAGTGTACTTTTAATATGAGTTTTAAATTTTCTTTCATTTAATTGTAATATATCACAAGGTATTTTATTGTAACATTTAACACAGTACCCCATAAAAGATGTATGTACTTTAGATAATCTGAAAAATGGTTGATCTATTTTATCTTTATTTCTAGTATTAAAATTATGTCTATCACTTATTTTATTAAAGATATGTAGATTTTTTCTTACATACATAATATTTTCATAAATGAATTGGCAAGGTACCGTCATAATATTAATCTTTTTAAATAGTTCCCTGAGAGATTCGCGACGATGTAGATTATAAATGGCTCTGACAGCTCTCTTTTGTAAAATAAAGATGGATTCAATGTCAGAGAAAACCATTAAGGTATCTAGATCTTTAACAATCTGTCGCAGATAGGCAGTGGGAGTTATTGGTTGCATTGCACACGTTTAATAGTCTAAAAATATACAGTGTGACACGGACATCGACATGAAAACTGATACCATGGATTCAGTACATGATTCTTAATAACCGGCGAAATATTTCAACGCTCAAAAAAAAACTGCTGTTCCATACATTTCGTTCGCGTAGGTACTGCACTTTTCTATAAAACAGCAGATTTTTTATTGGCCCGTATTTGTCAATATTTTAATAGTCTACAAATATTTTGTTTCGAGCCTAGGTATTTGTTTTGACACGTGTCACTGTATCGGCACACGTGATATCCTAGTACGAGGTAACGACTCCAAGTTTACATTTTTCATCATTACCATAATATCATTAAAACTTTCCATTGTAGTCAACAACTCTATTATTCAATCTCACCTTCCTTGGGCCCCGAACTTCGGTAAATCGGGAAGTGACGCATATTCTCGGAAAGATGACTTATCCCGGAATACGCAGTCATCACCAAGCGACTGAATTCCGATCTTCTAGTTATTTGCACAGTCAATATTGATAAAACGTGTTGGTGTTACATGGACACTGTTTATCTTTTGTTTAGTACTTACCCTCTGTTGTGGAGCGGCTGTAACGACTGCGATTCATAGGTCCTAGGTTCTATCTCATAGGTTTTATCCTTAGATTTAGTTAGGGTTATTTCCATAGGTAGGTATTTCATAGAAATGCGTTTAGCAACTCTTTAAAGCTATCTTGGAACCAGCTATCTAATTACGCAACACATTTTCGTAAACGATTACGACTAATCTATTCCATTTTGACAGTTCAACAACATTCATTGCGTTATTTACGTTGTAGAGCTGTTTTTTTTTTCGAACTTATGAAGAAATGGATTGACAATAAGTTTCAAAACGATTCAGATTCTCGTGTACTATGTCGTATTATGCAATTAGGCTACAGGTTTCCCATTGTGATGATTGTGACTTTCTGAGTCCATTATAAGACTACCTCAATATTTGAGGGGAAAAAACGATGATACCGCGGCCGTTTTACACGGATTTATTGCAAAGTTAAGTTCATTTTTCCCATAGTGCTGTCTGACTGCTATATGTGGAGCATCACGTTATTTTCCAAATAAACTCAGATTCCATTTTTTACCAACTACCAAGGAACTCATTTTCCTCCTTCAGTCGTCAAGTCCGGTTGTCCTAGAGCATGACATAGCACGATGTCGAGGACAACCATTGTGACTAAATAAAACCATAAACATACCATTAACTTAAAAGATAAAATAATTTTATTGTTGTTTATGTAATTGTGTACTTATCAGAACATTGTGATTTGACTGCACAGGCAGGCAGGGACGTATCCTTACTATAAATCATATTTAATTTTACATGAAATACGAGTCACTAATAAAATATACCATGTTTCTTCCTCTTTAGTTCCCATGTTAAGTTGGAAGGTGAACCTGTAATAGGTACCTTTATGTAGGTATATTAGAGTGTACGCTGTACAGGGTCAATTAAATTATCTGGCAAAACTTTACAGTCGTGATCTGTATACCATTTAGGTATGGGTGTACCCTATATATTTAGGTATAACCTAAAAATACTTTGGGTCACATAAGAAGTCAAAACAAATTCCAACTTCGTTTTCTACGGCAAAAATAATGTAAGTTTCTTGAACTCTTAATTTTACTGTGGTTAGGTTAGGTTAGTAGATAGAGTACTATTATATTAAAACATTTGGGAAGTCCTGATAGCAGGACGGGTTAATAGGCAGTCAGACACCAAGTGCGATATGCCTCGTGGAAGTACTTACTTCCACTAGTACCAGCCAGCCAGCAATAAACTAACAGCAGTGGTAACTAAATGACGGTGTAAATAACAAAATCCAATCTGCCTAGCCTTTTCCCAACTATGTTAGGGTCGGCTTCCAGTCTAACCGGATGCAGCTGAATACCAGTATTTTACATGGAGCGACCGCCTATCTGACCTCCACAACCCAGTAACTGGGTAATACGATACCCCTTGGTAAGACTGGTGTCAGACGTTCGTCGGGCTTCTGACGACTCGTAACGACTGTCAAAGATCCACGAATAACAGCCGGGACCAACGGCTTAACGTGCTTTCCGAGGCACGGAGGATTCTCGGTATGTTAAGATGGTCACCCATCCACTGACCAACCCCGGCAAGCGTAGCTTAACCTGATGGATCGACCAGTGCGGCTGTTGTTACTTAGCCACGAGCTCCTCACGGTGTAAATAACAATGAGCATGTAAATAGTAAATTAAAGTTATTATTAGTAAGCAAAGATCCCTTTGCCAGCCTACCTCAAGAGCTGTGGCCATATAAGTAATATTCTTACTACTGTAATGTCGGGCTGTAATTCGCCTGGGCACGCCACAATTGTGGCGATAAGTCCCCTCTTTGAGGAGTGGCTAGAAAGGCGCCACGGCGTCCTCATCTTCCGCCTGACGCAGGTCCTCACCGGACACGGCTGTTTCGGGTGGTTCCTGTTCCGTATAAAGCGGGAGGAAACGCCAGGGTGTCACCGCTGTGTGGAACGCCCGGAGGACACGGTGGAGCATACGGTGGAGGTCTGCCCTGCTTGGGCAGAGCACCGCCGTGTCCTCACGGAGGCGATCGACGGCGGCGATCTCTGGCGTCGGGCCCCGGTTCATGCCATGGTCCGGAGCGAGAGTGCATGGGAGGCCGTCACCTCCTTCTGCGAAGCAGTAATGCTCGCGAAGGAGGAGGCGGAGCGCGCGAGGGAGAGGCAAGATTCGCGCCCTCGCGCCCCTAGTCGCCGCAGGAGACGCCCCGGGCGTCGGGAGTCGCGAGCTGACTTCCGGCCACGGGCTTGCGGACGGTGAGCAATGGGTAGCTCGCCGTCCGATTAGGACCAGGCCCGGGTCGACGGCGCATTGTGTTCCACGCGCGCCTCAAGAGATGTGAGCACCAACTGACGGGGTCCGTAAGGGCCAATGCCTGCCGGGGTTGCGAGTTTGTCCGAAAGGAATATCGCGGCCCCGGCACACAGGCAACGGAAGGAACACGGGTGGGTTTTAGTCAGTAAGACTTTTACTGACACACCCTCCCGCTCCGCCCAGAGCGGGAGAAGCTATTTGATAATTAAACACCCTCAAAAAAAAAAAACCTGTAATTCGCCAGTAATAACATTAAAGGCTTGTGCAGACCAGCGCGACTCAAACAATGCAATTTCTAAGAAAACTGTACGGTATAACAATAACCGGCGTCGCGTCGCGTGACAAGTCGCGCTGGTCTGCACAAGCCTTAATAAGCAACCTTATTAGAGATTAAGTATTTCTCGTGGTGGTGTACGGTGTATGGTAGGTAGATAAATAAACTTCCTTTGACAAAAGTTGAAGGCACGTGAGAACGTCTTGGGTCACAGTCAAGTTTCGTGTATCTTCTTAAAAATCACGTGTCAGTATGTTCGTACACGCTAATCTCGAAACCACCCAACTGATCTCAATGAAATTTTGTTAATGTATGGTTGGTTCTAGCTTGAAACGTAGGATACTTTTGGACCAATAGGTGGCGGTGTAGTCGAGATTTGTCGACAAAGTCGCGGGCAAAGTGCTAGTAATTAATTATATGTATAGTTAAAGATAATGTGATGACATAAAATTACCTTTGAGCTATCTACTGAACAATTAAATTAAGCCAGTATTGTGGTTAAAAATCCAAAATTAAGTGATTTTCTTATAGGAAGACGATTTTGTACTTTTGTGAATTACTAGCTATTGTTATTAGGAAATTAACTTGTTTAGCAATAACTTAATGATATTCGTTTGAACGTAAAACGTACCCACTTACCTAAATCTTTATGCGTCACATTTAATGCAAATAAAAATATATTCTTTCTTTCTAAATAACTTTCAGCGTATACCAGTTTTATCCAACTTTCGTTGCTGACCTTTAGTGTGAAATACGAATATTTTGTACAATATCTGATAAAATCTGTTCTCTTGACAGGCACGACCTGACCAAAGGGAAGCAGGTGGTAACGATCAGATGCACCGTAGAGCTGGTTGGAGACTACAAGCTGGACGGACAACTCATCGTGCTGCCCATCAGGGGCGAGGGGAAATACCACATCAATATACGTAAGTCATTCTTACGCCAGTCTACATAAACGGCGAAGAACGACCTAACGGACGGCCAAAGAGGATACGCGGCGGCGTGTCCAAAAATAAACATTTTTAAGAGATGTGAGATCTACCAACCCGCACTGAGTCCGGTGGATAGGATAGTGTGCTTTTTTTCTAAATCTCGTTAAATATTATCCATATACTGGGAAACTGAAAACGGTTTTAACAAAAGGGTTTTCAAAAATCTTTTAATTTTTTTGGTCCTTGGGTAAATAATAATAATATACTTAAAGTTAGTGAATAAGTAGGCAGTACAGTTTTTATGCTTGGATTGGCATTTCATAAATTGGTTGGCCTGCCCATACCGATGGGTTGTAGGCAGATAGGATTTAGATACCTAGCTTTACCTCACCTATACCTATACCTCAGACCAAATAAAAAGCCAAGACAGAGCGCTATCAACAGTGAAGTGAAGCTGTTCTCGTAAACAATTGTGCACTTTGTGTGGTGTAATTTGATTGTGGTGTCATTGTAAAAGGTTGTAAATGTGTGCGTGTGAGCGTGAATGCACAGAGCGGCGGTGTAGTTATGACATGCTTCATTGTATTGTTCGCAGCGCTTTGTCTTGGTTTTTTACTTGGTCTGAAACCTACACAAGATCTTGACTATCATCCTAACAATTTGGTTAACAATGTTCCAGGTGACATAGTCATCAAAGCCAGCACGTCGGTGATAACGGTGGACGGTGATGACGGCAAGAAGCACTGGCACGTCGACAACTGGCACTTCAACAGCCAGGTGAAAACTGGCGCCAGGTTCAACTTTGACAATCTGTTCAATGGCAACAAGCTTTTGGGTGAGTACTGTTTAATATCAGCCTTGATGCCGCCACTGGAAATACGTATAGGTACCTACATAAGCAAACCTTTTTCTACTAATGGTTCGTAATTCCAGTAATCACCCCCTAGCAATGTACTTATAAATACATAGCTAGGGGGTGAGATTTATCTCCAGCTGACTGTACCTACGCAGGCGTACTTAATCTATCCAAGTGTGTAGGTTCTTTTGCGTTAATGGCATAAACATAGGCATTTATTCAATCGAACCCCTAATAATTCTCATTTTGATTTCCTAAAATATTTATGGACTTTGCTATATATACCTAAATTAGCCTCTCTTTATATCCCCAAATAATTCCAATATTAGAGTCCCAAAAGTAGGTACTAAATAACTCAAGTAACTGCGACCTTGGGTGTAACGATAGTTCACGGTTCTAACATAACCCAACACATTTGGTCGGGGTGCTAGCTTAGTTACTGCGACCGACTTTCAGAAAAGGCCAGAAAGATAAAAAGAGGCTCATTGATATAAAAAAGCGTAAATCATTAGAAGGAAAATAAGGTACTTAATAGAGGATCAATTAAATATTTCCCATAAACATACCTGCTCCTTCAAGTTCCACGAACCTACCATTACCTATACATAGGTAAGTACACCCCAACGTTATTCTCGTTTCAGCTGGGCCCGTAGAAAACTTCGTGAATACGAACTGGCGTGAAGTAATGCACGAGATTGCCCCCCCGATAGTTCACGCCATCGTATCTCGCACCGTGGAGGCAGTCGAAGCGCTGTACAAGGCTGTGCCCGCAGAAGAATTGTTTATCGAATAATTCGTTATTGTTACTTACAGAGAATTGATGAGATCTGAAGCGATCGGTAGGGTAGACAAGCAAAGTGATAATAAAGTAGATTGATTAAGTTACGTATTTGTTTCATTTCGGTTAAGCCCTCAATTCCTATCTCCCCCATGGCTTACTCTTAATGTGAATGAATGGGAGAGTAGATAATTCTTCTTTAGCCCCCCCCCTCCACACACACACGTACAAGTTTCACCCGGTCCCGTCGGAAAAAAAATTAACTGGAAGATCATAATTTAATATAAAGTTATAATTTCATCGTGTATTGCCACACAGATCCTGTTCCGTTCCGTGTTTATTTATATATTGATATAGGAGAACCAATAGCTATAACAAATGGATAGCAGTTGCATACGAAACATAGAGTAAGTAGTAGAAATCTTAGGATCACTAACAAGCACGATAAAAAAGATTAAATACATGGTGGCAGGGACATCAACGCAGGGGGGTTCAGAATCATGTACTGAATCCATAGCATCAGTTTTCTCGTCGATTTCCCCGCCGCCCTTTATGTATATATGTATCAGGTACACACGGCTTCACATCAAGCTATGTATTTCCATTATAAGCTAACCTTGGATTGTACGGAAATCCTATACAATGCGAAATCAGCATATACTAGACATGTATAGCTTGATGTGTAGCCGTGTGTACAATAAGCACTATGCACTTTAAAAAAAGTCAGGGTTCAGTCGAGCACGTACAGAATAGGTTTAAATGGTCAAATGAGAACTCTTTACAAATAATATTAAAGTCCTTACTCGCTCGCACCATGTATGAGTTTTGTCTGTAGTTAGAAGAGGAAAAAGGAATGGAGATAGGAGGATTAAATCTAACTAATCTCTCAGGAACATTGTAACGTAGTTTTACATAAACTATGTTTCAATGTTCCTCAGTACAGGAGATCACGACGGTGAATCTTGTTAGATATATTTTTTTAAAGGCAAGAGCCATCTGGTAGTCGACGACGATTTATAAGGATCTAACAATGACTGCAACAACGCTTTTTGTTATGCATGTACACACGGCTACACATCAAGCTTTACATTTCCAGTTTACGCTGATCTCGCATTGTATAGGATTTCCGTACAATCCAAGGTCAGCTTATAATGGAAATGTATAACTTGATGTGTAGCCGTGTGTACTCGTAATTTGAATTTAGTTTTACGACTTTCTGTTCTAAAACATCGTATAATATCGATAGGTACTCAGTGAAACACAAAAAAAGTATCATTCTGGATATTCTGGACGGTCACAGGATTTTATTTAAATATATTCCTACAAATTGATTTCATTCATTAACAATTTTTTTTTGCAATTTATTATAAAAAAAATACCATACTTATGCAGAATTTGGACGAGCGCTGGCGTAATGTTCAATTTAAATCTGGTCACACTGTTTTTGCTGTCACTGTCAAATGCCGCACGATTGGAGGTTATTTGTCACTGTCAGTCTGCAGTTAGAAAGTGAGATATTGAGGTAATATTATTATTGTCTGAATTCTTCAACCTAGGTTCAACGTTTAAGTTCATAAAGTGAATAACACGAAGGTGAAGAAATCTAAATAAATCTACAATATGCTGTGCCCAGAAGTATGGAACTTTCCTCCACCAAAAGTAATAGTGAATCACAGAGAAAATCAAGATTTAGAAACAGTAAACAAAACTGTGATTATGAACAATTTCTACAAAAGCATGATTGTAACATGCCCTGATGAAATACAGACACCGAGTTTTATTCAAAATATAATTACAGAAGACACAGATTATTATAAATTATCGGATTGTTCACTAACAGAATTCGTGGAACCAGTTTTCATTGAAAGTTTTGTAAAAACTGGTAAAGTTTACTGCTTATCAGTAGACAGAAACTCTATCATACAAAATTGCGCTGCTATAACTCCAGATGGACATCTTATACTAAACATTCTCGAGTATACATATCAAACATTGGGATTTGAAGGAACAAAACGGCCTCATAGCTTCTATGAAGTCAAAATAGATCTCAAAACAATAAAAAACTATTCCAAAGTGCGATCAGGGCTTCAGAAACTAGAAAAGTTCGATTTTAATATAACATGGGAGGCAAATAATGAAGATATTTGCCCATCATCTATAGCAAAATATTTTAGTGAGAGGAATATCAATGTGTCAGTTCATTGCCTAAAAACCAAGAATATATCGCCATCAGTAACTGAAATACCTTCAATAAAAGATGTTGATGCTGAAGAAATGGTTGAATGGATTGGTTTACTGGCTCATGATGCAGATATTTCTCCTACAGAACCTTATATTAGCACTTACTGCCAACCAGAAAGTGAGAATGCATTACAAACTGGAAGAATATCCATTCAGATAACCAGAGGGTTTGTAACTCCTACCCTGATCTGTAAGATATGTAAGAAACTGTCAGAATATGTCCTGGCCAGGGACGCGGAGAACTACTGGGCATCAATAAGTATACAAAGTGATGAAAACAGTTTGTGGCAATGGAAAAGCAGTACCCCAACTATGTTCCAAGCTCATGATTCTTCATGCAATGTATTCTTTACTCATAATAGTCATGTTCTGTATTCTATAGGTCAATTAAAGTATTCATAGGAATAAAGCAAGTTATTATTCTTTCCATTTCTTAACTTCTAATTGTGACTCTTTCTTTGAAGTACTCCAAAATGGTTTATATTTGAGACTCAATGGCAGTATCTGTTGAATGACTTTTATGAATTTCCCCAAAAGGTTTATATTTGTAGGTGATAAAGGTAAAAACTTAAATACTTAGAACTATCTTTTTAATCTCAAATAAATTATTTTGATTATTAAACTTACAGTGGTAAACCTAAGTTGATTGTCACAAGATGCTATAAAAATTAAAGCATTGGCACAAGTTTTGTTACAATAGCTGACTATCTGAATGTATTTGCACAGAAGGGACTCAGAAGAAATGCTGCTAATCCCCATAGAAAACACTCCCACTATAGCGATGATTTTGTACTGGAGATCTGTTACAAATAGAAAATAAAATAAAAAAATACATCAATTTAGATTACTTTTATTGAAACAAACCAGTACATACGACATTGACATATCATGTGCCCTGCACCAATAATAAAATAAAAAACAAAAATCACAAGATTCCAATAATTTGTTCACTGAGATGGATATGCCAGGAATGCTATTAAATACATCACAACATCTAATAATATAGTCTTACATTCTATCTACATAGATGGGCAACCTATATATGCATTGTTCTTTTGCTGGACTTACAACCTTGATACATTGACAACATAAGTATTAGATACCCAAATAATTACATTTATATATATAGAGGCACAAACATCACTCCAGTTTACAGGCCACTTCATGAATCCACCTTGGACTTATCTTGCAAATGTACTTTAAGTATTGATAAAACATCTGTTGGAGATAGAGCCCAGGACACAATCAGCATCAGAAGTAGCCGATAATCCTTTACCAGAAACTTGTAAGGAGATGCATCACTAATACTACAGTAACAATGAAGGGGTACTGAAGTGTAGGTTATTCTAGACCTTGGCGAGTCCGATGACGCCGCATGCGATGCGGGCGCCGGCGTTGCCCGTGGTCTTGCTCAGGTCGTGGCCGCCGATGCCGAGGTCATCAGGGTCGGCGTGCACGACTAGAGTACGACCCACAATGCTGTTGGGACCCGTCAAGGAGATCTGACTGTCCTGAATGCATACCTGGAATGTTTAGAGTTGGAAAGATTTAAAGTATAATAGGTTTTATCAAAAATGATAAAAGTTAGGAACTCGACTGTGCACTTAATGCCATTTTTAGTATTTTCTTTTTATTAAAAAAAGATTGGAACAGAAAAATTACATGTTAAAGCATTTTTTGGTTGAACGTCACAGACACGACACCCGTCTGGTCGGACGATCCTCCCTTTTCTAACGAGGATCCCTCTATTGATGATTTCTATGATTATAATTCTATAATACGGTTAAGGCCTCGCCTCTCATGCACGAGGTTGAAGGTTCAAATCCGGGCAAGTACCAATGTGACTTTTTCAATTCATATGTACTTTCCGAGTTTAACTTGTACATTACTAACATAGGTGAAGGAAAACACCGTGAGGAACCTGGACTTATAGTTAATATATGTCTGAAATCGCCAACCAGTCTTGAGAAAGCGTGATCAATGCTCGTGCCTTCTCAGAGAGATACAGAGAGTGAGTCCCACTCCAGGGATTGGGACAATAATAGGCTGGTATTATTATTTCGGCCACGAATGATATTTAGATCAACATACAACCTGATAATGACCTGAAAATTCCAAAACCGGCCAAGTACGTGTCGGACCACGCACAATGAAAGGTTCCGGTTCAGGTTAACATTGTAGTTGAAAAACGTGTTCTCCCATACATTCCGTATGGGAGAACACGTTTTTCAAACTGCAAATCTAAGTTGGTTGATTATTTCTCGTTAACCTGTACACCCTACTTAGCTCTCATAGTTTTCTTTTTAATTTCGTTATATATGTATATACTACTGCTGTGAATTTTTTCACATGTCCAAGTACAACCATTTAGCTAGAAGGGGGCGGGGGGTGGACACACTTGACTCTAACAAAAAAATTCAGTTAAAAGCTTAATACTTCGCAAACGGTTCCCTGAATCCAAAAATGGTTTCGTTGTCGAAACGCACAATATTTTTGAAAGACCTTTTTAACGATAGATACCTCACAACATGGGGTAGATGAGGAAAAAAAAAACATCCCCACTCTACGTGTAGGGGAGGCAACCTAAAAAAAAAACTTGATTTTATTTTACGACTTTGTCGTTTTTTTTTTAAACGTTGCCCCACACTAAGAATTTCTTCCTGTATCGTGGGTGCGTTTACAAATATACAAACTCACATACACTAACACCCAGACCCGGAACAACTACTTGCAGATCATACAAATATTTGTTCCGTGCGGGGATCGAACCCGCGACACGTTGCGCAGCAGTCGATCGCTCAGCCACTGCGCCAACCGTGTCGTCAATTAATATATAATTGATTGATATGTATACATATGCCGAATTACAGCTTTCAAACCGTCTCTGTGCTAAGCCGCGGACAGACAGACAGACAGACGGACAGACAGACAGACAGACGGACATGGCGAAACTATAAGGGTTCCTTGTTTACTACGGAACCCTTATATATGGCTACCCTGACGATTTCTCCTTAAGTAACCTATTTCTGCAGTGAGGAAATGTAAGCCTGGCTGTCTCGCTTGTTGCCGAGACCACACTTCTTTTGGTCTTTGAAGAAATAAACATTTTGTTGCACCAAATGCCTCCAAACAGGTATATTTATTGCCTAATTCCTGCCTCTTCATCTCTTTTATGAACATTGGATGAATAAGAGAAATTTTTAAAGAACAATACCTAGTTATTTTATTTTTAGAAGCAGGGAAAGTAAATAGGGTCGGTGACGTAGTCTCGAGGCTAGGTTGCGTAAATCTCACAAGAGATTAATTTCGACAAGAAACAACGGATTTGGATGAAGTTTGGCACATGAGTAGACCATCCATGACCATCCCTATTTTTCCAAGGGATCGAGACTTATGCGGGCAAAACCGCGGGGCGCAGGTAGTGTTACATAATTATAATCGAGTTACGTTTTATTAGATTTTTCTACTCAAAGCATTTGAAGAGAGGAGAGGCTGGCCATTGTTCTTTCAGAAACTTTGCTAGTACATACTGCTGTGACTTAGTTTGCCACACTTTCTGGTTGTATTGGAATTTACCTTAGTGTCGCCGGCAGAAGACGCCTCAATGTTACCGAGGTCTCCAACGTGTCGAATTGCGCTGTTTGGTGCACCATGGTCCAGCTTCTGAGGATTAAAGTGGGCACCCGCTGACGTGCAGCCATTTGTGTTGTCTCCAAACTCGTGCACATGAATGCCGTGTAGACCCTGAAAGAAGAAATAGGTACTGAATATAAGAAGTTTATATAGCGAAGTATAACAGAGAAAAATGGGAAGACAAAAGGGCGGCCGTTGCCCTGCAGTGGGACACAACAGGCTTATAACAATAAAAACCCTACCGCCGCGCCGTAGCTCTACGTTGACATCGTGGTGGGGCTTGCGCGCTTCGAACTGTAGCTCTGTGCCGGTAGTTTCATTTGCCGGAACATCCTTGCAAGGCACCCTGCTTTGCAAGGATGAGGAGCCAGACCAAGAGAAATACAGAAACCCGTGGAGCCGCACGTGGCGAGCTGTTGGGCAGTAGCGACCCCACGGGAGAAGTCTTGTTCCTCACCTCTGGCTTGCCTTTATTGGCCGGCTGGAGTGAACACTGACGAGGAACAGAGCTCCCACCTCTTTCTTGGCCGGCTTGAGTGGAGATTCGCATGAGAAAATGTGCTAGGAGGAAGCAAGTATTCCAGTAGGTGCTGGTAGGGATCTTGATCATCTTCCGGGCTCTTGGATTGTTCTATTAACCGTGGAATAACTCCACTCCTCAAGCACCTGAGGACATGTTGTCCTCTTGTGGCTACGTCACTATGTGCTAGCGACCGTTTCCGTATGCTATTGAGTGTGCAAGTCACCCCCTGCCAATTTTGTATATCCTAACTAATAATATTATAAATGCGAAAGTTAATTTGTTTGTTTGTTACGCTTTCACGCCAAAACGGCTGAACGGATTTGGATGAAATTAGCACACGGGTGGACCATGACCTGGAATAGGACATAGGATAATTTTTATCCCGATATTCCTGCGGGATCGAGACTTATGCGGGTGACACCGCGGGACGTAATTTTATATAAAACATCTTTTATCGTCATCTTCAATCGTCTTTCCATACTCCTACACTTACGAGATAACCAGTACACTTTAGCCACCCAAACTTATAACCCAATATCTTTCGTTTCCATATCCTGCAATAGTCCTACACCAACCGGGGGTTGTCCTTGGGCGCACTTGCATAGTGCGAATTGCGATCAAGGTTAATCGTCGGTTGGTGCTTCATTTCATTAAAAACGTTGAACGGGCCTCTCCGAGTTGGCTTCGGCCACTCGTCCGCCTTCCAAAAGTCCGGGACCCCAGGATCCCGAGATAATATGTCAAAGAGATATTTTTTAAGAATTATAATAGTATAGTCAAAGGTGAGTATAATTATTATGTGAACTTAGGTTGCTACCCTATAAGATAAGGTTTGTGTAACTGCAAATATATCTTTATCATAAAGTGAATCAGACTACATTGCAAGAAATCCAAAATCTGGTTATGTAATAACATTCTTATTATTAAAAAATTGCATTTTTATTTTTATTAAAACATAAAAGTTCAACGATAAAAATATAACGACCTAACCTTTGATAACATATCACATAATTAGTTCTACACTGCAAGTTTAAAGAAATGTCTTTCTGTTATTAACCAACTTAAAAAAAGGAGGTTATCAGTTCGACATGTATGTATGTAATATTATTGGAAGTGCAATATGTTCACATAATTATGATAATCTATTAGGCCTTCCAAACAAATATAAGTACAAAATTCTATAGGTGTATGTACGTTTGTTCACGCATTTCTCCTAAACTATTTATCCGATTATGAAAAATGTCGGCTTACTTCAACTTACTTTTTTGCCTACTTACAACTTAGCGACCAGTGCAAGTTTCATTAAAATCTGTTCAGTAGTTTTCAAGATATGGACTAATATGTGTAAGTGTGACGGCCTGGCTTATTGATACGAGATACAGGTGTGGTGTCAAAGGGAAAACATTTCAAAACCTTGGTCAACCACAACAACAAGTGAAAAATTAAAAACATTTTTTACAGAAAAAAACAACCACCTTCCAAAAAACAATAATAATATTTAACTTAGGAATTTGGTGGCAAAAAAGGAAAATACAGAACCAAAGATACCGACTTCCGAAATTAAAGTTATTTTCCACTTATTAGTATGTTTTTTTGGAAGTCTGTTGTTTTTATTCACATAATTATAGTACTATTGAATCATTTATTTACTTGATTACAAGAATTACGACATACATCGTGACCTTGGAGTGTTATTTCTGTATACTATATTGATAGTCATACTATGCTAATATATGTGTACACACGCACACTACCTATGTATATGAAACTTGCATTGTCATTCTGAATTTATATTTATATATAAGACCCATTACGAAAGTATCACACCTCTGAACTGAAATCTACACAAAAGCCTATAAGACTATGAATAATACATATTATTTGTAGCTATAAGTGCAATATTAATGAAATGCTGTGGTGGCTTCATGGTATAGTAATCTTATTCTAGATGCATTGTGTTCACATGTCATTATATAACTAATGTACCTAATATTGTAAAACATTTTAAAAGAGAATTGGTGGAATTTCTTGCCCATTCCTCTCCATACGAAAACTACCTTTTGGAAGGGGTGAATCAGTTCATTTGTTTTTTTGTAAATTTTGACATTCAAAAGTGCCTGACAAGGGCCTATTTGAAATAAATGATTTGACTTTGCCTGGTGATTACGGCTTCGCCTGTCATGTACGAAGTTGTGGGTTCAAATCCAATGTGACTTTATCAATTCATATGTATACTTTCTGAGTTTATCTTGGACATTGCTGACATCGGTGAAAATAAAACATTGTGAGGAAACTTGCATGCATAACATGACAACCATAGAAATGGGTTTTCTACATGTTTTCTTGACGGAAGAATAGACAAAATAACATATTGTGATTGTTTATCTGTCATTTTGTCTACTCTTCCGTAGAGAGAACCTGTTTCTATTGTGGTCATGCTAAGCGTGCTGGGGTTTACAGTTAATAAAAGTCTGAAATTGTCAACCTGTCTTGGGTAAGCATGATCTATGCTTGTCTTCTTTGTATGAGAAAAGGTTATTACCCTGCAGTGGGACAATAAGAGGCTGGTAACAATGGCTAAAACCCATAGTTTAGTGAAAGTTTTACTAAAAAGACAGTGTCAGCCAATCTTCCTGTTTACGTAACTAATAAATAATTAATTTTATTTAAATTCAACATACTACATACCTTTGAAAGACCTTTGACTTGACCGGACAACACTACGGGTCCTTTTTCATCCTGGAATTAGAATAAAAATATTATTTGTGGGGACCTACATTTAACTAAATTAAAACTAATAAATGCTTTTGCTTACAAAAACTTTTTGGAACCAGCAACAAAGCAACTATGAAAATCAAATCAATCAAATCAAAGTACCACAGATTGGAAAATATGTAATAGTCATTACATATTTTCCAATCTATGGTACTTTTTAAATTAAAATAGCTCAATATGCTTGTTTTTATCCACTTATCTCCTACTATTAATATAATAGGCTCCAATAGATGGCCAAGTAATTGAAACGTAGGGAAATCCAAATCATAATTGGGTAGCACAGGTCTGAAATGAAAGGTACTGTTTCATGTAGTCATTGTAATGTACTGATATTCAGTCAACAAAGGTAAGACCACAAGTTTGAAGCTCAATAAAGTAATCATATAACTTGACTATTTATGTTGAATTATAACCAAGTTTTCGGAATAGTAATGATGATGAAGATTGATTTTTAAATCACGACATTTTATCTGCTTAGAACTTATTCAGATGAGTGATTGAATACGATGATCTGTAGTATTTCATATTGTCAATAAAATTGTCATGCTGCTGGGCACTATTCCTGCCAAAACAGAGACAACCACACTAAATCCAGTTTACGATGTTTCCCTTATCAATAAAACATTACATGATTGCATTTATAATGTTAACCCATCCTTCCAGAACTATCTTTAGACGCACGATAAGAATTATTTATAAGTAGGTAGGTAACCATTAAGTGGTTAATCAACATTTTATGTCGTAAAAACTGAGTGCAAACTAGGTAGAGGTACTAGTATTTCAAGGTTATATAATAAAGGCAGTCCTGTAGCAGGTTTGTACAAAATGTTTAACGTAAAATAATTACATGTTGGTCGAAGTATACGGTTCCGCTGACATCGCCGTTGAGAACACACACAGCTCGCACAGTCGGCATTTTGAATTTCAATTAAGTTTTACAATTAGAAAATAATTAAGACACTATAAAATTGGTAAATCACTAATAACCGACGCTATTTAGATCTTTACGCTTTAATTTCTTCCTGAATAATGATTTTTTACCAAAGAGCGACGACGTCAGTCTCCACCCCACTAGCCCACTACTCGGAAATAGATATGACATGAGAGAGACGTATTTATTAGAACAGGTAACTGGTATGCGCACTATGTATTTTTCTGGACTAGGCCGCACCTATTACGACGCGCATAGTACGAAGTACATGGAGTATTTTCTATCAAAGTGTGAGTTTTATCAATAGTGACAGTTATTTATAACAATGGTGTTAATAGCGTTTTACGATGTCAATCCTGAGGAGGGTTGACATCGTAAAACGCTATTACACACTTGCTTTTCCAAGTCACTTTTGACGTTGGCAGAATGGTATTATGGTATATTATAATAGAATAGAATAGATGTCAACCCTCAAACATCACATAATTCTCATGCTTCAAATACCCGGCTTTACATAATATCTATATCCTGATGGTATGGTTTCGGTCGGCACGGGTGCGTAACAGTACGTGACCAATTTTAAAACAACTTGGCTCTTGATCTTGTCTTGTTTTGTCTGTCTTGTCTTGGCTCTTGACTTGCTAAGTTGTTTATTTTCACAAAATCTTAGTAGTGTACAGGGTGGCAGGGACATCGACGCGAAAACTTTTACCATGGATTCACATGATTCTGAACCCCCATGCGTTGAAATTTTTCATCGATTTTTTTTTGTACACTTCTGTTTCATAGAAAAGTGCAATACCTACGCGGCCAAAATGTATGGAACAGCAGATAAAAAAAAAAACCGACAAAAAATTTCAACGCCTACAACGTACTGAATCCATGGTAACAGTTTTCGCGTCGATGTCCCTGCCACCCTGTATAGTACAAAAATAAAGATAAAATCATCAGGTTAAACGTTACCTCCTATAATTTAACACAAAATAATATGATGCATGAAAGAGACTTTATGCCTGGCAATCGATACGCGGTGGGAGGATCATACGTTATAGGAACGGAAGAAAGGACCATACTATACGTCCCACCGTATGCGAGCCTATCGAATCCTATTTGAATATGAGTAAATACTTCGTAGGTACTCGGAATAGGTATTTGGACTAAGTATTTTTCGATATATGTACTATTCGGACCTAGTATAAAATTACTTAGTACGGCACACCTCTACAAAGAGGCCGATCGATAAATTTTTGACGTTTCGTTTCGTTTCTCCACCCACCGGGTACGGCGCGCGGCGGTACCGGCTCTTCTACGTGTGAAATGGAGTTTGATCGTAAGGCCCTTTTCATCGCACAAACGGTTTCCATTCCGGTACCGTGACGGGGTTTATTCATAAACGTTGCTTGTAATGATTAGCAACTGTTTAGCCGTACATTTTTGACGTTTGAAACGTTTGTATACCCCATTACGCTTCCACATCCACACACTTATTCGTGAATTCGTGACCGTGATATAGCCGCCCAAACCTTAGGTCCAAACCAATACAGACACAGCTCCACAAGTCCACAATAGCAGCTGCGCGTGTAGAAATTTGCACCATAATTTTATTTATTATAGTTTTCAAAAACATACCAATGGATTTCATAATAAAAAATCGATGACACTCGTCGATAGAGCGAAAAAAGCTGTATCGGCTGGCGTTGTCAGTGTAAAAAAAATGCCTAAATTGGAGTTAGGGATTTTTCGAATTGGGGCACCCAAATATAAACATACTTTTAAGCTTACATAGTACATAAATAGACTGCTAAAATCATAACCCTTCCTTTTGGCTTTGCTGTAGTCGGGTAAAAATACTGGCTGTCACGCCCACCGCCGCCTTTGTTTAAACAATGTTGTACAACCCGTCAAATTTTATGAATAGGCAAATCAATCATGATCTATGTGGGCGCCACGTCGACCTCCCTACGGCGTCAGCGTGGTTTACTACGCTGACGACATGTTGGTCCTGGCGCAGGGGAGGTCACACCAGGCGGCGGCCGAACTAGCTATACTAGCTACACGCTAGCACAAGTCCGAGGCCATGTGTTTTCATGGTCCTGGGGACGCACCACCGTCGGATTCCTAAGTAACGGTAGGAAGGGTTCACATCGGTTTCGAAGTAATTGGGACTGGTCCTCGACAGCCGGTGGAATTTCGTGGAGCATTTCCGACGTTTCACTCCCAGACTGGAGCGGGCTGCCTTGAAGCGGCTCCTGTCCAATCTTGAGGATCCAAACACCTCCTACCGGAGGCTCTACGTGGGGGTCCTGCGGTCCATGGCCCTTTACGGGGCACTGGTGTGAGCGCGTTATTTGAGCCGGCGGCCAGTCCGCCGGACATATAAGAGTGGCACGCCACGATAAGTCCCTACTTTGAGGAGTGACTAGCTCACGACCTTAGTCGCCGCAGGAGACGCCCTGGGCGTCGGGAATGACAGTAGGCGCGGGTTTGCGGACTGCCGTCCGATAAGGACCAAGCCCGGGGCAACGCACTATGGATCGAAAAAAAGGCTCTCGAAGAAATAAAAGCTTAAATTTTAGAGTGTCCATTTTTTGCTTAAAATGGCTTCTAATAGTCAATATTGGGGCCGATTTTCTTGTCACAAATGCCTCTAAACTAGACAAAAAATCACTAAAATTTTGTTTATTCCTGTCAAACGACGATTTCCCATTCTGAAATAGACTAAAGTGACACAAGTTAACTTTATTTTAGTTTGACAGCACTAAGATAGTACTGAGTTTTTAGTTTAGTGAAAATGGCAATTTTGCTATTCTGAATTTGACATTTTTTAACTACAATTTTGACTGTAAAATATCAAACCAGACTAAACCTGACAATTTTTAATCGTGATTAAAAAGGTGTGGGATAAAATAAGTTGTCGTGAACTAAAATTCATACCAACATCTCGGCTTCACGTGCAAAAACAGTACTGGTGCCAATTCTCTTGTACACCGAACTAAACAATCACTAAAATTCCTTACTTTTGGCTATGACAATCTTAGACTATTCTGCAAATAAAATTCTCTAAACTAAAAAATAATTTAAACACAACTAAAATATAGGTACCCGTGGTTTGCCCTAACCCGTGATTTTTTTTAGAGTCGGAGGCGCGCAGGGAGTGAACCTGAACATGTAGGTAATATTTTTTCATGTTTTCCATACAAAAAGTGAAAAATTCCATATAAAACAAGTCGAGGCGGCACCCCCTGCGCGCCTCCGGTAGGGTATAGGCATTATTTCACGTCACTCGTTACAATAACTGGCTACGGGGCATGTAACCGAATAACTAGTTTCGAGTTACACAGAAACACGTGATTTTTGTAACTAGTTACATAGAAATGCAGTGATCGAATGAAAAGAGAGAAACGAAACAAAAATACGTTGCGAGCGCATGTTGTTTTTTTCCCGCGTAGTAAGTGACAGGTTACTAGCCTACTGGTACTGACCAACCGGCAAAGCTAGCCGAGAGTTTCCGAAGTCCCAAGTGGTGACACGATTAATCAAAAATCAAATGAACTTCTAAATACGCCTGCATAACTTTCATTATTATAATACATTATTCGAAGCAGTTCATTTGTATTAGTATTACAAAGCTAACTAGTCTGTGAGTATTACGTTAATATTAATGTAACTACTCATGTAGCTACAAAAACTTATTCGTTCAAAAACTTAAAGCTATAAATATGTAACGTATTACATAAGTAACCATTTAAATTTTCGTTTCGTAAATAACTGTAATACTGAATCACCGAATAGAATTTGAAAAATAACTAGTTACTAAAATCACCTGTTTTCAAAACAGGTGACGCCTTCGAAGTACCTAGTTACGTTACGTTTCGCGAAAATCACGTAACGACCCATACCTACTTTAGAGCCGGAGGCCCGCCTTTCACGTGGATTCGCGATTGTCAAATTCTATTTTAGTTGTGTCAAAATTGTTTTTAGTTTAGGCTCTCGGTTTAGGTTCTCGGCTCGCTTTGCCGGTCGGTCAGAACTAGTAGGCTAGTAACCTGTCACTTATTACGCGGGAAAGAAACAACATGCGCTCGCAAAATTTTTGTTTCGTTTCTCTTTTCATTCGATCACTGCATTGCTATGTAACTAGTTACAAAAATCACGTGTTTCTGTGTAACTCGAAACTAGTTATTCGGTTACATGCCCCGTAGCCAGATATTGTAACGAGTGACGTGAATAACGCCCATACCTACATTTATGTCACTTTGACATTGACACATGTAGTTCTGTTCTGTCCATGTCAAATGTCAATGTCGCATGTCGTTCTGTGTTTTGTCCAGCCGATTGCGTCTGGCTTGTGTTGTGTTTTTGTTAAATATTTACTATTTGTGTTTGAAACTGAGGTTTTACAACTGAAACATATTTAAATTGGTTTTTCGTAAAGTGTAGTTTTTCAGCTTATTGTGAATTATTACACCATTACAACATTGACAAAACAGGGTTAGGCATGGCTGAAAACGAATTTCAATTTCAAATTCCAACAAGTTCGAACGTAAGTTAAAAATATTATCAGCTGTCCATTGCCGCTGTATTCCTCATTAACAATAGAACCGTAATTATCATTGTTATTCATAATTTTTATTATTGTTGTACAGGACAACGTGTACAAAAAAAAAAATACAGTTAAGCCAATGAATCTCGGCCGGTCTGAACATAGGCTCTCCGAACTTTGGCGCATGTTCTCACACTCGGCTCATGTCACCATATTTTGGTTCTTAAAAAGCCTATTCCGCAAAGTTCAGACTGGCCATGATTCATTGGCCGTAGTGTACAAATATTTTGATCTATGCTACTATATGCTAAACAAATGAGTTCTTTTATTAAACCATCTCAGTTGGGATACTCTGAGAGGCTATATATGCTTACTTTAGTGTTAATAAACATGGATGTTAAAACCTCATAATTTATGGTAAATCTGAGGTGAATGCTGATTGTCACTTCACACCCCATTTATTTAAATAAAGAAGTAAGAGAGAATTATTTCAACTTATTTTGTGTAGAGTCTACTTTAATGTGCACATCAAGTCCTGCTTTAAAGAGCTTAGACTCGGGCTTGTGGACTTTATATGTAAGTTAAATGTGTATGTTTTTTTCCTTGCAGTTTGCCACAGATATTACTAAAAACAGTACTATCGTAGAGGAGGGTCCAAGGGTAAGTTGTTGTCATGCACATGGTAGCACTATAGCACCTATAATATTTATTTTTTAAATACAAGTCATAAACAATTGAATTATTTGTTTGCAGATTTGTCCTCTGTGCAGCTCAATAGTGCGACAGTTCTATATAAATTTCTTTTCGAAAATATTTATGTGCACAAACACAGAATGCGTGTATCCTTTCGTAGAAAATTTCACAGTTTATTCCAGTGATGATGACGGATTGTATGGAGGTGAACAATTTTCACGCACGCCTCGTAAACGTTCCACGCGGTCGAATAGATCAGCCAGATCTGCGGGACGAAGTTCAATAGGTACATCAACTCTTGGCACTAACTCTAACTTGTCAGGATCAGAATGGGCTGAAATGAGCCAAGCGAACCAAGCCTATGATTCAGATGACAATGTCAGCACGACTTCATCAAAAATATTTACAAGAAAATTAAGCCAACGTCAAATGGAACAAAGAGTTAAAAATAAAGAGGATGAACAACTTATAAAACAAAATGTTGAAAAAATAAAGGAATGTAATAAGGTTTTATTTGATGGCATGGAAGAATTTGGAACAATCTGGAATGAGAAATGGATCAAGAATTTATCTTCAATGCAATCCTCATCTGGAATGAAGTTAGTCAAAGACCATGAATTGTACAAACTGAAGAAAACACAAAATAATATTTGTCTCAGAGATGTAAAAATTGATATAGAGTCTAGAAAAGATACCATGTCTTCAATTATAATTGAAATTGGTAATGTTACTCAAGATGGCAACAAATAAATCAAGAATACTACAAGTATTTAATAAATACTTGAGAACAAGAAATTGATTATGTTTGAATAAACAGTAGTTTTCTATGTAGCCTGTACGGCAATAACTTATTGAATATTATAATGTCGATATTTCATAATTATTTTTTATCAGGTTTGTAGTGTAGTAAGAATGGCGCTAATAAATTTGGCTGAACCGAACTTCAGTAGTGTAAAGGATCCAAATGTTGTTTCCGCAAAACTGAAACAGTAGGACATTTATTTTCACTTGTATTTGGGAGGTCTGACAGATCATTGCACACCTACCCTTGTGGTTATATCGGCCAAAAAAATAAGCATTGTTCATTCTATGTTGAAACATTAACTTCAGATTAATATATTCGGTTTAAACCTACGGAAGATGAGGATCATCTCATCGGAAATTGTATCTAAGGATTTGCAATCTAATTAGGGGAGTTTTGTCTCCCGAAGTGGGATTGTTTCATTTAAATGTATTGTGATTATGACATAGGTAGTAAAAATAAGTTGTCATACCGTGTATGTAAGGGCATTATTATTTTAATGATTACCAAAGAATGTATGTTTTTTTTTCGTGAGGTTTCGGTTTTACTTCTACATGTACCTACCGATGTATGTTAAAATTACAAGGTATTTAGTCTTCTCAATTTGTTTTTTTGTCTTTAGTTCCCGTCTCTTTCTAAAGTCATTGTCCGTCTCACTAGTGTCTAGAACACAGTAACTAGTGCCTTGAACACAGAGCACGGAGAGGCCTCCCCGGCCGCTGCTAGATACGGTATGGTCAACAGTTTCCATACACCAAGCGTGTCAGTGTGACCGTTCATTTCAACTGTCGGCCAGCGTTGCTTGTGCACCTACGTGGGTACCTACGAATGTTATTATTAACCTAGCTGATCCAACAAACGTTGTCCTGTCATACAAAAATCCCATAAAAAAAAGGACAGTTCAAGTTTTCCTGATTTTCTTAATTCTCTGGGATTTTTTTCCAATTTTACCTAATTTGGACGATAAAGAACAAAAAAAAACAAAATTAATAAATCGATCCAGCCGTTCTCAAGTGATGCGTACCAACGAACAGCATTTCATGTTTATTTAGACACATATTTAGAAGATAGCGTCTTTAATCACTGACCTTTAACAAGGTACCTACTGCAGAAATGATAGGATCACGGCTAGTAGTAAATGTAGGGACAAGCAAAACGTCTAGTGCCTACCTATTTCATAATAGCAAATTGTTTTTATCTAGTGACAAAAATAAACAATCATTCAGGCTAATACCCGGAAGTGGTCTCACGCTGTTATTTTTCGCCCTGGGGCGGGCGGCAGAGGGGGCTTTCATGAAGCCAACTGCCAAAAAAAAGAAATAGTTAACTATTGACTATAAATAAATATATAGGTAAATAAATAACGTGTTGCGGGTTACCCTGAGTTGGCACGAACATACGTATACAAACCGAAGCGTTCCCGTAATTCCAAATTAACCAAAAAGAACTGGCTGTAGGCTTTCTCTCAGGCGATTATTAGTACTCTAGGTTTACTAAGGGCTTACTGAACAGATACCTAGTTAGAACCTTGGGACGTACCTAATAGAGAAAACGAGATCTAGTTTCTTACTATTTACATTTACCCAACTGCAGCTGAGCTCAAATAGGCCGGGGAAATTAGGTTTGAACCCTGCACTAAATCCTAACAGCGATTTTTTCCTGAATCGTGTTTTTGAACTTAGCTCTTCAATTAATATAAAAAAAAAAACATTTTCCAGGACCGCATCAGGGTAAAAAAAAAAAACGCATTTTTGTGAATAAAAATTGAGGCACAACAGTTAACAGGAAAATTTTGATAATATTATGTAAAACATTCGTAAAACTAATATATTATTTCAGAATTAAACATTTTGGTCCAAGGAAATTTCCATAAAAATAAAATTACGATTTTTTTTATTGTACTTCAAGCAAAAATATTAACAGCAGTTTTTTTTGCATTAAATTACTTAATCAAATATTTTAATACGCTATTCAACAAAATTAAACATATATATAGCGCAAGATATTAATAAAAGTTTTTTTGCAATAATGAACCATTACAAAAATGTAACAAAGTTAAATTTAGTTTAACTTTTATTTATAGGCTCTATCCGACCTAATTACAAGAAAATTAAACAAATTAAAGCATTTTTTTTTTTAATAGATTGGATATAACATTTTGCAAAAAAACTGCTGTTAATATTTTTGCTCGAAGTACAATTTAAAAAAAATCCAAATTTTATTTTTATGGAAATTTCCGGGACCAAAATGTTATTTTTTTTGACCTACTTGTGATACCTAATCTCTTCGACAATAACTGCATACAAACATATCTGTTAATATTTTTTTCTACCACGTGAAATTGGAATTAGATGTATTCTTAAAAAAAAACGTACACGCGGGGGTGAACTTTTCGCGGTATATAGTTTAACATACTCCCTTGACCATACCCTACACGTTAAATGAAAAAAATCGCTGTTTAAAATTAATGCAAAGTTAGCCTAAAATTTGGCATAACTTCCCCGGGCTAAAAGGGAGTGTAATGTTTTTGGTTGGTATGCTCGTAGTTGTTTGTCCGACTAATCTAAACAAGCGAATAGATTTCACATGAATGGTTCCGTACCACCGTACAATAATTGTAAATTACTGTGCAATCTGTGAACATTGACTGATTTACTGTCTGCCTATTACGGTTCATGAGATAGGTACAGCTCGCTGACAGACAGACAGATAGCGGAGGCTTAGTATTATAGGGTTCCGTTTGGCACCCTTCGGGTACGGAACCCTAATAACAAGACTTCAAAAGACAATTCCGAAAATCCAACACACTAAAAGGTTGCAAGTTCAATACAAGATCACTTTTTAACCTTTTCACCGCCACGGACTTCAATAGAAGTTCCGGATTTTCGTGCCACCAGCGCCACGACTTCATTACAAGCTCTTCATTTTAATTATGTTATAAAATGAAAATGTACTGTATTTAACAGGTTTTTTTGATTTTATTATTTAATATAACAGTCTAATACAAAATCAAAGTCTAATATAAATGTTTGTTTGTGTGTTTTTAATTTTTCCTCACAAAATAATCCGTTAATTGTCTTAAAATTGGCAAAAACAAAATCTCCGAACATTTTTAATGTCCCTAGAACGCCAAGGACTTTATCAGTGCTGTGCACAGAGCATGTAACTTTAAGAGGTGGAACTTAGAACATTTCAGTTTGAGAGAGTTTGTGACCTTCTTTAGACAACCACATAAAAAAATCATAGCTACCAACATGAAAATTCTGAAAAACTTGACAATCATGTCCTTGAAGGCAAGAACTGTCATAGCTATCTATGGAATTTGGGACCTTCTTTAGCCAACATTCAGAGACATACGTCAAATTGACATGATTACCAACATTACATTACGTCAGTCAAACGTAGTCAGTTATAAGTAACCTTTTATATTTTGTATCTTCCAGCTGTCGAGAGTGGTTAAAAGCAGTTGGTAATTAAGAACGAGTGCATCTACCAATAGAAAAACTGCATGAGCAGCGAAGCATATGTGTTAACAACTTTGTAAAAAGGGACTTCAACAAAAAGGGGAATCGTCTCCCTAAGTGAAGTATGTAGTTTCATTATAATCCATTAAGCTTTCTCATGTGATGATGTTACAAACAAATAGACAGTCAGACAGAGAAATAAATTCTCAAAATTTATTGAGTTAATTTGTCCTCTATTGCTCATTTCAAATATAAAAGATCCCTGTGTTTTATATATGCAGAAAAATGTTTATACGTCTCATCGAAAATTGTGCTTATAATTTGTATTGATTGTAATTATCTTTACAGATTGAACACCAAGGGAAAATCAGTTAATGGAACAATTCCAAAAAATCAAATGGATGACACGGTTGGCGCAGTGGCTGAGCGATCGACTGCTGCGCAACGTGTCGCGGGTTCGATCCCCGCACGGAACAAATATTTGTATGATCTGCAAGCAGTTGTTCCGGGTCTGGGTGTTAGTGTATGTGAGTTTGTATGTTTGTAAACGCACCCACGATACAGGAAGAGATTCTTAGGGTGGGGCAATGTAAAAAAAAAAAAAAAATGCAGCCTGGCATCATTAAGACGCAGTGCCAATCTCTTGAAAAAAATTAAGTCAGGCGTGCTAAAAGAAATTGCGATTTTGGTGCAAATAAATAAAAAAAGGAAGCCATTTTGGTCTGATACCGATGCTTGCTCATTTATATAAATGAATAAATATTCAAGTCATAATTAAACATAAAAAATATGTGTTTTATTTTACCGATTTTTCAAGATAAATTAGTTTTGTAACCTCACTATTATCTGCATCGAATGCATTTATCGATATCGATAAGTTTATTGGATTCTACGTTGGGTATCCCTATCTATGACAGTTCTTGCCTTCAAGGACATGATTGTCAAATTTGTCACAATTTTCATGTCGGTAGCTATGTTTTTTTTTATGTGGTTGGCTAAAGAAGGTCACAAACTCTCTCAAACTGAAATGTTCTAAGTTCCGCCTCTTAAAGTTACATGCTCTGTGGACTTTATGTTATAGTCGGCCAGTGATGTGACGCGAAAGTTATCACTGCTTGATTTCACCCGTTGAAATATTTATAAATATTATTAGGTATCGAAAACAATTTGAGGTCAGTAAAATATGAACTTAGTTAACTACTTTATAACAAAGGGAAAATAGACTAATTTCGACCTTCAGATGGGTGTCGACTCGGAATTACATAGTTGTTAGCAATCCTTGTCGATAATTATATTCCCATCTCTACAAAACAATTATAAGTTTATGGTTGTCAGTACCCCGGGCGCCACGGACTATTATAGAAGTCGTTCTGTGACGTCAAACGTACGGCTGTCAATGTCACTTTGGCATAGTGCAGGCTGCAGATACTAATCGGATTCTTTATCGGAGTAAACAAATAGGGTGAGAAGATGAATGAAGAACTGGATTCAGTTCAGCTATTAAACATTTTAGGTGTGGAATCGGACTTCTTCGAATTCTGTAGACAAAGCTTAAAAACAGTGCTGTGATAGGTACACTGCTACGAGTGTGTAACTTAAATCCATACATATTTTCCATTTCGAAAAACACTATTTATACACTGAAAAGTTCTGGCGCTTAGCTAGGGTACGACGTTGACAGAAGTAGTTAAAAAAAAACATGGGAGTAGACAGAAATAGAATAAAGACCGTAGACCACATCCCTAATCAAAATTTAATTTAACGTGCTCTGAGCGCCAAGGACTTGAAACGAAGTCAAAGAATGACTTCGCGAAACAAATAGAGATGTACCTCGTTTCCTAAAGCTCTAATTGAGTTATGTATTTGTTTCTTTGATACTTATAATTTATACTGTTTTTTCTTACTAGGGATACTGTGAAATAAAATAAATATGGAAATATTTAATCAGTTTTTATTTATATCCTTAAAATCATAATTAAAACTTAACGCGTATGAATCTCATTCATGGATATGACGATATCCTCATCACTACTGTTTACTATATATTTCGTTATACATTTATAGCTTGGCGCCTGGCGAGGCATCGCGTTCTGTGTACGTGGGCGGTGAAAAGGTAGCAGTCTGATGCAGTTGGTTGTAAGAGCGTTTATTCTGAAGGTTGGCAACGTCGCAAATAGATGTCAAATATTTCATTGTTTTGATTAATTTGGCAATATTACTGTGTGAAAATTAAAAATGTGGCTAACTAGCGAACTAGAATATTGATTATGAAATGCAATAATTAATATCGTAACACCGAATATTTAGTTTTAGATGTAAAAAAACTATTTGGAAACTTTCCAAATGCGTTTTTTACACCTAAAATGGATACAACATCAAATTAAATGTTATAATTGCAATTCATTATTAATATTCTAGTTCGCTAGTTAGCCACATTTCTTATTTACATTCAGTAATATTGCTGTAAGAATCAAAACAGGTAAATATTTGACAGTTATTTGCGACGTTGCCAACTTTTAGGATAAAACCCTCTTAGTCGGGTTTTTCGTTTTTTTTTTAAATTGATTTTTTGCTTACCCAATGGTTCAGTGTTTACAAGTGCAACACCTACCAAACTAGCGGTAGGACTGGGTTCAGTTCCCAGCGGGCAATGAAAGGGTAGAACCTAAATAGGTAAAGGCGCAGCCCAGACCTTCATTACCTATGGGTACATCCTTTGTAGGTATCTATCCAAGTATGTAGGACGTAGGTAGGTAGGCTACCTACCTATCTTTCTACCGTAGGTAGATGTAATCTAGTATTGATGATACTCTAGAGTCTGGGGAATCGAGTCACTTCGTCGTTAGTGAAAGCTAATGCGGTTGCTGTCTCATGTGTCTCGAAATTAGCTTGTTAATATTTTACTTGTAACCAAGCACTATCTGCTTACTTAAAGTCCACGGGTGTCGTGGTTTGTGAGCCTTTATTTTGGGAATTAGCAGGTACCTACTTATAGTTCTGAAATTAAAGACACTCGTTAAAAGCAAATTAGATTGGTATCTACATAGCTCAGAACACAGATAATATAAATACTACGGCTCAGAAGAATCGCTTGCGCTTCGCTTGCGCTTCGCTTGCGCTTCGCTTGCGCTTCGCTTGCGCTTCGCTTGCGCTTCGCTTGCGCTTCGCTTGCGCTTCGCTTGCGTCTTCCTTCAAATCCTTATGCATCTTGCTAAGCAAGTATCTGCAGATATATGGGCGTGCACCACCGCCGCCGTGTGGTATAGTTACCTATTTATACACTTATAGGAAGAGAACCCTTTACCCCGATGGAGACATTTATTAGTTTTGCTACTTTTCCTATTTGAAAAGGTTAAATGAAAAGGTAAGACCCCCAATGAAACCTTTTCATTAGGGGTCTTACCTTTTCATTAGGGGTTAAAATAGGAAAATAATGAGTTGTACCTACTACCAAATAAGCTTTGAAGGTCTGAAAGTAGGTAAACGTAAGTAGATACTAAACTTGCCTGTGAAAGTACTTGCGGTATTTTTTACGAGGATGTGGTCTTGACAGCAGCCTGGGCTTAATAGGTATAGTCTGAAATCGCCAATCCGCCTTGAGCAAGCGTGATGAGCGTGGTGTGGTGATCAATGCTCGTGCATTCTCTTTATGAGAGGAGGTCTTTGCTCTGCAGCGGGACAATAATACGCTGGTATTATTATTAGTCCATGTTAAGTGCATATTATATAGACTTTCATAATCGCAATGTGGACGATCAGGTACACCCAGCGGCTGGTAGTAGTCTCCACAGGGCGTGGCAGGACGTCTCCCGAGGAGCTTGAACTTGACTTTCCCTAACGGACGCTAGCCGTCGAATGCACAAGGCTACCTACGACAAACTTTTGCAACTTGATCCAAGTAGAAAACTGGCGACAAATTTCTTTGATAGTTATTAATATTATGTATGTCCTGGGTTCAATTCCCAGGTCGGACAGCGCTATTAAGGTTTTTTATAAGTAGGTAATTTGTTTCTTGCTGCTTCAATGGAAATTAAACATAACTGGCTAAAAGTGGGTGTAGGTAGGTGGGTTTTAGTGCACTGCTCCTGCCCCTTCGGTATCATGCCTGTATTTCATGTTGATCAATAACTCAGAAGTAATAAGTACCTATCTTATCTCAGTAGATGATTACCTACAATACTTAGGTACTTTAAGCCAGTACATAATTGGAGCTTTACGTAGGAACCTACTTAGAAAGTTGTCTTTCTTGGGTCGTCGTAATAATTACAGTTTCTGGGATTTAAGAATCAAAGTCACCCAAAGGGCAATGGAGAGGGCTATGCTTGGAGTTTCCTTACGTGATCGAATGAAATGAAGAGATCCGCAGGAGTACCAAGATAATCGACATAGCCCCAAGTGTGGATTCACCGTTGTGGGCACGATGGGCATGCCCATAACTCTAATAGACTTGTGACGTCACCAATGACTGATGAAGTCGAAAAATTTCATCAAATGCGGTTCAGTAGTTTAGAGTCTAAATCTGACACTGAGATGTGCAAACAAAGACACATTTACTTTTGTAATTTTCGTGAGCGAACAAACTAACATTTTACAGGTTTATTAATTTACTAGTGTTCGCCCCACGGCTTCGCCCACGTGGAACTATACCTACACTGTACAAAATCTTGGTCGTGGCGTCATATATTTTGTAAAAATCTCATTTGTAGCCCAAAGAATTGCTAAACTTAAGTTGCAGAGGGCAGGGCACATTCCTCATAGAACAGATGGTCGATGGGGCCGAAAGTTTCTGGACTGGCGACTGCGTACCGGAAGATGCAGGGTTGGAAGTTCTCCCACAAGGCGGACTGATGATTTTGTGAACGCCGCAGGAATCCGCTGGATGCGGAGAAACACAGAACCGCTTCGGTCGTTCCGCTTCTTCTTTCGGCTGAAACGATGATTATTATGATGAAGAATCAAAATATAATGGATGCGGATCTATAAGCTCAGTTATCATGCAATATTCAGTTATTACATTTCTACATTCGTCGTATCGAGCCCGCACCTTCCATGGCGCCGGTCCACCGTCCCGAGCTTATATATGATGCTGTGGCCTACGTTCATCTTACTTTCATTGCGCCAGTGTGTTGGGTGCAGCAGTGCAATAGTGCAAATGGTGTGATACAGAGTGAGTTGGTTAAGGTACGTGTTTTGTTTTTATTATTTAACTAGCGACCCGCCCCAGGTAAAGTAGGAAATAATAGAGCGGGAAGGGTTTTAGCCTGATGGTCGAGGTTTTTCGTATCTTATGCAAGGGAAATTAAAGAAAATAGGGGGTGTCGCTGTTGACAATCTTCTCATTACAATGTTTTTTTATGAGTTGTATTGCAATATGTGGTTAGCTAGTGACCACGACAATTGATCATATTACTTTTTGCCTGAGCAACCGGCAGCAACTTCGTCATGCTCCCTTAGATATTGTCACTGCGTGCGGTAGCCTCGGGGATCGGGTTGCCTCCTTCCCTCAAACATGGCGAGGGGGGTAATGGCAGATGTTTGCGTTATGCTCATGAACGGGAGCTGCTTGTGGTGACTGGTCGTCTTACTGATCATGGTTTTGTTATTGTAATTAGTAATTAACTGTTTATTTATTTTACCTCGATGGTCCAAGTTTATCATTTATAACTTCCAGTTACAGCTATGTAAGGCACGCCCTTTATTCCAGGATGGTTTTATTTAGTTAAGTTCTGTTTAGGTTTAGTTTTTATTTCTGCCTGAGTATAGTTCTCGATGATTTTGGTTGGTATATTGGCGTGTGCTAGCGTTATATGGCTAATAATTTAAATTATGTTTTGTGTTGCGTAATGTAAATTATTTTGCATACTATTATAAATAGAATCATTTTTTTTCTAACTGAACAGACAGCTGTGCTGCTGGGGAGTTTTTTGCGGCACTTCTTCCCAGCTAACGCACTAGGAAGTGGTGAATGGTGGGGTTTTTGGGGGACTGTCTTATATAATTTTGGTGTTCGAAAAGTGCTGATTCTCAGCTTAGTTTGAATAAATTACTTTAGAATTTTGAGTGCGAAACTGTTTGTTCAAATTTCATTAGGTACTTCGAACACGTTGGCCTTTCGCACAATTGACTCTGAGAAAGATTTTTCTAAAACCCGGCTCCGGTCTAGTGTTCTGTATTTATTTTTCTGTTTCCCCAAATGGGTAATTGGCTGAATGGTTACAAACGTTGCTGCCCCGCTTGAGGTCTTGGTTACGAAACCAGGTCGGGTAAAGATTTTTCGTTTGGGGTTTATAATATACCTATGTACAAGTAGTATGAAATGGCCAAATAATTTTAAGATATACGTATGTTTACTAGATGAGTATTTTTTTGACAAACGTCAATTATTAACAAGACTTTTCCCAGACACACGACGAGACACGATAAAAGTTTTATTGTTGTTTCGGCAACTTATAGCCGGTCAGTGCCCTGGACGGACTGCAGCATATAATTCATCAAGAACAACCAGTTTTGGACAAGGATAATATTTATTTTAGAGAAAGTGCAAAATAACTCAGGTTTAACAGTAATATCAAGTAGGTAACTTAACTTTCGGTTTCCTCATGGTGTCAAAAACTGTCTCAATGGTACAGACCATTGAGACAGTTTCTATAGTACGTTTAAGTTACGCTTGCCACTAACAGTAGTGGCAAGCGTAACTGCAAAGGATTTGGCTGGATTCGATCCTGACTCGGGCAGTAAATTGTGCAGCCTGAAGCCTGGAACTGTGTCCAATTTACGGCAATATGCTTGTAATATAACAGGGGCATACAGGCCCGGTGTTACGTTCTACCCGATTTACACATTCGGATCTACATGAAGTAGATTTGGATAAGGACCTTCTTAACGAAATCTACTTCCTTATGTACGAATTTTACAAAGGAAAATGTATTGTTTGCCTTCAGATGCAGTGGCTAGCGACGCGGACATGTGTCCTGCTGGCTGCATTTATATACGGTGGGGGTGGAGTTACTAAAACATCAGGTTAGTACACTAGTAGGTACGAATATGTGGACTTTGATTCTGAGCATGCATGAGATTAGGTGTATTTTTTTCTTATATTTGGTTTATCATAAGTCGCGCTATGATACTGTTGCTTATCCCTAAGTTTTGATAATACGAAATCACTTTTTACACATGGAAATAATATGCTGTACACTCGTAGTACAGTTTAGTGACTTCTGTGGCACAACACCAGCTTGAAGACAGCACATTTGCGTGCGTGACGTCCTTTCATTGCCTTTCAACAAGCTCGGTACGCTTTATCTTCAAAACTTACCTACCTAACATTGTTTCGCTCTCTCCCTCATTTACTTTTCAGTCTCACATCGTGAGTCTTCATAATGGTTTGAACCGGAAATTGAATAGAGTAAAACAATTACTTGGTCGGCAGAGCAACCTAAGTACTTACTCCCTTTCTCTCGGCGGCTGTAATTAAGTAGTGAAAACTCACGATTCATTCGCTCTAACATAACCGTCAAGGGGAAGGGCAGCATCTGCCTTTGGCTAGGTAGAACAATATTTGTTACGATGATCAGTCTTTATCTCAAGTGCTGAGTCAGTCCTTCCAATAAATAATGCCATCATCCGGATATGAGACTTCTCATGGACTTACAATACCTTACATAGGTATCATTTTACTAGTAAGTATATTATATAGTCTTAGGTATAAGCTTGTGTAGAGCGGGTTCAATAGTGGAACTTGGGATAGACTTCGCGACCAATCTCGTTCATCAGTCTAACAGCTTAGAATTACTCTCACTAAATTAATCATATAACTTCAATGAGTCGACAATTTTGCAATTTGTATAGATTTAAGTTTTGTAAGCGATATGTTCGAAAGTGACAAGTGTGTGGAACAGTTTGATGTCATTTCTCTTGTGTACTTTCGCGATTTACCGGTTGTGATGCGTCACTGTTATTTTGTCTCACCTCGGAGTCGAGATCACACTTTATTGCAACTTTCTTAAGCGGACAGTGTACTCGTATCTACAGCTAATAATGGACAAAGGTCTAGACATCACTTTTCCCTCAGTATTAATTAATGCACATAACTGTTCTCTCATAGTGGTATTATATACAACCTATTGATAAATCCACATGGTTCTAACAAATTCATTGTTAGTGTACGTACTAATCTGCTGCCGTGTTATTACCGAAGTTACTTTACTTTATATTCTTTTTTGTGCCTTTGCAGGAATTGAACAATTTTGGACTGACGACTACAAAATATTTGAACAAGTTTACGGTAAAACTTCAGACAGAGACATATACGGGGAATCTCTACCACCAAGCATAATCATAGGCACAGACCATAAGAAGGAAGCCTCACAGAAGAACGAGCGATATCTTTTGAACCTCGATGAAGATTCAGATGAACTAGAAGCATTTAACTTCGGGGATCGCTACAGCAATTTGTTGAACAAGCAAACTTTGAAACTATTCAACAAGAAGAAGCCATCAGCAACATCAGCAATTAATTTTGTTAGTTATTCAGACTTCAAGCCAATTAGTCAGAGCAACGATCCAGAAACATACAGCTATCTGAAACACTTAGAAGAACTGAATAAAGAAGATAAGTACGGCTTTCCTGAAACCGTAGGGGGATTTAAACCTTACTTAAATTATTTCAGACCTAAGCCAGAAGAAAGTGATGCTTATAAAAGCATTCAAGAAATTTTAGATGCTCATGAAGCAAACAAAGAAAGCAGTTACAAGAATGAGGATGATAATAATATGAAGTATCTTTCATATGAGAAGAATAAAAGGAAGAAGCCTCCACGGGTTTACAATGATGTGTCGAAGCCTAGATGTGTCTCCGGCAGATGTCGGAAGAGGGGGGCAGGGTCTTATCGTTCAAGGAGTAGGCCCCGGGTGAGGGGATTGAAAACAGTATTGGTTGTTTAATTTCATTCTTTGTTGTTATGTAAGTTTAGGTACTGAATTTGGCTAACGAAGTGTGATCGTATTGCATTTTCTTGTCATTGATACCACTAATATACAATCTTGGAACGTGTTTATGTTATTTTGTGTAGTAATTTTATCGTCGTGGTTTTCTCTTTTCAACGTCTTTAGCACATTAACTTTGATCCCACCTAACATTATCTCCAATTCCTTTGAGTTGTTTTTATTTTTTTTTGTAATTTTTTTTACGAGTTTTGTTTGTGGATTGGTACCTTTCTGTACCATCGCCAAGGTGTCCAGTGTCATTATGCTAAAGCAGGTTTAGTTAAATACGTATTCTATATTATTAGGAGTTTAATATCTTCAGAGGTAGGTAACATAAGTGTTGAGTTTGTTAAATTATTGTTGTTGTTTTTGATTTTACTGTTATTAGCATCTAAATAAGTATGTTTTTAGTAAAGTTAAGTAGCATTATCACAATATTTTTTTAAATTATATTTCTTTTGTTTATGGATATTTAAAACTGGTAATCTAGTGCATGTTTCATGAAATAAAAAGGACTTTTTATTTTAACATAATTTTAATACTTACAAATAAAAGTAATTTATCTTACAATACGTTACGTAACCCTTTTCAATCCAATTTCTAAATTAAAATTAGCTGAAAAGATTACTGTATTTTCACTCATACGTCTTCCAAGGACATTGTATTAAATTAAGTACCAGGTGCCTTCACCTTACCAGTGCAGGCCATGCAATAAACAAGAGGATAGATGAAATTATCTAATAAATAAACAACAATTATGCGTCCTCTACTGTTGATTAAATAGAAGACAATTTCGAAAAGAAAATAGAAGAATTACTTAAATAATTGTTTAATTCATCATGCACAATCAATATTGTTATAGAATATTATTAAATTAGAAAAAAATTGTCCTAGAATTAGACAAAAAATAAGTCTGAGTAATGGGTGGTCTACGTTATTCGTTTTTTACAATGCATGACCGTAAAATATCTGCATGCATGTCTTTCACAGTGTTCTGTATTAGAAGATGTTGGTTAAAATCTGTGAGCATGACCCTGTGTTCTTATCTGACCCTCATGATGCATCATTCAATTCACCAATCAGATTGTGTCCAACATTTACACTTCCACTATTACCTTCTTTCACAGGGAAGGTCTTTCGTTCAGATGACTAAGATAGGTTTTGTGCAGGTGGATTATTAGCGATGACATTCATGACTGAGCAAGTGATTTTGTTCTCATGTGGCGTTGACATTGCGCTCAGTATAAACTTGGCAAGACTTTATAAACACCCATAATATCTCACTCTCTTCATTTCCTCGACTCAAAGAATCGTTGTTAAGAATACGGCTGTAAGTAAGAATGTTCTGAATCTTACGTTTTGTTTTTATGAACTGTCAAGGTATATGCTAGGCGCATTGCAACGGTAATGCACCGGTTTCTCACTCAGTTCTGAGCACCATCGCTCAACAATTTACCTGCATCTAAAAGTTAATAGATAAAGTTAGGGTTGGTATCGCTTTGCCTGCCATTGGCTACTGGATTGGTAAGACTCCTGGTCTTCTTTTTACTGTCCTGGATGCTCTGCAGCAGGAAAGGTGGAGGGTTGCTGGTCCTCTGCTGTCTACTGTCGAGCTCTCGAGTCAGCTCGTCGACGAAGTGTGGAGCGCTCTGCCTTTCTTCGAAAAGACTCGTAGGAGTTTGCCTGTCTACGAACTGCCCACCCGTCTGCCTGAAAGAATACGGGGATTAGTAAGTGGTTATTTCAAATGCGTTCTCGGAAGAACTAAGGCTGGTGGCAGAAGCTGTTATTTTAGTTATGTAAGGGTTTGCGAATAAAACAGGTATATCGGGCGTAGAATAATTGAAAAAATCGACTCTGCGACAATCCTAGGACCGGATACTTGGAATCTGAGAAAAACAATCGTAATATTACTATCCTACCTATTTCCAGGATCTTTACGATCGTAGTAGGATTTCCACAAAGATTCTATTTGTCCGATTATCATATGACATAATAGTAGGTACCTATCGAAAAATGTGATCAATTATGTTGTTATTATTTTTTGCTGTTGTTGAATGTATGATGCAACATCTTAAAATAATTAAGAGTCACACTTAAGACTAATCTCTGGAATAATTCGACCACGAACGAAGCCACCTTATCAACGAAGGAATGTAATCTTTACAGTGGTATGTGAAAAAGTGACTAATTAAACGGAACAGATAATGACGGATCTTATTAAAAATAAATTAATGATGTCACCATATTGGAAGCAGGTGAGTGTTATTTGGGTTTAAGATAAAGATTTGTAGTTTTAGATAAGAACAGCCAAATTAAAAAGAAAGCTTGGGTAAATAACATTACGAGCGAAAATGTCTCAAAATGCTAAACTGTAAAAAATAAACTGTCATAGGATCTAGTTGGTTAATCTATACAAAGTTATGCAGTGTCTGGACTTAGAACTATTAACGATTTGGTTTTGTTTTTTGGAGAGGCTTCATTTAGTGGTAACTCGTGATGGACACCCGCGGTATTGAGGAAGATGAAAGGATATGTCAGATTCCTACTTTAACTGCCTCTTTAGAACTTAACAAACGTAACAAATCTTTTTCTACATTTTTGGGATCGCGATGCAGAAATGTTTTTACAATCTGTCATTTCGTGTTTTGTTTCTTTACTTTCTACTATGATCATGCTACGCGTACAGGCTCCCTATTAGAATAGATCGAGTATACACGTACCGCTCATGCCTGCCGCCCTCCACATCCTCGTTGCTCTGGTACATGGAGTATCCTCGACGGGACAACTCTTCATCAGGCGCCAGCGCAGGGTTGTGGAACGCGTGGTTTTTGTCATCTTTGTCCATCTTTAGCTTTCTGAAATTTTTAAGGTTTCAGGGTAAGTGAACTAATTTTGTAATAATTCCGAGCTGATTTAGGGTGAAATTATATTATTTAAAATAGAGTTTCAATAAGGAGTTTGTGTCAGCATCGATTTGAATTTTATTTATTGAAAAAGGTTATTGTTTGCCAGTACTAAATTAATGTATGGCGAAAACTGTTCTTTATTCCTTTGTTGACCAGTTTCACTAAAATAAGTATTAAATTGCTTATCATAAATAAATGATGTTTATGTTTGTCGACTAGAGTTTATTGTATCATGACACGTGGAGGCTCTTCTAATACCTACACTTCACTTTCGAAACATGAGTGGGTAGTGTCTAGTACTAAAACCTGACCAATCGTGTGAGGTCCTGCGGGGAAATTTGTAACACATTTACAGTAGCAATGGCTTTAATTTTGACAGTTCATCAAAATTATTGCGTTATTTACGTTGTTGATCAGACAAATTTTTCAAACATATGAATCAATGGATTAGCAATATCCTTTTCAACAAGCATAAATTAAAAATTGAATTAACCACCGACGCAAACATTTCCTCATTTCTCTTTCCTATTCCATCACCAGACCCTGTTCACCATCTATTTATAACCTATTCATTGAGACCATTCTAATGAGCCCAAACACGATACCTGTGCTGTAAGTTGGTAAGGGAGTTAGGTATCCTGAAAATTCCAGGTGATGCTGCAGCATCAGTTCTAGGTTACTATGTTCTTCTGATCTATTTGAAATTTGGTATTCAATGGTATTCCATTGAATACCAAATTTCAAATAGATCAGACCTGTGGAAGATGCTTACATCCATTCCTTAACTAGAAAAGAGCTGATGACCTTGAATTGGCTGAATCGATTTTGACAAAATATGTCTAAGAACCATCGCTACAAAACCTGCTTTCAAATAATAAAAAACCGCATTCACCTCGGTTCACACGTTTAAGAGCTACGGTGCCACAGACAGACACACAGACAGGCACACACCCAAAGCGGTCAAACTTATAACACCCCTCTTTTTGCGTCGGGGGTTATAAAATCATTCAGATTGTGATTGAAAGTGTGTTACGCAATTAGGGTGCCCCAAGTAGATAACTTTATTTCAACCAGGTTTACTCACGTTCTTGACTCGAATAAAGGAAGACTAAGAACTAGATTACGAAGAAACTGAAGCAACTCGTAGTGTGGATCCTTGAAAAAGATAATAGACAGTACGTCATTCAGTCTATAATGTACCCACTGTCGGGACCCAGTAGGCCTGTTCTTTAAGACACCAGTGCGCGATAATGGATGTCACATGTCTTCGAATTCTAGGTCCAGTCTCCTTACGGCGTTATTACATAACTGGCAGTTCCTTGGTAGAACACTTTTGCCATCCCTTTTGAAGAATACTTTCAGGCTTAGTGTGATGTGCAGGTAAACTAAAGTATACGTACTGTATCCTCATCCGTCCCGTGGCTTGCATCTCTGCAACCTTCTTGCGAAGACTGCGCACTTGTGTGCAGAGCACGATGGCCACGATAAGAAGCGCTAGCCATGCGCAGGCGAACGCGCCCGCTACTGTGATGATCTGGTACTCTACGTCCTGCGCAACAGTGAGCATATGGATGTTAATACATAAGTAGTCGACACAGTCAAGTATATTTTGTTCGTGGCTCTTCTGGGTGTCAGCGTTTCTCGAAACAATCAATTTATAACGGTCTAAGAGTTAATTGTTTTTATGTGTTTTACCTACTTTTGAATGAAGGTCGTATTTTAAAATGGTCACTTCACTGCTACTGGGAAATCTGTCTTAGTGTTGTAATGGTACATGCTAAAACTTGGCATATAGAACCTACCTAGTACCTATTATGGTAATCATATTTAACTTGGTAGCTTCTTATTAGTTTTAATTGCATACAGTTATAATACAATGAACTCCAAACTTCTTATATATGTTATAGGTTCTGTAAAATTAACTTTTAAAATACTTTCAACACAATCACATAGTCAAAAGCATAAAAAAATACTAAAAGGCTTACCATAATTAACGATACAAATAACTATTTATATATCACTTGAGAGCACTTAACAACTAATAAGCATTGTAAATGTTACGAGAACAAGAAACTTGAAACACAACATAAACACTTCGAGTAATTAACGCGAACTGACAGCGACGAATTAAAACGAGGGTAGATAAAGAAAAGTGGGTTGAATGATTGTGTATTTGTAGATAATGACAATTTACGAAATTAGTGACGATGACATCGTATCATTATTTTCTTTATTATTTAGAGATGGCAAGAGTTTCAATGATTAATCTAAGTTTTGAGTGTGACAATGGATGGTTTTAAAAATAGAGGAAGACCAAAGAAAGGATGGGTGGATTGTGTGAAAGATAATATTGCTTGAAAGAGGGTGACTGCGGGGTACTGAGATGACGACTAAAGCTGGGAACAAATTATAGGACGCGTCCGTAAGCCGCGGCTCAGAGTCGCGGCTTATTGGTATCTGAATAGTACATTTAGCACTACATTGTGCAAACTATCGGTCGTAAGTCGCGGACGTGCCCTTGAGCGTCCGGACGTCTGTTGGTCGCGACTGTCAGTCGCGGCTTACGAAAGCGTCCGATAATTTATACTCAGCTTACTAGTGATGTATGGAAGACGAAAACATGTTGCACCGAACGAAATTGGGATAAGGATGATGATATCGCTATTTAAATTTCCGGAATTAATCATTCTCACGTTCTTATTAATAAGATTATTTCCCTTCAGTAAACAAACACTTCGAACTTAGATAAAATATTTGTACCTTAGCTTCCGTCGATAACGAATCGATATCTTCTCGTCATGACTTATCATTTTATCTCAAAATTGTATGAAATTCCGATATAACTTCTATCACGATAGAAGCGGCATTTTTTTACTCTTAATTATAAAAATGTTTTATTAATTTATTCATAATTGCAAAATATCTTATCGAGATGCATGCGATTGTATCAGGAGTATTGTTTGTGATGTGAAATCGATATAACTGTCGGAAGATTATCGATTATCAGAAAAACGGTTATTCCAGTTAATGACGAAATAAATGGCGATAACATTGTTTTGGTAAGTACTCAAAAGGAAAAGTACATTTCGTTATTTTAGAACAACGAACTGATGAAAAGCTAGAGAAATGAAACGAGCCAAGTTACTTAAACCTGAAATAGACATACCTGAATGAAATGCAATGTTCAGAAAAGAAAACAAGTTTTCTATTGATAGTTTTTGTTACGTCATTATGACGCTGGATGTAACAAAGAAAATTATAAGTAGAATGAGTAATATATTGAACTTGTCATGGTAGTGAGTTACTCAACAGTTACTGTTGATCTACACATTTTTTCTTCAAGAGTGGTAATTTTTATTAGGAAATCCCATGGTTACGGTAGTGATAAGCATGAATCATCCTTGAAAATAACGAATTCTTGAATCTATCAATTAAATTTGATAGCTTATCAACTATGCCCTTAAAGTTAATGAAGTCACTTCACTGTAAGTGCCTACCTGTGTTTTTCTTTTAGAACCAAATCTATCTTGAAACAATTCTGAATCGGTTTGTAACTACAATCTACTTTTCATAGGTATTGGGTTATTTCACTATATCTTCAACCTTCAACCGTTTGATCAATGATTAAGTTCAGACGAATCCAAAGAAAAACAAAAAGCAATAGAACTACAATCACACATCCCTTTCACAATATCCACTGATCCTTTTCTACGGCGCAACTCAATTCTACACTAAATATCTCCAAAGGTTTTACGTACCATATTTTAAGTTTGTAGAAGACACATCGTTGAGCTGCGCTGCCGTTGATGGCTGTGTGCACACTGACCGTTATCACTACATATCGCTGATAACGCTGGCCATCCAACTTATCACCTTTTCACTTTGTCGTAGGAATATTTGTAACGTTTTAGTTCCACTAGAGCAAGTGGAACTTGTCTGCGATCTTGTAATAGAAAGATATTGAAAGTTTTATATCTATATGTTGGTAAGGATCCCACGCAGAATTTGAAAGGTCATGCTTTGACAGTCTCCTTTTTGAGATGGCTTATGTAAACATGGTTGCTATTATATTGCTGCAATATGCAGGCACATGCGGTTGGCAATTTTTTTTGAATTTGCAGGTATCCTATTAACTCATCTATGTAGTTTATTTTCTATACTATATATTTTAGTTCAATTAGCAGTATCATTTTCTTCCAGTCATTTGTTGTCGGTTCGTAGTCTTTCTAGAAGCAGTGGACTTTTTGTTAAATAGTTATCAATAACTATTTACAGTTAACGAAATAGATGTAGAACTATTCGGTATCTAAAAGTAGATCAATCAGAAATGATTAGAATCACGTTATCAAACTATGGCGTATTAAAATTTATAGATTTCAGTCATAAGTATTCACGTTTAATATTAGGTAAGTCGATATTAACACGAATGTACCTAATTATGGTATTGCACTTATAAAAAAAATCCCCTATTATCTTGTTTCATATCTTCAAAGAGTTTTACAGTTGACTGTGATAACTTTAGGACTTACCTACCTACATCTGCATACTAAATTATTTTCTTCAAAATTTCACGAAAACATTCAACAACTGTGAAATACATATTACTTTTTTTTTTTAATCCTCGTCTTATCCTCTACCCTCCTTACTCGACGTACCTATGGAAACAAGTCCTGTCACCCCGTTATGTGAATCAAAAATCATTCATTTTACGTGTTGTCTAAAATAACTCTAAAAGTGACCTTTCCATAGTCGCCGATACCTTAAAATAAAGTTTTATTCGAAAATCCCAGGAAAAAACAGCCAGGATACACAATGCTCAACAACAAAGAGCTGATCAATGGAACCTAGTGTGTCACAGGGTGCTATAGTGGGACCAGCATTGCTTTTTTCAAAGAAAGCTTTACTGTAATTGTTTAACATCAATGGATATCGGATTAACAACGATCTTATTGCGTGAAGTGCTAAATATAAGAGTCTACACTAATTAAGTTAGAAGGTACATAATTCAATAGCACTCAATAGGAAGCTAGACAATCCTGCTCGTAGTCAAGTAAGGCTCTTGAATGAAAAAGACTAAGGTCTAAAGTGGTTTAACGATTACGTAACTAAGTGGTTACTATTGTATTAAATTTTACACGTTTCTACTCGATTTTTACTTATGTATGTTGTTATCATAATTAATTCGAGAAGTGGGGCAAAGTATCTAGCAGTGGAATTATTTCTCAATTCACAATTGAGAATGTTCAATTTTGAATTATTTTATCTTACGACTTATGGTTCACAATGAACGATTATTATTGTATTGATAATTTCAAATATCACAGGAAAAGCTAATTAAAGTCTTTATAATTATCTGATAGCAGTCAATATTGTATATTACGAAATTAAACCTGTATAATCTTTTCGTAATAGGTGTAAGGTTCATTTTTAAATAGACATATTTTTAGTTATCTATTTATATTATACCTATCAGTTTGGTCATTCATATCGGTAACGCATACTGACTCTACGTAGATCTACATCATCAGTCTATAACAGTCCACTGCTGGACATAGGCCTCTCCAATTGCACGCCATTCAGCTCGATTCTCGGCAACTCTCATCCAGCCGCTACCTGCCACCCTGCGAAGATCGTCCTTCCACCTAGCCTGAGGGCGTCCTACCTTACGTTTGCCGATTCGCGGTCCTCACTTAAGAACACGTCTACTCCAACGGTCATCGGTTCTACGGGTAATAGGGCCGGGCACCCATGGCCCATTGCCCAGTGCCACTTCAGCTGGCTTATTCTGTGAGCTATGGCGACCTTAAATTTATGGACCAGCCGTACCGTGAGTGTCCATGTTTCGGCTCCGTAAGTCATAACAGGCAGGACGCACTGATTGAAGACCTTCCTCTTTAGGCTCTGTGGAATACGCGACGAGAGACTCGATGAAGCTTTCCAAACGCTGCCCAGCCCAGTTGAATTCTTGTGTTAGCTTCCCTCTCAAAGTTGTTAGTACCAAACTGCAGAGTTTGCCCGAGGTATTGTAACGTATTCTTGAACAATCTCGAGACCACCGCCATTGACAGCAATCGGTCTCAGAGTGACGTGTTCGTTGAACAAAACCTGAGTTTTGTCCAAGTTCATCCCGAGACCAATGCGTACAGAAGAATGAACTAGGCCGTCCAGCATTTGCTGCAAGTCATGCAGCGATTCGGCCAGTTTGACGATGTCATCTGCAAATCTTAAGTGTGAGATGTACTTGCCGTTGATGTTAATGCCACGCCCTTCCCAGTTCAGCAGTCTTAACACTTTCGACTCCACCCATTTTTCATAGAGCTCGTACGCCATGCATACACATATTGCAAGTTGACTCCAGGACGATCACCAGCATTACGTTTGCGCTAAAGTTAACCCTCGTGGAGTGTCACCGGCTTGAAACCACCGGGTTTGAAATCTTGTTAAAATATACAACAGATTTTATTTTCACAGTTAATAATGACAATTCGCTAAGAAAAACATACATTTAAAATGAGCCCTCCGCGAGGGCTCCCGGCATCCTATATGGGACTTGAGTGAAACCTCCAGGAGGGCTCCCGGCACAGAACATGTTAAACAAATCCTCGAATGCGTTAGAGAACAATTTCGGGGAAATGACGTCCACTTGTCTCACCCCTCGACGCAGAGGGATATGTTCAGTTCAGTGATCTTGAATTTGGACGGTCATTGGCGCGTTTTTATACAGATATCTCAGCACTTGGATGTATCGCCAGTCAACTTGGCATCACTGCAGAGACTCTAAAACAGACCAGTATCCTAATAACGCAACACATTTTCGTAAACGATTATGACTAAATCCGTTTCATTTTGACAGTTCAACAACATTCATTGCGTTATTTACGTTGTTGAGCAGATAATTTTTTCGAACTTATGAAGCAATTGATTAGCAATCTGTTTTAAAAACGATTCAGATTCTGATTGATCGTGTAATATGCAATTAGGGTACAGGTCTCGATAGAGTCAAAAGCCTTCTCATAGTCTACAAAAGTAAGACACAGGGGCCGATTATACTCATCGTTCTTCTGTATAATTTGTCGCACTGTGCGGATGTGGTCTATGGTGCTGTATTCTCCTCGAAACCCGGCCTGCTCCGGAGGTTGAAACTCGTCGAGTCTTCTCACTAGACGATTCCTAACGACTCTTGAAAACAACTAATATACGTGGCTAAGGAGCGAAATGGGTCTGTAGTTCTTTAAAAGGGTCTTATTATCCTTTTTATAGAAAAGAAAGACCACACTCGAGCACTCAAAGAGCTCTCGAAGCTCTTTCAGTACAGGACTTTCTCAAGCTTTTAGGAGCTCGGACGTAATCTCGTCCTCACCAGGGGCTTTTCCATTTAAGAGCTGCGTCGATTTCGTCTTGGCTGACTTCTGGCTGGTCTTCCGTGAAATGGCGGGTTAAGGTGGCTCTGGAATCTTCGCTTTCGGGAACAAGGTCGAGGTGCGTGCGATGCCTACAATTGGCCGTAGAAGTTTCCTACTTCCGAAAGGATCTCCGGCTTCGATCTACAATACATAGATCGAAGATAGGTCGTAGATCTACAACATTTATTGCTTAACGCAATCGTATAATTGACCATTACGTATTTTCCCGTATTTGAGGGATACATGATTAATTTATTTAGACTTGAAGCTTTATATGACATGCTAAAGCGCCTGATCGAAAATTAAAGCTACGAGACTAGCAACGAATTTTAAAGTTTTATTTTGGTAAGGTGGTGTTTGCAGGTAAGTTTTAGTGTTTCAAAAACACTGCTGGTAAATGTGACGGCAAAAATAGTACATTAGGTACTGCCGCGGCCTGCAAAAGGAGCATTGGTGCACGAACGTGGCACACATACGTGAATTTGTGCATTTTTCACGCACCGATATGTTCATTTGTTTCTATTTTACTTTAAACAAATTTATAAGACAAATCGAAATTTAAATCAAATCTTTGTTAAGTTACCTCCTTCGTTGCCATGTATCGAAGTAAAAATTTAATTCCTCATTTTTATTAAAGACCACAAATATGAGTTTTCATAGTAATTTATTCGGCCGCTAAACACGACCGCTACATATGGATTTTCACACTAACATTGCCGGCCGCCTGCTCGCATGTATTTGTCCAGTTTAAGTACAGCATTGTCGATTTATCTCGAAGAAGGTTGTCAAAATAATGCTCCAATTTCCAAGCATGATTGAGTAAAGGTTTTTTTTGTTACCCTACATTGTGCGCCCCTATGCTGGGTAAACGCCTCCCCTTTCTCCTTCTAAACCTCTTTGAATAGATTGGATGGTAAAATTGTTGGTGAAAAAAGCAAAGTGGCCCTTTAGGAGACCGATATCGTAGGAATTTTACTTTCTTAGTAGGTTCACACTTCAAAGTCAAATCATTTATTTAAAGTAGGCCAATTACTTTAAATGACTGTGTGATGCCAATTACTTTAAATAACTGTGTGATGGTTTAGACTATGGTGCCGATTCTCTTATCACAAATACCTCTAAACTAGACTAAATATCACTAAAATTTAGTTTATTCCTGTCAAACGACGATTTCCCATTCTGAAATAGAGTAAAGTGACACAACTTAACTATATTTTAATTTGGCAGCACTAAGATAGTACTGAGTTTTTAATTTAGTGAAAATGGTAATTTAGCTATTCTGCATTTGATGTTTTTCACCAAAAATTTTGATTGTAAAAACCAAACTAGACAAATTTTATTCGCGATTAAAAAGGGATTAAATACGTTGTCATGAACTAAAATTCACACCAACATCACGAATTCACGTGCAAAAACAGTACTGTATAAATTTTTCCTTTTGCTTATATCTCGAAAATGGTGCATCTTATCGCAAAAATAATGATAATTTAAAAAAAAAAAAGCAAAGTTAATAAAATTTATATGGGACCAACATGGGTCGTCCATACACTTTCATACAAAAATAGTATTTTCTAAATCGGTTCACAATTGACTGAGAAATCGGCAGATATACATAAAAAAAAAACTCATACGCGACGAACATATAACCTCCTCCTTTTTGGAAGTCGGTTAAAAAAACATTATGTTTCCTAACTGGGAAACTAGGTAGGTAATTTCAAACTCAATATTATAGCCAAGGGCTCTTAAGTGACTTCCGGAGCTACCTATTATTCGAACTAGCAAAATATCGTGATTCCCAAACAATATCGATCGGTATTCCGTTGACAATAGAAATAACCTAGCAACAACCTTGATTCAGCACGAATTTGATGGAATCCGAGGATTCACATTCAATAGATTTTTGGCCAACAATGATCGGCGTGATTTAAGGATTTCACATTGTTATAATTTATTGTATTATTATGTTTGATTAGCATACGTATGCGGAAAATGGTGATCTTTCGCGTGGGCGGTGGCGCGAATTAACAAACTTTATAAATGCGAATATTAGTCTGATTGCGTATTGTTAACTGCTTGATTGTTCAATATGTGTTATTTGCATAGAAATTAATATTTTGCATTTAAATGAAACCTAAACATATCAAAGAGTCTGTGGTCAAAAACCACTACCGCTAAACAGTTGAAAGCGAAAATGCAGCTGCCTGCAGTGACGTGAGAGGTAAGAAATGCAGCTGCCTGCAGTGACGTGAGAGGTAAGAAATGCAGCTGCCTGCAATGACGTGAGAGGTAAGAAATGCAGCTGCCTGCAATGACGTGAGAGGTAAGAAATGCAGCTGCCTGCAATGACGTGAGAGGTAAGAAATGCAGCTGCCTGCAATGACGTGAGAGGTAAGAAATGCAGCTGCCTGCAATGACGTGAGAGGTAAGAAATGCAGCTGCCTGCAATGACGTGAGAGGTAAGAAATGCAGCTGCCTGCAATGACGTGAGAGGTAAGAAATGCAGCTGCCTGCAATGACGTGAGAGGTAAGAAGTTGGGATCAACTGGACTTCTAGATATTTAAAAGAAACGCAAAAATCTAATTAACAATAGCAGGGTGTTTTCTTTCAAGAGACAAATACTTTAAGTTTTTGGAAACAATGTTTCTTACAGCCGAAGCAATTTTATAGACTAGAAGGTACTTCTATGAGCTCCAGTTACGGTCTCGCAAGATTTAGATTTATTCAACGGCATTTATAACAAAACAAAAATGTAGACTCATAAATCTTTACACATCCATAACATTGAAATAGGTCAGATACTCCGTCAGTATCGGCGGCAGAATGTGGTTGATTTATGTTATGTATTTGACTATATTACTGTGTCCGGGTAATAAAAACGACGGCTTGGTTAATCATGTGATCCAATTTTTTTAAACATAAATCTGAATTTCGGTCGTGAATTAACAGGCACTTAAGCACTGTGAAATTTATTTAATCACCACTGCTCGCCAAACGCTGAGCTGATGTCAGCACCAACTGACGGGGTCCGTAAGGGCCAATGCCTGCCAGGGTTGCGAGTTTATCCGAAAGGGGTATCGCGACCCCGGCACACAGGCAACGGAAGGAACACGGGTGGGTTTTAGTCAGTAAAAGTCTGACACACCCTCCTCTGTCTCTCTTCTGTCTGAAGTTATTTGATAAATTCCCACAAAAAAAAAGACAGGCACTTAGGCACTGTGTAATTTATTTAATCACCACTGCTCGATAAACGATGAAAGAAAACATTGTGTGGCACACGGCATGTCCTAGAACCAACAATTCAAAGACTTGTGACATCCACCAATCCCCGCGGGGCCCGCGTGGTGGATAACGGCCCACTCCTTCTCACAGAAGGTGCCAAGTCCCAACAGTGCGAACATTATAGGGTGATTACGCTAAACCGGAATTTACTGATACAATGAGAGCGGTAACCTCTGCCTACGACTGTAATAATTATTACCTTTTGGACTTCCCCAAGTAATTATCTTTTACAGAAAGCTCTAAGCACTATTAGATAGGTACGTACACTTAATCGCATTCAATTGCTGCAAATTATTCAGATGTGAGCAAGCGATTAATCAAAATGTAGAAAAAAACGAGATAAATTTTGTGTCTAATTTTAAATTGAAGGAAATTGTATAGCCTAATCACCCCGTTCTTTAATTTTCTAATCAACATGGCGGCCATTGTAACAATCGTAATTAAGCTCAAATCAAATCAAGAGACATATGAATAGACATTGATGATACGTAATTAAGATTTAGTTAGATTCAAAGGAATTCCAATTAAATCTATTAATAATTTAAGCCTTTGTCGACACAATGAAGATAATGTCGATCGTTCAATTATTATAACAAAGTATTTGCATATAGACGTGGAAACCCATATAATAGCTGCAATTATTGTTTCAAACAATGATAACAACCCGAATTTTGCTATAAAAACAAAAACTGCCAAGCAAAAATGAATCCAGTTTTAATGATGACAAGGTTGATGAGTCTGGGGATAGGTGAAGCAAAGTTGGTGAGGATCGGTATGTAGATTGGTCGCAGATGAACAAACAAAAGCTTTTGCACCAAAAGAGAGCCTTGAACTTCTCAACTTGAACAAGGGCATTTAATATTGACTATCATTTAGATTTGAAGAGCTCTCAATTTAGTACCGAATATACGTGGTGAGTCATTCTTGTGTAATGTCAGAATGGACTTAATTATATATGTAATATATGACAATGAAAAGGCACACTGCCAATGAAAGGTCAGACGTTTATAAACTTTGAACGTTACACTCAGCATTCGTATCTCATGCTTTCTAATGCCTGAAACAGGACTATCACTGCTGAAAATGCCATGAATCTACCTTTTTTTTTTTTTTTTTTGATGATGGGAAATCATCAAAAGACTTCTCCCGCTCTGGGCAGAGCGAGAGGGTGTGTCAGACTTTTACTGACTAAAACCCACCCGTGTTCCTTCCGTTGCCTGTGTGCCGGGGCCGCGTTATCCCTTTCGGACAAACCCGCAACCCCAGCAGGCATTGGTCTTTCGACCCCGTCGGTTGGTGCTGACATCTCTTTGAGGCGCGCGTGGAACACAACGCGCCGTCGACATGGGCCTGGTCCTTATCGGACGGCGAGCTGCCCATTGCTCACCGTCCGCAAGCCCGCGCCTACGGTGGCCGGAAGTCGGCTCTCGACTCCCGACGCCCGGGGCGTCTCCTGCGGCGACTAGGGCCGCGAGGGCGTGCAGCTTGCATCTCCCTCGCGCGCTCCGCCTCCTCCTTCGCGAGCATAACTGCTTCGCAAAAGGAGGTGACGGCCTCCCATGCACTCTCGCTCCGAACCATGGCCTGAACCAGGGCCGGACGCGAGAGATCGCCGCCGCCGATCGCCTCCGTGAGGACACGGCGGTGCTCCGCCCAAGCCGGGCAGACCTCCACCGTATGCTCCACCGTGTCCTCCGGGCGATCCACACAGTGGTGACACCCGGGCGTTTCCTCCCGCCTTACGCGGAACAGGAACCTCCCGAAACAACCGTGTCCGGTGAGGACCTGCGTCAGGCGGAAGGTGAGGACGCCATGGCGCCTCTCAAGCCACTCCTCAAAGAGGGGACTTATCGCCGCAATTGTGGCGTGCCCAGCGCTGGGTTGCGACAATCGCACACTCCATGCCGCCATGAGATCCCGCCGGAGCTCTGTCCGCTATGCCGTGATTTCTCGCGGCAGCGGAGTTACACCCCGGCGTTTCGCCTCCTCGCGCAACTCCCACATGTGCGCGAGGACTTTCGCCTCCAGATCCCATGGCGGTAGTCCGGCAAGGAGGCTCGCCGCCTCACGGGAGACCGTGCGGTATCCCCGGACCAGCCTGATGGCCATGACCCTTTGGGATGCGTTCAACCGCCGGGCCGGTCGCAGCCTCAATGAACGCGCCCACACCGGTGCCCCGTAAAGGGCCATGGACCGCACGACCCCCGCGTAAAGCCTCCGGCAGGAGGCGTTTGGACCCCCCAGGTTGGGCAGGAGCCGCTTCAAAGCAGCCCCAGCCCTATCCAGTTTGGGAGCCAAACGTCGGAAGTGCTCCACGAAGTTCCACCGGCTGTCGAGGACGAGTCCCAGGTACTTCATCGTCGACTCGACACCGATCTGAACCCCTCCCGCCGTAATCTGGGAACCCGACAGTGGCGCGTTCCGAGGACCATAGAAACACATGGCCTCGGACTTGTGCAAGGCCACCTCGAGTCCCAGTTGCCGGATCCTTTCGACGATTGTCGCAACCCAACGTGTCGCTAGTTCGGCCGCCGCTTCATGCGACCTCCCCTGCGCCAGGACCAGCGTGTCGTCAGCGTAGCAAACCACGCTGACGCCGCTAGGGAGGTCGGCGCGGCCATGAATCTACCTACTGAGACAAGTGGAAAATAGCGAAAGAACATTGATATAACCAAGACTTTATGTAAATGCAGAGGGACTCACTAACTGGTAAAATACAGAGGTTCAGTGACATGCATTTTACTTGATCAAAAGGACAAACGTATTGTCATCAAATGGAGAAAAAGGATAAAATAGGTCACCCAACTACCATTTCTGGCGAGAGCCACAGAACACGCGCAAGCATAAATGCAAACAAAAGTAAGTCTACTAAGTATAGTAAGTAATTAATCAATTTAATGTGTATAATAAATAATAATGCTGGAAATATTTTAAATCTAAATATATATTTCAGCTAATTTTGTTTTTTCTAAAAGGAAATAAGCATTTTCTCATCTGAAAGTTAAATAAATAGTGCAGGCACAGTTAGTCTACTAGAAATTCCATCGTGATCCTCTTAAACATAACAAAAGCTGAACAACAAAACGACCCTGTCAATCACATCTGACCCCGAATCGAGAGCACTTCACAAATATGCGCTGATCACGGCAGCTGTCCATCAGAAGGTGTCAATAGCCTGACCTTTGGGGAGGCCTCGTACAGGACCAGAACAATCAGATCAAATGCTCAAGAATATGATGCAATAAGATTTGGAGATCATTGGAGTGTAGCATTGGTCCTTGATAAGATTGACAGATTGGATGTGGAAGGCGGAGAACTAGATGAAGTGGCGTAAGTTGTGAGGAGTACTTGATTAGCTATGGATTGAGTTGATTGGCTGTAATTTAATTTAATTGTATATTATTATCGTCGCATTATGATTAGGAAAGTTTTCAATCTATCGATTATATAAAACTGCATCGTATCTAAGTTCGTTCCTTTGGAAAAGTCAGGTCCAATTTACAATATTGATGGTTTCTCCCTAAAGAAAAGGAAAAGAGTATCCGCAGTGTTTTATGCCAATGCATTTTTTTATTATTTATTTATTACTCCATCACCTCTTCAGGGTCTGTATTTGTTTTCTTCGAAACGTTATGCAACTAAAGGTTTATATATATGTACCTACTTAACTTTAGCATGGCCTGAAGCTAACGTAACATGTTTATAAAGTAATGTTTATGGCGGTCAGAGGTTGTTCCATACTCGTCACTTCATAACTTATTATTACTGTATTTAAAACCGTTGCTTCATATAGCTTTAGGGAAGTGCTATAATTTTGATAGGTTGCTTAAACGATTGAGAGTGGCTGTAATTTGTTCTTATTATTACGTGCTTTTGTATAGGGATCGTCTGCGGGCAAGTTTTGAAACCTCTTATCTTATGATGAGAGGTTTCAAAATTTTTTTTTAGACATTTCATTTCTTCATTTATATGATGTAGTAATATATATTGATGAATATACTTATATATCCACCAATACATCACCTTTTAGATTTGAATACCAAAACTATGAGTAATGTGAGAATACAACGCTCTAAACACAAAAGAACATCAAGCTGTCAATCAATGTTACTAATCGTTACTTCCAGTATCATTATGTTAACATGACAAGTAACAAGGGTACTTTGTTTTGAAGGTAGCCAATATTATACAATGGAGAACCAGTGTGGGTGGAGATTTGACAGATATACACCATGGTACGTAAGGAGAAGGATGGATCCTTGTTAACTGTCAATCTTTGTCCTTTTACTACGAATTAACTCATTATTGTATTACAGATTTTTGCAATTTGCGTATCATAAGCAATGATGAATTGCTTTTCTTTCACTTTGTCATACCTCCAATATAACTATGGTTGTTAACCACAGTTGTTTCATTTCATTGGCCTGCTTTTCGTTGCGATGTCTTACAACTGGAAACTCTCTTTATTTTTCTTAATTTTTCATTGTTATTTCCTGATTAATTTCAATCGGCACTTTTCTGGTGTAGCTGGTCATTGTATGTAGATTCTGGGTTACGGTACCTACTTGCAGAGGTTGGGAAAAGTATGGTTGGCTTGTCCAAGGGAGAATTAAGATATTGTTGAATATGTACAAGACTTTCTGCTTTATTGCGTTTGTATGACATAGACCACATATCCGTGTTCTGAGTTGACCCATATTTATAAATTAGTATTATTATAGAACACATTCTTGTGTCATAAGCTGCCCACGCTCGTAATCATAATGTAAAGACTAGCTTTTCTAGTATCCAAATTTTTATGTAAATCTTGATAATATTTTGTCATTGTTACGCAAAACTATGCTGGTAAATAAAATGTCTGATAGTAATGATTCATGAATTTGGTGTATAAGAAGACGAAGCTTGGCTTAAATCCCATAATTTGTGTTATTAAGGAGCCCATTAATTTTCTTTTAGTACCTAACTAGAACATACGTAGGTAAGTACTCAGACACTTTTGAAAGAATACACATTTATACATCAGTATGAAATAGGTAAATAGGATTTCTCAAAGAAGTCCTCTTCGTTACTTATTTTTCGATACTTTCATGATCCCCAATCCATCTATCACACATCGCATTTTCGATTTCTTACATCGCATTTTACACTTTTTATTTGATTTTTATATTTAAACTTTTATCTGCTGTATAAATTCTGTGTTTTAGTCTGTGTTAAATAGATTTCTTTTTCTTTCTATCAAGTTCTATGACTGTGACAATCTGTTCATTCTTGAGATCGTTAGGAGGGCCATGCTGTATTGTATATACCTAGTTCTGAACGAATCCAGATTATCAGTTGACATTCAAAGATCAGCCTTCGGCCAAAGTAAAGACGTGTGCTCACGGTCTAAAAATGTCATCTATACCTTGCGGCCGTCCGTCATATTAAGCCGTATTTAATAGTAATGGTCGTCGCCTTTCAAAGATCAATACACTGATTTGACAGTTCTATAATGGTTCTATAGTACAGAGATAAATAGGTGTGATAAAAAACACATAACTGGCGAAATATGGGGGTACAGTACAATGTACATCACTACTGCCTAACCTTTCAGGGATTACGGGCTTGGTGTTATGTAATGTTAAAAAAAACATCTCATAGAACAAGACATTTACTATAGTTTTGAAGTAGTTTTAAATTGTCATTATCATCCCGCTTAAGCATCTACACACAATATGCAGGTAAAGGTAAAATAAATAGCTAAAACAGCAAGGATAACTTGTATAATAATCTAGAGACTAAATGAAGAATAGCAGTATTCTCTTTTAAATAACTTCAACAGCGTACCAAATGTACGTCTGCTTACACGAGTCGTGTCCTAGACTTCAAGCTCGCTGGCTTTCGTTGTGAAACGAAAATAGCCCTATAGAAAACGGCTCCTACCGGTACAGCGCCATCTATCGGGCCAGAGTGTAGATATATGCTCTCGCTATATTTTATTTATTTAGTGGAATGAAACATATTTATTTATTGTAGAAATATTAGATTCATGTTTTATTACATTAAAGAAAATTATAAATGTCTTTAATGAAGATTTATTGATTAGGACACAACATTTTTATTAATTTAGAATTTTTTACTCATCAAAAAACTTATCTACAAAATAAATATGACACATTTTTTATACAATAGCTGTCAGACCGCAATTTTTATTTCTCAGATAAAATTTACAGAAGATTCAAAAATCGGCCCGCAATAAAATTATACCGAATGGTGTTCAGCTGCATCTGGCTATACTGGAAGTCGACCCCAATATAGTTGGGAAAGGGCTAGGCACATTGCTTTTTTTTTGTCTTTATTTGTAGGGGCTTTTACGCATAGCGTATATTAGTCCCATCGTATCCTAAACAATTGTACTTTCACAAGACATGGGCCATGCATTTGAACAAACCCTTTGCATCGTCGCGATTTGTTCACCGTATGGAACATTGAGTAATACTTACTTACGTTATTATTATTAAGTTCATAAAAGACGTATTTCGCCAAGGCACAAGGTTGGTGATTCGACTGAATCAAAAATAGCTCAACCATTATAATAGGTATTAACCCAAAAAGTTAACTTTAATACGATTATAATGATCGTCTTCAAGGAAAACGCCGACAAAAAAGTAATTCTCATTAGAATCTTTATTACTCTATTCAAAAATAGAAAAACATATACATAATATTACTACGAAACCAGTTTTCTAAAGTTGCAAAATATGATTGGAAAATTGCTGATCAATGGCAAAAAGAAAAGTTTGGAGGCGCCGGGTATCGATCCCGGTACCTCTCGCATGCTAAGCGAGCGCTCTACCATCTGAGCTACGCCCCCGTTCTATGATGTATCGAAATTACCGTTTCGTTGTTAAAGCTTCGGCTAGACGGTAACAGAGGACCTCGTCCGGTCTTGTTTGTGATCACCACGTAATTTCATGTGATACAAAGCACAGAGTACTTTAATAACTGAAAATACAAAGTGCAAGAAATATAACATTGGCTTCCGAAATGACAGCCGCAAAGACAGCCGACATGAAATCGACGGCAACGCTTTATGACGGCGGTTATTCCCATACAGGGTCGGGTCGGTATTGTACGTCTGCTGCCTTTTCGTCCAATGCCTAAAAAACCTTTAGATAATTATCTATTTCCTAAACCTAAACCACGATACATTGAATCGATCTCTTCCAGGAAGCTTTACCTACATAACAAACAAAACGTATGGAGCAATTATTGAAATGTTATAAATGCGTAGATAATAAAATGTTTATATTATTTATGTAATTATTAACACGCGTGTGCGTATAATACATCCTCATAAATTTAATGTTACGGCCGCGTCATCGGTAGGGTTAATTGCTTTTGTTTAATCTAGGGCTGTCAGTTTCACAAAGTCATATAAACGACTTTTAATAATTTTATACTGAAGATCATGTCTAAACAAGTAGTGTTAATGATTTGAAACAAATATAAGTATGTTAGCAAAGAAGATTGGCAAAACCCCATGTACTTTGAGTGTCTTAATATCTTAATATAGGAATATTTTAGGTTATGTTTATATTACATAGTGAATTAATTTCTAAGGTTAATTCTAACGCGGATAAAAAAAACAAAATCACGCAAAATCTATTTAGCGTATTTTTCTGAAATATTCACCATTTTAAAGATAATTTAATTATTGATCTTTTAGTATACGTGTTTTATTAAACCTTTTGTTTTATGTATAATAAATTAATGATGCGTCTAATTTGGGACAGTGCTCCTTCATGGGGAGTCCTATTACTGGCTGGACGTTCGAAGCGTTCCGTGAGCTCAGTACAGAACACGTAAGCTAACCACTCAAGGTCACTGGCATATATCTGCGTCTTAAATTGAATAGGTGTTCTTTCCAAAATTAGGGCACTTCAAAATTGCACTACGTTACCCGAACATCTGTCTTTTAAAGCAGGAAATTGGACAGAAAATACTTTTGAAATAGAAATAATTTTGAAATATGAAAATAGTTTACTGTTGCTCATTCTTTGTCGTGCTTGAAAGTCTATGCAGACAGACTAAAATCGTAGGACACTCAGATGATAGGTACCCTTGTGCTTTCTTAATATGTAGATACCTAAAACAACTGGTAGCAGACAGAGAATGTACTGTCTTACTGCCCAGATATTTGGACATTAAATGCTCAACCGTCATCCCTATAACCAGGATACTAAGTACCTGGATACAAGTACATCTATGTCATCCATCAGTCATCACCTAAACGAAGATGGGTGGGTATAAGTATCATCGATTAGGGACACATCGACAACCCTGTTAACCCGTGCTCCGCTGCCAAGGTCGGACATATCGTCGATATATTGCAATACCAACAAAAACCATAATTAGCAACGTCAGCGCAGGTTACGTGTCAATATTTGAAAAATTGTTGTTTGCCGTGACTAGTGAATGTGGTGATTTGGTGAACAAATACCGATTCAATGTTGCTTTAATAAAAAAATCAGACTAGAAGGCTAATCTCATGTAACAGCAAACATTGGAGTGCACAACAGTCAACTGGCGGTCTCATAGCTAAAAGCAATTTCCTTAAGACAGCCATTGGATGACGATTGATGATGATTTGATTGTGATACCAAAAAATTATACAATATACCTATGGAAAGGACTGGACGCGGTTAAAGTTTAGAAACGTGCCGCCTCGATAGGGGGTAGGAGAGTGGGGAGAGGAGCGAGTGTTAGTAAACCTCCGGTGGGAACTGGGGTGCCCCAAGTCTCAAGTTCGCTAGGCTCGCTCATGCATCAGTAAATAAGCAGATTTTTTAAAAACTTACCTTAAAAAAAAATACTTATTATTTAAAAGAAATGAATAGCCAGCAAAACAAAAATTTGTGGAGGTTTCAGGAGACCCACAAGAACCCCCAAATAACCTCAAATTCGTAATAGCGAGGCGGCACGTTTCTAAACCCAGCCCCTGACAATAGCAATAGACAGAATAGTGTGGAAAAGGGAGGCCTTGCCCTGCAGTGCGACAATAGAGGCTAGTTAGTTACCAGCCAGCGGGGTAATTGCACCTGCTGGGGTTGCGGGTTTGTCCGAAAGGGATATCGCGGCCCCGCCACACGGGCAACGGAAAGAACACGGGTGGGTTTTAGTCAGTAAAAGTCTGACACGCCCTCTCGCTCCGCCCAGAGCAAGGAGAAGTCATTTGATGATTTCCCAACCTCAAAAAAAGAAAAACGGGGTAATTGTGTAACACACATAAAATTACAAATGAACGCAACGGGTTTCATTTTGAAAGTTCACCCACTCATTGCTTTATTCACGTTGTTGAGCAGTCGAATTTTTGAAACCTATCAAGTAATGGATTAGCAATATCCTTCAAAACTCTCGGATCTTGGTTGAAAGTGTGTTATGCAATTAGAGTGGCGGGTCTAGTAAACTGCGAACAAACCATGCCTTCAATAAAAAAGCCCTAACCAAACCCTATATCATTTCAAGAACACAACACCCACTGATGCACATGGGTGGGCATTGGGCATGGTCCTAAGTTCAAAGTTTCAGTATTCGTAGTATCAACAAACAAAGCAATTTGATGAACTAACAAATTGATAATACAATGTTGATAGATAACTTTAACACTGTGATTATAATAAAAAATATACAATGTTGAAGTTTTTTCAGCTCGCTGCTATTTGAGCAAAGTTATTGTTCTGACAATGTGCATGTTTTAAGGTCAATAGCAACTGAGGTGTAACATAACAGATATTCACAATAATAGTAGGGAAAATACTTCACATGCAATATTGAAGATATTCCTATAAGAGCTTGTTCTGCGAAATTTATACGTATAATTCTTTCTTTTGACTCTGCTAATGTTGGCAAAAAAAAGATTTAAAGCGATTTTTTTAATAAATAGTAAGATTAATGTGAAACACCGTGCAATTATAAAAAATTACTATCGGATAAGTTAAGGGTAACTTATCTAGCAGATTGTTGTTTCCTTGGTTGGTAGATTGTGAATATCTGGAGTGTTCCGTACACTGATATTCTGCTGCCGGACAGTAAAAATCTGCAGACTCAACCTGCGCCTTGTGTGAGCCTTATGTTTACTTCCAAACATTATTATTTATTAAAATCCAATTAGCTAGTAATAACATACACAACTTAAATACTACTGTTAGTACATACATTTGGAATTTTTTGGTAATAATTAATAATAAAATCAAAATCAATAATAATAGAATAATCAAATACAATACAACATCAATAATCAAATATGCAATAGGTACAATAAACAGCATTGTTTCAAAGTACGATTTGAAAGCAATATTTGACACTTATCACTATTTAATTTTAACGAATATAAAATAATTAATTACTCCAGGCGTCTAAGATACATCTCAAAGAAGCGTAGGTACAATAATTAATCTTCATAACACCATGCACCAGTCTAATGCACGACTCACCTTACAATACTCTCCATGCGCGTCCTTCCTACAAGAAGTTAATGAGTCGTCTTGGAGTCAATAATTACATCGTGACTGACGCCATCACGATGATTGATGATTGTCGATACATGTCGCTAATTATTACATGTAATTATTGTCTATACTTACCATAAGTACGTGTCAGTTTAAAGTTTTAAATTACAATTTATTGTATTAGATGCTCCAGGTAAGTTCATTCATTCAAACGGCTTGTAGTTTCGTTATACACTTTAATAATCTGCAGTGGTTCGGTCCAGGGTTGTCACAGGACAGCCAATGATACTGACAATTCGACAAAGAATTTTTCCCTTTTTCGTTATGCTGAAAGACTTAGCCCCTCTAAAACACCCTTCGAGATGAAGTTCGAATACGCGAACGATTTAGTCCCTGTAAACAAAAGTTCAACATTGACCAAAGATTTATTCAACTTGTATTCTTTTCTATTTAACGAAACTGGCGAATTTAATAAACTGAGACTGAGGAAAACTGACCAATAATACACGCAATCATATACGGCTCAAAAAAAAAAAAAAAATTCGCCAACGAAAAATATCTAAACAGGATCACTTTTCAAGCAGTGTGATGCAGTTTGTGACAGTTATTTTAGTTTAATCTCAGATTTAATGCTACCAACTACATCGAACTGCTTCAAAAGTGATCTTGTTTTGAACTGATTAGTTGCAGTCGGTTTTTTATTTTTAGCTAAATAATTCAATTAGAAACTAGTTAAGCAAATGATGTCTGTTAATCTTAAACATTACTTATCAAGATACATCTAATCCATCTTCACTAATTTGCATACTGGATTACTGGCATGGAAATTAACTTTAAATTAGCATAAGTACAATGAATCAACTAAGTTACAGTAATAAGTAATAACAAATTTGACTGTATCGAACTTACAAGTAAGTTGTGTTACAAGGTGCCCCGCAGTGTTATTTTAAGGGGGGTGCGCGTGCCTCAACTGTTCCACACGGATATATGCCGGACTAATGCTGGGGAACGAGCACCTCTTCGCCGTCTTGTTGATGCATACAACGCGCGTTTCATGGACCTTGATATATTTTATCTATCTAAGCAAGTATTTAAGAAAATGGCTCTGGATATTTTGTCCGCAGAGTAAATTGAGTAACATTAGGCAATCTCAGCGCTAATATGACAACGATTCTTTTGTTTTGTTTTGTTTATCGCTTTATTTTATCACTTCTTTTATCACTTCTTTTAACTTTTAGTTAATTCGTGGACAATGGTGTGGGTTGCATGTTTGACAATTCCTAGCTTAAGTAATTTTCTGTATTTTTTAACATGTAACTGTTTTTTGTCCCTAATAAATAAATAAATAAATAAATAAGTTGTAGGTAAGTATTATCTACAGGAGGAAAACAAAAGTGAATAATACTTATGTATGTATGCTAAATATTAATAAGTTAATCAAGCTTGTCGTAAATAACGATTCAGAGAAATAATCCTCCGTTTCTCCATGATAATGTTCAAACTGCTTTGGCTGCTGAACGCTTTGAATTTCTTAAAGTTCATGCATTGACGATCTCGTGATTGTTTTATGTCACTTGCACGTCGTTTAACAAACAAGGTCTATTAAGGCGACGATAATCGACTTTTAATGACTTTATACTGATCACGTCTAAACAATAGTGTTAATTATTTGGATAAAATATATGTTAAATTAGAGCAATCAATCTGCCTAGCCTTTTCCCAGCTATGTTGGGGTCGGCTTCCAGTCTAACCGGATGCAGCTGAATACCAGTATTTTACATGGAGCGACTGCCTATCTGATCTGACTCTCTACAACCCAATAACTGGGTAATATATGACAACCAGTCGTGTTGGTTGTCAGACTTTTGGGCTTCTGACGACCCGTAACGACTGTCAAAGATCTACGAATGACAGCCAGGACCAATGCCTTAACGTGCTTTACGAGGCACGGAGAGGTCTTGGTATGTAAAGATGGTTACCTATCCACGGATTAACCCCGGCAAGCGTAGCTTAACCTGATGGATCAACCCGTGCGGCTGTTATTACATAGTCACGAGCTCCTCATGTGTTAAATTAGAGCTTTTTCTTAATAACTTAATATATGACTATTTTAGATTATGTTTATTACATAGTGAAATTAATTTATAAAGCATTATGTCTAACGCTGATAAAAAACTGAGAATGACGTAAAATCTATCAAGCGTATTTTTCTGAAACCTTCACCATTTTAAAGATAAATTTAATTATTGATATTTTAGTATACGTGTTTTATTAAGATACCTTTTGTTTTATGCATTATAAATTAATAATGCGTTTAATTTAGGACAGCTTGATGGGCGAGTCCTATTACTGGCTGGACATACGACATATTGCGTGAGCTCAGTATAGAACGCGGAAGCTAACCACTCAAGGTCACTGGCATATATCTACGTCTTAATATCTATGTGATAGTTAGATAGTGTCAACCTTAGTGAACTCTCAATTTACTGGGTTTATTTATTTTTTATTGTCAAAAACTAGTAAAGCCGAGGTCGAATATACAACACTGAAAATACCTTACTTTTAATAACTGCTATTATAAATAGCAAATTATTAATTCATTTTCATATTCTGAATAATATTCACTTGTGTGTGAATTGAGGCAAGGAGGACAGACCTCTCCAAGACTTTTCAATCTGTATGTCAATCAGCTGATAGGTGAATTCAGCAACCTAATTGCGTAACACAGTTTCAATCACAATCCAAGAGTATTGAACGATATTTCTAATCCATTGCTTCATAGGGTCTTCATAGGTTTTGTCTGCTCAACAACTTTAATAACGTAATTAATGTAGCTGAACTGTCTAAATGGCGATCAGTTGTCATTTTATGTGTGTTACACAATTATCCCGTAGCAATTACCAGCCGTATCGGATGTCATATAGATAACGTTTTCGTCAAAAACGTGTTGCTGGGTCCATCTGTGGGAGGGCTAAGGAAGCTGCTAAGTATTTGAGAAGCCTTCGCTGAGGGTCACGGATGAAATAATAAGGATAGAAACAGTGAGTTCTCGTATATGCTCTTCAGAGGTAAAAATAAAGAACCTGAGCATATACCACCAGTGTATCTTTGAGTCGGGTTTCTCAGTTTAGGTGTCTAGGGCATGTTGTGACCGAAACCCTACATGATGACGCAGATATTGAGAGAGAGTACAGACGATTGTCGGTGCGCGCTAACAAGTTGGTACATAGGTTTGCGGAATGTACGGCACAGGTAAAGATAACTTTGTTCAGAGCCTATCGCCAAAGTTTTTACACCAGCGGTAGCGCCCTGTGAACCAACTACACGCAGCTGGCTTACAATGCCCTTAGAGTTTAGTACAACAACGCCTTTAAAGTTCTGGTGCGACTACATCGATTTTGCAGTGCCTCGGACATGTTTGCCGACGCGGGGGTGGATGAGTTTTACGCTGCCAAAAAGTCAGCCTCACTAATTCGCCGAATTCGAGGGATTGGCAACAGAATCCTAAGGATGATTGCAGAATGAACACAGTCGGCAGCTGTAGGAGGGCTGTTCAGGCTGCATAGACTTAAGACAATGTAATACTTACAAAATATGGACAATTTTTTTTGTTACAGTCAAGTGTCGCCTCCCTTTTTAATTTTTTTTTTTTGAGGCTGCGAAATTATCAAATAATTTCTCCCGCTCTGGGTGGAGTGCGTGTCAGACTTTTACTGACTAAAACCCAACCGTGTTCCTTTCGTTGTTTGGGTGCCGGGGCCGCGATATCCCTTTCGGACAAACTCGCAACCCTGGCAGGCATTGGCTCTTAGGGACCCCGTCAGTTGGTGCTGACTTCTCTTTGAGGCGCGCGTGGAACACAACGCGCCGTCGACCCGGGCCTGGTCCTTATCGGACGGCGAGCTACCCATTGCTCACCGTCCGCAAGCCCGCGCCTACGGTGGCCGGAAGTCGGCTCGCGACTCCCGACGCCCGGGGCGTCTCCTGCGAAGTGTCGCCTCCCTGCCAGCTAAATGGTTGGTTTTGGATATGTGAAAAAATTTATGGTAGTAGTGGTTAACGAGTAATAACTGACCAACTTACATTTGCAGTTGCAAAAACATTTTCTCCGATACATTCCGTATCAGAGAATATGTTTTTCAACTACAATGTTAAGTTTGTTCTTGGGATAAATTCATCCCAACTACGGAACCCTTCATTGTGCGTGGTCCAAGTTGCACTTGGCCGGTTTTAGAATACAAATTTCGATGCAGCAAATAAATACCTTATTGATTAAAATATTTTCCATCGTTATGCAAAAATTATGCACAGTGACCATTAGTTTCCAGTTTGCTAAGTTTCCATTCAGAAATAAATTGGTATTTCAAAATGTTCCTAAAAATTGCTACCATTAAATTTCGTACGAAGATATATTTAAGCGTAGCAAAGTTGAACTTGGATGCAATTTGCACAGATTGTACTCATTCAGTTATAGTCACTAACTCAAAACAGTCTAAAACTTGACATTAGGTACCACTTACTTTTTGACAAGTGCTCTAACGCTATCCTATTATAGCGTAAGCGTTCTTACCAAAAATTATTCATTATAAACTTCAATCAAGAAATTCGGTAGGTTCCATAATGAAGACCGAGATTCTTTATTAGTAAGGTTGTGGAAATCTGCTGGATATGGGCAGCGTAAGCAGTGTTTGAGGAGGCCTAGGTTCAGCTGTGGACGTCTATCGGCTGTTCATGATGATGAAGCAAAAAAAGCTTTCTTATTTTTTCTTATGCTGGTATCGTATTACCCAGTTACTGGGTTGTGGAGGTCAGATAGGCAGTCGCTCCATGTAAAATACTGGTAGGTATTCTGCTGCATCCGGTTAGACTGGAAGCTGACCCCAATATAGTTGAGAAAAGGCTAGGCAGACTGATTGCTGCCCTTTGTAGGTACTTGATATCGTAAACGTTCTGTCCTAACAACACAGTCACACAGCCAATTACCGATAAAAAAAATCAACTGATCATCTCTTGCTTTAACACAAGTATAAGTGTTTTGTTTATGGACCCCAAATAATATAGATGCAGTTTATAGCTTTTAAACTTAAAATGAGTTAGCAATCACACGCAAAAGTACATCAACATTGCTCAAACTGAAGCTAACGCTATTTATAGAGAGCCAAAGTTCATTTTGTATTGGCACTGTTTTTAATGGATGACAATAACAAGATTCTCGCGTAAAATAATAGAGGTGCGTCTGCGCTTACAAAATGTTTCATAGATTAAGTTTACAGAACTGATACCTACTGCGCCGTCACTTAATAAATAAGATGAAAGATCCAATAAATTGTCATCGTATGATCGATTTAAATCAATATTTCGTCAGCAGTGTCCAAAATTGGTGATAAGTTTCAACGGCCATAAATTATCTTTAATTAATTTTATTTTTATGGTAATCTGAAAATCTAGACCACGATCTAGACTAGATTTGTCATTTTGCAAAGTGTTGTTTATAAAATCAGCGCTATGTCGGGTTATATATAGTCACTATATATACACTTATCACCTTATTTATAATATTTCTTAATATACATACAGATACATAAAGTCATGTGTTTTATTTCTTATATTTCAGTCTTTCACTTTTGTGCCATCAAGGTGGAATGAATTCGGCAAAATAAATAAATAATACAAAATATTTTTAAAGATCACTTTTATTTGCCTCATATTCTATGGCCACGTACTGCTGCTTGCTGCGTGTACGCACATTCACGACCACGATCGCTATCAGCGCAATGATTTATACCACTACCTCCGTTTATTTCAAATTATTTAATGATGCTACCCTCATTATCCTCAAAGTGATTTGTTATCTACGAATTATTAATTATATGGATTTTTAGATCAATTTATTGTAATCTTGTAGTACGTATTTTAACTGTAATTCTTTTATTTGTAATGTTTAAATTGGTTAGGATGTTAGGATTATAATGATTGTTATGTTGACCTACAAATGTGTTGGGTAATATCTGTAATTTTATAGTTCTTTAGAATCCATATTATTTGAGTCGATTATGGTTATTTTCAGGGTCCACTTAATTGACTTAATAAGCCTGTCTTGAGCTTGTTAGTGCACGGAAATTTATTATTTTATGTGTTTATAAAATTATGAATTTATCTAATTTATTTCTGCAGTGGGTCGCCCCTTGTTACTTGGGAATAAAACTATTGTATTATGTTATGTTATTTTATGATTAATATTTTTTGTTCAAAGGTGGAGACAACGTTTTGTAATCTATATGAAGCAAATACCATAAATCTATTTCACCATGTTCTTTAAAACAATATACTCAGAGGAAGATAAGCATCTGGTACACTTTCCTTGCATCCCATGGATATTTCCCATACATGTTGTAAACAGTATTAAAACATTAATTACCAACATAAGTACGTAACTTCTTCGTGTAGGTTGGGAAACCCTTTTGTTAGCGTGAGAAGTACGCTGTATGTCAGTATACTCGGTTCTAATGTAAGTGTCGGATATTGAAAACATAGAACACGTGGAGACATTGTACAGTAACCCGTTTAACCGGGTAGATCAAACGCGATTTGCGATGGAAGTATCGCTTACTGGCCTTAACTGTCCAGGGTCAGGTATTGCGAAGACAGTCTGATCAAGGTCCAGAGACAAGTGGAGAAGCAAGCATCCTGCAATTATTGTTACATCTAAGCCATTGATCAGCAGTCTAATTATTTTTCAGAAACCCTACGGTACCTTCTTCTTCGCAGATCCTGTTGAAAATGCTTCTCTCAATCTTATTTTGTTTACATTATTTCACAATTAATTTGAACTTTACTATAGTAGCAATAGTGGACATTGGTAATAGTCATAATTTTAAAGCAGGGGATTGCGATAATCTCAGTTTACATAGCTAAGCGATGCATTATATGACTCTTGCATATGAGAACCATAAATGGTGAAGGATAATATAGCACATGGCTTGGGCAAGTATATCAATAGGTATGCCTGCACAAATATGGTAAGACAATGTTTTAAAAGATTATCTCGAGGCATAATATATATTATATCTATTTGGTCGCAGCGCTTTGAGTTATGATAGTATTGGTCATTGAGAAAACTACCGATATTCGGTTCCGAGCTGAAAAGAAAAAAACGAGCGAGCCTTACAGTAGTCGCTTAGGATTTGTAACGTCTGACATCTCACCTTAGTAATAAGTAACAGTAAAGGGGCGGGGCCTCGTCAAGGTCGTTTCTGAAAGCTAGCACCACGCACGCTCATTGGTCAAATGAAATAGCAAGCGCTTCCCCGGCTTCTTGTAATACACTTCCGTCCCTTTTCACGATATCACGCCCACAGATTTCCCACCCCACAGTCCACAGATTGCAGGAAAGCGAGGCATCACTTTTGTATCTATCTGTCACAGAGGCATTTCATGTTTTTCCCCCTTCCGATACTGATAGTAGGTACAGTAAGAGTAACGAAGAAGCATTGGGATATGACGGGTGGCCTGCTAGACGCTGAGTTGATTAATTGAATGATTTAGTGACGCTTGAATGAATCTCCAAATTAAACTGAATTTTGCATAATGCTTTTTAAGGCCCTTGCATACTCTGCGAAATTTACACCAATTACCAACCAACCTTAACTTAATTTGGAGCAATTTGTACATACATGTGATATTTAACGCCCTAGCTATTGTCATAATAAACTTTTAATAGGGCTGGTGCTAAAGTATTCACGCTATTGCATCAATAAGGTAAGCTGAGTCTAAAGCGGTTACACGATCAGCTAATCTAGTAGTCCATCTGAAGGATGTTCCCATACAATGTTGAAATAAAACAAAAAATAACCACAGTTGCGATACACTAGCGTTTACTTCAATTACTCTAAAGGTAATTGTTCAACTATCATTTGCTTCTGAATTTGGCCAAATTGATCGTTTTTGCACTGAATTGTGTAGAAATAATGATGTGATTATTGATTAAATCGTACTTAATATCATGTTGGATTGGATTTATAACTTGGTATGTAACCTTATCAATATCATACTAGTTTTAAATGGAATGGAAGCGAAAGTTTTGTTTTATTATTTGCCCTCACGATACTTGAAGGTTTTGAGTGGTGTTTGTGGAAATTGATTCATTAAAATGGTTAATTTTGTCAATAAACTATTAAATATACCAGGAAAATAATGACGAGGGAAATAAGAATGAAAGAAAAATATTGCCAAGTGCGTGTCAGACCACGCACAAAGAAGGGTTCCGTAGTTGGGATGAATTTATTCCAAAAACAAACTTAACATTGTAGTTGAAAAACATGTTCTCCCGTACATACGATATACCAACGTCACGGTCAATTCTCAACTGCAAATGTAAGTTTGTTATTACAAAAAATTTACGATTTTCGGACTTTTTCCATTACTTGTGCTGTAAGACCTTGCTTCTTGCCAAATTTCATGATTTTAGGTTAACGGAAAGTACCCCGTAGGTATTGATTTATTTGCGTCCTCACCTGCCTGACGCAGGGCCTCACCGGACACGGCTGTTTTGGGAAGTTCCTGTTCCGCATAAGGTGGGAGGAAACGCCCGGGTGTCACCACTGTGTGGATCGCCCGGAGGACACGGTGGAGCATACGGTCGACGTCTGCCCGGCTTGGGTGGAGCACCGCCGTGTTCTCACGGAGGCGATCGGCGGCGGCGATCTTTCGCGTCCGGCCCTGGTTCAGGCCATGGTCGGAGCAAGAGTGCATGGGAGGCCGTCACTTCCTTCTGCGAAGCAGTAATGCTCGCGAAGGAGGAGGCGGAGCGCGCGAGGGAGTGGCAAGATTCGCGCCCTCGCGCCCCTAGTCGCCGCAGGAGACGCCCTGGGCGTCGGGAGTCGCGAGCCGACTTCCGGCCACCGTAGGCGCGGGTTTGCGGACGGTGAGCAATGGGTAGCTCGCCGTCCGATTAGGACCAGGCACGGGTCGACGGTGCGTTGTGTTCCACGCGCGCCTCAAAGAGATGTCAGCACCAACTGACGGGGTCCGTAAGGGCCAATGCCTGCCTGGGTTGCGAGTTTGTCCGAAAGGGATATCGCGGCCCCGGCACACAGGCAACGGAAGGAACACGGGTGGGTTTTAGTCAGTAAAAGTTTGACAGGCCCTCCCGCTCCGCCCAGAGCGGGAAAGTTATTTGATAATTTCCCACCCTCAAAAAAAAAAAGGTTTTGATTTATTTGCGAGTGTCAAAATATGTCGCATAGATGGCCGTATTTTTTATTGCGTCGACTTAGAAGCTTGATTTTTTTAGAGCTCAAGGTACCATAGATCTTCGTATTTGATATTAATTTCAACTTGACTTTACGACCACGAGACCATCGGCTCAGACAGCCACATTTATAAAGAGCATATTAATAATTTTTTGCTTTTTGATTTAATAGTTTTAAGGTTTTTTTTGTTCTAATGCCAGTAAACGCATTTGGAGAATTAACGCTCAGTCTGCTTATAACGACTACTTAATTGTCAAAGAAGTTGAAATCCTCGCTTGAATAGAATTATTGTAATTCTCTGATGATAAGGAAGGTCATTAAGAAGCCGTAGGAGAAATCTTCTATCTGACAAGTCTTGCCTATTACACTTTTCGAGACCCGGTAAATCTATTTCACACCCTTGACTTCTGCTATTTCCAAGCTAATGAGGCAGCAAGCTTAATAAGTTGTTTGTCAAACACAATGCTTACCATAAATCGCTGTACCATTGTGCTAAACTTAATATTTACAGAAACAAACTATATCCATATTTCAAATCGGAATCATCCATTTTTCTCTGTGAGTGACGTGTTGCCTTGACCGGGAATCGAACCGCGTTGTAGCTCCATTGTTTGAACAGGACGCAGAGCAGATTTATTTGTTTTATCTCCTGACGAGGCAAATAAGGTACAAGGTGAAATTAAAGTGGGTAATCTGTTTAAATATGTGTTTAAAGGTTCCTAATGTTATTAGTACTAATACAATAGTTTAAAATTTTTATATTAAATGTATACTTAATCGAGTACCGAGTCAGATAATATTTACATATTAAATAAGCTCAGCAGCATCAGAGGTCTTAAAAATATAACAATAATATGTACATGTATAAAAAAAGAGGGGAAAGAATCATACTAGGGCATCAAAAAATTCGTCCGCATCGCTTTTTACAGGAAAAGTGCCCAAAACGCTGGCAGTATTTTGCCACATTGTATGGCATTGCTGTTTCTTTGGTCAACAAAGTTGGCCAACTCTCTGGTCACGTGAAGAGTTAACCAACCGCTTGGAGATGTCTCAAAAATCCAAGTAGGCACTCAGACCAAACCCTAGTTTTCAACCCCAAACGGCTCGAACATATAACTAACTCCCAATTCTATTTGAATATTTTCGCCATTTTGAATTTAATTTTAATATCACAAAACTTTGCTTCTTTTAAACCTAGTCAAAATAACGATTAGATTGTCATGTGAAAAGATTCTGAGATATGAATCATTCTTCTATAAACAGAATCGCGCTCATGAATTTGTGATTAATTTTTGAGAACCAAATGTTCATAAATGTCAGAATTATTCATTGTTGGGAATTCGCGAAATTCAGACAGAGGTTTTTATTTGGTAGGAAGGTGTGTATAGGTAGGTACGTTTTTTGTTAATTTTTAATTTCGTCAATTGTGTTCCTTGCATACGGTACTGTTTCAGATAGTCAATTTTCTTTCTTTCTTTTGGGTACTTTAATTATTGTGTAAACAATAAAAGTATACAAAGAAATCTTCTTCTCTTAATCTTTGTCATATTAAATCATACAAGTTGAACATATAATTTCTGAGACTCCTCAAGGCAATGAAAAGTTGCAGTTACCCTATTTAGCTCTGAAGTGGCATAGCGCTCTATTTACTATAAGACTTAATTAATTCAGTAACAGAACAAAAGTCGGATGCTTAGGACATCGTCTGCTAATCAGCTGCCAGTCAGGGTCAACTGACGAGTCAATAAAATAGGGTGGCCATCTTGCTTACATACTAATTATTTTTTCTCCCTGTTTTAATTATCTCGTTTTTTACTCGTATGTCGGGCATTACAGCTGAAATGAACTAATTTGGCGCGGCCGTGAAGTGTGATCTTAAAATGTTCATTATAATTATGTAAGTCTTTACATACATACACATAACATCACGCGTTATCTCCAAGGGTTAGGCAGAGGTGGGGTGTGGGTGAGGTGTGAGGTGTGTTCGGTGTGGTGTGGGGTTGCAAGTTTTAAATTTTATTCAAATGTGTTCCTCGCCTATGGTACTGTGCCAAATAAATATTTTTCTTTCTTTAACCTAAAACGATTTAAAAGCCACATCGATTCATTAGCTCGTCTGGTGCACAACGGGTAATCAGCTCCTCTAACAATTTGCTATCTGGCTAAGCATTTCACCACAGATTTACAACATAAGCTCTGTTGTAAAGTTCCAACCTGGAGATCTACTCCCTAAGCACGAAATCCGTAGTTTGGGCCAAAGTAACGGGAGATTACTACTCCGTATCACCTAAGGGCATAAGATTAATTTAGAGCCCGACCACAGGCCCATCCTAAGAATGAATGATACCACGATTTGACAGTTGTCCCTACTACCCTTGTGTTTTTGACCGTCCAAAAAATTTGATTAATTGGGTGCAGGGTTCACTCTGAAGTTTGAAACTACTTTCGGAGGGCCCCTTCCTTCGTTGACGGAGTTAGAGAGTAGCTCCCCAGATCTTCATGTCTTTTTATAAACCCCGTTTACATGACGCAACTTTCTTGCCTGTGGCATACAATAAAATTGAAGCAACAAATGTCTTGCATCGTCTTTACTCTGTATAGATGGTCCATCTTACGAGTATATTGTTGCTTAACTTAAGGTTCACAGGTAATTAAACCACACCGTGTATATAAGGCTTTACTCTTAAAAATAGTAATCATATTGATATAATTATGTCTTGTCTCTCTTGTAATTCAAGTGAAATATTTTTATTTTCCAGGCACATAAGTGCCAGGCGGGGTAATAGTGACAATGGCAATGCTAGTCAATTTGAAAGTATATGTTGTCGATCAGACGAATTTTTCAAACATACATATGAAGCAATCGTCGAAATATTTTAAATTCCAAAAAAAACCCTCAAAATCATTCAGATTGTAATAGAAAGTGTGTTAAGTAAATTCGATGCAGGATATCGTTTACAAAAAAGGTTAAGGTAAAACCATTGAACTATTATTAGCCGGGAAGTCGCAGAACCTTGAATTATCAACAATTTTGTTAATAAAAGCGTAAACACCGCTCAGTGGAAATGATAACGATTATTGTGTGAATTTAAAAAAAAACAACAAGAGACAACAAGACATTAAAAAATAATATTTTTTGTAATCATATTATGTTCGACCTCATTGTTGTAAGGTTAAAGGTGTGAAAGACGCGATTATTTATATCGTCTCACATTACATTGTTCACAATGAAGCTGAATATTTTGTATAAAAGGAAAAATAAACGATTATTTTTAAATCCACATGAACCTTTGTTGAAAGTAGGTATTAAAAACCTAAGCTATCACCTAAAGAATCTTTTCTGCGTATCCATGATGACTGTTGCTGTAGTAACTTAGACGTTTCATTTTCAGACTTAGGAACTTAAACGCTTTATTTTCAGACTTTGGAACTTAAACGCTTTATTTCAGTCTTGGGAGATACCTATCCATTTAGCATAGTTTCATTAATTATTAGAAAATGAAAATAGTCACTGTTTGAGATACTCGACATCATTGTGATTATTCTATTGATTATTATCAATTAGATTATATTACGTTAGCCGAATGAACATGATTTCGAGCACAATATAGAGGTGATCAGATAAAAAAACCACAGTTATGTAGTAAAACAGTTATGAAAATAACAATAATTATGTTCTTACGCTTACTGACTGCAAAAATACTCATGAACTTTACTTTAAAGTAGGTCGTACTACACATAGTCTGAATTTTTTCCCTCAAAGGTCAAACGCGTGGAGCGCCTAGCGTTATTGTCAATGACTTGCACAAGAGTTTAATTGTTCCATTATTCGCGGATTCGGGTGGCCTCAAATTTGGTGCGGATGTTAGGAAACGGACCGTTTGTTTCTTAGGAGATCCGTGTCCTGATAGCGTGGACACCCTATTTACGCCACCGCCCTTTGTGCGGTGAACGTGAAATTTGATTAGTGATGCGCGTTTTTATTATATTTGGATATTTTCTTAGTGTAATGTTTATTCCGAATAATTTAGTGTATTAGAGGTTAATCGAAGTGAAGGACAAATAAGATTTGTGAATGTTAATCTGCTCTGTGGTCATTATCCTCATTGGAAAAGAAGATATTGTTTGTGGTAGACAAAACAAGACCATAATTATTTACAAAATCTTATATCTATGCTTTCAATCAACCTGGATGCTGGACAAAATAATACCTACCTATTTCGGCTAAACTCGCAATTATAATTTTCGTTCTAACTGCGTCTTACTTTGTTAGGTCTACAATTAAAATAGCAGCATTTAAATACAATAAGGACGAGTCTCAGATTCTCACGCAAGCAAAAAATATGAAAAACCCCATTTTTTACGAAAATAGACATCGTTATTTACAGTGAATTAGACATATCCTGTTTCAAGCATTTTAATTCGAACATACCTATTTAAAAAAAAAAAATCTTGCTTCTTTACACTGGCATTACATCGGAGAGGCTTACCAGTCATGTTTGTATTTTAGTATGTGTTTCTCGCAAAAACAAGATAAATAATTTTCAGATTTTTAATTTTCTTGAAATCTTTTCTTCTTAGTGAGGCCTGTAATCTAGTTGCATGAAAGTAAACAAGCAATAATTATCTGCAATCTTTTTTTCTTACAAAAAAAAGTCATTACTATCGAATCACCACATAACATATTTTTAATTATTTAATTAACTTCAATAAGTAAATTAAATAATAACGCTTTTATTAATTCTTCACTAATAAGTAATAACTGCGTCTTAAAGCGGTAAAAGTCTTCTCCAAATGCCAATCTTCCATTTGTCGCAAAGTTGTTCTGGCCCAAAGCTTAAATAAATTGCACCAACTCAAATCATTGCTCTAACTCACTCACACTGCATCCGCCTACATTTCTTAATCAGCACACATCTTGTACCCCGAGGCATCAACTCACCGATACAGATCAATGATAAGCGCTGTCAATTGTGACTACGTCAAATTGATTTCTTGAACCTATCCAGATTGCAAATTGATTATGTTAGTGCTCCATAGACAGCTGAGAAGGTAGACTGATGAAGTATTTATAGATTTTTTTATAGTCTGATATCGATACCATGATTTGTGACAGTACTGGGAATGCAGCATGATAAATTTTGATGTAATTGTGGGGACAAAATAAGTACATAACATTACAATTAATTTTATAAACTATATGTAATTGTTGTTGTAACTGTTTCTTTTCTTATTAGTAGTGATGCAGTTAATTTATGATGCTGTTTAATGCACGGTGGATACAGTTCATTTCCTGGCTTTCATAAAAAATAACAGTTAATCCAATCACATCTCATCAACAGGTTATAACGGGAAAAGTAATGTTTAATGAATTAAAAATCTCATAAAATCCCCTTGAATATTGCGTTAATTTATCAAACAAACGTTCTTTGTTTATTAATTAAAAAATCTAATTAGCTGCAACGATGCATGCGAAAATGTTTGCCCACCAACATAAAAAAATTAATAAATAAATACAAACTAAAGAAATGGATTTATTAAACAAACAGCTGTGTGAGTGATTGTACAAGCCCAGTATTTGATCAAACACTTGATAGGTTTGCTTAGAGTTGGCCTATTTTCGCAATGATGTATTGAAATTCGTCGATCTATTGTATTTTGACGATGTTTTGATGCAGTTCGTGCGTACGCGCAATTCCTTACGCACGAACGTGTGAAATGCAAGGTCTGAAGCTTATTGCTATTACAGTTGTTTCTGTAAGTTCTCATTTGTTTTGCTGAAGTTATTGGGATTGAATCAGTTTTGGGAATAGCTTGCTGCGAGAATAAATTGGAAGATTGTGTAATTCTGGTCGTATTGTTTAGCAATCTCATGATTTTTATGTTAAAGGACATGATAAGTCTTGGGTGACTTAAATACTTCATTAACCGTACTACCTAGGATATTTCTTTTTACATGGTATTTTGTGGTTATGTAATAACAGCTGCACGGGTCAATCGATCAAGTTAAGCTACGCTTGCCACGGTTGGTCCGTGGATGGGTGACCATTTTTACATACCAAGGCCCCTTCGTGCTGTTGGCGGCTTAACGTGCTTTCCGAGGCACGAAGGGGTCTTGGTATGTAAAGATGGTCACCCATCCACGGACCAACCATGGCAAGCGTAGCTTAACCTGTCATTCGTGGATCTTTGACAGTCGTTACGGGTCGTCAGAAGGCCGAAAATCTGAAAAACAGTCTTACCCAGGGATATTGTATTAGCCAGTTACCCAGTAACATGGTGGTAAAATAGGCAGTCGCTCCACGTACTGGTATTCAGTTGCATCCGGTTAGACTGGAAACTGACCCCAATATAGTTGGGAAAAGGCTAGGCAGATGACATGGTACATTAAATTATTCGCATCTTTGTGCAGTACTTAAATCTCATTCTTGCAAAATTTTTGGAGCAAATGGTTTTCATGGGAAGAAATTATTTAATAATATGTGTGTCCACCAAAAATCTTGCCAAGCATCATTCAATTCCAAAAACATCACTATACTAAAGAGTATCAATCTTGCCCTTTATATTGTCGCAATTTAATTGACAGATTAAACAAGTCGATACGCCGCCGCCGCTAGCCGCGTGGGTACGGTCACTACTTGCGACTATTACAACTTGATCATCACGGACGAGCCTTAAAGGGAGCTGCTGCATGCCACGCATTCTGGGTTAAAGGTGATGAGCTTTTAATGTATTTCTTAGATAATGGATGCGTTTTAGAATTTGGATCGTTGTAGTCAACTGAACAAAAACATTTAATTATATTGAGTTTTTTAAAAGAGTGACAGTCCAATGAAAATGTAAGAATAACTCTGTGAGGAAATACTTTATAGTTTTTAAGGTCTGAAAAATTTCACCGTTGTATCGAAAGGCGAACGAACAGCGTGATGTGTACTCGAACAGCTGCCTACCCTTGTACCGTAGTGTCCGATTCCTGAATCGCGGTGTTAAGATTCTTCGCCGTTGAACGACCCTCGCGTGAAACTTGTCCTAAATCATACTTCCCTGGCGTAGGGAAAACAGTGATAACAAAGGCAGTTCCCCAATGGTGAGGTCGTCCATTGTACTGCGGACCGATTTACTCCTTATATGATTACCAATAATGCGGGTAACACGGACGTGTAATTTTTAGTAGTAGCCTGCATCAGAAACGATGAGAAAGTCCTTTAATAACTAGAAAAGGCTTTCGACGATCCTAACCGTAATTGGTCGTAACGTCCGATATCTTCTACTTAATAAAAATCAACAATCAGTCGTCAGACAACGCATAGCCGCTTGGTCTAGACGCATGACCTAACGCACAAAAGTTCTTTATTTAAGTTCTAAATTCATCCCCTAAAGAGGGTAAATAGGGGATAAAAGTTTTTTGGAAGTTCGTCATTCTTGCCGACAAGAAAGCCCATCTGGCACAAGGCTTGTTAGAGAAGAAAACTCAAAACTTACTTGCCTCTTGCAAAAACATTGGTAACTCCCTAAGAAAATACACACACCTATCATTTCAACAGTCAAACGTAATCAATAACAGAAGTGTTACACACAGCGTAACATTGATGAAATGCTAATTGATTTAGTTTAGCCACTTTAGCACTTATAAGATACGCATCTGACCAGTGACCGCTTGATTGATGGCATTAGCGTTATGTCTTAATAGAATTGTATAATCAATTTAATGTTATGCGTGTTAAAATGCGTTAACTAAGGATTGCATTGTCTATGACGGTCGGTTTTACTTGTAATATGTTTATTTTATAGTTTAACCGTTATTGTTATTGCAAAGAGGCGTTTCAAATGTAATGTTTCGATTTGGTATGAGAAGACAGTTAAACAGACTTTTCACATCCTATAAAAAAATACAAATATCGTCATTATACCGACTCCATTTTGCTTTGTTTGATTTTCAAAAAAGACATGAGAAATAAAAACATCGTTAGTTCCAAGGACAGTTTGTGAAACACTTTTCCACTGAAGTATTCTCATGTCAACTGTTACAGTAAGTGACAGTGATACTCTTGACATTACTACCTAGGGATACCGAGATAAACTGATACTCTCACAAGACTCTTTGAAACGTTTTTCTATAATTGGTACGTGGGCGTTATAATGTCAGAAATGTCAAATTGTGATATAGGTTTGACAAGAAGAGCACTTGGGCGTTCTGCCCAAGTAGGTAGCTCGGGGGCTAGGATTGCTTAATTGCATTTTTGATGCAAGAATATACACAGAAGATCTAAATAAGGAACTTGACCGCATTCAGCAATAGGCACAAGATAAAACAAAATCTGGTTCTTTTGATGAATCAACTTAATTGCTAACAGTTTTCAACGAATTTATTCTGATTCGCCACACCGCAGAAGTTTTTAGTGGACTTCGGGTTATTAGTAGCTGGAAATTCCCGAGATTTTCATGAGTTGTTATTGATACTAGTAATTTAGTGAGCCAGTAAGTAAATGAAACCTATGCAAAAAGTTTTGCTGTTTTAAACTAACTATTATGAATCCTAGGTCTAAGTCTTAGAGACACTTATTTATTTGGAACCCGATTTGTCGACGAAATCTAAAGGAAAATGCATTTTCTGATAAATTAATTACGATAATAATTATCTACCAACGGGGATGTTAGCGTAGTTACTTCATGTCATGAAGAGCATCTCTAGTTAAATCATAAGCTAACGTGCAGGTAGGACGAACAGATGGAACCTACTTAGTTGACAACGATAAGTAGGTACCTACAGATACACAAAACAAAGACAGAAAAGAGACGAGAAAAGTATCATATATAAAAGGTTTAAAAATACCGGACAAGTGCATGTCGGACCACTCACAATGAAAGGTTTCGTAGTTGGGATGAATTTATAACAAAAACCAACTTAACTTTGTAGTTGAAAAAATTGTTTTCCCATACATCGATATACGTCACGGTCAATTCTCCAACTGCAAGACAGTGTAAGTTTGTAATCGCAAAAAAAATGTTTTATGTGATAAAACTACAAATTAACGATTTTTGAACTTTTTCGTTTACCTGTGCTGTGAGACCTTGCTTCCTGCCAAATTGATGATTCTAGGTCATCGGGAAGTACCCTATAGGTTTTGATTTATTTGCGAGTATCAAAATATGTCGCATAAATTACTGTATTTTTTTTATTGCGTTGACTTAGAAGCTTGATTTTATTTGCGCTCCAAGGGACCATAGACCTACGTATTAGATATTAATTTCAACTTGATATCTCCACGAGTTTGGAAAAAAGGTCTTGACAGACAGATAGACAACGAAGTGTGGTGTAGTGTAGTACCGTTTGAGGTACGGAACCCTAAAAAGAAGGAATTTGAAACAAATGTATTTATAACGTTTCCAAATCAAAATTAATGAGATGACTAGTAACAAATCTGTTTTTATTTATCGCAATTATACAGATAATAGACGGTAGCAGATACACGTACAAAAACCCCGGTTTTCCTGATCTATAGATTAGAACACGACCACATAAGGATAGATGACTTAACTATATCGCATTAACTGACCATATACCGTATAATTACAGTCTTCTTAAAAACTTAGCAATGTTTACAATCTCTTAATTAATCAAATTATTATTTATTTCCTCGAACTCCTACGCATCTCCATAAAGCAATGTAGTAGGCCTTTTACTGGTGTAAGGGCCATGTTTGGTAATATCTAGTTTTTTGTGGAATTACGTTTATTACGTAGTGTCGCATACAAGTAGAGCGGCTTGAGTTAGGAATTTAGAGACCAATGACCATTAGATATTTTGGTTTGTAGTCAAATTGTTTTTTTTTTGTCAAGCGGCTTATTAATAAATGGACCCTAAACTGAAAACATGACTGTTGAGATGAGAAAACTTTATATTATAACATTCGTTGGTTTTTAATTTTTAAAATCTTTAACCTCATGTGTTCTCTGAGAACTTCAAATAGCAGTTTTGTGTAAGGAAGGCTTCTATGAGATATTGTCACAATTACCATGCCAGACTAGCGAGTACGGCCTACTGTGACATGGCTCGAGTCACACATTTTATATAAATAAACTGTGATAAAATGTGTGACTCGAGCCACGTCACAAAGCCGTGCTCGCCCCGCAGCTTGCAGTTTCTTGCTGCTTCTTTCTGAATGACCGATTCCTTAACAATTCAAAAGCGCCTTTAAATGGTTTAATTGAAATAAATGCTTTAGTTTCAGTTTAGTTCGTGACAAGCAGACACACTGCACTTGCTTGTACCCTCTATTATCATATCTGAATGTTAATAACTTCATATACAATTAATGTCTACTCATCCTTAAAAGAAAAATACCTGTGACGTAAAAGACCTACAGTCCTGGTCTTTTTTGTCACAGGTATTTTTGTATCAGTAATTTTGTGATTGTGAGAGGTGCAGTTATTGTCAACGCTGTTGCTGAAAAAGATTAAGGTACAGATCACAACCAGCATAAGTATGTAAGCACTCTTCTTTCTAGAATACCATTAATAATCTTGTACCCTAAGTGTAACAATTGTCTTCTGTCAATCATCTCAACTGGTATTGTTCTACTTAATGAATAGTATTGTTTCAGAGAGGCGCCAAGTGATACCTGTCACTATTAGAACACGATCGTGGTATTTGAACTTAACAAATTAACACTGAACGCGGTTTCGACACTTTAAGCTTTGTTCACATTGATGAAAAGAGTTAAAACAAAAGCTGTTCTGGTTCTTCCCACGCTACAGTTCTAGATTGTAGGTACTTGAAGATACTTAAAATTAGTCATATGGCTATTGACGAGCATATCTATGTATGTATTTGTCATCATCTGGATTTGGTTGAGGGGAGCAGATGCCGAAACTGGGTGGTTTAGTCATACATGTCAAGTTCATAATCTGAATGTTGTTCAATTTTTAGTAGCACTTTTGAAACTAGGCGTTATATTGCTACTGGTCCTTCTCACGTTGATTAGCCTCAATAAAAACTGAATTTATCAGCGATGTGACCCGATATCAACAACATTATTTAACACAAAGACATTGACCTCTCACCTCCGTCAAATCACTGAATAGGATATCCGCCAATAACCCAAATTCACTTCACAATAAATGTCTGAACTCTCCAGACAACAAAAGCCATCCTTTTGTCCATTGTTCACTAACAAATAGGAACAGTTTTAAAACAATTACATAACTCGTTCCAAATATTATGCAACGAGAAAGAAGTGATAACATCTTTAGCTATCTCTGTTTCATCGATTACCATACCGGGATCGAGATCATTATCGAGTATTGTCTCGAATCAAGTAACATCGATTAGTTGCATGTTATGAAGATATGAGCTATGATTGTTTGTGGGTAAATTAATTGTTCTGTATTGTTCCTTATTTAAGTCAATTCTTAAATAATTTTCTGTAATTTTTTTTATAATCATGAATAGTCACGCTCGGTTTGACCGCTCGAGTATCCAATTCATTCGCAAGTGATACATTGTTTGGAAACTTTTTCTAGGTATTCAAAGTAAAATACCCAATGAGCATTTCGCCTTTTTTTTAATACTTGTACTTTATATTATTTCAAAGAAAAAAGCGTGCTACGTCGACCACAAACAAATTAGGATAAGGGCAGGAGCAGGACTCAGGAGGATCGTGATGATGAAGTTAAAAATAATTTAATTGCTTATTGGTATCTATAGGTACTTCCTTTGAAGCAATAAAATTGCAACCCTGAGAATCCAAAAGCGAAAATGCCAGATCAGTGTCGATAGTTCGTATGATAAGACAATTAATGGTATATAGAATTGCTTGAAGGTTTTCTTGCTCTGCATTACTTATCTTTACATACCATTGTGATTCCAACGCGATTAGCTCCTTCAACACTATTTTAAAGTGCATAAGTAACAAGATTTATAAGTGTCTAGTTTTCGGATGGCAAATATTGATTATTGAGTAGCGATTGTTTGACATATAAAAACTGCATCGATAGTTTAAATGAACACAGGCAAGCCTGATTGTTCGTCAATGTTTCAAATGTTTGCAAAAAATATGCATAAGGATGTATAGGCAACCTCCGTTGCAAAATCAATAACTATTTCCTCCTGAATGTAAGTCTGGTGGCCTGGATTTAACGTTACTAATACTAGATATTCCATTAAATTTTCATTATTAACGATAATCATATCCATTCTCCATCCTCAATCGAATATTAATGTACTGTTACATCACGAGCAATTGTGTCAAATTAATGAAATCTCTGTATATTACGTACACGATACTCACACACGTTCTCAAACAACTTGGATTCTGAGAACAAATCATTTTAGGTAATTTATCTCAGTTGGATCTGAATCAAGATAATCGCTTCGTAAACTGGTATTTTATCGTTAATTCAGATTCTATAAAGAGGAATGCTTTGCTCTGGATTTGAGTGATTGTTCGGCGTTTACAAATTGTATTGCTTTATATTGCTTAACATGAAGCTCTTGCTTACGTATTTATTCTATAGGATTTATTGAAGATTATCAATATGTGTCGAATAAGGTATACGTTTCATTAGCGTCTAGGGAGACATGTTAACATCAAAATAATATGAGAATTATGATAAGTCCATTATTAGGAAGATTTATTAATTATTTTAAGTTATTCTTTCAACAGCTGCATAATCAGCTTGCAATCTTCCCACTTCTGGGACACAGGCCTGCTCTCCGTAAGAAGGCGTAGGCAGTAATCCACCACGCGGGCCCAGTGCGGGTTGGTAGATGTCTTCGAATTTTTGGTTCTAGGACATGCCGGTTTCCTCACGATGTTTTCCTTCACCGTTTTGAGAGCAGTGGTGATGAAACTATTTACACAAAGTAATACGCCTGTCCAGGTTCGAACTCACAACCTACAACTTCTAAGTCGGGTTCGTTACTACTGAGCCACCACTGTTCCTTCCAATAGAATGATTAATTATTACACTACTCGAGTGTTGATTAGAGCATTGGAAAAAGCTCATTAAAAATACCCTTAAAGTTACTAAACATTGAATACTCTTTACATCTTTGATTAATTCATTGAATTGACCCAGCTGACACCAGAACCGTTTAATTAAAGTCAACAATTCTCATAAATAACAACTCGTTTGTCTTAATTAACCTTTACAAATTGCGTTATGATCATTAAGTACGTATATATCTTTAAAGAAACAGCTTTACTTTTATCCCATTCCCATTAACATCAGTTGGTAACCCATTAACTTAAATAATTAATATTCAGTTAATAGATTCTGATAGAATTTAGTTCAGTACACGCCCTATTGGTGATAGGTAAGTCAAGGATAGTGTACGTTCTCTTACGCAACCGATGCGCAGGCGCAAGCTCTACATAGCTTATTTAGTTAGGATTACAAATAGTTTTGGTATCGACTGAGTTTATTGATAATAAAAAGGTTAGGGTTCTATTTTGACTGCACCAGTCATTAATATATTATCTATCTATTTCTCAGTAGCAGCCCGGAGTCTGAATTTGTGCCTGGTTGATGGCAATTGGCACGCCCACTTAAACATAACTGGCGAAATGTCGGTACACCCACTTTATACTAACAAAATGGACACCATGGTCTGAAATATAGTATTTATTATTACTATTATTATAGGTACACCTCTGCCTAACCGATAGTTACGTTACAAAAATTGCTTTGTTTTATTTTATTTATTACCCGACTACGGCAAAGCCAAAAGGAAGGGTTATGATTTTGGCAGTGTTATGTATGTATGTTTGTATTTACGTGTGTTCCGCCGTAGCGCCTAAACTATTTAACCGATTTAGATAAATTAGGTATCAATCGATTTGTAATAATAGTCCGGGTGACATAGGCTGTATAATTTTTCTTTAAATTGAATGTGGTGGAGATTACACGTAAATTGAGATAATCATGACATGTTTGGTGGTATCAAAAGAACATTATAATTTTGTAGGGGTTCCTGGCACTCACATGGTATACAGGCGTAGGAGAACGGCTTTACCTTGACCATTTTTGTATCTATATCTTGATTTCTGTAAAAAAAATGAAATATTTCCTTGTTTCGTACTTTTGAGTTCCCTTTTATTTTTCCGTAGTCGGGTTACAGTTTTTTAAACTTAATTTTTTATTAGTTATAAGATCTAAACTTAAGCTACAGCTTCCCATGTACGCAAATTTTTGCCAGTGGACTTTAACTTTATTTGTAGGATAATCATCACATAATTGCGATATCGCTATGTGGGCGAATTAGGATAAATTGATACTTTACCCTTCATGGCGAAGTGTGAAAATGTGTCCAAATATAAAATCTTAAATGAAACCTGTTGGACCATATAGCTCTTTCGACATAGTTTCATCTTCCTTTGATGAAATGAAAAGTATGAATCTTTTCTTCTTTATAAAACCTACTCTAAACAAAACAGGATCGTTACATTAAAAGACACACAGACCATAATTTCCATTGATCCGTAGTTTTCCTCCACAAAAGGTAATCAAGCTGACCCGCCAGTACCTACTATCATTATAATTATTGCATTCAGCCTGCCCTTGACACTACTTTGCATATAATTGATTTGACGTGGTTCTGTTCATGATTGCCTGGCTTCATTGCGATGACAGCGGACTTCAGCGCGATGACAGCGATAGAATAGTTTTCGGAGTACAATAATTTATTGTTCGTTCTGTACTGGTATATTTTTGATTTTAATTCGAATGGGCAATTAACGCTTGGTTTAATTTCGTGATCTTTTACAGCGTAAAGGTTTCTCAATTTGTTTATAAAAAAGGGAGGGGTAAGAATCATAGGGAATGAAAAACTGCGTCAATAGGATAAGTGCCCAAAAGGCTGGCAGCATTGCCACGATATATGATGATGATAAGTTATTTATTTGGCCAAACATTCATCCATCGTTCATAAACAGTATAAGGCATACATATTTGTAATATACAGCCTTATTTAATCTTTCAGCGTAAATCAAGGTCAACCTGTTCAATACGGCATTGAATTTTATTATTAATTTTTAACGTTATATTAATATATTAAAAAAGTACATGCCACTGTCACACAGACTGAAGTCACTACTAGTAACGACATATAATATTACATCACGCCTGTAATCCTCGAAGGGTTAGGTAGAGGTGTACCTATAGTACACCCACTTACAGTTAAGACTGAAATGTTAAACAGGAAGTATAAATACAAAAGCATGCTGATGCCGGTTCCAGGCCTGGGCACAGTACTTTTTCAGCTCTCCTTAAAGTGACTGACGATATAAGGCGTGGAATGGAAGACAATAAAGTTAGTCTTAGTGTTAATTGACTTCTCCAATGCTTTTAATACCGTCAGTCACGAAGTCCTTTTATCCATCCTTTCCTATCTTATGATCTCTCGGGAGGTATTCGAATGATTTTCCTCTTATCTTCAGGGGCGTCAGCAGTTTGTTCGTGCTGGAGACTCTTCGTCGGGTTGGTGTGATCTTGCAGCTCCCTGGCGTCCCTCAAGGCGGTATATTATCTCCTCTTTTGTTCTCCGTTTTTATCAATCTCATTACCACCGAGCTTCGGACTGCGTATCATCTTTATGCTGACGATTTGCAGCTTTACTGCCAGGCAAGTGCTGACAGCATATCCGATGCGATTGAGGAGCTCAACCTGGATTTAGGTGTGGTGAAAAACTGGTCTGATCGTTTTGGGTTGGCGGTTAATCCTACCAAGTGTCAGGCTATCGTTGTAGGGAGCACCCACAGTATGAGGAAGCTAAATGGCTTAAATGTGCCACCTGTAGTGTTTGACAACTCGGTCATCCCGTTTAGCTCCAACGTTAAGGATGTTGGTCTGCATGTTGACACATATCTTGACTGGTGAAAGCAAGTCACGAATGTAAGTAAAAAAGTCACCGGAACGTTGCGGTCGCTCTATCGGTTGAAAAACCTTTCTCCCATCACACATAAAGGAAATGCTTGTACTTTGCCATAATAGACTATGGTGATGTGTGTTACTATGACCTGAATGGAGATCTCCTCAATAAACTTGACCGCCTTCTAAATAGCTGCATTCGATTCGTTTTCAATCTTCGTAAGTATGATCATGTGTCTGCGCACCGATTGCCTTTAAAATGGTTACCCATACGTCAGCGCAGAGAGTTGTGGGCTATGTCTATGTTGTATTCTATACTGAACAATCCTACTTCTCCTTCTTACCCGACTTCCCATGTTCAATACCGGGTAACCGGATAACCGAGTAAAAATCTTTGTTCTACCAATAATCGTCTTCTACGATGTCCGTTCTGGTTTTATTCAATCTTCTTTCTTTGTCCATGCGGTATTTCTTTGGAATACGCTCCCTCTGAACATCAGGATGGCTATTATCTTTCAAAGTGAGGGCACGTGAACATATTCATAAAAAGTTGGCAGAATCATTGCAGCGCTGATTTGTGTTTTCTCCTCTACTATCGTTATTTCTCCTGACAAAGTTTATTCGGTTTATATGTATGTATGTATTAGTATTTATTAATTTTCAAGTTATCTATCCCTTATGTTGCACCTGCCATGTTTTGTCTCTGCATCACTCTAAGGTTGACTGGTAGAAAATGCCTCAGGCATCAAGTGTGCCTTTGTACAGTATTTTTTACTTGTGCATAAAGTTTTAATAAATAAATATCCATGTTTCTTGTAAAGTCAGTCCACTTAACAAAACATTCACAACGAACATTATGTGACCTTTCCTTGAACACAATACTCAACATGGAAATAGAAAAAAGATAATCATTCAATAATTAGACTTTAGTAAAATTTACATAAACAAGTAACATTATTAATAATCATAGTTAATAGCCCTGTCCAGCTGCGCGCGCGCACAGCATCCGGAAAACATAATAATTGTCACAATAACGACTGAAGAATGCTCATAATACAATCCATTTGCAGATCCGTGAGAAAAACTTACAAAGGATCATTAATATTATCATAATACATATATATTATGATCTAATTCTGAATCATAGTTGCGAAATATCAAATAAAATATAGACAAGCCTGAAAATATTATGACAGCCTGTGGGTTTCAGACAATGCGAAATAGTTATGTCAGGAAAATAGGTAGCGACATCCTCTTATTTTGTCTAAATAACCTACTGAAGAAGGTCACGTGAATCACCGATAGTCACCTGCAACAAGTTTACTGGGGGGTTTCCGATGTGTTACCAAAGTATCACAAAGTTGAAATGCCTCAAAATACAAAAATTTTATCCTATATCATATACCCTTCAAACCGCAGTGATGTTTAAAGGCAGAACTAGCCACAATACATTTATTACGTCTCGATATGACTTTCCTTATAACACTTACATCAAAAGGTAACCAAAGGGCATCTAAAAATATTGGATTGTATAAAGTAATCAGTTAAAAATAAAGTTTATTTTTTTAATAAACTTTTTGTTTAGTAGTTAGTTCGTCCGCTTCGCCCGCAGTGAGAAAATGATACGCATCGTAAACTTTTATAAGCTTATGTGTCATTACTTTTATGAGTGTTGTGGTTGCGCACGTCTTGGAAAAATATTATTATTTTTTGTCTATTCTGTCTGAGACTTTTTTCTTTTATAATTTGACCTAACTGTCAGCCCAGGTCTTTTTCTTTTAATGCTTTCCTCAAAGTTTTCATGAGGTCAGATGTTCGAAGGATATCTCTCATCTTTTCATTTCCTGCCTTTGCCTAATTTACAGGTGGAACGCTAGGGATTTCGTGTCGATTCCTGTCAAGTCCAACAGAGAACTGCTATAAGCTAATGATGGGGGGCTGGTCTCTTCTCCCTCAGATTAAGTCAGTTTTCTTGTTTTTGTTTTCCGCCATAATTCTGAACCAAGTTCGTTCAAGGCAGGATGCAGCTTAGTGGTAATCTGGGAGAGATATGCGCCTGCTTTACAATATAATTGATACCTCCCTAGGTTTTCATTGCTTTTTAGGTCCGACGTTACACCGTTCGTTAATTCAGTTAACCATGTCAGGAAGTCAGAAAACATATATAATTAGCTAAATCCGCCGATTCAGGCAACGGTGGTAATAATACCACATCGAATTCATAAATTGAGAACAGTACGTTCAAGGACGCAAGTCAGGTCGGGTAGGGGGGCATCACTAACTCGTGACCGGCGCGGCCAAATGTCAAATAGTCTCTCTTGATACTGCGCTGAGAACGCGCGCGCAACAATCGAGACACGAACACGATTCGAAATATCGAACACGAAAAAAAAAACGATACTAATTCACTTAACTTAAAAATTAAATTAACCGGCCTGTGATAATAGTGCTGCAGCTTCCATAACATTTTTATTGATCAATTCGGACTTTTATCAATTGTTTGCAGTGCAGTTGACATTTGTATCTTTTTAGATAATTATTAGGAAAGGTGAAGCCGAGTGAATGTGGTTTCATCGGCATTGTATCGATGATTCAATAGTGGGAATTGTTTTTTAGATGCAATTGTTCATTTGACAATATCCGTTGTAATTAGTCTTGTACCGATTGTTTGTCGATAAGTGAGTAATGTTAGTTTGAGGTACTGTGTAGTGCATCATGGGTTGTTTACATTTGTTGTTGGTGTGTACTGCGGTGCTCAGTTTGCTGTTTGCCGATGTCAACACGCAGGTGAGAGATAGTTTTGTAACTTTCAGTGGTCGGACGAGCATCTAATTAGGTGCGGCAACAATTTCCTATATTACGACAACATAATTTATCACTTGTCTACTTTTATACTTACGTATGTTACTGATTTCTTACGTCTCTTTCAAATAATAAAAACTATGATTAATAAAATGCGATGTCGCTTTGCGTAAAAATATGCGACAACAGTTTCCGCAAGAAAAACTTGTAGGGTCGGTTTTAAAACCGCACGAAAAAGTGCGTTTGTTTAGTATTAAGTACTATTTACGTGCCATAGACAAATTTTGCCAGTTATTCAAGAAGTTATATACTATTTTATTGGCTTGTTATACTTATACCTTAGACACATAAGTTTGGAGTAGTAACTGATGTAGTTGATAAAATTTAATTTCTAAGTAATTCTTTTTCTTCCTATTCAACGTATGAGGATATTTTGATTCATTTCTCGGCATTCAACCTTGATTCTTAGTTATAAATAAAATGTATTATATTAAAAACATTACGATAATTAAGTCTACAGTACATACGTACTTACCTGTTATTGTTAACAATTAAACTCAAGTTAAAATATGCACATAAATTATAAATCCACTTCACTTCCAGATTTATATTTAAATTATACATACATACCTATATGAATATGTAAACATAAAAATGTAATTTGACAAAAATTAACATATAATTATGTTAATTGTGAAACTAATAATATTCGTCATTAATATTTATATGGAATGCATCTGTTTGCATAACCGTATAAGACGTCTAAAGCAGAAATATGATTCTATTATAACTGACACATGCCATAAAAATTAACAATAAATTAAAATCTTAAATTCGTTCACTGACAGACAACGCGGAGCCCAAACCGCTGGGCCATGAAATGCGTGAGCATAGTGCTCTTTCAGGATTTTGTAAAATCAATCCCCATAAAGGGGGGATGAAATACACACAGTAAAATACATAGAGATACGACAAAATTATTATTTTGCGTACAAAGGTAATGCTTATTCCAGTTTTTTTTTTGTGCAATTCCAGAGTTTTTGCTGATGGGATATCCCATCGGGTACATGGCATTGTCTAAACTAATATTAGAAAGAGAAAAGATTTAATTTTCCGTACCTACGTTGTATGTTTGTTTGTAATGAATAAACTCAAAAACTAATGCACCGATAAAAAAAAAAAAACCATAGAATAATGCTATATTATCACATTTATCACTAAGTAACATAGGCTATAATATAAAGATTTCACGCGGCAGAAGCCGCTGCCGAAAGCTAGTTAACAATAAATTGATAGGTCTTCATCCAAAAACATATTTTCGGGCTGAATATGGTAATTTCGCAAAACGACAACCATCTGGAATCTTTAATTAGTAATGAAAGATATTAGATGGTTGTCGTAAATGATAATTACCTACATAAAAACACCGATTGAGTTTATTAACAGATTTTTTTGGCTTTGGTACCCAATGGTCATCCAAAAGATCGACCTTAGCAATTATCAAGCTTAGGTTACGTTAGTTACAAGTTCACAATCTTCTTTCTCAACATTTTATGTATGTGTTAAATTAATAATATATTTCTAGTAGTGTTAATGTTTTACCTTCGATCAGTGTTGGTGGGTGTAAGTTCAAGATCTGCTATTAATTTCAATATTGTCATTAACGTAATGTATGCAGGCCCACATGAACCACAGCACAATAAACACAGAATTTATGAACCAATCATAGCTTTAAAACATTTTTGCTACATCATGGCACAATAAATACATCCCTACTCAAAAGCCCAAACTGTGTCACGAATTCCCGATCGAATGAAAATCTTTCAATATTATTCGTTAATATTTACAATTTAAATATTTTTTTCCGTTCTCAAAAGTGGTAGAGACCCGGTTAAATGTACTTTACATATACATATATTATGTACTATTTACTAACTATCCTAAAAAGTCGCTAGTCAAACTTGAACTTGAGCCATGAATCCGCTCCAGTTTGAAACTAGTCAAGTAAAACCAATATGTTTAAATACTAATAAAACCATAAACATAAAGAATTCAAAATTAAAATATTTTCCATACAACAAAATAAAAAAGAAAGAAAAGCACTTCCTTCCTCCAATAGAGTTACAATGTCACTCATCATAAGCCACGTTAACGCTCCCCATACAAAAGACAACAACGCGTCACAGTTACGGCCTACCCTACCAACCTACTGCGGAGCGGAACGATACAACCATTGCCACTAAGGTTAACGACACCTCCGCTAACCGCTGTTATGATGCTATGAATAATGTAATGTTTGTTAGCTAATCACAGGTTTTAGTTTAACGAGATGATCATAATATATACGTAAGATAATTTATGTCATATTTTTAGAGTGCAGTGGTAATGATTTAGTAGTGCCATGATGTTTAGTGACCTTGACTAATATATAACCTTAATAAGTATACCAATGCATGGTAAAATACAATAGACGACGTATATATGTAGTAACCTAATCCGCGTAACTGTTCTTAAAGAGACATAAAGAAACCTGTAAGAAGTCTACTTTAAGAACAGTTACGCGGATTAGGTTACTAAATATACGTCGTCTATTGTATTTTATAATGGATTTCCACAAAGTCACGCCTGAATCAATTAACTATCTTCAATGCATGGTGTACCTATTAGTGGAACTTTCCTCCTACGCCTGAGTAAAGCGAAAGATTTGGGACTTTTATCAGCTAAAAGGACTACGGTTCGTGAACTTGACTGAGCTCCGCGATCTCCAATGTATAATGTACCAGGGCAAATAAGCATGGTTGAATCAGCATTTCTTATCAGAGGTTGTAACAACCAAGAAAAATATCATAAATGTATACGAAAGGTATCAATGGTACTCTAAAGTACTCTTCAATGGATGGAGATAAACAAATCATTAAAAAAATGTACCGGACAATATTAATAATTTGAATGCTGTTCTCTCACTCTGCTTTTGTTACTGAACCAATCATAATGCTGGTCAGAGACCGTTTTTTCACTTTTTGTATATAAAAGGTAAAAATAAAAAATATAACAAGCTTAAAGAAGTTATACAACTTGTTACTCAGACGTTCTTTATATCACAAAGACTTGACATTTGACATTTCACATAGTCTGGAGTATTGACACCGCGTCCTACATAGATAACATGGATATCTGTGACCTCTGATGTAATCTTTTGACCACTAATCTATTTATACAATGTCGCCTATGAACATGTGACCGCCCGATTTTTTTTTATAAATTATAGAAAGACAAATAGACAATTAAAGTGAATGTTCGATATTTTTTTATGAATATTCAGAAAAAAACGGGTGGTCACATGCCCATGGGCGGCATTGTATATAAAATAATCTCTAATAATATTTCATTGACTCTAATTGTGGGTGTCAAAAAGCGACTACCACGCTAATATTAGTTGTGAAATATTCCTTTTAGAGGTTTATATAAATGAAATAGGGGAATGGAAGCAACCAAAAAAATATGGAATTTTATAACATCATCTGTCATGGGGATGGCCATAGCTTTCCGAATTCAAAAAATGGGCAGATTTTTCACAATTTTACCATTTTAGAGTTCCTAGTTTCTACTGTATGTAAGTGGTCAGAAAAGCTAATATTTTGCAAGAAAATCATGTGATGACTGCTTCTCAGCTTTACATTTGTTCATAACTTTTTAATGACATATATAAACAGATACATTCATAACATCGCCGCGTGCGATTCTTGTTTGTTAAGACATGATAAATATTTATTTAATTATATCTCTCCACTTTGTAATTTTAATATTTACGCTGAAATTATAATTTGAAACTATCAATTTGAATTATTATGGAATTTAATGGTTGATCATAAGAGATTGACATTTATTATTTTATCTATCGAAAGATTTTTAATTTAAATAACCAAAGAAAAAAATGCATTAAAAAAATATTTGATTTATCAAAACGATTCGATACGCAAATCAACAAAGACTTAAAAAATAGAAATTTACCGTCCGTTCGCCTAAAAAACTTTTACATTCAATTCAAACACTTCACCTCAATAATCAAATCCTCATCTCCTCATTGACACCCGCGCGTGGGCATACCACAGATTCACTGGATGACGTCACGAGCAACCATTTTATAGAATCCTTTTACTTTCAGAACGTGATTTATATACCCACGATTGTCATCTAGAATTCTGAATAGACTCTAATGAAATCTATAGATAAACTTATGTAATAGTTTTGATTTTGATAGATTCGTCTCTTTAGCAGCTTAAAATATCTCAAGCTTATTTGACATCAATGTTCTATTCAAAGGGTTGAATATAGGTTAAGATTGTGTAGGCGATTCTGCAATAATGTCGTACCTACAATGATACGTTGTAACTTGTAACGTAGGTACATGAAGTATCAGAGAACACTTTTAGTTTTGACTACTGTTACACTACCTACACTTAGGTCTTAGCCCAAGACTAAATATTATTGAACTGCGTTTGACATACGGTACTATTTTGTAAGCACCAAACATAAAGATATAGCACTGTAAAACAACAAAATACTTATAGTGGTGTCAGTCTTAAGTATTTTTCTTTGTCTGTTATAGATCCTATACTATTACAGATCACTGAGAAAAATACTTGTTATTCAGTTAGAATGCAATGTATAGGTTATCCGTGACTCCTAGACTATTTACCACAGGTAAGTCGAAGATGAGACAGAAACAGGTTCAGCATGACGATGAAATTTTTAAATAGAAATGTCATCTTGGTCTTGTGTCATTTTGGATTACCTTTCACTGTCACCAATCTATCCATATTGTTCAATTTATTGAACATTATAATTTTGTTATTTTGTAACAGCTGTGGCTGACTCGCATATTGTTAGTTAGTCTTTAAACAGATTGATAAAGAAGAAAAGCAAACTTAGTGTAATTACTTACTTAATGGCGTGATTCTGTCTTATTTTTTCGCGAGTTATGGCGGTATGCAACTGATAACGCAAATGGTCTCGCATCCTCTTCAAAAACAATCACTCATGTATTCGCTGAAATGGACAGCTCATTTTGCCAGTCCTGTTTTAAATCTCATTTCATAGGACCCAGACACTGACTCACCACATCTAATCTACTCCCATCTACTTTCTCTGAAAATAAGTTTATTATAATGAGCAACAGGTCTATCAATTATAATGATATAAAAAAACAAAGTTTTGCATTGAAACAACCTCTTTTAAATAAAGCTTATGTATTATTTTCTCTGATCTATGTGTATAGAGTATAGCACAACGGGAAACAATCCAGTACTCCTTCCGCCTTCCATGTCACGCAACCGGCATGCCTGCAGGCACAATCTAAATTAGATAACAGAATTAACATTAACACTACCGGTACAATATTCTCACTTTGTAATAATATTTTGGTGTTCTGTCCATACATTCATTTTATTATAGTTATTATGATCATAATCATAATCATTTGCATAATGTGAACATCCTCTTTAGTTGCGTAATTATTTTTCGTCGAGAGAAAGAATCTAGATCATTGAAATGTTAGGGGTCATTGTACTTGGTGTTATTTCGTGAAGAAGTTGGTAATTGTTGTTACAGTTCACTATAACATTTATGGCATAACACGATATCATTCATGAATTGGAGCAAGTACTACTAGGTTATAATATTGTGTCACAATTGTGGCATAAATAACTATGTTATGTTTACTATTATTCAAATGCACACACACTCAATCACTCTCATATACTGATACACACACGCTCATGCACTCACTCGACTCAGCAAATCTACACTCCTTATCCTTATTTGTTTAATTTAATTTTAATTGTAAGATTTTATCTTTTGTGTTTTGAAACTTTAATCCTCAAAAACATAAAAACATGATTTTTGTGATACTCAAATTGGGAGCCGAAACTGTCTCTTCTAAATACAGATTATTCAGTGATCTAGTTAGGAGAGCAGCGATTCACCCAAACTATTAATTGTACCTACACCATGTTATTAATAATGCATACTTTGTAAGTCCTTCTTGTACTACAAAACATTTGTTAAAAAAAAAAAATGTCCTGTATCATAATCTACTTCAGGCATTATGATATCCTACATGCTATCTATGTGGCAATGCTTATCATCACACCATGCATCACACATTTTCTGAAGTAAAAACATATCTAAGTGAATTGAGTCTTAGTTCAAACAATGACATTGGCTCTGTAGCCATCTAAACTGAACAACACACTTTTGTGTCACTTCATATTATTGGGACAATACCCTAATGTTAGTCTTAATTGAAAGATGTTGCATCTATTGAACTTTTAGTGTTCTTACTTTTGGTTAAAAGTTTCTATTGAACTAATAAATCAACCCGAGAGTAGCTCGTGACTAAGTAGGAACTATATTTGTAAGTACCTATCTACATTATTTGTTCAATTGTCTTTATTTCTGAACTTAAAATGTTAGCCTCTATAAATCGTTAACATATTAAGAACAAAATTAATGTTTATTGAAAAAAATTGTTTGCCTGTGATTATTTGTTCGACAGAAAGCATATAAAACTCATAGCTACTATGGAGAATTATTCAAAATCATCATTCTCTTGCCCATAACTCAATTTATTTAGGATAGATAGATAGAATATTCTTTATTATGCACACCATACAAATTATAGAAATAAATTTAGAAATTTTACATAGGGTGACACAATGGGCGGTGTTATCGCTAAAAGCGATATTGTACAGACAACCTTTGGATGGATTAAAGGGAGAAGGAGAAGTATGGTCAGCGCAACATGTCTTTTTCTTCCATACTTCTCTATTAGTCGTCACCTCGGCAGTCACCCCCTTTCAAGCCAGATCATCTTTCACACAGTTCTTTCTTCGTTTTTTAATCTTCCCATACTTTTAAAACCATCCACGCTCCATACTCAAACTATTACAATGATAGTGAAAAAAAAATACTTTAATACACTTAGCAAATGTGTGATACATTATCATTTCAACAATGATCACTTTGTAAGTATTAAATAACTTCTGTAGTAAGCTGTTAACCTCATGCTAGGCGCCACTACAACATGTCTTATGAGTTAGTTGACGTAGGAGGCGTCTTTAATATCTTGTCGATATCGACAACCTGACTCATAACCCGGGCCTACGCGTGCTAGAGAAAAAATCGAAAGGTATTCTTTGATAGATTTTAAGTGGTTTTGTTTTTATTGTAGGTGTATTTGTAGGCAGGTGAAGTGGTGATGGTGGAGCAAAGGACAAAATTATTAATTTGCCTACACAAATAAACAAGTATGCCTTTGCAAAGCCTCGAAGTTAAATTTAGTATATAGGTATAATTAGGTAGATCAGATAAACAGAGAACATGTGTTTTTCAGAATAAATAAATGAGATTATAATGAAAATGAAACGATGGGTAGACTGTGCAAAATGATGGCTAAAAAGACAATGTCTGGCAATAACAATGTGCGGTATCATAATCAGTCACAAAGATACGTCAGAATATGACATGACATTTGTTTTAATATTTAAATTATAGACCAAACGATGACATGATTGTACTTTGCATAACTAGAAATCTTGTTTAAGTAATATGTCAACATAACTGACGACTTTGTCAGCTTAAACTATGTACAGAACGGTATGACTCACAGGTAGGACCTATTATTTACGTACAAAACCATTACTACTTTATGATTTAGGTAAGTACCATGGTTTATGGAGTTGGAAGCATTAAGATTTTGTTGACTATGATGACCCAGACTAACATACTGTGTCGAAAGAGTAACTGTGGAGTTTCTTGCCCATTCTTCTCCATTCGAAACGACTTTTTTTTCTTTAATTTTTTCTTAAACATTACAAATAAAAGACAAAAAGAAAATCTGTTGTCGCGGAATAGTAAAAGTATAGTCAGTTCTTACTTATAATTGCGCAAACATATTTTAATATCAAATAAGTTACACATTTCAGTACTCATTCCTTCTCATTCCTCCATAAGTTCATGGAAGACCATGAATTTGCGCTATGTTTGTCTTTGGCTGCTTGGACCGCTTTGTGAGGTTTGACCAAAGATTTGCGGATTTATTCCTCTGTTGGTAAAACTAGTATAATAGGATCTGAAGGCCAATTCTTGCACTTAAAAACAATTATATTCAAGTCGCAGTTTCATGTCAGCAAAAAAATATCAAAATTGTAGGTAAATTAGAGGTTTTTTTGACAGAAGAGATTAGAATCCATGCTATCTCTTCAAAATACAGGAATCGCGGCCTCTGAACTACGTTCAACTCCTATCATTCATCTGCATCGCATCGTCATGAAGTCAGTCTTCTTGCCGTAGGTGTTTCTGGATTAGGGAGTAGAGTCTGAATACAGCCTTATTTTTTTTTTAGGGTTGGAAATTATAAAATAACTTCTCCCGCTCAGCACGGAGCGGGAGGACGCGTCAGACTCTTACTGACTAAAACCAACCCGTGTTCCTTCAGTGTTACCTGTACGTTGCCAGGGGCCACGGTATCCCCTTCGGACTTTCCCGCGATCCCGGCAGGCGTCGGTCCTAGCAGATCCCTTTTGTTGTGCTGACATCTCTTTGAGGCGCGCGTGGCCTCCGGGCGATCCACACAGTGGTGACACCCGGGCGTTTCCTCCCGCCTTATGCGGAACAGGAACCTCCCGAAACAACCGTGTCCGATGAGGACCTGCGTCAGGCGGAAGGTGAGGACACCGTGGCTCCTTTCTAGCCAGTCTGAATACAGCCTAAGATATACTTTCAAGTAACATTTACTAGGAAGCAACTCAAGTTACGTAAGTAGGTAAGTTAACTGTATAACTTTAACGATTAAGTGGTGATGGATGATACAAACTGTTACTTAGACTAGCTAAAAGCTCATCAAGTGAATGCCTAACTGAACAGTTGAATAAGATAATAGATATATTTTATATAATTTTAGGTATAAAGCACATAAAGTAGGCACCATAATAGGTTTTTTATTAGAATATTTCATATTTTAATGTTTTCATAAAACGCGTACCTTCTTGCCTACTCGTTACCACATGCATTATTGTTATTTAGCAACGACCACCCTCTACTGTTGTGGTAGATAACCACACAATAGAAACGAAAATTAATTCAGTAGGATGAAAAAGGTGATACATCAATTTGAACTTATTTACCTACCTACTTATATTGAAAGATGTACGAGTTCTGCGATTTCGATTTATGGGGACTTCTCGTAGCGTTTTTTTCTTTACTTAGGTCTATTTTTTATTAAAATAATTTAAAATTAATATTGTCAAATTTTTTTTTGGAAAAGGTGGGCAGTTAATTTTTGAGTCTTTTGTCCTTTTTTGTAAGCGTTTAAAATGTCGTAATTTATAATAATACTTTAACCTAATGTTTAAATTTAAGTCCTTAACTAACGCTCTTTTTTGCCATTGTTATACAAATTCTATTGCTTGAATAAGAGTTTTGGCTTTCGCAGTCTACTGGTGGACAAAGGCCTCTCCTAAATTGTGCTACAGCTCTGTTCTCCACCTTCCACATCCAGTCTGCCTCAGCCGCCATTTTAAGGTCGTTGGTTCATCTAGCTGATTCTAAATTTATAGCGTGTATTTGCCCTCATCTTACATCATACCAACTAAAGTTAGCACAATTCAGTCATAATCATTTATTATCCGGTCGCCGAATTGAAACCGACACACTTAAGATTTGCACATGACCAGACATTCAATTAATTCAATTATTTTATAAACACAATTGCATGGAGATGCACGTGTCATAACTGTGTGGAATTGTGTAATAACACATGTAATGACACGTCTGTTGCGTGTGAGTGTGTCAGTTGTATCAATGACACCCTGACATTACCGAACGAATTTTCGAAAATATTTAGAGGTTTGGGTTTTGAGTTATGAACGCTAATAACTTGCATTTAACCAATTAACTTTATGCATGTGTGTTGGAATAGGTGACCTAATATTTAATCGATATAAATACACATAAAAATAAATAAATTGAAGTGTCTGTTTGTAATGTGAAAATAACAGCTTTTTACTAAATGCCTATGAAAGTTTTGTAGCGGCATCTACATCGCCACATGCGAACTACGGAGGATCCTCCCTTTTCTATGGGGGATGAGTGAACTTTACACCCTGTTCCTCATACCCCTAACATCCTGACGTCACACAAATCCTGCATCGCGCAATTAGAGTTTACCGCGTGATAAACATATATAAAAGCTTCCCGACTTCAATCTCTGGGCAGTTGCCCGCCAGACACGACACCCGTCTGGTCGGAGGATCCTCCCTTTTCTATGGTGGATGAGAGAACTTTACACCCTGTTCCTCATACCCCTAAATTTTAAACAGTACTTATAACAAAAAAGTTTTTTTTTCTCTGTTTGTGCCGGCTAATCTCCGAAATGGCTGAATCGATTTTGACGGGACTTTCACAGGCTTACTTTTATTTTAAACAATTGCTTTAGCCCAAACAACTACTTCTAACAAACTAATTGGTAAATACGCTAGCTTTTAGCATCCAGTTAGCTCATATCATTCATTAACTGAAAAAGTAACAGCCAACCAAATCACATGACTTGAGATTTGCAGTTAATATTAAAAAGCCTTTGTGTATAACAACTTGATATTTTATCCTCAATAAATATCTAAAAAAGTTACATCAATCAAATATAAGAAGTTTCATAACTTGAAACTAGGAAAACGGGCTCAACAGTTAATTCGTTAGGCACCGCTGGTATGATCGACGATGTCAAAGCGGTTAACACAATAATTGTCAAGTTAGGACATATTAAAGGTTGCGCACACGCACTAAAGGTTATCAAACGCTCTCGCCTAACCTTGTACGAAAGGTTGTGGTTTTAATTATTTTTTTGGAGATAGACTGTGCTGTACTTGCATAAGATTGTGGATACTTGATGTTCAGTGGCCTGTGACATCAAAGGTCAACAAGCCAACTTTTTACACGGTTCAGTCTTCTCTTGTAATGTTAACATTACTAGAGAGGTCTTGTAATGGTAACAGCTTTAAGCGAACATCTCCGGTTTGTTGTGGGGCTGACTGATCGGGTGTGCCGGAATCACTAAATATGTATCGTTATTTCGTGAAGGCAGTTTTAATTGATACCATTGATACCCATCTTCGTTATATTGAGCTAGATTTACTGATTACTACCTCGCTTATGATTATGATAAATTGTGAAAATAAAACCTAACCGCACGGATAGCTATACTTCATTCTATAGTTCCGGCAGTAACCACATGTGACTGTTCCTACATTACCCTAAGCTGAGGGTTTCCTAATGTGTAACTTCTGTAAATTTTATTTTAATTAATTTCTCAATATTTACATTAACAAGAAACAATTTAAAAACTAACAGACTTAAAATAATAATAAAAATATGTACAAGTACATAAGAAATGGGTGGGGGGAACAATCATAGGGCATCAAAAAATTCGTCCGCATCGCTGTCAACAGGAAAAGTGCACAAAAGGCTGGCAGCATTGCCACGTTGTATGGCAATGCTGATTCTCTGACCGAAGAATAGGCCAGCCTTCTGGTCACATAAAGAGTCGACTAACCGCTTTGAGATGTCTTGAAAGACTAAGTGGGCACTCGGACCCCATGGCCCTAGTCTTTCAACCCCAAACGGCTCAAACATATAACTCCCAATAATATTGGAGTATTTGCGCCGTTTGAGGTTTTCCGCACCTGCAGCAGCAGCCCCAGCACAGCCCACCGTGCTAGGAAGATGGGATGGCGCAAGGGTGTCGACACACGTTGCATCCCACACCAAAGGCCTACCTACCTTCCAAGGCATTATGGTCATTTCCTAATTATGTTATTATTAGTGTTTAGGTCGGCTTCCCCACATGTGAAGTGAGGCTAGTTCGCAGCAGCTGGCGCGTCGTACGTATACTGCCCAACCGTTAGGATGTGGATATTAAAATACTGTTAAATATAACACTCAAGCCGTGCTGATAAAGTTATAGCTTTAATTCTATAACTTATTGGATTGTAGGCTATATCTATGAGCTTTTGCTTATTGTAGTCTTTTGTTTATGAACAGCCTGTTTTCTAGTGCAGTTAAAGTACTTACTTCGATGCTCTGAATAGCAAATCATGAAAACCCTTGGGCTGTGGGCAGAATCCTCAATGGCAGGTGCCCAATAAAAGCCATGTTTTTGAAAAGGTAGCATTCCGATCCAAGCTACTCTCGACGGGAGGTCGCACGATTTTCCATTCACGGTAACAAATTACCTGCATTCTGTCGACGATGGTAATCAATTATTTCTCGAACAGTTTATGACTAGCAACTAAACAAATGAATGCAGTCTGAATAAAGTGAATTTAATAGTATAAATATGAGGAAAATGAAGGAATGACATGTGGTTATTTAATGTAATCATTAGAAATTAAAAGCTGACTTTTGCTGCTTGCTTAGCTTGTGGATGTACTAAGTTTACGCGTCTGTCTGCTTAAGCCTTCGGGGATAACAGGCATGATGTTACGTGTTAGAATCTTAATTTAGCTCGAAGCTTTCTGTGTCTAGCCTAGCCTGCACTGGAACATGACGCTAACGGTTACATTCACAAGGCTCACATTGCATAATATAATAATGGGTTCAGCTCTCAAATTGTAGGGATGTTGGCACTGCCGGACTAGCACGAAGCGAACGATTTGATAATCATACGCCGACTTATGCAAATGATGGCTGTCGGCGATCGTGATCTTGGAAAAGGTGCTTATTAGCTTGAAGTTATGAATGGGTGGTCCTTGGGTACAGATACAAATCCATCACTTATAGTGTAAGGCTTCTTGAGTTGTACATCTAGGAGAGGGAGGTGTAAATGCTTGTACTCACCTGCGAAATATCGAATTAATCCCCTAATCAAGGTACTCACCTTGATTAGGGGATTAATTCGATATTTCGCAGGTGAATATCGTACATTTAGCTGCATTAGTCAGAGGGCCTGACTTATGGCTACTTTGCTCTACTCAACGATATATATAAATGGCGAAAGATTATACTTTTTGAAGGGAAACCAGAGATGGCCTTAATTTATTAAGACATCCATAGGATAGTCCAGTAGGACGATGTCCTACCTCCAGTAGTTCAGTTCTACCTCCTAGGTAGAACTGCGAGACAACAATAAAAAAAGGACATAGTTACAAGGCTACAGTCATTACCGAGGCGACATGTTTTCGTTACATGCGGTTTATGCGGCCCCCTACTTACCGAACTGAAAGACGTTTCGCGTCAATAAATAAATTATCTGGTCTTAGTCACCTCATTGCACCCATTCCCAGATACGTTGCGTAGTTAGGGTACAAGCTGGTGACTTTATAGCTTGTCAGGACATGTTGTTGTTGACTGATTGGCAATGTTCCTGTCACATGTATATGAACTATAACACCATTTTGTAAGAAAAAAGAAATAACGAACTGTGTTACAACCGGATACAAAATACGATCAGCCGTTCGATTCTGTAAAAATATCACCGTGAAACTTAGGTGAAGTGAGCGTGAAGTGAGCTGTCAATAGTGTTAATCCCTAGCATCCTGCCGGTCGATTCTGTGGCAGTGACAGCTCACTTCACGCTCACTTCACCTAAGCTTCACGTTAATATTTTTACAGAATCGACCGACAGGAGGCCAATTCTCGTACTAAATAAAAAAACGTTCACATTCTAGTCGCTATCTGTCAAACTTGTCAAAAATGTTGGTAAATTGACTGTATTTTTTGACAGATTGCGAATGTGAACGTTTTACAAAATTACGGGTATTGCCCCTCTAAATATCTTGACATGTCTATGTAGAGATTACCTAGGCTTTGGTCACGATATAGACACTTGGTCACATACATTTAGTTCTTTATTGCACAATTTAATAATAAGTTCAACCCTCAAATTATTCTAGTACCTAATGCTAGACTGTCACAACTCAAACATATAATGTTGACTGATGCAAATGCATGCAAACTGTCGAGATCAGCACGATCTGTGGGTTCAGATTAATAGACGCGTTTCATGTGATGACGTGAATGGAAAGAACGTTGCTTTAAGTAGAATTAATGCTTTTAATTTTTCCCCCTGTTCAATATTTATCTATACAGGTTAAATTGGATGTGTGGGTTTGTGTTAGATTAAGTGTCAGCTTAAACTTTCTATTCTATGGTAATGTTTTCGAATTCATAAACTTTTTGTTAGAATGTTTTGAAAGAGCTCGCAGTTAGACCACAGGCTTAACATTTTGTGAGTGAGTGACGGACGCTACTGCTTCACAAGCGTTTCACTGTATAGAGACGTTTTCACGAGACATTTTAGCTTTACCTCTGGTATGGCAACACGCCTGTGATACATTTGGTATTGCAGGTGTTCATAGAGAGGAAAAAAAATAGTTTCTCTTCTCCAGTCATACGTCTTATCTGCCCGTTTTATCCTAACTCCTTAATCAGTTATTTGTTAATCAAAGCGTGTCTCCTCACCTAATTTCAAGTTAAGCATCCTGTGGCATGCACGACAAACTTACGCACGACTGTAACCTTTGTCCTCACACACACTTTAGATACTACTCCATGTTGCCTTTAATTTACTTATTGTTAATTCCAATTTTCTATTGCTCATCTTAACCTGTTTAGGATTGTAATTTAGATTTGGATCTATAAGTGATATATCGAGTTGTGCAACGTACGTAGTGCCAGCAATTCAGAGTTACGATAAGCAAGTGAAAGAAGATTGGGAATGACATAATATAACTATACACAGGCTGTAAAAAAAAAAACCCTGGGTCGTCCCAAACATTATATTACGCTTCCTCCCAAAATATAATTTTAATTATTTTATGCCCGCTTCGTCCTAGTTTATATTCCTTCTACGGCCCATTTTTTTTTGTATATGTCAAACTTAGTTTTTTGTACAATCGGTCAAAAAAGGGATACGTATTATTAAATATTTAAAGTTGATATTTTTATCTAATTATTTGTTTTTTTTTATATATCTCTTAGTTTACTGTTGATCCAATTTTTATATATGAATGTCGATTTTTAAACATAGCATAATAACACGCCTGTATTGCCCGTACTGGATAATAATGATGATTTATACCTAAATTTTTAAAGCACTTTTTTTAGTTGAGCTGTTCCTATAAATTACTTGTAATTTGGGACGAAGCACAACTTCAATATGGAACAAACTAAGTATTTTTTTAAATGTGGGACATAACTACAGGACGAATGAAATCGAATTCAAACCTAGAAATAGATTAAATAAATAAATCTTTAGTAGATTCATGGATTTGTACACACCACGTTAACTTTTTCTTACTCTTGCAATCGAACTCATAAAAACTGCACTGTTTGCAATACACCTAAATGCGTAGACAAATTGAATGCCTTACAAAACAGTATTGACCAAATCACAGGTAGGTACTTACTTGAAAAATGCAACTTTACTACGGTTTTACGATTCGTAGTGCATAAGGTCATATTGGTCACAACTTTATCGAAATTCTAAGTTTCACGTAACAGCAGAATGACGTCCCTAATCGTGGCTAATTCGATCGACAAATAGAGTTACAATCGATTCGTGACCGAGAAATGTTCGATATAATCAATACGGGTCATCTTGTTCCGGTGTCATGTCGTAAAGTATTTTTTGTGTCATTAACTCATTATTGATATTACTTAATTTCAAATCGAAAAGGTCATCGATTCTTTTGCGGAGTTTCTCTTGATCAGTTGACAGTTAGCAAAAAGCTTCAGGATTGCATTGCATAATCATGACTTTTGCTTTCAGTTGACATTTCAATAGACTGTCTCCGACATCGTGGTCTTATTTCATAACGATGAAGAAACTCGAAACTAGAATAACTTTTAACATGTTAGCAGGAAGGAATCATCATCATTAGCAGCATTGTTCCACCCACTGCTATATAATAATTATAGGATCCCTTTTGTTCCAAGCATCCCTGGTCAGTGCGAGTCTCAACCAGGACTTACACGCGAACTTCTAAATCGAGCATCAAGGAAACAAGGCAAAGAAGGAAGGAATGCCATCGGCCCAACCCCGGTATCACCATCATCAACAATTTCATCAAAGTCTTTAGATATTTACTGTTCAAAAAGACCATGTTTTTCTAGATAATCTGATAAGGTCCTCCCACTTTACTCCATCGTAGTATTATATTATCTGTGATGATGGAGTCACAGATTATATAATACTACGATGGAGTTCTAAGTTTATTTAAAAAAAAAAAAATGCCAACGAACTAAAGTCATTATTTTCTGCACGTGTTATTCAGAATATCACGTTCTAAAACCCATTAATCATCTAACACGAGATTAAACTTTTAAGAATATTATGTAAAGAATTTCTATCTAGATACCTATCTACTTATCCTGAAAAAATGTGACTAAGAATTACATTTGCATTATTAGTGAAAATATCGAAGAATAACTTAATTCCTGGTCTCACACCACTTCAACAGCTGCTCTTGTTATTTCATAGTCATTGTCATCACTCTAGGTGAGCTACTTAACTTAAAACTCGATCAAATGTCTTGATTGTACAAAGAACATAGCATAGTATTTTACAAGTATAGTTTTTTTTTCATAATTATCATTTACCTACTTTCGTTGTTAATTGTAGCTTTTACTGAAAACCTAGCCTCATAATTCTAGTCAATTATATCATGTAAAAATTAATGACTAATTTGATATGATGGTGTAACATAACTTACATATTACATTTACACTTCTACAACAGAGAAATCATGTTTAGTATTTAAATTAAGTACTAAACATGATTTTAAAAAAACCTGTGAACCTGTAGTCTACAGGTTTTTTTAGAACAAACACGTGATGCTAACGCATAAAGCTCGCATGAATTAATTATTTTAGTTTAAAATGTAAATGAGGGTCACATAGATACCAGTTTTCAAAATTATTTTAGACACGGATAATTGTTTAAACTAACTTTTTTAATGTTTGGTTATTAATTTGTCGAGCATTATTTATTGTTTTCCGTAATTAATTCTAATTATAAGATATGAAATGGTTGTTAAATTTCAGGGTGAACTATTTGAATAAAATTGTCGAGAGGTTGATATTGCAAGAGGCCTCATAGAGAGCACTTGTCAAAACGATTACAAACATAGTAAAAGTTATTATGTAGAATGATAATTGTTACTATGCTTACAAGTATAGTAACAATTATCATGTAGAATAGAAAAGAATGTTGATTTCAATATATTTTTGACTCTTTTAAAAACATTCATCTACAAATATACTTGATTAAAAATACCTTGAGATTTTAGTTACTAATTTGAAATAAAGTAACTGGACCTAAATATGAAAACGTTCTTATCAATTGTAATAGGATTTATTTAACTTGTCTTAATTAAGGCAAAATATGATGGATTGAATGAAGTACTTAAATGTAAATGTCAACAATTTTGTAACATCGGTAAAGTACAGAGCACAGAGCACGATATAATCAATCACTTATCTTTAATTTCACAACACTAATGACGGCTGTTGAATTCATAAAAATAAACAATAATTAAAATTAGCTATGCGACAGTCACCCCTAATTTCTTAAGGCCATTTAGTCCGTTGTCAAAACGCCTGTCTAGTCATGTGACTGGAGGGCGTTTTTTTCTATCAGCCAATCACAACAGGGAATGCGATTTGACAACAGATATATAGGTTTGTCAGTGTAGCTTGATGTTTGTTTGTTTAGTACCGATTTTTGTTCAAACTAGAGGAAACTGCATACAGAAAAAAGGTCAGCTTTGTAGTGCGTGTTTCTGTTAGGCATTAATTAAGTGAAAGTATTTTTCTAAAACTCGATGTGTCATTTCGATAAAGAGCTGTACAAGGTTCATTTGGCGCGTGGCCAAAATCAGTACTAACGCCGCCATCTTGTTTTTTAATACAGTTCGCAAGACAAATTTTTGCTCACAGTGCCCTCCTGTCAACGTCAATCGAACGCCAAAAGAGTCCTTTTATTATGTATTCCTAAATGTTTTTGGATTACAGGAGTCGCGAGCATTTCTAGTATGTATTTAATGAGGCAGGTTTGATTAATGCGGGAAAAAATATTTATTATCTGATAATCAGACATCGATTATGTAAATATGTTAATAAATACTAATATCTTTCCATTTATATTCGAAGATGACATAGACCTTCAATGATTCGTTATAATAATACGTCTGAATAAGCTTTTTGTCATGTCTGGGGTTAAAGGGGACCAAATACTATTCGCAAGGTGGTGTACCCGACTGTCATACCGGTTTTCGACAATTCGCAAGGTGGTATACCCGACTGTCATACCGGTTTTCGACAATTCGCAAGGTGGTGTACCCGACTGTCATACCGGTTTTCGACAATTCGCAAGGTGGTGTACCCGACTGTCATACCGGTTTTCGACTATCTGTTTTGCAGATGATCAAAAAATTAGAGTTTGGAGATATATACGGAAAAATAATCTTAATAGTTTTTACCTATGATAGTAAGAACTTATAACCTTCCTATTTAGTTACAATTACAAGTTTATTTTCCGTATACATCTACAAACTTTAAAGAAAGATCGTATACCTATGAGATTTTTCATCCTTTTACAAACTCATTGCCTAAGGATTTATTTATTTATATATAACAAACACAATGATATTGCTTATCGGAATTAAAGATCATTTTACTAACTGCGCCCCGCGGTTTCACCAGTATAAGTCTCGATCTCGTGGTAACATCGTTATCAAAAGTATTCTATGTCCTAACCTAGATCATGGTATATCCATGTGCCAAATTTCATCCAAATCCGTTCAGTCGTTTTAGCGTGAAAGCGTAACAAACAAACTCACTTACGCATTTTATATAATATACGAGTATATTAGTTAGGATTTATATACCTTGTGAACTCAATGAAGTAGTCTTCCAAAGGATTAGGTACAGTCAGCATCAAAAGTTCATGACCACATTTAGATTTTCAAAATCGCTGTATAGTGAAGTGCTAATAGTGAATAAGATGTACAGCGATTTTGAAAATCTAAATGTGGTCATGAACTTTTGATGCTGACTGTACTTAGGTAATATTATAGTAAATTGGCTCGTTAGCGATTATGGTTGAAAATGTACCTGATAATGCACTGTCATTGTCAACGATGTCCTTCAAACAAATCACAGCGCATCTAACTAAAACAATTTAGACAGTGATAGATGCAAATCGTGAGACTGCACACATTACGAATTGCGTGTGCGCATCCAACCAGTCGAATATGATTAGAATGCATAGAAACATGGTAATATATGACTAGTACTTGTGCCGATTAAATTAATCAACATTATTATGAATAAACATCGAGGAAGATGGGCCAGGGCCGTCACCAAAAGGGTTTCTGAGTACTGATGTTGTCGAGGTAGGCCGATTAAAAGCTGGCGCGAGAACTCCATGGGGAACATAGAAGGATCAATCTTTGGGATAGAAAAATGTTATAACTAGCGAAAAATATATATTTTGAATTATATGCTCACGATTATAATGTAATCTTTACGTTGTCCAATAATACTCGTATCTACCCAACGATGTAAAAGGGTTTGCGATTTTGAAAAAGGTCTGAAAAGATGCCGTGGGTCTTAAAAACATTGATGTTTAGGTACTGAACACAAAGTGTGACTTCTAGTTATATCATCAGCAATGTATATAGGTATGAATATTGCGATATGGTATTAGCATGTAAATGACGAAATATCAAAAAGATCAACGGAGACACTTGGAGTCAAATATAATTATTTGCATGTAAACATGTTTGATTGGACAAGCGCCCAAGCAGCTGAATAGTTAAGTACATAAGCAATTATTATTAACTCGTAGAGTGCAAGAATCCACGGTGATTGACACACATTATACATATCGTTGCCCTTATAACGTCAATAATATTATTAAAAGTGTCTTTTTCCATCTAAGCGAGTGTCTCGCCTTTGACCCGTGTCCACTAGGTAGGTATATTCATAACAGAAATTGATTGCGCGTGTGCTCGGTTCCGGTCTCAAATTCGGATGACTGCCTTTTATTTTCTTTGGTAAAATACAAGTTTTACACTGCAAAGTGAATGCAAACATTGAAACAATAATTATATTTGCGTGTTATTTTTTGGACTTTAAGGCATATCTACAATCACACTACATTCGATCTTCAAAAAAAGAATTTTCCAAATCCATTCATAAATGAGGGAGTTATGAAAAACAAACATAAAAAATAAAAAATAAACGAATTAATAACCTCCTCCTTTTTGGGAAGTCGGTTAAAAACGGGCAATATCATACCATTAGATGACACGTGGAAGTAGGACGGCATGTCGTAATTATCGGGAGCGCAAAAGAGACAAGACGATACGTAAGTAGGCTAATTATCCAGGTTTCGACCACTTGCGGAGCGTGTATAACCTATCTTACTTCTTTTTACTTATATTATAATTGCTTTAATAGCAAAAGAAGAATTTGGACCACAATCAGCGACCGACATTATTTTAAGAATGAGATTGTATGAACTAAGTTTCTTTTCGCATAACATCTAAATGAGCGTTTCAAACATTAGATAATTCCGAACATGGTTGATGTGGCATACTAAAAATAAACACAAGTGCATTGAAGACTAGTCCATTATGATAATTATTTACTAGAACAAGTTTGATTGGAGACCGGTCAAGTGGTCGCACGAATATAATTAATTAGTAAATGGTAATTTAGAATACCTACATGAGGGTGCTTACGTATCGATGCTAATAAATTCTTCAACATGGATTAAGAGAATACACAAACATAGCATCACGCATGTCTTTTATCAAAGGTAAAGCAGAGGTGTATCTATAATACACCCACATTAAACCAGTGAGAAGGAAGAAGGGAATAATCTATCATAAATGTGCTTCGCTTTTAAACACTCATTTGTTAAGTTGATTATTTATGATTACCTGTATAACTTAACGTCCTTTAAAATAGTTAAAAATAGCCGATTAGGAAAATAAGATGCGTTGTTGAATTATCCGAAGTCACTTTCTTGCTAATAGCTTAGTAGTAGTTTTAAATTAATCAGGGAGGGATTAAAGGGAATCAGGGAGAGGTCATTTGCAACCAAACGACACCTGATGACTCCTATATCAATGTCAACCATTTTCGAGTAATTTGACATTTTATATTTTAAAATGTATGAAATAAAAACATAAAATGTCAAATGACTCGAAAATTATTGACATTTGCATAAGAGTCAGAAGGGTAATTTGGTTGTAAAATACCTCTACTGCATCCCTTTAACGGATTGCGGACGATATAATATCAACAATATTATATTGTTGATATTCAAAGATATCAACCATAAAATATTGGCAATAACAGGAGAAATAATAAGATGCTTTATGATAACCAATAATCCTGCATAATAGATTATTGTTTAAAAAGGAGAATTAAAGGAAGAAAATCGTTTATTGTTGTTTTAAGTGGTTAACAAATAACGTTAGTCAAAGTTAAAAAAGTATTTCGACAACATATCTTTAGGGTCTAACTACAATAATAAGAAAATAAAAAGCCTCTTCTTTGGTCTAGTGGTTAGACCACCTGTCTCAGACCTAGAGGTCCCGGGTTCGATTCCCAGTGGGCGCAAATTCTTTTGCTTGGTTTGGTTGGTGAAAGCTTGTTCTAAGTTCACCGGGCTAGCTACCACCATGTTTTCTAAGTCTGTCACTATAACAACTATGTTAACATTGTGGAGTTTCGGCAGTTAGAGGTAAGATAGCCAGTTCCACTGTGGTTGTGGATTCCGGGCGAAGCTCACTTTCACCTTCGGCCAGATCATCATTTGCCATTAGGTTAGATGCAGGCCAAGAGCTTAACGAAAAAAAAAAACTTATATGGATAAGATAAACAGAAAACTAATCAAGAACTTAAAATATTCAAAGCAAACAGTATAATGTTGTCAATTTGTCGCTCTTTAAAAGTTTGTTATAGTTTTCATTCACAAAGCAAATTGAAGACCAAACTAATTTTTGTGAGGCTCTATGGTAATTGATCATTACCTTGAATTATGAAGACATGCCACTTTCACAGAACCATGACAAACTATAGTGGGAACTATTATCTGTTTGTAACTGATTCAAATAAGGAAAAATGGTTGGTCCTCCACTGTCGAAATGGAGACGAGATATGCATGTTTGTGTGTGTATTACACATCAAAATAAATACAAGTTCCCAGTATGCTTATCTTCTATTTATAAGCGACTTGAAATATGTTTTTCATTTTTGTTTTGGATGTTTAACCTACTTCGATATTTATGACAAAATGTCCTCTGCAATTTTGTCGGTCTTTTGATACACAAGTACGGAAAACTGAATTAGGTATCTATTTGAAACTCCTTGCTGCGACATGGTGCCAAAATGGCGGCAAAATTTAAAATTAAAATAACCACACACTAGTTAATTCACACGGAAATGTCAGCTGACAAGAAAATTACTAATTTATGTAATGGTCAGCCAGGAATCTTATGATGACAGTTATTAACTTATTATAGTTAGTCATCTTCCCACAAGCTGCCATAAATTACGAATTAATTATAAAAGTAACCAGTACTATTTCATAAATTGTGAATGCTCATATGTACATAATTTAATTATGTGATCGTAAGTACATTGTTAATTATTTTTATTCATGTGGTATAAATCTTGTATGCATCAACAATCCATGTGGAATCACTGCCATCGTGTTTTTAAATAATTTAGTATACGTATATCTTAGAAAATGTATGACGAACCCTTCAAAGTTAGGAAGAGAGTCAGTGATTCAAAACGCAATTATTTTTAAGATTGGTGTCAAACATCTAAGCAAATGACAAGATTTTAGAACATTGCACAACATTACTTTAATTAACTGCCTTAAATTATTACCGCTATAAAACATTTAATAAAGAAACTAGTTTTACCTCACACTGACTTGGATACAAAAAATCTAGACGTATCTGGTACACGTTGTCACTAGAATATCAAGATAGATAAAATAATATTTTTGTTGGAAACCTGTTGGTGAAAACTGACGACCTTGTGTTCATACAAACAGGGTGGCAGGGATATCGACGACCTTGTCTACATATACAGTGTGTTAAAAAACCCTGTCCGATCCGTAAAGGGCACAGCAATAACAATACCAAAGAGTAATATTTTTTTATTATTATTGGAAATAAAAAAGGTATTGCTATGTAAAATTCACGTTTTACGTACCAAAATTATCCTAATTCCATTGAAAATTGGTTACAAATTCGATTTTTCTGAATCTAGCTATTTCAGGATACGTATAGTCTGCAATTAAGAATTCAGGATCATCTCGATTTTTATATAAATTAGTAATTACTTAATAGGACCAGACAATTTTAGCAGCTTCTGAAGACATCAAGTCATCAGTAAGGATATAATCATAATTATATGTTACTTAGATACTGCTTTAAATTACATCACATTCTGTTACATGCTGATCTCAGATTGGATAAATTAATCTGGATGGAAAGTGAATGCATGTGTATGTTAGTAAAGTGCAGTTATCTGTAACAACTCGTAAGACGCCGCTGAAACAATCGAGGGAAACTGTATCATTACCGACCTCGTAAATTACAACGATTGGTCACTGATATGCAAACACTGACTATCTCTCAACTATGTAATACATACTTATTTTCAGCCCGCGACTTTGTCCGCGTGACATTTCTTATTTTAACATTAAAATATATCCTACTGTGGCGGCATCTACTACTTAATATCGCCATGAATTATAAAAACTCAGCAACAATCTGATCCGGCTATCTCTCATGGTATACTTTTTTGTTGATTCGCAAGATATTTCCCTCTACCATGAAGTGACGAATGCCTACTTTCAGCCATCTTTAATCTTAGTAAATTACTTTCCCAGACTCCTGGGATATTTGTGTTTGAAACACAAGGCAGGAACCTACATCAAAGGGTTCATCAAAGAATGATAATATCTTTAATCAAATACATACCAACACTGTCAGGTAGTAATAAAACTTATACCTACTAGGTAATTAATGATTAGCATACATTTACATCGGAAACACAATGTTTGCCATATTTCATGTTGAAGATTGTGACTTGTATGTTATGACATATTGAGTGACCTCACCAAATATGTCGTCTTGTAAGGAATCAGTCATGTGATTGTGGATATTTCGCACGATTCTGTGGACGATAGACAAAGATCAGAATCTTTAAACCCACAAAGAAACGACTTTTCAAAAGGAATCCTGACTAGGACATTTTGTCAAGAGCATTTGATTGCATAGTCCTGGGTGTTTTTTAGGATAACGCAAGGTATTTTGAGAGTTTTTATTATTTGGTCCCAACAAAATCTAAAAATTCTTCTTTTCACACATGTCTCATGGCTGGCATCAAGAATCAATATCTTGATCTCGCAAAAAAAAAACGGGCTGTTCTCAAACTTTAACAAATAATTATAATTCATAGTTTTTATGATAAGCCTGCCAGATTTTGGCAATGCTGATCGCATTATGAAATCCCACTGTCCGTCACATGATGCCTAAACCATTCCTAAACCGTATCGTCCTTAGCATGTCCTACTGTCCGGTTGTCCACTTGTCTCCTTGATGGCTATATTCGGTGACCAGCGTGGTAAGTAATAGCCCATTCTGACAACCATCTTATGTCATACAGTCATAATAATGAAGTGATTCACAAAGCTTAGCAAAAAATTGTCTTTGCCTTTTCTGTGAATTTATTGCTGGTGATTAATTGGCAGTTTAGTCTTGTGAGTTTTGATATAAAATAAAATTAAATATTTTATAGCAGTTGTCAATGAATACAGGGTCAAGTTAAATTAGTGTGCGAAACTCCACGACGTGATGGGTCACACGGGTCTAAACACGATAAAATAAAAAAGATTCCATGTTTTTTTATGGGGTCAACAAACGCTTGTGGTGATGTTACTTGAAGTATGAGTTGAGAAAATCTGTTTTATTTTGTTTTATCGTGTTTAGATATTGAAATCAATCAAGTCAGTAAAGTTTGCCTAATCAAAAAAAAAAAAAAAATTGAAACATTATTTTCAAGTGACTACACTGCGGTTAATGACCCCAATTATTTAATTTTTTTTATTGTATATAATTTTATTTTATCGTGTTTATATATCGATACCCATTAATTACGTCTGCGGAGTTTCGCTAGCTAATTTACCCATTTGACCCTGTATAAAATGTTTAAGTCTAAGATATGTAAATAATTTGATAATCTTTATGGACATAGTGCATTTTGATCTTGCAACATCCTTATTGTGACATCACAGTGGGCCCTATCAGAATACCAGCGCTGCGGTATTTATTTTTAAATATCGCCGCATTATGCTGAGATAGTGGCCTTTTTGGCCTCGCACAGGTCTTTACTTTTCTGTTTTTTAATTTTATATTTTAATTTTTTATTATTACTTACTGTTTGTATTTCCTGTGCGTGTCCCAAATAAAATATTTTTCTTTCTTTCTTTCTTTTCTTATTTATTATAAAAAACCTGTGTCCAAAAAAGATTCAATAAAGAGCTACTTAGATAATTATCAAAAAAGTTAGAAAGAAAAGAAAAACGAAAGTATCGGTCTTGTTTCTATAGACTTTTGAAACCTGTTTTAGATAAGGACGCAAACTACAATGATTTGGATTAATAATAATTATAATATTGAATTAAAAACTTTAAACTTGCCTGAAGTGACGCGTTAATTGCATGTTGACGCAACTTGTTAGTCTGACATCTGACTGTCTCTCTCAGGATGCGTTTTGACGTTCCTACAATTTGTGTTATTAATTGCTTACTAATACAGCTATTAGTTTTTGGATTATTGATTTATTATTATGAAGTTTTCTTAATAGCAGTCATTTTTCATAATCGTTTTTCTAAATGCTTAAACGGAGTGCATTCGTAATTAATTTCCCACTACCGACTATCAACGATTCACTACACCTGTCATCTGCTGCATTGAAAATTATGTCAGTTTCTTGTAAGTGTCCCTAATGTACTAAGAAATTTCTAATTAAGCGAATGGCAGCCATATATTTTGTAAATATGGAGATTGTCTTTTGTTTGGTGTTTGAAGCTCAGAGTAATAACTAATATTACTCTGAGGTTTGAAGTTTCATAAAGAAAAACATATTACCAATTTCGATTCCGTTTTTAAATAAATTGCTGGTTCATACACTTAGAATTTACAAGCCTATAGACAAGTAATACAAGAGGTTTTTTTTTTGCTATCTCATATCTATAGGGTATGAATGACATGTCCATGTCAAAGAATCAACTAGCATATATTTTTTTAGATAACTTACCACTAGACTCTCGATGTGTGTATCTAAGTTTCATTGATAAGTACGAGTAAATCATTTTCATTCAAACCAATCATTCATATTTAAAGCTAAGAAAATGCGACGTTGTGATATTTTCTTTTTATGCACGAAAATAGTCTGAATTAAATGTTTTTCTATTTTATATTACATAAATAATCGTGACTGTCGAATTATTTTGAAAGAAAAATGAAAAAAAAAAGAAACTTGATTCTTTGATGTGGCCTCATTCATACCCTAGAGTTATGGGATATAAAAAAAAACACCTTGTATAATGATAGCAGTACACAATTGACAAATTCCTTCACTTTCCACCTGCAAGCCTTGAGCCGGTCTCACCTGCTGCATATTATTTGCTTCCTCACGCAATAACTCGTTGCCGTGCAATCTTGAGGTTTTGCTTGAAGTGTCGATATGTTATCGAAAGCGTCAAACTTTGGCACACGCTGTCGGAAGATAGAATTGTGTAGTAGTATTGTGAGTGCGAAATTTCACACAGTCGATTGAAGTAGGTAGTCAAGTGATGTGTTAGTTAAAGGAAGGGAAATTAATTGTTAAGCAACTGGACTCCCTGCGTCAATTTGCCGTGATATAGCCATTTCATACAACTATCAAAGAATGGCAGTTGTGATTTGATTATAGATACAGAGAATTGAAGTTGATAGCCAATTAGTTTAACAATTTTTTAGTTAAGAGGCCGTGTATTTGTGATTTGAAAAGTCGAGTTCTTTGTTTTGCATGTGGCCGAAAGGGATTTTTCAAATAAGTTATATTCACGGAAAATCACAAATATTCGCAACAAATTTTCCGAAAAATTACGCGAGAATGACGTTTGATCACTTTTTTACAAGAAAGTACTTTTGATTTTGAACATTTAAAAATATCATCAACATCGTTATATGGAGAATATGTGGCTGAACCACTTTTTTCAACTTCGGTGCAAAATATGGAAGAAAAATAATGTTGAAAAAAACTTTTTTCTAATCCCTGTCAGTAATTTATTTTTTTCTATTATTTAGCAAACCATATCAAGCAATTTAAAAAACGCACATTAGTAGCTATCCTTGAAATAAAAGAATATTTTTTCAAACTTTCATGCAATTAGACAAGTTATTGACGAAATACGGTTTTTTTTCGTGCATGGAGCCTTAATATGTTATTACTAATACCTAGTATGAACAAGTTTTCTTATAATCAAATGTCCTGAATCCCTAGCTTATAGGCTCTGCTTTTCTGTAATGGTTCTCTTCTAGATTGTTATGATTTGATTGATTAGAAGTTGTGTTCCTTTGGCGTCCTTTGCTACCAAAGGATACGCTCTCACTTTTATTTCGGGGGTACTTTATTGATAATACAGAGATGAAATAGAAATCAGTTCATATCGGCAATAGACGCTAGCACTAACTGGGTACACAAAGGCCAACCAATTTATGTAGGCATCCGCGCATTTATTATTACAATTATTCCACCATCTTTGGGCGTTACTAGTAGCCACATAACACGATGATCTTCAAAAATTTATGTCCCACACATACGAAATAAGCGATTAACACCTAAAGGTGGGATATGAGGAAACACATGGAAACATGTACTGAAGGGCTCGCAATGATATTAGTTGCAACTTGTTCTCTTACTGGCATTAGATGTTAAGTAATGTTATGATAATATCGTATTGGTGAGAGAAATCTTAAGAAAATCTTAATGTTGTAATTATGTTATTACTATAGCGATAGCTGGTAGCATACCTACTTCCTTTGACGATAGTATATCTATTTCTTAGAAACAGTTTGACATTAATGCAGTCAAGTCTTCTGGGGGCGTAAAACGGCCACTTTAGCAATTCTGCTAAAAGCGATTCATTTCCTCCAATATGGCACTATTTGCACCAAATATGATTCAGATATGAATTGAATTGAGATATTATTCAGCTAATATGTGTCACCATTTCACGAAAATTCGAGGAATTGCCACTGAATTGCTGGGAATTCAGGAAATTAATCGCTTTTAGCAGAATTGCTAAAGTGGCCGTTTTAGGCCCCCTGCTTTGCTGTGAAATAAGGTAGTGCCCTTTTTTGTGACTGCACCTAAAGTTATTGTTTTTCGATAGTTTTTGTGTAGTTTACCTGCAGTCTGACATACAATGCCATCTGAATCCAAACTTGATTATAGATATTTCCATGTAAACTTTAGTTGCATTCGGATTGTTAAGAACATGCTACTCTACCGAAATTATTCAACCATTGTTAACCATACAACTTTAATACCGGCCAGGTCACTAAGTCCCCATTTAAATTGCTCAAAGTTACAATTTTTGTTAAGTTTAAACGAGAAACCAGGAAATCGATACGCAGCTGCACCAATCGACTAATTACTCAATTAACAAATACTTTATAACTCACTTTAATGCGCATATCTACGCAATGTCAATAAACATTCATACACTCTATTGCGTACAAAACAGAGTTCAAAATGTCAGAATGCAATTCTTGATTTATTACTATGTCTAGACTCCAAGCGGTGTGACTATTGAACAAGGGCCTAGAATTTCAAAAGGTATGTAAGCTGTAAGGTGATCAGCGTATCAATAATGTATAAATATTTCGTTTCTACAGTCTGACGAAGCTCATTGCTGGCGAATTAATGTTCTAAGAAGGAATATCCTTGTTCATCCCACTTAGTGAACTGGCCTGTTTTCCTCTTGCCTAGGTGAATCTAATTACCATTTCCAGTAAAAAATTCAATAATTGTACGCACGGAACTAGTAAATTTTCCGGGATGCATGCATGCATTTAAGCGAGTAATTAATTGAGATTAACAAGTCCACAGCTAAATTCCGCCCTTAATAAAAGCACAAAACAGAACATGGCCAGCTTGACTTCACAACACAAAGAAATGAAAGTAGGCCAGTGTTGCCAAATATAAGAACAACCCCTTGAAAGTGTTTACTTAGCACTTACTGTGACTTCCAGATAATCCTGATTAGTTCGTTTGTTAAGCTCAGCTTACAATGCTTATGTCGTGAGCGTTTTCAATCAGAACGGATTATTGCTATTCTCTTCGGATTGATTTGCAGTAGGTACACCTTACTAAGTAGGCTTTAGTAAGCTGGTTACATGCAAGAGAAGGCTTCAGACATCCTTAGTTGGATTGACGATCAGCAGTAGTAAGTTTGAAAGGTATCCTTTACGGGAGCCTTAAACTGTTTCATGTGTCGTACATAACGTAGGTAGGGGAACATATTATCAGTCGATTACTTTATATTCTAAAGCCATTTTCCATTGAATTTCTTATTTATTGAACGAGGTTTTTTATAATATAATAAGACATTTGTAATCTTTACGAAACATGCTTTAAATGCCCAAGCTGTAAAGCTTAGTTCAATGGAAAATGGTACAGACAGATGGTAATGCAAACAGGTAAACTAAACGCTTTTTAAAGGTTTTAAATAGGCTGAACTAAGACTATCTGTTAAGAGCGTTTTTCCTAAAAGTTGGCAACGTCGCAAATAGCAGTCAAAAATTTACCTGTTTTGATTAATTTGGCAATATTATTGTATGGAAATAAGAAATGTGGGAAGTGTTCCGTAGTTGGGATGAATTTATCCCAAGAACATACTTAACATTGTAGTTGAAAAACGCGTTCTCCCATACGGAATGTATGGGAGATCATGTTTTTCAAACTGCAAATTTAAGTTGGTTGTTTATTTCTCGTTAACCTGTACATCCTACTTAGCTCTGATAGTTTTCCTTTTAATTTCGTTATATATACTACTGCTGTGAATTTTTCACAAGTCCAAGTACAACCATTTAGGTAGAAGGGGTGGGGACACTTGACTCTAACAAAAAAATCAGTTAAAAGCTTAATATTTCGCAAACGGATCCCTGAATCCAAAAATGGTCTTAACAAACCTTTCTAACGATACCCCACAACATGGGGTAGATGAGGAAAAAAAAAACATGCCCACTTTACGTGTAGGGGAGGTACCCTAAAAAAATATTTTTTTCTTGATTTTAGTTTACCACTTTGTCGGCATGATTAATATGTATACATATGCCAAATTACAGCTTTCTAGTACTAACCATCTCTGAGCTAAGCCGCGGACAGACAGACGGACAGACAGACAGACAGACAGACAGACGGACATGGCAAAACTATACGGGTTCCTTGTTTACTACGGAACGCTAAAAAAGGCATATGGAAAGTTTCCAATTACTTTTTTTACATCTAAGACTAAATGTTTGGTGTTACGATATTAATTATTGCATTTCATAATCAATATTCCAGTTGACACACTTCTACTACTACGTTCAGTACTTAGTAGCCACATCTCTTATTTCCATAAAGTAATATTGCCAAATTAATTAAAACAGCGAAATATTTGACATCTATTTGCAACGTTGCCCATTTTCAAGTAAACGCTCTTAAGTACTTTCAGTCTTTTAGTCAGAGAAAAAAAAATATTGACATGGTGTAAGCTTGCTAAAAATTTATTGAGCATCGTTTTCATAACAATTGCATAAAACGGAAACTGCGACTAGGCAATCGCCAAATAGTAATGACAGTAAAATTATACCTCCGTACGTGTTTTCAACATCTGTATCTCTCAGGACCAAATTCAGAGGTCACCCAGTAAAGTAGCTTACCGCTGTTAGGTAACCTAGTAATAAATCTAAGTCTGAGTCAGACCCACAGCTTATATAAGAGCACGTTAGCATAAACTTGTGCCGTCAGTCGCCATTTTCATTCTATTGTGTATGGTTTGGTTAGATTTCGACTTTATGACATTTTGATTGATTGATTACAGGTAGAATTTTGTTTCGCAAACCACTGTATAAATTGCAAATTGTTGAAAAAGTAGGTAAGTTTAGAAGGTAAATGGGGAAGTGTGTCAGATTAGTTTCTGACTGATTTAAAACGGCAAAAAAAAATTTGTTTGTTTTGAAAATAAGACGCACGTAATAAAATAAACATAAAATAAACAACAGGGTTAGACAAAAATGTTTGAAGTCTGTTTCTAGACTATAAAAGCTGATCTCAATAAAAACAAGAATGCGAATGATCGAGTAGAGTTCCAATTTTCGAAATCTAGTTAAAAGTTGAATACTAACCGGTTTCCGTATTATAATGTAGATTTAAACGAAAACATTACGTTCAATGCGTGTACAAAATAAACAGCTGCTTACAACATAGCGTCTTATGTAAATATACTTTTAACAGAACATTAACATAAACACAACATTACAAATATTGCACAAAACCCATTATTTGTAGCAACCAGTTGCAGGCCTATGATCAGCTGACTTTTGACATTGGGAGAGCTATGCTATGTTGTTAAAATAAATAAGGCTTTATTTTAAGTAAATATCGTGCCTAACTCACGTTAATAACAAATGTATATGATTTTGTAATGTTTATTTCCTGTCCCATTTAATGTAGGCACACGTGAGCACAATAGGAGGGAAAATAAATAAATAAATAGAAAATATTCAGCTATTTTTACTTTTATATCCTCGAATTATGAAAAAAACATGGAGCGCTTTGGATGGCTCCTGAAGGTGCGTCAATACTCTATTACAGCAATCGTTGCTATTGACTCATAAAAGTACCGAAAACTTCTGCTTGTCGGCAGTTCCTTTTATGGAGAGGTCACACATAAGTTTAATCTAATGTAAGTAAAGTGATGCAAGATCTTCACATATGGTCTGACCGCAACAAGTACAAGAACCCAACATGTGATGGTTTCTTGAAGGTACAGATCTATGATCAATTCCCATGAACCACAATTATTGTTGGATTTATTTATTTGGTAAAATCTCGTATGTGAAAATGACTCATGCCATCGGCTCGAACAATATTTAAGAAGCACATACGGTTGTAAAAATATAAGCCAGTCGGCAGGAAGCGGGGCTAGTATGTCAGGGTGTACCGTACGTATACATTTCAGTATTGTGGTTTATAGGAAGTCTGTAACAACCCAACTCCTCTCCATTTCTCTCGATCCAAATCTTCAGATGTCTTATTACACAAATTGGTAGCAATTTACTGTGCAATTACACACAACGAGCGGTTGCAGTTACGTGCGAATCGCGGACCCTTCCTGGCGTTACGTAACCTGGCAATAAGACTATTGTCTTACAAATCTTGTGTCCGTATCTTGATCGGATACGAATCGTTTTAAATAAAGAAACTAGACTTGTGAATACATCAATTTGATTAAGTGGGGTTGGGTGCTTTAAAACAGACTCCATATTGTGACATTATCACATTATTCAATTAAAACGTTGGGCACACTTTGGGCAGTGAGATATGCTCGTTGGATAGGTTAGTGTTTTCGAGAGCTGAGAGGATGAATAGCGCACGTTTGTGCAGCAATTGTGTATCAGATGCAAAGAAGATAACTCTGTAATTGACCATCTTGTCAATACACTCGATGAAGACTATCTGTTTTGCCTTCATAAATAATAATAAAATAAAGTAAAATACTTTAGATTCTATTGTTTTTGTATTACTGAGACTCAGACCAAATAAAAAACCAAGACAGAGCGCTGTCAACAGTAAATATGTGCGTGTGAGCGTGTATGCACAGAGCGGCGGTGTAGTTTTGACATGCTTTACGGTACTGTTCGCAGCGCTCTGTTTTGGTTTTTTATTTGGTCTGAGTACTTAGATTAATTTCAACCGGAGATCATAAAAAAACACGCTACACCACTGGCTTCTTTGATCATTTCTCATCTTCAAGTCTAGTGAAGCTAAACGTATTGTCTAAACTTAATAATTAGAGCACAACCGGACTAAACAAAGCAAGTTAATGAAGATGTACCCAGTTTACGAAATCCATACAACGAACAAGACAAAAAATTCCCAAGCAAGCCTTGCAGATATCTGACCAACTAAACTTTGCAGCTCGCCAAATTAAATCCTGAACATTTTATGTGAAGTTTCCTTTGAAGCACAATAGAAATGTGTATATCTTGTGGCTGCAAATATAAGCTGGTATTCGCGTAGACTTGAACAATGGTAGTGGTGCTATAAACACGACAATAGCAGTTTATCAGGACATCTTTATGATGGGTGCGCGTCAGTAAGGCAGTAGGATGTTGCAATTGCAACGCATGGTTTCAATGAATAGATGCATAAGTACGTTCATGACAATAGACATGGTTTTTGGGGTGAAAAAAATATTAAGGAACCTCGCGCACCGCGACCACGACTTGCCGGGTGTCTGGCAGCAATCTTGGTCGCAGAAGCTTCAAAGAAGAAGAATGTCTGGCCACACGACCGGTCGTCCGACCAGTTACGGCCAAAGATTCTTTAAGATTGCGGGCTGCCGTGATCGTGGCCGAAAAGTGCGTGAGATCCCTAACGTGTGAGGCTTTGAACTTTAATTGAACACAGGTCTGCTTTATTTGCATAGCATTGAAGTAAAGTTTGGATGTCTTCTTATCACGATCATATGGGTCGGGGATGGGGGTCGCCGGAAAGAATAGTCCTCTAGAGTTGGTTTCATAAATCAATTAAAAAATTAAGTATATAGGTAGGGCAAGATAGAAGCGAGAAATATCCCCCTGTCAGCTAATAACAACACTGCGATTACCAATATGTCATAGGGATAATTTTCATAAAACTTCAAGTTATCATGTTTTTTGAAAATTATCCCTATAACCGACGACAATAGTAGAAGTTATAAACGTATCATCAGCCATTATCAGCTTTTGAGATGACTCTTAATAGTGGTGATCTATTTCTCAGTAGTTATTATCTGCGAGGTTTCAGATCTAAGTGGGGTCACGCACCGTCCTGCCTGACATTCAGTTAACTAAGTCAGGGCTTACATGCAAAATTCTCACTATTTGCAAATAGTTTCGTTTCTTTATCCACGCATTACCTAAAGTTGTTAGAGCCATCTTGAATAGATGTGCACATGCAGGCTTTATTCTGAGACGTTGGGAAACACATACTTTTGCTCACTTACGTAGATTACGAGAAGTTGCAGGCTTTGCTTTTGAAGGTGACTGTTTTATTAATGTATTACTTGAACTTTGTATATTATGGCTATTTTCAAGTAGTAAACAGTGCCATAAATAGCTGGCTTATGATTGTGTTTCTTTGAACTTTTGTGTCGTCTTGAGTGAAAGTAAATGCATTAGTTAATTTTCTTGAAAATCTGCGATAGTAGTCGGTAACAAACTGAAACTATTGAAATATCAGAATAATAATACAAGAATCACATTTATTTCCTTCTTGAGCGAATAAAAATCTGGTCCTTGTAATCCAACTTATGAATATATTAAACCGCATATTCCGAGTAACATTCATTTTTATCCAATAAAGTTTGAACTAGAGCAACAATATTATTTCAACGTTAAAACGAAAGAGTGGTAAATAAATATTTTGATTTGATCGTGCATCCGAAACTTAATTAAAATAACAAACAAAAGATAAACCTCTCACCCATTAGTAAACGATCGTGAAATAAAATAAACGTTTTCATAATACGAATTAAAAAGCTACGCAATAATATGCATTACATACAATTACCGATGAATTTCGTAATTAGTTGGCAGAGCTCACTATTACTGCAGTGCACACTGAGTCGTCATTAGTGATTAAATACGTTTTATACGACTTGTAACCTTTTAGGGTTACGTATCAAAAGACCAAAAAGGGTTCAATGAGCTTTCGGTTTCGGTTTGCTTAATCGTATTAACTATGTTTTCTCTTTTTCTTCTTCGTTCCCTTAACGCTGAGAATATTGACCAAATGCGACGCGTCTTCTATGCTGTCTTCAAGTTATGCGGTATTCTGCAGTGTGGACCGCTCGGTAAATGCTGCCACTAACAGCGTTTATTGCCTATGTAAGTGCATGACTTCAATACTTTTTGGAATATTGTTCTCTATTCCTATTTCATCTATTTCTTTCCCACCAACTGTACTAAACTACTAATTAGCGGTAATCTAAACTTATACACCTCTTTACTCCTTTTCAGAGTATTCATCTCGGAGAGCAAAGGAAAAAAGTGTCTTTCAGGATTAGCCTAAGTTTATCAAACATTTTTCGATACGGGGCCTTCGATACGCGAGTTTAACTTGACTTTTAACTTGACTGTTTTTGGTAGTGTTACTGCAATAAAAGATGTTTCAATTAAGTACGTACATTCAAAGATGTTTCTGTACTAATGCATCCATTTGCTATCTCACGATTCTGTCAGTTCATTTTGTTTATATTCCAATAATATTTTTTGAGAGGTTGTTATTATGGTATTTTGGCTCTATTATTTCTGTGTTGTTGTGTGTGTGTGGTAAAAGTATGTTTTATACACGTTTAGCTTTAGTTAATATTTGTATCAAAAACATTGGATTGGAAAAAGACCATGTCCATAGGTAGGTAGGTCCGTGTTGCATGTATATTCATTTGAGTAAGCAAAAACATTATTTTACTGCGACCATAAATTAATCATTATAGCAAGGATGTGATGATGTGATAATTATCATGTTATGATCATTGTTTACCATATAACTGGTTAATGAAAGTCAATCTTCTGCGGAAGACTTTTAATCCATGCAAATAGGGCATTGACGTCATTAATGAAGAGTAAATAGCTCATCGTGTTCCTACCCTTATTCCAATTTGTTTGGGGTAAGCGCAGCATCTCGTCTTCTTCCATACATATCTATTATCCGTCATCTCTGATTTCACCCCCTTTCTAACCATCCTTTAGCTAGCAGCTGACTGTTAATCAATATTTTCATAGTGTTCATACTTGGAGACAAAATAAATAATGAACAATAAGATAGATTTCTGTCATAAGTATTTGCTACTACATGTGTAGCATTAGCAAAATCAGCCAATAACGTTCCCACTGCTGGGACACAGGCCTCCCCTCTGTGAGAGGAAGTGGGCCGTAATCCACCACGCGGGCCCAGTGCGAATTGGTGGATGTCACATGTTTTCCAATTTTTGGTTCTAGGATATGCCGGGTTCCTTACAATGTTTTCCATCACCGATTTGAGAGCAGTAGTGATAAAATAAATTACACAAAGGAAAGTGCCTGCGTGGGTTCGAAACCACGACTTACAACTCGTAAATCAAGGCTGTTACCACTGGGCCACGACTCTTACATTTGTGTGAATGATCAGAAATACTTCTTCATCTCTCATCGAATTGTTCCTAATGTCAATCTTTCTTTGTTGCAGAGTGGTCAGAAGCGTAAGGGCCCACCGAGGTTCTCATGCCTGGGCAGAGGCTCAGGGTACTATGCTGATGTGGACACTGGGTGTCAGGTAAGAATACTCTGATATTGATACCTAAAACCTAGAGATACAACTAAGCTAAGCAAGGATTTTGTTCACATTTATCTGTTTTTTATGTAGCACTTAGTGGTCCTCAACACTTTTCTTTTCCCAGTTTGGTATTTAGAAATCGACTGAGGCGAAAAACTATAATGCATTAAAAAAAAAAAAAAAATTGATTTATTTAGGTGGCATAAAAACATCCCGTGTAGACAAAATCGATCTGTCAATAGAGACACGCTCTTGACCCACTATTTACTTAGTTAGGAATTAGTGAAGCTAGCATTATCATTATTATCACTAGGTCAAAGAAGCGATAAAAATTGTTCATAATTCAGTTACTCGACCTTACGTAAGAAGAGGATACAAGTCACGAAGATAATCAATTAACCGCGGTGATTAGTGTGGCAAAATAGTTAGATACAGAAGACCAGAAGGCATAGACAAAGTGAAGTTCTATCAGCGACAACGATGATGGAACGACGCAGCTGATGAGCTTGCTAGACGAGAATCCAGCACGGCAGTCTGTGGACCCTAGGCTATCGTACTCATACCCTTCTACCAAATACGCAGGAGGCTACAGGAGTTCACCCACATACAAGCGGGGAGCTGGTGGACCTCAACACCGGGCTGCAGGCAGTCCTGCAGCCCGGTGTAGGATATAGGACGGCATAGGATGGTATAGCTATGCCATTCTTGGATAGCGGGCTAATCAGGCGTTTATTACGCCTGGACAGGAACGGCCCGGAACTGGTGATGGGGACCATCACGGGCCACTGCTCGCTAAACAAACACTTCCACACAATAGGCATAACGGACAGTCCTCTGTACAGGTCCTGAATGGAGGCTGAGGAAACCGTCGCGCACGTGCTCTTTGAATGCACAGGCGTCACCCAGATTAGAACAGGAACCCTCGGGTCACCCAGATCTTTCATAGATGTGCTGAACAGACCAGGGGCGGCAGTCTCGACATAGATAGCGATCCCTATACGACCTTATTCGGACGCAAAGTTCTAATAGCGTCCTTCGACGGTCAAAATTGCTCGACAAGCACGAAAAAGTCACGCGCTTGTCAAGTACGTCGCGCGCGTCTGGGGATACCATTAGGACTTTGCGACCGAGTTCGTTCGTGTAGCGATCGCTATCTATGTCGAGACTGCAGGCCCAGGAGATTTAATTAACTTCTGGAAGGAGGTGGGCTTGTTGGAATAACCACCTAACGGCCGCTATGGCCCGCGCACAATGGTCCACCTGACGGACTAAGTACGGAAACTAAACCCTATAACATATAACATACACAATCAATTAACCGCGGTGATAAGTGTGGCAAAATAGTTAGATACAGAAGACTAGAAGGCATAGACAAAATGTCGTGTCCCACAAGGTGGTGCGATGACCTGGTGAAGGCCGCAGGAATCCGCAGGATGCGAGCAGCACAGAACCGGTCGAAGTGGCAGTGCTTGGGGGAGGCCTATGTCCAGAAGTGGACGTCTTTCGACTGAAATGATGATAATGACATTGATTGTGTATCTGTTAATTTTGTGCCTTTATCCACCGATTCCTTTCTCGAGAGCCAGTCAAAATCAGCCCTCTGCTTATTATCCACGTCGATTCAATACTAATAAAATCCTCAAGGTGTAAGAGACGGCCCATTCTTACTCAATAACTCTCAACTCCCACATTCACCACGCAAGTATACCTACCGACACACAAACGTACACAACAAAATTCTCTGAAACAAAAACCGTAAATCCACTTTGTCTGTCATCGCGCCGCTCATACAACTCATACAAGTCATACATGCCATTTAACTTTACAAGCCAATCCATCCGAACCGTCGTAAACACATACATGGAGGACAATGTAGGCTCGGAGACAGATAATCTTGTTTTGACGTATCGACAGAATTTTAATGGGATTTTTCTTAATGTTTTATTCACTTGTAGGTATGTTTCGGGTGTGCTTTACCAGTTTCAGTTTCCCATTTATTGACCCCATTGAAAACTTTCATTTAAGCGAGGTATTTATGTATTTATTCCATTTAAGGTGGATAGATAATGTTTTTATGATTTTTTTTAGGAGTCCCGTATTCATTGGGACACCCAACTTCAACAGAGGAAGTTTTGTGTTGTGATGAAAATAATATACTGAATCCGCCTCATATTGAGTCATAGTTTGTATAGGTATTTTTCTTAAGTTGTTGTTTTTCCTTGTAGATCATCTCACCTACAATTTTTCTGATACTATTCAATTAACTATAAAACGAATGCAAAATGAAGCTTATAAGCTGTGTTGTGCAATCGTAATGGATCAATAATGCACATTGGAACTAGTTTTTTTTTTTGTTATTAATCCCATCTCATTTTTTCGTTAAATAGTTACGTAGGTACTCATTTAGGAAAAAAATATAGGGAAAAATACAAACAGCAGCTTCTTGTTGGTACTTACAGAGTGTATCAGACAGTTGTGAAAAAATTATCAACCGTCCCATACAAAAGCTTCAATATCTACTCGACCCAAATGTATGGGAAAGTTGTTCAGTTTGATGCTCTGTAAATAAATTAAATATTTATATAAATAATTAAATTTAACCACACCGTTCTAATACAGCCTGTATTTATAATTGGCATTTTTGGAAAAAATTACATTAAGATGTTTGAAAATATTTCTTCCTACCTATTTCTATGTGAATACAAATTATATGGCCGATTTTAATGACTAGGAATGTAGCTTTTGTACCTGACAAAATTCTCAGTCTTTTTAATCTTCCGGGTATGTATGGACACCAGTCTCTCACAAAGGATCATATTTTATGCATTTTTTTCAAAACGCTATAATCCTGTCTCTATGTTTATAACTATGTGAATCTTTGTGAAGAGAGAAATAAAGATTATTACTATTACTATTAACATTCTATAAATCTATGTATTTCGTTTTTCAATTTGAATTTCAATAAATAATTTTTCCGTCCATCTCCTTGCCTACAGGATGTATTTTCGCCCACGGCTAAAAGGTGACCAGGCCGTATAAGGGCACTTCTTATGACGCCTTAATATCGATTACGTAACTTTTTTACCTTTAATTGGTCCTCCGAGCGAGATGAATCAGCTTCACTCATGTGCCTGGAACCATGTTTTGCCAACTGATTTAAAACATAGGGAGGACTTTAAAGTTGCTGATTTATTTTAGGTGTCAGATTGATCGAGACATATGGTGGTCCTTGGGAGCCCAGATTCAATATCTGAGGATTCTGTTATTTATGGTTTAGTGTGTAAGGTAAACATAATGGCGTAAATAAGGATTTTTTACTGTCCAATTATCAATAAATAATTCTCATTTGAAGAATTCATACACTATGGAAAACTGGAAAAAAAGAAAGCACTAGTCTTTAAATAATATGAAAACAAAGAATGCAGTATTCGTTAAAAAAATTAATGTGTCTTTTTAGGGTTCCGTAGTAAACAAGGAACCCTTATAGTTTCGCCATGTCCGGCTGTCTGTGTGTCTGTCCGTTTGTCTGTCTGCGGATTAGCTCAGATACTCTTTGTACTAGAAAGCTGTATTTTGGAATAGGATATATATTAATCACGCCGATAAAGTGGTCAAATAAAATAATGAATTATAATTTTTTTAGGGTACCTCCCATACACGAAAAGTGGGCAATGTTTTTTTTTTCTGATCTATTCCATGGTGTGTGGTGTCGTTGGAAGGGTCGTTCAAAAATATTGTGAGTTTATACAATTTATTTCTAGATTTAGGGATGCGAAATATTAAGCTTTAAAGTGCTCATTTTTGTTAGAGTTAAGTGTGTGTCCCCCTGCCAGCTAAATGGTTGGTTTTGAATATGTGAAAAAATTCACGGCAGTAATATATATACCGAAATTAAAATTAAAACTACTCGTTAATTTGTAAAGCCTACTTAGCTGTCTAGTAGGCTTTACAAATTAACGAGTAATAATCGGCCAACTTACATTTGCGGTTGCAAAAACATTTCTCCCATACAGAATGTATGGGAGAACATGTTTTTCAACTACAAAGTTAGGTGTTCTTGCGATAAATTCATTCCAACTACGGAACCCTTCATTGTGCGTGCGACACGCACTTGGGCGGTTTTTTATAGTACGATCAGGTGGATCAAGTTGCTTTGATACACATTAAAATACTATGCAAATTGAGACTATCGTAAAAGTCGTAAGCTTGAACAAACTTTCGTTATCATTGGCCTTCATTTTGATTTATTATGATGAATGTCGCGCATCCTCCCACAGTCAGAATTATTATTTCGCAATAATTTGATTCCTTACTATTATAACTGTTGGTAATTACCTACTGTTGGTAGTATCTTTTCTTTTTTATTGAAAAGGTCTTTTGTAAACCTTAAAAGGCTATTGAGTTCAGATGACCGTCACAATTAAAGTATCTAATCTCATCTACAATGTCTCAATGGAAGCTAACTTTAATATTAAAGTTGGGAAAATGTCGTCTGTCGGTCTACACAAGATCTTTTTGCGTTCAAAGCACAGGTCAATGAAATTCGTACAAAAACTATGTATTCCAACAATATTCTGGTCCTTAGGATCGGAAAACATTGTTGGTTTAAAAGTTTGCGATAGAATGAAGTATACTTATACAGAATGAATCCTGGACTAATCTTACATAATTACATTTTAATCGATCGGTATCAATGGTAAAGTATGCATCAATCATGCATCCACTCAGCCATTTGAAGGTTCCAAACGGTTTCAAGTAGCATAATTCATAATAGCATAAAGAATAAATTTTAGCAGTTGTCAAAACATGACTCAATGAAGATCCAGTGAATAAATGTCGAAACTTTTTACGGCATATATACGTAATTACCGAAGCTGCGTTTAAAGACTTAAAATCATGAGCCTGGCATCATGGCTTCAGAAACCTCCGAATTTAAGAGATTTATAGCTTTTGATAAATAATTTTTCGCAACATCAAGGTTTTGTAATAAGGGTCCCTTAAAAAATGGCTTATTTATGGGAGTTTAAGCGTGACATTATTTGTACAGTGATGAAATGGCGGTAAGTTGAAAATGTCATATTTTGCATCATTCACTTTTTGGTGGTTTTAAATACCGGATTGTTGTTTGTAGATGGTTTGTGGTTTTGTTAATTAAAATAATAATCGGTCTGTCAATATTTGTAAAAATCTTACAGTTTTATTATCAGTCATTTAGTAAAATATTTTAAAATTCTAAGGTTGTTTTATCTTCTGTTATATTTTTTTTACTACAGGGTCACCTGTTGTAGGAAAAGCAATCAAAAGTTCGACTATAAAAATACATTCTAACTCCGACATGTTAATTGATGCTTTGGACCATAAAACGTCGAATTTCATTGATTTAGACTTACTTAAGTATTTGTTTTGTGTTATAAAACTAACTATAAAACGCCTCCATGCGTTATATTTTGTAAGATTAATAATATAATCGGCAATCGGTGGGCGATTATCAGATAGATGATCTCATTGAATACATTTGTAATTATTATGATAATACAAAAATCATCACAATATGGCATTAGGATAATATAGAAATTGAACAGCAAAAGTAACAGCTAAAAGCAGGACGAAAAATCTCTTAAATGAACTATGAATAGTCGATCTCAAAAGCTACGTAATTAATAAATATGCCTCGTTGATGTAGTAGCAAGTGCTACTGTTAAGCACGATGTCCTGGGTTCATGCCCAGGGCCCTATTTAATATGTCCTGGGTTCATGCCCAGGGCCCTATTTAATATGTCCTGGGTTCGATGCCCAGGGCCCTATTTAATAAAAATTACAAATTGTAATTAATAAACATTTTCACTTTACAGGTGTAAGTTTACGTAATTGTAGTTAAAATTACTTTATTGAACACATAATAAAATTGTAATTACAAGTTTACATATTTTGTAAATTGTAACATAATTCCGACAGGTGGCCTCACGATGTGTCAAAATTTTACAATTTTGTGCCTCAGCCTACTTTACACTTAGGCTATTGACTTTGGCCATTACTTAATGTGTTTGATTATAAAAATAAACAACGAGTCCTGCTGACCTCCGATAGAAATAAAGCCTTCGTGATTCTTATATAATATGTTGTTTGCATTTTATTTTTAAACCCATGGGGATTGTCAATGGGGTATAACTAATAATAATTAGTGGAATAACCCGTTTTATTGTGTATCTGCAATATTTTCTCAGCAGCAGTCCGAAGCCTGGTTGAAGGCAATAGGCTCGCCCCTTATTACATAGGACTTAAACATTACTGGCGAAATGTGGGTGTACTATAAGTACACCTCTGCCTAACCCTTTGGGCCGTACAGGTGTGATGATATGCGATCTTTAATAAATATGAGAATTGACTGCAGACTGATCAAGCTTGCAGAATCATCTGGAGCATGACTGTGGTGGCTATAATTTGACTTTATTCTATGTCAATTGTTTAAAATATTATGCAACCTCCATTGAGCCTAAAAGTAACGGCAGTTGATATCAGACATTATTCGATCCCAAACATGCTATTACTTTAATATAGTAATTATATAATTAATTTTAAGAACCAAAAGTAATTGTAGTTAACATTTTCATCGGGTAGTGTCAAGGGTAGCCGTATTACATATTGTGTGGTAATTAATATTATATCGGTTTATTGGCCTTTATTTTATTCTGTCAGCCTCTTTCGAATAAAACGTGAGGTGTATTTAATGACCAAGGAATTAACTAGCTCAGAATATTCAAAAGCTACTTAGGCTCGAAAAAATGAAAACCTCTTTTCGTCCTTTCTGGTCCCCGACAACGACACTACCGATAGGGTAAAAGGACCAAGCTACCAGTGGTTGGTCCTTTTGCCCTAACAGTGGTATATTATAAATATTGTAAAACAATAACTTTATTTTGGCATTTGCATACAATAAACACTAACGGTCGGCCGGTCTAGAAATAGTAATAACCCATTATAAATACCTTACAATAGCTAATTTAGATTCAGTTGTGTTTAATTGTCTAATTATAATATTATGATCGTTCACTGACATATTGATAATAAGTTGTTGATTAATAAAAGAGTTTATCAAAGAATTCTTACAATGTCTGCCTTTCAAAACTGTCAAGTGATTGATTGGTTATATAAATTGCGCGCGACCTACTGGATTCATTAAATGTTTTCCAGTACAAATAAATTGATGTTTAATAACTTTAGATAATGTCGAAGGGTTATTGAGAGAATGTAAAGCATTGAAGATATAATGTCTTACTCCTTGAACTGTTTATAACACTAACTCACAATATAAAGCTCTATGCACCTGTCACTCGTACCAAGTACCTACTAGCTTCTGCTGTTAGGGTTAAAGGGGATACCAAAGGAAAGGCCGATCTAAAGTTTTCAATAATACGTTTATAATCCTTTTCTTTATATATTAATATTAATTGTCATTACACCACTAGGTGCTAGTAACAGTTCCCTGGGTCCAATATTGAGTGTGCAAGTCACCTTCAGTTCACATTGGCCAGGTAAAGCACATAGTTCTAGGTAACTAATCCACTATAGCCACCCAAACCCCATAGCCCACTATGTTTTGTTTCCATGTTCTGCAACAGTCGTGCACCATCCGGGAGTTGTCCTTGGGTGCACTTGCATAGTGCATACCTGACAGGAATAATCGTCGATGGATGCCGCAAATCATTGAAAGCGTCTAACGGGCCTCTGCGAGTTGTCTCCCTCGTATGACTTTGAAATATATATATATTTCTGTTAAAACCATTATAGTAATAATCTAATTTAAATATTGTTAAGGTTGCGGTTTAAGACATACTGCACAGCACTGTACTCGGGAGCCCTGTGGTTCACATATACCCAAAAGGCTTGCAATCTGTTATTGAAATTTCTATGCTGGCAATGCTTTGTGTATCCAAGACAATAACGCATTCAGGGTATTGCTGCGATTGCCACGCTTCTGTAGTGCCTCGGCAATGTTTGCAGACGCACGTAGTGACGGCTTTGATGCACTGTGGAGTAAGAATTCCACTTCGCTACTCCGTAATCGTGGCAGTCCCAACTCCCAACACTATCCTGCGATCGATAGCCGCCCGCGCAGACAGCCCGCTAGTGTGGGCGCTTGCAAACCGAATGTTACTAACACTGTAGACCGCATTGTGGTTTGAATAAATAATAATAATTGTTATGATTATTACCTTAAAATTCATTTGACATAATATCTGTCTGTAACTGTTGGTGGTCTCTATTTATCATATGCGGTAGTCTCCAAAGTAGGCGGGCACATTATTGTAATATACCTTCCTTTGTAAAGTTAGAAGACCTTGTAGATTATTTTTTAGTTTTGAACACGACTGCTTAGCAAAAACATCAATAGCAGAAAAGACCATTCGCATCGTATGCCTTGCCATAAGATATATTTTGGTTTTAAAAACCATATTTACTCTCACTTATATGGTTCACTGATTACGGATGCGTCAAGATGCGTTATCACAATCAAATCGATATTAGTACTGTGGTTTCATCACCCAGTCTACATCCTATAGTGTTATTTTAGTCTTTTCAAAAGGTCATTTTTTGGTTATGCATATATCGTCTTCCGTGCTTTATTCAATGACATCAAACGGAGACGCGTTTATAATGTACATTGCTAAATTTTTGTGATTAATATCCAGTTTTAGTCTTTTTTTACATTTTCGTTACAGGTTGTTATCATGTATTTTCCTGGCTGTGACGGAATTCTGTTTAACAGAACCCTGAGTGAGAGTATTTCCCCATCGATAAGGTTTGGAGGGTTGCAGACAACATAACATAACTCAACTATAGGTAATCCTAATTAGCATAGCTTTGTTTCTTACACCCACAACAAGCAATAAGTCCATCTGGACCAAGCTCTTTGCTACTTAAAGGGATGTTACCAAACAATTTTAATACATAGCCTTTTATGACGATTTCAATAGTTATTAATTTTATTTGCCAACATGACATTATAGATAACTTTGATAAACCAGTTCTTCACCATATTATTAATGCCATTCATGAAAATCTCGTTTTACACATAATATTTTGTGTAAAATCAATAATCTAGAATTCAAGTTATTTTGATCAAAACAGGAAGGCGACTGTCGCGATTTATTACTAAAGTAAGATTTAAAATGCATAAAGAATACATACTTAACAAAAATGTAGATTGTGAAACGAAAACCTTCTCATGCATTTGTGTTGATTACGAACATGTCCCGGATTTCGTAGGCCATTTATATATATCCAGTGTTTGCGTGACCCAAACATTTTATTGTAATAGTCTTATGCATTTTAGACACCATCCTGTCTATGCAAGAACAATAACATCAGGTTGTTAGTTTTTTTAGGCTCGTCGCCCAAGACGCTACTCAAAAGTAACGTGTTACGAACTCAAGTCACCAATGAGTAGCCAGAAGAAACTAGTATTTTAATGGCGGTAGTTTTACATTCTGAGGAGGGATGTAAGGTAGTCACATACCTTACATCCCTCCTCAGAATGTAAAACTAAACAGGGATAAATATTAATCTTGATGGATGGAGACAGAGAGCAAGGCCACAGAAAAGATGGATGAATTGTGTGACGAATGATATGAAAGAGATGGGAGTGAATGATAGAGCGTTACGGTTGACGTGTTGCTTCGATCCTAAGTAATATGGGAGAAGGGCAGGAAGATCATGAGTGCTGTTACATTCTGGACATTGTTACGTTTAAGTAGAATCTATAGTAGAATAGAGGCACAGATGCAAACTATGACCTAAAGAATAGTTTCCAGTCTCATCACTTAAGCAAGATAATAATAATCTTTATAAACACGTTTGATGATCCTAATTAACGAACTGACGGAATTCAATGCACGGTGAACTTTGAAATAAAAGCTTAATTAACTTTAATAGCTCAGCAAATTAATTAAGTTTTTATTGTAACTTTTTATTTTGGTTTGTTTTGAAACAATTAACGGTTAGGGTTTCTTGAAGAGTCTATTTATATAGAAAATGAACGTTTTCTACAGTAGTGCTGTATATTATTTTCCCTCTCAAATCAAATTGCTGAAATTGTGAATGTTTATTGATCTAGTATTTCTGAATAAAGCCTCCATTCTGCTTTCTGCCCGCATACTGATAACTGTGTCCTTATTGAACCAAGATCTCGTCCTTTATTTCTTGTCCGTACCCAGGGCTCGTTAAACAAACCAGTACTGTTCTTCTACTGGTCAAGGATGTAGCTTGCGCAGTCTATGTCCTCTTGCCTCCCAGAAGAGAGTGCTACAAGATTATGAATACATGATACTCAAGCTCAAAGCTGTAGTAATAGTACCATTAATAGCACAATTAATTCATTGTAATCAACAAACAAGTACATCAGATAGTGGTATAAAACGTAAAGACATACGTCCAAACAATAGGGTTCGCACGCCACTGTAACACGGGGACAAGCAAACGGTTCCAGTGTCAGCCCTGACCTATGCGGAGGCGCGCATACCGAGCGGTGTCGCGGGCGCAGGCGCGAAGATCGATGGGTGTGAGAGTAAACGTTTTAGCCTTGTTTGGGAAATGTTACTGGCTTTTTAGTATTGCAATTAATGCATTTATTGTGCAGATTCCTCTTAGTTCGTGAAATAAGCCTGATGATACGATGCGTTTTTACATAACATCATGACTGTTTACCCGAAGAGTTAGGCAGAGGTTACCTATAAATAGTACTTCCACATTTCACCAGGTCTTTCCATGTAATAGGGGGCGAGTCTATAGCCATCAACCGGTCACTGATCAAGACTCCAGGCTGCTACTGAGAAATTCCTAATAGAAAAACTCAATAATACTTTGCCCAACCTGGGAATCGAATCCAGTACATGCTCAGCAGTAGCGCTTGCAACCACTAGACGAATGAGGCAAGCCGTTCCTAATGTAAACTTTTCCATGATCACCTATTAAGTTATAGTTTTTAGTAACTCAAAGTTTAAACTTGTACCTATATATTTCTTCATTCATATCGGCTAGCTCTTCAGGAATTAGCCATTGCCGTTGTGAAGAGATGGGTGTCAACAACTTGGTAACAGGCCTGACTGCCCAAGGTGTAACGAACGCCTTTAAGTAGTTATCATCATTCGAGGAGGCCCCTTTCCTTTTATAACAGACTTCTCCAGAGGGCTTAGACAGATGGCAATCGCTATAGACGTGTTTTGTATTTCTACAACGACTTTCAACAGGATTGCAATAAGGTTTTTGGTAGCTCATGACAGTGCCATAAATTTTTGAGCGTCCCATGTTCTTTATCATTGATAGAATCTCACTTCCTCTAGGCCCTCCGGTTTGAAAGAGTGGCCGAACTTCAATGAAAAACTGTTTGTTTGATCTAAGCATTTAGGTACTTGGTCAACTGTTACGGTGCCAAAGACGCAAAATGAGTGTCCCGATAACCTTTAGGTCCACAAATATGACACGATTCTTGAAACTCACGATTCAAAACCACAATTATACACAATTGAGGTTGTCCACTGTTTTTGCCAGTGAACCTTATCTCTCATCGGCTCCCGTTTGAAACTCATAAGCGACACGCAAACCCATTGTTATAAGTTTATTGTGGTAACAACTGTTTAGCAATACTATGAAATGAGTCGGTGACACCTGCGTTTTTGTGTTGCACTACTGCAGAAACAATGGCTTGATGGAGATATGTAAGCTGTACGAGAAGAGAGGTTTAATTGTCTATTTTTTTTATCGAGTGAACTTGTCCTTGTTCTCCTGTTCATGTAGAAAAAGGCCAACTTACATTTTTCCGCACATGTCCGGCTTTTTGGCCCCCGTTCGGCCTTGTCCGCCCTTTGTACGATTAAAAAGTAAAATGTCCAGGTTTTCAAGTTTCGAAGAATACTATACTTAGAACAGTGTCTGTGTTTGGGTGAATGTCGCTGCACATGCACATAGCTCAATAACCTTGATGTGGGATTTTTCATAAGTATTTGAAGCTTCAAGAAAACATAACTTCATTTATCAGTATTTTCATCATATCATTCTAAAAAAAAACAGAAAGTTGCGTGTCGGACCACGCAAAATGAAGGGTTCCATAGTTGGGATGAATTTATCCCAAATACAAACATAACATTGTAGTTGAAAAACATGTTTTCCCATACATTACAACTGCAAATGTAAGTTTGTACGCACAGTATTGAGAGATTTACCATGTTATTTTAAGACCATTGACTTCTTATAAGTTTTCCTGTCATCTATGAGTAAAGAACCATTCTCTGTATTTTTTTTATAATCTTAGGCTCAGTAGTTTCGGAGATAAGGGGGGAATGGTAAATTTTCATATATTTTCTTAAATGTATTTAGGTATTTTTTATTTTTATTTTTATGAGTTTCTCGCAACAGGCCTTTCATTTGATATATAAGACACGGTACAGTTAGCTAAACTTTTTAATTTCATATTTGTCACCCGAAAGGTAACGTAAATTAATTAATTTTCATATTGAAAATTAATGAATTTACGTTACCTACACGTCCGTGTTTAGGTCACAAAAATATATACGTGTATCAAATTTCAACTTAGTCCGTCCATTAGATTCGGAGCAAATTGGCTGTGACAGACGGACATACAGACAGACTTCCTTTTGAGGTACGGAACCCTAAAAACTAGTCTAGTAGTCAAATCTTTCTTTTTTAGGGATACGTGTGTATTAATAGCGTGCAGCGTGTCTGTTGCCATTTCGAGAATAATTGGCCCTGAACAAGGTCAGATGACAATCGTGTTTTTCTGTTGCTGAAATCTCATGACTACCATTTTGAAATCGCTAAAGCTTTTAAACTACAGACAATCGTAATTATACTCAATGTACCTCTGTGAGAGTTATTTTTTTCGTACATAATAATCCTAATGTCAGTTCGGTTACCAAATATATTTGCGTAGATACGAAATCTGAATTGCAAAATGTATTTTATGGCTACTTAAACTAATGTTGTAGGCGTAGAACACCTAAAATAAATACATCGAATGGTTTGAACACTTTGAACAAATTGATTTGTTTAGCCTAAGGGGACCTACGAGGGTCCTAGGTGTACTTACGAGTACAACATTGTTTTGTAAGATATTTGTTGATCAAATCGTCGTAAAGATACCTACGTGATCGTGGTTTTATTTCAAGTGAAGGTGGAATTCCTTTTGGGAGACTAATGGGACTTCAAGTTAGCTACTTATAACTTAAAAAACTTATGTACATAGTTTGGTTTATGTGTTTGAACATTAAAGCTAAGTTAAAACTTAATCCACCAACTTCGAAGCGTCGCTATAAATTTAAAACAATAACATACGTTCAATTCTCATCAACAAGTAGGTACTTATGTAAGATTAAATGTCGGGGGAAAAAATTAGAATGATCATATCAAACAACCTTCTCTTCTTAGTTCATCATGCAGTGGTACTTAAGGTGCACTAGTTATGCATAGCAATAAATAATGTAAAAAGGAAATAAATAAACAAAATTGCACTCAAATCCAACTCAAGAGCACGAAAACAAACATTGCCACACAAACTCTCACTGCACTGATTCACTCGATTCACTCTCATTCACGATCAAACTGAACTAAGCTGAACCATTCGCTTCACCTTGAACTTTACCAGTAATACTCGCGCAACGGTAATCGCACGGTAGTGTGCGCGTGCGCTGCGGTATTAGTAACGCTCTCTCTTGGTAATTTAAATAATAATTATTCATTGATAATTATTGATTGATTGGTTGAGGTTAGTAGTTATGAGGATTTTCCATCTAGAATTTCTCAGTAGCAGCCCGGAGTCTGGATTGGTGCCCGCTTGATGGCATTAGGCTCGCCCCCTATTCCATGGGACTTAAAGAAATTCAATCAAAGTTCCTAATTTTTTGGAGTTTTTTTGTATTAAAAAACAGTAGATATTCCTACTAAATAGGACATTGAATTATTATTATAAGAACACTCGCTGCTTTTATGTTGTTTGTCAAATGATGACCTTTATAAAACCCCGAATTAAGCAAAAAAAAAAAACTGGTTCTAGTCCCCAATCACGGCAACATCGGCTTCTCGTCTCCTCTCGTCCCATCAGACGATACTCATCAACTCTAAAGCGGCAGTGATCTACTGAACCAGTTCGTTCACCTTGATCTTATACGTACTCCCAATAAAAGGTAGCGCCCACTGTGATTAGCGGAGCGATTTAACGTGATTGTTGTTATCCTGAGTGAAAACAACAAATACGTTAAATCGCTCCGCCTTTTGGATATTTAATAGAAAATAGGCATGAATCAAGAATGTATTAGTGCTTCATGATTAAGAACAGCTCTTTTTGCTCGATGGTAAAAAGGGCTGTCTTATTTAACGAGTGCACGTGGCAACCTTTTTTTTTTTGGGTGGGAAATTATCATATAACTTCTCCAGTTCTGGGCGGAGCGGTCCCGGGCGTGTCAGACTTTTACTGACTAAAACCCACCCGTGTTCCTTCCGTTGCCTGTGTGCCGCGGCCGCGATATCCCTTTCGGACAAACTCGCAATCCTGGCAGGCTCACGTGGCAACCTAACCTTGCCACTGCATTAAATAATATTATGGAATACTAGCTGTTGCCGTGTCTCCGTCTGCGCGAATTTTTTATTTCATCATTTACAAATATCCAGGCTGTAAACTATGTCCTTCTTCTGGACTCAGGCTACCTATCTGCCAAATTTCATAACAATCGGTTCAGTGGTTTAGGCGTGAAAATCTAATAGACAGACAGAGTTCCTTTCGCATTTATAACATTAGTGTGGATGTACGGATAAAGTACCAAATATTTCTTAAGCTACTGTTCAATATAAATACCCATCCAGTATCGCAGTATCACATCCGTAATCGCTACGCTCATGAACATAGCGTCACCTTTAAAACTGAGAGCGAAAGTATAACTTGCACTTTCGTGAATGAAACTCCGATTATGTATGTTATGCCTTTTATGATGAACAGGTTTTGATCTGAAGTCGACCGCCTTTTACCTCTGGGCTCAGAGCCAGCATAAATGGGCGTGGTTGACTCTGGTGGTCTTGTTTTACCGCACCAGTCATTCAATGCGACTTTATTACTCTTTTCTGTATCGTAACATCAATTATTTAAACATAAAATATATATTTAGTACACGGTATACCTACATACCGTGTACTAAATATAATTATCATATTTTTAAGACTGACTATATCAGCATCAAATAGACATCTCCAAGAAATCATTTAATTGTTTCCAATCTTTGTTCCATAATATTGTATCAATGTGGAGCCCAAAACATTTATTTATTATATTTATTTATTTAAATCAGAATTAAGTATAAAACCTTTCAGACTCATCCAAGGCGGTGTTATTAGCAGTGATCGGAGTAGGTAGATTGATTTTTAGTACTTGTATCATAAATGCACACAGAAAGAATAACATGGATAAGCCATTTTTCCGGAAAGTAATTCCGGTATTTCCGGATTCAATTAAATATTGTTAATGTTGGTAGTGATATTATTACTACTCAATTCAAAATTTAAAGGAAGGTATCAAAACTAAATTAATTCATTATTTATCTGTTGAATAATAAAAACAATCGAATTCCGATCGAAGCTTTAATATTTATTTTTTATTTTTAGCCTAGGATAGCTAGATAGCTAGATCTTTTATAGATAGATATAAATTGTTGCACTTAAATTTAAATATTTTCCTACATAAGTTCCGGTTTTTTTTTAATAATCCACCAATTCCGGAGGAATGTCCATAGTAATATATACGTTTCGGATCAGTGACCCCAGTTCAATCTACCTACTCCGATCACTGGTTATTAGTCACAATGTCTACACAAATTTACAAAAAAATAGAATGACCTGTAAGCAAAATTACGAAGAATTATTTACTAAATAATATGACAATTATTATATACATGACAACTTTTATAATATCAGACCTCTTTCAATTATAAATTGTGTCATTTGCATGAATTTCGGCATGTTTTACCCAAATATATCCTCCGATTCCGTAATAACATTAATAATACGTGCGGCTCGTGACAGGGGTAAACTTGAGTATGAAACATATTACCTTGCATATTACATATTGGCTTCTTAATTGTAGCTACATATTGATACAGTATTATGGAACAACTTGTAGACAATCACATGCAATTTTGTCGATGTACCTACACGTCTTTTTGAGGCTGATTGTGTGTATTTGTCAAAATACGAAACCAAACCTGATATTAAGTATTACTTACCTACAAATTAAGGCCTGGTTTAAAGCATTTTAATAGACAGTTTAATTCGGTTTTGCTGAAACACAAAAAGACTATTAATGAAACGCAAATACATTTGAATATTACGTACAACAAAAACTGTCAATGAAATACTTTTTCAGCGCCAACACGATTTCAATAACCTTTTACATTAAATATTAGCAATAAAGGTAACAAAAACTGTCAAACGTGTTGGTCTTACAATAGTTGTCCCAATAGTGTCAGAAGTAGTGGACACCCTATGCGTTGGGTCAAGGCGCATTGATATGCTGTGATAATTTTTGTGTTGAGTTTTCTCAGTTAACGTAATTTTTTATTTAAGTAACCTATATCCGGTAATAACTCGTGTTTTTCAGTGGTGTCTATCTCGTAGAATGATTTGATAATTCGAATTTTCGCGAAAAGCCTAGGGATATTGCGACAACACAGATAAGTAGAAAATAGTCTTCTTTCTTCTTTTCGTGTGGTTAGTGACTAGCCTGGTGTCAGAGTTTCAAAGCCTTCCCTGGACCTCTGACTTGGCTTCACATGCCGTTGAGAAACATCTCTCAGGCTCGTTTTCCTCACGATGTTTTCCTTCACCGTTTTTGAAGCAAGCGATAATTATACAATACGCACATGAATCCGAAAAGTCAGAAGTGCGTGGCTTGGGTTCGAACTCGAGACCTATGACTTGGCAGCCCGACGTTCACACCACTACGTATACTATCACTGCTGTGATCAGTTGCTCGCAGAAATGTTTACACCATTTTCTAATTATTCGTGTTTTTGCAATATCCCTAGGGTTTACACGAAAGTTTGAATTATCATAATATCCTACGACATCTATACCTATTAGATCAATAAACCAAAAAATAATTAAAACGTTTTACGATCCATAAAATGTATAAATTTTCAAAACCAATTATGAAAATTACTTACAATTAAACGTTTGAAGTATTTCGATTTGGAAAATACAAAAATGAAGAAATAGATCGGTCTGTTTTTGTTCTTAAAATAGGTTAAGGTAAGCGCCTTCCTCAACCAATCAATTATGACATTGTTTGATTACAATTTATTCGATTCATAATAATCGAATGCGACCGAATCGAATAGATGATTTATCGATTTAAGACGCCCATAGCAAATTGTTAATATAGGCGCCTTTAAAACATATATAGTTATTTCTTAAAATGGGAATATTAAGAAAAGACTGGTCCTTAATTTTTTTTAAAAATTTAAAACTACGAGAATAATCAAAATAGGATTCTTTGAAATTAAATCAATAATTGTTGTCTAAATTATTCATGATCATCAGCCTGTAGCAGTCCACTGTTGGAGATAGGCCTCTCCAATTGCACGCCATTCAACTCGGTTCTCGGCAACTCTCATCTAGCTGCTAGCAGCCACCCTGCGCAGATCGTCGCTCCACCTAGCCTGATAAAAAATTACTATCTACATCTAAAATCAATTTATTACAAGGTACAACCTACAGTAGAGCGGTGGAGTTTCTTGCCCATTCTTCTCCATACGAAAAGTACCTTTTGGAAGGGGTGATTAGAATTAAAAAAAAAATGTTGTAAAATTGACGTTCAAAGGTGCCTTTTATGTACCTAATTGAAATAAATTGTTTGGGTAAAGCACAGTCATATCATGCAAAAATTAAATTCAACATTAATATTAATATAATGGTTTCATACCTACGTACTCGTATATATTGCATGTATAAAAATGTAGTAGTAAACAATTCATTCATAGAAATATATGAATCATGCATGGATATACAATTTTCATGTATTTTTATGGTTCCGTACCTTAAAAGGAAAAAAACGGAACCCTTATAGGGTCACTCGTATGTCTGGCTGGGTGTCTGTTTGTCCGTCTGTCACAGCCAAGCAAATGTTCCGAATCTAATGTACCGATTAAGTTGGGTACACATTTGTATTTCTGTGAGCCAAAAACGGACGTGTAACGTAAATAAATACGTAAATGAATTTTGAATATGGGGCTCACTTTTGCAAATAAGAAAATTAAAATAAAAGTTTTTCAAACTGTACCGTGCGTGTGACATATCAAGTGAAAGGGCTTATTGCGAGGATCTCAAATTTTTATTTTTTCTTCATTTTAAAATGAATACTTTTAAAGATATTTAAGAAAATTGATGAAAATTTAACATTCCCCTGATCTCCGAAACTACGGAGCCATAAAATTTGAAAAAAAAATGCAGGTAATGGTTCTTTACTCATAGAATACAGGAAAACCTTTATGAAGGCGGTCTTAAAATAACAGGGTAAATCTCTCAATATTGTGCGTACAAACTTAAATTTGCAGTTGGAATGTACATGTTTTCAACTAAAATGTTAAGTTTGTTCTTGGGATAAATTAATCCCAACTACAGAACTCTTTATTATGCGTAGTCCGACACGCACTTGGCCGGTTTTTATTAATAACCGCTTCTATTAATGAACCTCTTACACCTGATAACTTATTAATATTTATATTACAATAATAATATTGTGATTTATCAGACGATATCCATTAATTACAGCAAGGTAATCTACTTATGTAAAATTATCATAAAAGATCAAAATAAATTAGCAAACTTTAACAGTAGTTTATCAAATGTTAGCAGTTTTAACGAATAAGGAAGCAGAGTACTGTAATAAAACTGAACAAAAATACACTGATTTGCATTGAATACTTTTTTGCTTGTTTTTGAGTCTACATCTACTTCCGTGTTTTAAAAATTGTGTTTTATTGTCTGTGTCAAATTCACTTTGTAACAAGTTTTTACACTGTTGGGGCATGGAATGCTGCTATATTGTAGTTTATATCTTCCACATAGACGTCATTGATGTTACCAATGATGAGCACATCTGTCAGGATACTGCTGTTATAAGGCTCTGGAGTCTACTTCTGGCCCTTCATTATAGCCAGGCGATCTATTAACGTCTTTCAATTTCTTTTGCAGCACTCTACTTAACTTTGACGGTTTTCGCAGAGTTTTGAAAGTTCTAAATTGCCCCACACGATCATTGATTGAATTTGTTTCACTATCTCCTTTAAAAGCTGATTTTAGAACAGGTACTTTGGGAACTGCAGATTGAACATGTTATAGGTTGTCTAGTGAACATCGATATCATACATATTTTAGAACTAAGTTACTTTTCATGCCTGTCTTTGCCGGCTTAGGTTTTCTAAATTACACAGTGGCGTTGTTTGTGGCTTTCACCATCTTTTATTTGTATAACACATAAAATATTTAGCTTATAGCACAGAAATCTCGAGTCTTTGACATGTCGTCACATCAGTCGATTGCCCCCTTGCGAAGCAGTGCTCGATGATCAACGGATCCCCAAACTGTCCTCTTCGAACACACCTGACATTCTAACATCCGTGTTCCAATCGTGACAATCCATTTAGTGTATCGGTATGAGGAAGAGCTTCAACCTTGACCTGGCCATTGTTACCACCGTGACTGACAAATGTTTGACTGTTTGATCTCATCTCATACTGTACTCTGTAAAGTACTCAATTTATTATCTTTCTTTGTTGATCTGACGGCTGCGTATCACGATCACACCTTACGACTCATCACTTGAGGAATCACATTGAAATGAAATTGTTTATTCTGTAAATAGTATATTGGAATCACTTTTACACTTTATATTAAAAATATATAAAAAATATATTAAAGGAGAAAGAGCAAAATGGTCTATGGGCGGCCAACAACGAGATAGGTATTAAATGAAAGTACGAGTACTATTACTAAGGACTAACTTTTACTATGAACGTAACATTGCAGCTCATTTAGAAAAAAACTACATATAGGTAAAATACTTAGATAATAAATGCAAGACAATGTACAAACCAATTTTATAAAATACTTATGTTAACATTAGTTTATGTATTCAAAAGTATTTCACAACGCAGCGGCACTCATCAATGCATTTCAGACACCAATACAAGATAGTCTTTCGTGAACATAATTAATGAACGCTTTGAAATACCGAACCTCTTAGCGGATTATGTTATCCGTCATAACATAAATAGACAGAGGGCATCATTAGAAAAACTCAACAGCCATCAACCTATTTTTGAAGACTTCCCGGTTTTTTCTGAAGAAGACCTAATTCTGTTTGCACTTGGAACATACCAAATCAAGTTGGCTTGCAGCTACTACGCTGAACACTTAGTTGAAGGCTTGTATAATATTGAAGTACGGGAACGACAAATAAGTCAGCTCAGAGATTTTATTGAAGAAGAAGACATTTGGTTATTACGTGTGCATATACAATCTAGACATGTAAGGTCCAGAATATATTATTCTTATATTGTAATTAACCGAGAAAGACAAAATAGAGAAGTAATTGCTCATTATTATTGCAGTTGTATGAGTGGAAGGAGCACAATCGGTTGCTGCGCACACGTTATGTGTGTAGTGTGGTATCTGGCATGGGCTAGACATTAAGACGAGGATATTATATTACCGGAATCAGAACTCAGTGCTATTATTGTACATTAAATGTATTAATCTACAATAATGTACAGTGTGTCCTGATGACGGCAATAAAATATCCTCGTCTTGATGTATAGCCGTACTAATGCCGTAATGTATTAATGTACAATAATAACACTAAGTTCTGATGACGTTATCATTATTATTATTATTGGCGATGTTTTGTCATAGTAGTAAATGTACTTTTAATGAAGTCTACAAGTCATTTTTAATTTCTAAGACTAAACCTTAGTAAAAAAAAAAATGTATTATTATATATATATTTATATAATTCCATTAATAATTACACCACAGATATAAAACTTCTTGAGGGTGATTGTAGGGTGACAGTACACCAAAAAATAAAAAAATTGTTCCTGGCCGCTGATAGACCAACCGCCATACGATTTTGCCCATTCTCCTTTTGCTAGATGAGTTCGGCGTTTCCTATCCGACTACTCTGAGAAGAAAGGCCGAAACAAACTCAGAGGTCACAGTCTCTTTTAAAGTCCAGACATAATCTTGGTCAAGCCATATGAGGACCATGTAGATTAGTATCTGAAATAGTCTTTTGAGAAAAGAACCACACAGATTTGAGTGGACCTGTCCAGTCAGTGCAAGCATTTGTCAGTAATCGTGGAGCTCAACTTAGAACATAAGGAGCTCAACTTGACGAACAGTACCAAAGAAAGGACAATTGAAAAAACAATTGCTACTCAAACGTCTTATTGTATGCATTCAAAACAGGTAAATCTACGCGGCGTTGTATAAACATGTCTTTGTAGTTAATTGTTATCTACTGATTAATGGGTCTATGAAGATAGAGACTTGGGCAAAACGAACTCGAAAGTTGCATCAATTTCATAAGTAATTACTTGAGGCCAAAAGCGCTCAAGAATAGTTGTAGTTTAGTCGAAGGACCATAGAAATAATTGCAACTATTATTGGGTGCTCTAATGTATTCGGTAACTTGAACAAATAAAAAAAACTAGTTTAGTACTATTCAAATAATTTATTTTATACACTGAAATACCTCGACCTATAACTGAACAAAAGGAACATAAAAACAAAGTTATCTAGTTATTCCGTTTTTTTTTATGCCCATCGTCACCCAAGGGCCAAGGCGTGTAGATACTCATTTATCATAGTTTTTACGCTAATATAATTATCCAATGTACACACAATTATGTCGTAACCTTCAGTAACTGATAAAACGTGTTAACATTATTATGAAGTTCTTTTGTACTCACTATGTATGCTGTAATGAGGAGATTGTGTGCAAGAATGTTATAAAAATAAGCACGCAATGGAAAAAAATAAGCCACACACAACATGTATTGTAAAGAAGATGATTGTGATAGCTCCTAAAACAAACTTTGCAAAAATAAACTTGAGATTTGAAGAGCCATTCCATAGTTCCTTGGATTTCTGGTCATATTCCACATCAACAGATTTTAAATCCATCGGAGCCAATTACTTATAATAATTGAAACAGAAACAGGGTAGGTCCTAAAACACTTCCCCGTTTAACCCCATAGTTTTAAAATTTCCTTACTGATATTATTATTACTCATATTTACGATGCAAAGAGTAACAACTAAGGGATATGAAGTTATTTGACTGCAGGATATTGATACGATCTAATTTGTTCAGCAAGCTAGAAGCATGACAGTATCAAAAGTTTACGAATATTTTTTTACAAAGTTTATAATAGGTACGCCAACAGCATATGTATTTTACATTAAATATTAAAGTTAACAGATATGGGCTCTTATATATATATACCAATTACAGATGTACACGACATTTACATACAACAAAGCATCCTTCTTAAATTACATACAATTATATATTAATTAAAATAGAAAATAAAATAAAATCATTAGCAAAAAACAGCGTTGACCTAGGTCTAAAACAGAATTTAAAAAAAACAGACTTCCACAAATATAATTAAATATAAAATAACTAACTAAACTAAGTATGACAATTGGCCATTTAAATGTTTGTTTAAATGACTGCGCAAGAGGGTTTTGAAGTTATAAGTGTAACTCATTCATATGAATATGAACACAAACATCGTCTTGAAAAGCAATTTACTAATCAATCTCAGTAATAAATTTGTATATTTTGTAATACCCGATAATGCAATTACATAGGTTTCAGTTTATCCAATATAATTATTACAAAACGTTAATTGCAAGTCAATCAAAATACAAAAATCGTGAGGCTACCTACTACGATTGAATATTTATGTAATGTATTTGTTTTAACATTAAATAGGCAGAAACCATAACCTAAAAACATCATAACAAAAGCCATAATTAAGCACGAATGTACGAAATTATACAGTCGTGTTGCATGAGTCAATGTTATTATATCAATTGGTAAATTAACGCATTGTTTTACACTTGACTGTCGGTTAAGAAGATAAACCGTGTTCGTAGAAGATACTCGTAATTTAGTTCATCATCGCTCTTTATTGTTGTTGTTGAATCAATCGGTCTCCCATTATTTATTAGTTAGTTGCACCAGTTTCTTCAGCTACGTACTTTAGCCTAGAAAAAATAATACTTATGATTGAATAATTTATGATATAATAATATATATTGCAATTTTGTTTTAGTTTGAATTACTCTTTCTATAATTCTATACTACTAGTTAGTCTTACACATGGTGCATATATTACAAAATCAAATAAAACAAAACACACTCGTGCACTATGTGAACAAGCACAATTAATCAAATAAATAGTTGAACAGACGCATTGGACTCAAACGGCTCCAATAACCCTGGTAGTTGGTAGGACCAGTAACTGATGAGGCTGCGTCTGTGACCTCTGCGTAATTGGCTATTGTGGCCGATGCAGAGAGAAGATTCATTAGGGCTTTGTATGCGTTATTGAGATGACATAATACATATTATACAAATAATAATAATATATACATAAAACATAAGTATGAGTTTGTGTAAGGTTGAAGCTGATGTATGATTAAGGGTTTATGTCCATTGATGGGCATGGTCAATCTGATTCTCAGTAGTAACGAGGTCTGAGTAGTTATGCTCTCGTAGTTTCGCTTATTATCGACGAGAAAAAAGAAGGAGTCTTTAGGCACTTTGACCAAACGTAGCGTCTTCTTAACATGTTGATGGCAAGCTAAATAGATCCAGCCCAGAAATTGCCTACGAGTATGGCGCCATCAGTAGCGTCTATCAGTTCCAGTAACCTGCAGGCAGCAGGGCTCGCAGGACAGTAAAACACATTTTTTTTTAATTCATTTTAATATGCATTTGAAAAATCATGTCATCATCACGAATCTATTTCTGTACCTGACGTAATGTCAACATTATTTCGAAGACAAAACACAGAGTAATTACAGAGCTAGATTCATGTTCAGATCTTGACATATTAGCCTAGCATAGTGACCTGATAGCCTACTTTGAAACACCGGCATTACTTGACAATAGTCTCCGACATGTAATGACCGATGATATAAATTATACGAAGAATAATTGCTACAAATTATAACATGCACAAAAACATTTATGAAACGCAATCACGCCGACGATTAGGATTGTTTCAACATCAACTGAGATGCAAGGCAACTTTTTGAGAAATAATTAGTGTATTTAAAAGCTTACAATGTGTGTGTTCTTCATGTTTCTTCTCATGTGAGATATTAGTTAATGTTTGAACAAGGTTGATGTTTTGATCGCGTGGGTAACAATCTTGAACTGCGTACATCAGTATCTAATAATCTATGTCATTATGGAAGTTGCCTGTATGTAGGTTCTTTCTTCTTTGGTATATACGGCCTAAGTAGCCTAAGAAGTCCGTCACTATGAACTATAAAACCACGTGTAGATGCTTATTCTAATGAGGTATCTCAATACTGGGTTTATTTTTAAGTTCAACTATTTTAATCTTCTTTCTTTTTCGTGTGGTTAGTGACTAACCTGTTATCTAATTACGTAACACATTTTCGTAAACGATTACGACTAATCTATTTCATTTTGACAGTTCAACAACATTCATTGCGTTATTTACGTTGTTGAGCAGTATTTTTTGTTGAACTTATGAAGCAATGGATTAGAAACCTGTATCAAAACGATTCAGATTCTGATTGATCATGGTTTACGTAATTAGGGTACTGGTGTCAGATTTTTTTTGCCGCCCATGGGCCTCTGACTTGGCTTCACATGCCGTCGAGAAATATCTCTCAGACATGTCAGTTTCCTCACGATGTTTTCCTTCACCGTAGCTACACTATACTAACTTGACTATTACTAATCCTAAATCCTATATAAACACCCTATGTAACATGAGTATCGAAGGTGCCCACATTTTCTCTTATGCTGACGATACAGCAATTGTTTTCTCGGGAGAAACATGGGACAGCGCCGGTCGCATCGCCGAACGTGGTCTGTCTACAGTAGCTACCTGGCTCGATCAGAACCTTTTAACTTTGAATATTTCAAAGACCAATTACATCTGCTTTTCTATATTTGACCGTGCCCAGCCATCACAAGATCTTCAGATTAAAATCCATACCTGCTCCAGCTCTACTAACACCACCTGCTCTTGTTTAAAAATCAACAAAGTATCCAGTACTAAATACCTTGGTGTCATGCTTGATCAAAGGCTATCGTGGCACTTGCACCTAGAACTAATAATGAACAGAGTGAGGAAATTGATTTGGACTTTCAAATCTCTTCGACATGTGGCTACTAAGGATCTTATCCAGCAAATTTATGTCTCCCTGGGTCAATCTATACTTACGTACTGTTTGTCAATCTGGGGCGGAGCGTCTAAAATAAAGTTTTTGGAGCTGGAGAGGGCACAGAGAGCTTTACTAAAAGTCATGTACTTCAAACCGATTAGATTCCCCACGGAAAGTTTATACTTAACCTCAAACCTTTTGTCTGTTAGGAAACTTTATGTCCTGCAGATTACATTAAAAAAACATAAATCTCTTCCCTACATTACTTCCAAGACACATTCTAGGAGAAAGAATAAAGTAGCTGAAGATTGTCCAGTGAATACTACATTTGCTGCAAGGCAATTTATTAAACAATCCCCCCGTATATATAACGCTCTCAATGAACAATGTGCCATCTACTCTATGACATACCACAACTGCAAAAAAACGCTAACTGAATGGCTCAAGAGCAAAAGTTATGAAGAAATCGAAGATATCCTACACAAGATCACATAACTAAGGAACACATATAATTTGTACACATATACACACCACACACCCCCACGGTACACAAACCACATTTATCTTACACACATGCCCATTACATCCCGACATCCACGCAAGCACACACACACACACACGCACACACACGCACACAAACGAACCCACACACAAACTCATAAACATATTCTACACCCAGTGCCCTTATTAATATAATATGGGTTATATAAAATCTTAATTAGTTTTAAATGAATCTTTTGGCTTATTTCTCACACATTTGTAGAATTATTGTAAACTGGAGGAGCGGAACCACTTAATACAAGCAAATCTATGCTTAAAAGGTGACTCCAAACCTAACATAGTTATTTACTTAAGTGAAGAAATAAACATTTTTATTTTTATTATTATTACTAATTAGATAATGTTGAATCAAGTTAGCATATAAGTTTAATTAAGTAAAGTAATATTAAGTAAAGAAATTGCAATACTGTTCCATTTTTGTCTCTAAAAACTGAACTACGAGTGAACAAAAACAATAGAAGATGTTTAATAAAGAACCCATGTTTATAAATATTGTATTACAGAGATAATTGTTATCAAAATAGTTAGTTCTTCTTGGAAGTGTTATTGTTTTGTTTTTGTGATATATTGATTTTTATAAAAGGTTACTCGCAACACAACTACTAGTAGTCAATTGCCGTTAAAGATCGCAAATTACACTCAAAGCGCCGTAAGGCGATGTTTTTATTGTAAGCTTAGCGAGAATCGAAGCTGACTAGCGAGATATTCTATGTTGTGTCAGTCTGTGATATTAGTAATAATAATGTGTAAAAATCATATATTAATAGAAATAATTTTAGAAGCAACCAAAAAAATTACCACAGCAAGGAGCTCTGCCTCCTCAATATAGACAGCATGTTATAATCCTAATATATATATATATATATATATATCCTACTAATCCTTATCCTTACATATTATAAAACAAAGTCCCCCGCCGCCGCGTCTATCGGTCTGTCTGTCTGTCTGAATGCGATCGAAAACAACCGAACGGATTTTCAAATGGTTTTCACGAATGGACGGAGTGATTCATGCGGAAGGTTTTTGTTTCATTAAGGTTTTGTGTAAATTGTCTGATATAATGACGATTATTGTCGAAGATGTCGAAAAAAGGCACGCTGACTTGGAGCTTTACTGGCGTGCGCCGCGTAAACCGTAAGAGATACATCAAATTTATGTTCTACAGAATTGTAGATCTTAAAAAGTTCAATAAAATGTCCGCGATAACATATATAATATATACTTTAGGTCATCCTTAGAAGATAGACATATTATGTCTATCTTCTAAGGATGACCTAAAGTAAGCATTTTTATTTTTCTGAATTTGATGAAAATTTCATTGTTATTTCCGAAGCAAATTTGACCGATATTATATTTATCCTTATCCAATAAAATATTTTAATGAAATTGGGCATCTAATTTAGATTAAAATATGACATCATAATCATTAAAATTAATACTTTTAAAGATAACACAGATTCAAAATTACGCATAACAAAATAATTATGGTTGACGACAACGCGGGTGCAGCGGTAAGAGTCAATGACTTTTCCCCGGCTATTAGGTATGTAATCCCGGTACTACGTACCCGTGGAATATTTTCCGACACCCACACGGGCTAAGCCGCGGGCAGAAGCTAGTTAATATTATAAATGTGAAAGTTTGGATGTTTGTTACTCAATCACGCGAAAACGGCTGAACGGATTTCGATGAAATTGTGGTGGAGAATTGGTGAACAGAGATAGTTTATACCCTGGATTAACACAGGATACTGTTTTCTCGGTAGTATGTTTCCATGGGATAATTTCCAACCTCGCGTGGAGGTCGCCGCGGGTTAAAGCTAGTCATAAGTAAATATTGAGGAAGTACTTAGGTGTTTTTATTTATAATGATTTGAGGAGTCTTGATTCCTGTAGGTAGTTCGTAGTATATTATTTTAAATTATATGCACATATAGTGCTTTATTGCATTACCATCGGGCCAGTAGCTTTTGATAGCTGCTAATTTTAACTTCTACATATTCCTAATGACTCAAAAACTATAAGAAGAGTATGCGGAAAACCCTAGTCATTGTGAAGAATGTGTTAATCTCAACAAAAACACAGCTCAGCCCTCATTCAGACCTCGTCTAATTTTTTATCAAGTTCAAATTTTTTGTTAACACCGACAAATTGCCCAAAAAAGCCGTCTATGGTTTCCCTTCGTGATATTGTTCTACTGATTTCCGTATGTTGAATCTGTTCGCATTCATATGTGATGTATGACTCATCTGCAAAACATTTTAGACACGGTTGAACTTCACGTTGTTTGTTACTTCATTGTTATGTCAGCTCGCTCGATTATGCGTCTATCAATTGACGTATGATCACGAGTTGAGCCTAAAGGTTTTGTTAAGTTTTATGTAAATCTATAAATTAGTATTTAAACACTCGGATCACATTTGGCTAAGATGTTGTATACTTCACGTTTATCCATTATGCACTTAGTAATTGTGACCCCATCACCAATCTAAGTATAAGTTCAGCTGTATTACCAGCTCTTAGCAGTCCAGTGCTGGACTTATGCACCGCGACTCCTTAAACGATCAATGATCCATTCTTACCCATCCATTGCCATCCTGCTCACTCTTAATATAAAAGAGTGAAATTATGAGGGTAATAAGGGATAAGGGTTAAAATCTAACTTATCAGGATGTAAACAGTCTTGAAATGACTGAAGTTGTTTAAGAATGAACTTAGTGAGTCCTCAATGAATTTGTGTTCAGCACCTGTAGACTATAGTCAAGAAGCGACGACTTATAAACTTCCTTAAGAACGTTTATTCTGAAGGTGGGCAACGTCGCAAATAGATGTCAAATATTTCCCTGTTTTGATTAATTTAGCAATATTACTGTGTGGAAATAAAAAATGTGGCTAACTAGCGACCAAGAATATTGATTATGAAATGCAATTATTAATATCGTAACACCGAATGTTTAGTTTTAGATGTAAAAAAAACTATTTGGAAACTTTCCAAATGCGTTTTTTTACACCTAAAATGGGTACAAAATCAAATTCAATGTTATAATTGCAATTCATTATTAATATTCTAGTTCGCTAGTTAGCCACATTTCTTATTTCTATTCAGTAATATTGCTATAAGAATCAAAACAGGTCAATATTTGACAGTTATTTGCGACGTTGCCAACTTTTAGGATAAACCCTCTTAAGAGCGTGAATTGAAATTGTTTATTCTGTAAATAGGATATCGGAGTCACTTTTACACGTCATATTAAAAATAAGCTAGATGAGGTCGGTGTTTCCTATCTGACTACTCTGAGAAGAAAGGCCGAAACAAACTCAGAGGTCGCAGTCTCTTTTAAATTCCAGACATAGTATATTTTATTATATTTTAGTTCACTAGTTTAGACAAATTTCATATTTCCATACAGTCATATTGCCAAATTAATCCAAACAGTAAATATTTGACATCTATTTGCGATGTTGCCCACTTTCAGAATGCACGCTCTTAAATCTCATATTTAGAACAAAAACTAATATATTTATAATAATTAAGCTAGATGGCCATGGTCTAGAGGTTTCGATAAACGGTAGCACAAAGAGTTTAACAGCATTATATAAACTTCCTGATGAGTAGTTTGTCGGAAGCGACCGACCAACCGTGTGTGCACGTATTGTGTAGGAATAAAACTAAATTGAGATATAATTGTCGCTTCCTAAGTTTTTCTGTGTAGTGTTAATTATTTAAGTCCAAACATGTTTTGTTAATCTCAGACGCTAATGACTTAATGATTTACTGTGAAGGAAAACATCTTGATAATAAAACATCGATATAATGGTCTGATCTAAAGCCAACTTTAGACAGATAAGGGCTGACCCTATCTTTTTTATGAAATTTTGCTCGTGACCCGTCATTTTGTTGGACCCAGCAGTTACCATCAATACTTTTCTTGCATTAGATTTTTCAGACTCTTCGTCCTCGTTTCCAATCCCAAATATTCCCATTTCAAAACAAACCATCAACTCGTCTTCAATCTTTTTTTTGATGAGATCGTAAAATACTTAACTATCTAGCAACCCAATGTTATGTCACCTAATGATTCTTTATTTTTTTAAAGAGGCTTCCTGTCTTTTTAGATATCGGCCTCTCTTATTTTCAAGAGAGGCCTGACTAGACATACAGATTATTATAGATCACGGTTTTCCCTGAATGCCTATAAACATATATAGCGACCACACGCTAAGTGGACTCAAATTAGACGTGGGCAGATAATTCGGTGATAATTGATATATCTCACAATCATGCATTGTTGGACTATGTCTGTATTTGGTGCTACTGTTTGCAGTGGATATTTGCATTACCAAATTTCTTGCTGGTTTTCATCTAGAAAATCTTTATATTTACATTAGTTATTTTTAGAGAATGGTTTGGCATTACTATTAGCGTAAGTTTAGTAATACCCATTAAAAATACTATTCATTCTGAATATATCATGGGCCCCATCTTTAATGACAATATCATTACTAGTCAACCAAATTGCATACAAAGACATCTTTCATGAAATGTATAAAGTAATTGATTGATTCGATTGTATTGATTTAAAGTTTTAAGCCTCGTGCAGACTGGCGCGACGCGACGGCGCTACATATCTAGCAAAACAGTTTCTAAGAAAAATTCACGGTAGAACAATTGCCGTTGTCGCGTCGCGCCAGTCTGCACAAGGCTTTATTCGACTCGAACTATTTCGTTCTTTCTTTACCAGTGACGTCCCGTCCCAAGCTACATACAGGTTTCAATTGTTCTTCTACTCCCTCTTTTTCAGTTCATCAATTATCCGCCTTATGTATTCTTCTGTATTATTATTATCATAACATAACAAAGTCTAATAGTCATCTCTTCTTCTGTTTCCAGGTGTACCACATGTGCGACGGGCTTGGTCGTCAGTTCAGCTACAAGTGCCCCAACATGACGCTGTTCCAGCAACGCATGCTCATCTGTGATCATTGGTACATGGTCAACTGTTCCATGTCTGAACGGGATTATACCGCTAACTTGCTAATAGGTAATTCTTTATTCAGATTTATTTATTTTCTTCATTATTATATGAATATAACAAAAAAAAACAGAATATAACAAAAGAATAATCGTGGAGTTTCTTGCCGACTTTTCATAGGAAACCGCCATTTAGAACCATGCGCCTAGCTTTTGACGTTTTAAAAGTGTCCATGTAAATTTATGTGAAATAAAATATTTTGAATTTAAATTTGACTATTTTCAACATGAATTTGTTACTCCTGAGCGGCTGACAAGTGGCAAAGTAGCTTTTGAAGCGTTTTGTATTTCTACAATGAATTTCAACGGGATTGTCATAAGATTTCGGTAGTTTCTTAAGACCTTATGTCAGTCGCATACATTTTTGAGTTTTCTATCATCGTTATCGCCCATAGAATGGAATACGTTTCTTCTCTTATGAGGGAAATAAATAATTTTGCTACCTCATGATGGTCTATGGCACAACAAGTAAAAACGTTTTGTGTGGTAGGAGACTAGGAGTGAAAAGGTATTTGCTAGGATCTTGCTACAAGGACAATTCTGAGTTTACAACATCTTAAAAATTACAAAAGTTCTGCATGTGTGATAGGACAAATAATACAAGATTTACTGGTTTGATTGACTTTGGTTGATGTATGCTTTATTATTCCTAAATCATGTTGCCAATCAAGACTGCTTTGTAGTTCCATTTAATACCAGCCAACCAAAGGTTTATAGCACCATAAAACACCTCTATTATCGAATTGTCGTTGTTATTATTCAGACACGAACGTTTATTGGTCCGTACTATATCAAGTTTCTAAATTAGATGACCAGATATTGCATAATGGGCAGTTTACTACGTCGCCTGCACTATGGGCAGTTGGGCCAAGGAGATGGAACTCTGAATTGCCGAAGAAACCTTGATCTGCGTTGAATCTGTGGGTTGAAGTGTTAGGTGGGCTGCAGGCTGAGATACAGATGTTGACAGTAGATAGGTACTATCTTTACTTGAATGCCGTCTTTGGTTAATGAATCTTATATCTGGTAGGAGTTATTGAACTTAGATGTATCAGTGTGCTGCTGGTCATTCTTTAATTACTTACTGGTAATCTCAGTAAATTGACAGGTAGTGCCAGTAATTAATCACAGGCATCAATAATCGCAATAATTCCTACATTTCCTACACATCGACATAATTTTAAATCAAGTCTCAACAACAATTCAAAACCTAAAAATAATTTGTCCTAGCGAATACTCGTAGGTATACTTACGTTAGGGAATACTAATAAATAAATGCATTAATTTATTGAATGTTCTTCTGCATTTTACGACTTCGAAATGCTAACAAGCTTTACGCAGACACTCAAGAAACAAGACCATAAACAGACTCGCACATACACAACATTTTGTAGCGTTGTAGCTCCTGCAGCTAGCCTTATTTGGACCTATTGTAATCATAATCAAGTAGCAAAACGCATCAGTCCAATGCCTATAAGCCCACGCGCCGTCAATCACGCCAAATTATCTCCAATATCAATGTCCGAATCAAAACACAATCAAGCAAGGATCAAGCCTTACCTTCAGCCTGGCAGTTGGTTGTTCGTAGTGACTATAGTGACAGATGTTCTAAATTCCGAAGTGGTACTTAATTTGAATAGTATTCAAGTAATGTTTATTTATTCGTATGCTGGTTTAAATATAGATCTCGGTAGTTTGAAGGTCTTTTGGTATTACAATTTAAAATTGTCCACGAACCGTGTAGTAGGTGCGTGAGGTTTGGCTATCAAAATTATGTTTGATTTTGATACGGTCGGTCGGTATAAACACACCGACCGTATCTAAGCCAACACAAAACAAACAGTTTTAACATAACTGTCTTTGCATTTTAAGTGTAAATAATTAAAACCCACTTATTGTTGCAATATTAGTTGGTCTAATTGCATTCGTATTTAGGTACCTACTTATTCTAAGTTAAAACGCTGAACATTTTCAAAATTTTCTGGAAATGCAACATGAATCCAGGAAAATCAAAGTCTGGCAGAAATAGCATTTGGAAAATGAGAAGGATTTTGTTCGAATATTAAAAAAACAATCTGCCTAGCCTTTTCCCAACTATGTTGGGGTCGGCTTCCAGTGTAACCGGATGCAGCTGAATACCAGTATTTCACATAGAGCGACTGCTTATCTGACCTCCACAACCCAGTTTTTGGGTAACACGATACCCCTTGGTAAGACAGGTTGTCAGACTTTCGGGCTTCTGACGACCCGTAACGACTGTCAAAGATCCACAACTGTCACCCGTGTTTTAACGCACGGAAGTGTCGCGGTATGTTAAGATGGTCACCCATCCACGGACTGATCGCGGCAATAGTAATTTAATTTTGTTCTTTGGTGGTGTGACAGTACCTGAATTACCCTAGACTGATAAAATTTTCGTTTTTCCCTAATTGTGTTAATATTAGTGTTTGGATCGGTTCCCCCTTAGGGGGAAGGGCCGCACTCCACCCCGTACGACCCTGTAGAGCTCGTCTCCGGACTGGTCACTCTCCCACCGTTATAAGAAATAAATGAATTCCCATAAGAAGAAGTCCGATACCTTGTTCCACTACAAGGAAAGGATTGAATGAGATTGTAAATAAGATTTAAGAATTCATAGTTATGAAATTACATTGGATGTGGTTTTAGAAATTTAGTAAATAATTGAGGGATGCAAAGTATATTATTATATAAACCTGTGAGTAACCCTTACGTTAGCGTAACAGGTATTTGGTCAGTCATTACTCACACGATACCTCACATCTGCACTCGGAGTACTCAGAGAAACACTTCCATAAGTGACGCATTGCGTCGGCATCACGCTCTTTTGGAGACGTGGTCCCTAGCAGTTCTTTCGAACTGAACAACGTGACGAAGCGGCTTTCCTTGCGGCTCAGTGCGACTGTCCTTGTACAAGCAACAGAGCGGCTAGTTCGAGCATTGCGTCGGCATCATGCTCTTTTGGAGACATGGTCCCTATCAGTCCTTGGACTGAATATAAAATAGATGTGGTCACCCAAACCCCTGGAAGGTCACTCTTTGCACAACAAGCATATCTGTAAGCCACGTGTTCATATCAGTCTGATCGAATTATTGGTCTGAGATATAGAATACAATATTCAAGAATTACTAGGTAATAGAGTTGAGTAATTAAACTCAAGAATCATTATTTAGAGTTATAGATAATCTCTCTTAAAGACCTATTATTGATCTGAGGCAAAGAATACAAAATTCTACATTTAGGTACTAGATAATAGAGTAGAGAATCATAATTCAAGAATAATTAATTAATAGAGTTGTGGATCAACTCTTTTGGAAGCCTAAAGACAGTCCCAAAGCGCCCGCCCTTCACCACTTCCTAGTGTTTGAACTGGGGAGAAGAAGTGGCGCAACAAACTCCCCAGCAACACGTCTCTGTCTGTTTAGTTACAAGAACATCAATTATATTACCAGCCTAGGATAATTATTATAATGAAATACTCACTCAGTCGCACCAACAAGCACACACTCACCCAGTCGCACCAATAAACACACACACCTACTCGTACTTCGTTAAATACTACATTAGTCTAGTCTGGGTTTCAACCCAACTATATTTAACTTAATAAATAATACTCGCTATCTTGCGACAGCCCACTTGGACATGGCCTAATATTACGTCCACACCCTACCGTGGTCTCAAACCAACCCTCCTAACTTAACTACCCTGACTACGGACTCTGATGTCTCACATGGCTATCCTCTTTCGCGACTCAAAACCAACTGCCTTTCTTGTCTAACAATCTCCCTGTCCCAAATTCCCAAAATATTCCATGCTGCACATGGAACTCTCAGCCTCTTTACAAGTTTTTGCAACAAAGACTTAAAATCTCTGAATTGTTTCTGAGTGGCCCGAATAGGTCGGGTATCGTGACATTTACGATCTCCAGATGTGGTTATATTACTGTTTGTTGCTTTGGGTCCAGGGAATATCAATCTTTTGCGATGGAAAAGTTAAAGCTACAATTTATATTATATTGTATTAAATAAAACATACAATTATGTTCTTAGCACGAAACCTATTCAAGTGTTCCAGGTAGCCGCCAGAATAATAAAACAATTAATCCAATATCATTATCATTATCCTATAACTACAGTTATAGGATAATAGATAGTTAAATCAGTGGAGACATCGGCTTTGCATGCCTTTGGAATGGTTCATAAGTTATTCTTTAGTTAATTCTCTAGTTTTCTATTTGTTTGTTGGTTTCTTTACCTTACATTATATTCATGTAAGTGCAACCTTGTTCGCACTAACTTTGAGAGCCGCATTTTGATTATATAGCACCGATTCCGACAGTTTCGCAGATAGACTTATGGCTGTTTTTACAATTCGTCAATTGTTTTAAAGGGTCCGTCTAAACTGCCCGAGCCCGTTTTGGTTCTCAGAATATTTGTAGAAAGTGGCCACGGGTCGTTTCCCATAAAATATAAATGGAATGGGTTTGTAAGAGGTTCAATATTGTTTTAACATTTTAAAGAAATAGGATATCTTGTTATTAATTAGGGTAACGTGTCGAGCTGTCAACCCATAAAATTGAGATTTAATGTGTTCTTAAGAACCCCGAATCAGCCCTTAAGTGACGGTTTTAAAATAAATATAATAATATATTGTAACTAAATTAGAGTAAATGACACACAGTCACAGTGGTAATGATAAATTGATGATTATCTTCAAGCAACGTAATTTACGAAGTTAATTTTCTTGAAGGTTCTGATGTCCACATAATTATATATTTTTAACTTAATTCATTATGTCTATGAACTTGACGCGTGATTGATACACAAACTAATTAATTCCATGATTATAGACTGCTTAAACTGCAGGTAAATTTAAGTTTTTTGCATATATAAATTAGTTTTATTGCGAGGTCGAGGTAGAAAATAATGTCCGGTTCACTTATATAATTCAGATCTTGTTGCACCTTTGATTAAGGGGTCAACGTTTTATCGAAATTAATTTATTGGAATTAATCATTTATATCTGCAACATTTATCATATAGTGTTCATGTTCAACGTCTACTGTGTATTAATTAAAAACGAAGTCTTACATAAATCATAAAACAAAATCTAAATCTTGAGCACCTACGCCCATCAATGAATCTCAAAGGACAAACGAAAATCAAATTAATATCTCGCAGAAATTGATTGCAAAATTATTAGTTTATCTACACGAGAATTGTCAGAGTATTTCCAAGAGTTTGATATTATACAATTATAACAAAAAGGTAGTTATAGACTAGAGGTACGTATTATGGAATGAAATATAGGAAGCGGGGCGGAGGCCATTGTCAAACAGGGGTCATCTTTCGGCAAAATGAAGACGAATAGGAAATACTATCAAGTTCTATTTAATGAACAGACTAAGGCCGTTTCCTCATTGATCAGTCCGATTTGGTTTCGGTATAGTATGGTCGGTATACCGAAACGGCACCGCACTGCTATCATTTACGGATTTGACGTTATATTTTCGGTATAATTTGTACAGTACCGCTTAATTCATAGAAATATTGTCGTTCGGTAAGCTTTCGGTACCGAGTATACCGAGCATGCTGTAAAACGCGTGACGTGAGCGGGTACCGCACTGGATTTTTCTACCGAGTACCGCTAAACAGAAACGATCCCTCCCCGCCCTCACGTATACCGAGTCAATCAGGAAACGCTCATTGAAATAAAGGCGCTCGGTAAGCTTTCGGTAACGAGTACACCGAGCATGCTAATCCCGCACCGCTGACGTACCAACCAGTGAGGAAAAGGGCCTCAGAAAAGCTAATTCATTACCCGACTATGGCGAAGCAAAAATGAGGGCTATGATTTTGACCTGTATGTTTGTATGTATGTATGTTCGTCTTTTACCTCATAACTTCTAAACTTCTCATCATAATTTGACGAAATGAGGAATGAATTCATTCATTCCATTCGTTGGAAGCGTCTTGACCGGCCGCTGGTTATAGGCTATGTGGCATCACATTAAATTGGCGCCCTCTAGAGGACATAGTAAAATCATCCCAGACAGACAAATTAAAAATCCAGAGTCACACGTAATCACTTCGATATATGCCAGCCTAACTAGTGTGATTCCGGATTTTGTTTTTTTTTATCTGTGATGTTTTGTTTTACCTTTTTAGATGAGTTATTTGTCGTAGTTGGGTTTTAGTTTTGTAACTTTTATTTTTTTAGTCCATCTGTCTACTAGGTGTAGACACATACATCATTACACCGCTTTAAAAACTCAAGCTTTATATCAAATTCACAAAAGCTAGTTAAAAAAAGTCTGAATCAAGCCAAGTTTCGCTATTACGGCACGGCCACACTTCACAATACTCCGGGAAAGGCGAGGAAGCTGACAACCGTGAAGATGTTTCATCAATACACGTAATCACACGTGAGGGCACGTGTGATTACGTGTAAGTCTTAGACGAATAGTGATGTGTGTTATATTATGTTAAGTGCTAGCAAGAATAATGTTAAAGCTAGTCCAGAACATATCATAATCAAAGTAACAAGTGTCGCTGTTATTGATACCCGTGCACGGTCACACTACGCAACACGCAGGAAAGTGTGAGGAAGCAGACAAGCGTGATATGTTGCATCAATACACGTAATCACACGTGCCCTTGACTTAGACGAGTAGTGATGTGGGTTATATTATGATATGTGCTGGCAAGAATAATGTTTAAGCTAGTCCAGAACAATGTCATAATCATAGCAACAAGTGTCGCCATTGTTGATGGGCGCACGTTCACACTACGCAACACGCCGGAAAGTGCGAGGAAGCAAACAAGCGTGATTATTATGTTGCATCAATACACGTAATCACACGTGCCCTTGACTTAGACGAGTAGTGATGTGTGTTATATTATGATATGTGCTGGCAAGAATAATGTTAAAGCTAGTCCAGAACAATGTCATAATCATAGCAACAAGTGTCGCCATTGTTGATGTGTGCAGAGTCACTCTACGCAACACGCCGGAAAGTGTGAGGAAGCAGACAAGCGTGATAATTATGTTGCATCAATACACGTTATCACACGTCGCCTTGACTTAGACGAGTAGTGATGTGTATTATGTGTTACATAGTCACGAATAGTGTTTTTATTTGTTTTTCGAGGTATGTATTATATCATGTCTTGGTATACTGGCTACTAAATTAAATATGGTCAAAACTTGCTACAGCTTTGCTGATAACGTTAAATAATCTGTAGGTACCTACAATTATTTTAATGTTCCAGGATCTGATGTGACCCATGTTTTTGAACTAACAAAATGAAACAGATTAGTCGTAATCGTTTACGAAACGTTTCGAGTAATTCGATAGCTGGTGTATAAAATCGTCTTCTATCCTTGAACCAAATAATATAGTTTTCAAGATAACTTCCTTCATGGTAAACTATCCATTTTTTCCATCTCTACTATCCCAGATAGGTATCCTACTCATTTTGTTATTTTCATTCTACTTTTGGTGCCTCTCCAATTAATAAAGCTTAGCCACAAACTCCGAATATTTCTTATTATATATTTCGTTAGTTTCCTTTAAACCTAAAGTGAAAAATAAACATGTGTGTGTTGGTAAAAATGACTCGATTCAATCTCCATCTATTACTTGCGATGCATCACTACTGCATAGCCTCGCCAGGTCATTTCCGTCGTTGTTCGTACACGGCCGCTCTAATTACCCCACATGGTTAGAGAATATCTAATGTATTAGGTAATGGATGCATAATAATAATGTTACATCTTCTATCGAGATTAAGTAAATATCTCAATGATTACAGAGTGACGTAATGTATTGTTAATTATTTTCAAAAGGTACTAATAAAGACGAAATATGCCAAAACCCAGGGTCTCTCAACACCCGCGAGTCGAGCTCTATCATAAAAATTACATGGTCATAATCATTTCAAAATTAGCTTCTGATACTGTCAGTACCTATTGAAAATAATTATTTTACATATTCTTTAACCATATGGGGTAATTAGCGTAGCAATGTCTTCCTGTCTGCTAATATCAAACAAATTACGATAAACTTCCAAGTGTACAATAGGTATGGCAATTTACTATGGGATCATTGAGACCTATGTATGTAAGCATGTTTGTTCTGTAAAAAGAGTTATGGAAATAGAATTTGTCTGGTTGATACTTATCCTTAGCTCACCAAACACCTCAACCACCTTTCTGAAGCCAAATTAATCAGCTGTCAAATTTTGTATCTAAGTATCTTCATAGGTACAAATATTTATCCTTGGTACACCTTTTTATATGATTGACCACACAGAAGTGGATAATATGAGATTTGTATTTAACATAGCTGGCGAAATGTGGGTGTGTGTATTATAGGTAAGAACATCTCTGCCTAACCCAGAAAGAGGATTAGAGGCGTGATATTATGTTATAATCATGAATGAATAGTGTTCAGAATTTTACTGTTTATCCGAGATCCTAAAATAACGCCAAATTTAAATCCTTAACCTAACTGAAAACCACAAAAGCTAGCATTATATTATATAAACAGGTTTTCAGGTTGGTTGCGGTCACCGACAGCTAGTTAGCAACCGCAAACAATGGGTATTTAGTAGACTCATTATACTCGTTACTTATAAGCTTATAACAGTTATCGTTTCTGTTATAATCATTATAATTATGTCGGCGAGTTTGTTCTTTGTAAGATGCACTTTGAGACTGTTTTACAGTTATCTATGTTTAAAGCTGAGTAAGTAGGTAAACACGTTACATCTGTACTGTACCCACAATATAGAAGTAATTATAGTATTAGTAATTGTAGTTTTTTCTATTTGTTATTTGTATGTTGTGTTTCACGAACTGTGTCCAAATAAACTTTATTCTTTCTTTCTTTCTTAACTTATTGTGTATTTTAAATACGGTAACAATATTATGTCTGTGGTTAATCCGATCCAGCCTGTCCCTAGCTGCCCTCCCCCAGCGACGCCCTAAGCCGAGGTCCGTACTCCACAGGGGGTTTCGTTAGCGTGTTGTCGCTTAGTTTATAAGTATTTATGCCCTATCTGGAGGCTTTAATTTATTGAGCACCCGCAGGAAAGTCCGGTTAAGCAGCTGACTATCTCCTAGGTCGACCTGTATAGCTAACATGACAAGCGCGAGAACGCCCTTTTTCTCGTTTTGTCGAAATTTGTCTACGATTCTGACGTCATTCTAATCCCTAACATGACCGAAAACGACGAGTAAACTCGAAAAAGGCACTTTGACACATAATAGAATATCTCGCGAAGAGAAACCGATGTTGCAAATTATTAAAAACAAATCATTTTTATGATAGCAACATCGGCTTGAGATTCCGTTTCATTCATTCAATGGTGCCGATTCTCTTGCCACAAATGCCTCTAAACTAGACTAAAAATCACCAAAATTTTGTTTATACCTGTCAAACGACGTTTTCCCACTAATATGGCACTGAACTATTAATTTTGTGAAAATGGAAATTTTGCTATTCTGAATTTGACGTTTTTAACCTAACATTTTGATTGTTTATCTAAATCCGACTATTTTTTATCGCGATTAAAAGGGTGTGGATTAAAATGAGTTCTCATGAACCAAAATTCACACCAACACTTCGACGGTGCAAAAACAGTACTGTATCTTTTTTATTTTCTTTTGCTTATATCTCAAAAATGGTGTGTCCTATCGCAAAATAATGAAAAAATAAAGAAGAAGAAGAATGAAAAAAAATAAAATATTTTCATTATTTTTATTTTATCCCTAAAACTCAACATGTGATTTTTTTTTTCCCTGTTTCCAGGTCAACGCGACAAGCCGTTCGTGTCAGATGACGAGATGCGCCTGCGCACGCCACGCCCCGACATCCTGTCCGCGCCGCCATACAACCCCTACTACGACATTCTGAGGGAAGCTGAGACTAAGGTATAGAGTTCTATCTATATAAGATATCTGGCGAGCAAAGGTGTCTAAGGGAGCCAGGAGGCCTGCCATATGGTTACTATTTCCAAACTTAAAAAGGCCAGACGCTTGCATAAAAGTTGGATATTGTTCTTTTTAATATTTATATTTTTAGAAATCATTTACTTAACATTTTTAATTTTCAAAAAAAAATCCCTTGTTTCTAAAAGTTCGGACAAAATGACAAAGCCGGACAAAGTTCGGACGGGGGGCCAAAAAGTCGGCCATGTCCGGACAAATCCGTATGGATGGTAATCCTACCTCCTACATGTGAAACTTTTTGTTTATCTAAAACGGGGAAGCTCTTGATCTGCATGTCACCTGATAGTAAGTGGTGATCAGGCTGAAGGTGGAAGTGAGCTTCACCCGGAATCCTCAACCACAGAGGAACTGTCTATCTTACCTCTAACTGCCGAAACACAACAATGCTGGGACGACAGACTTAGATAAGATGGCGGTAGCTAGCCAGGCGGACATAGAATAAGCCCTACCACCCACCAAATCAAATAGAAAATTTTGCTCCTACTGGGAATCAAAACCCCGGGACCTCTGGCTCTGAGACAGGTGGTCTAACCACTACACCACAGACGCATATTAAAAACACGGAAGTTTTCGTCTATGCAGGATTGGAGCTTATAGTTGGGTGGATGGATGGTCAAGAACAAAATCAGTACCTACATAGCAAGAACCATGAGTTCACCGCAGAGGTTTATAAGTACGGCCGACTACATGGCAGCCTCTGAATTCACTGGTCAATTCTGGGATCTTCGAGATGGGAAGTAAATTGAGAGACCCACGTACTGTGAAGAAAGGTTGAATGGTTTTGCGTTTCTAGATGTCCTAATAAGTTACAAAATAACGAAGTAGCTACCAATCAATATAATAAGCATGTTTTATTATCATAGGTTGGCAATAGACAATCTGTGTGGTCATAGGTAACTTAAATTACTGGCGTAATAAAACATATTATTAGTTCCGTATGGTGATTGCTTGGTCTTCGCGACCCATGACCTGTAACCTGTGGCTTCACAACAAATAACTAGGTATGTTTGTGCATAGGATAGGTAACGATTCACACGTTCGCGTTTATGACACGAAGTAATGACTCTTTTTATTTTACGTGACATCTTTTGAAAGAAGCAACTACATTATAATGCATGGTTTTATCATTGTTGGTTAGAGTAGGTAAATACCTAGCTACCTAGGTTAATAGATATCTAATTCCTTAAATAATTTGTAACTGAAAAAATAAATAAAAGAGACAGCCGAGGAAAACCTTCCCTCCTAGGGTTGCCAGGTGTCCAGCTTTAGCCGGATATGTCTGGATTTTTATAATCGTGTCCGGCCAAATATATACAAGTCGGGCCTGTCCGGCTTTTGTTAGGCTTTTGGTCAACCACGCCCCGCCAAAAGACGCCGAACGAAAGCGCGCGAAGAACTCATTGATTGTGTTAGTACTTTCAATATAAGTGAAGAAATTACAAATTACTTTAGTAAGAACAAAATGTGATGCATAATAACATAATTAAGAGAAGAGTAAGTCTCATATGAATAACAGTAACAATTACACAAGTAAAAGTAACGATTTCTTTTTTCCTTTTTAAATACCAGTGTGTCAGGCTTTCAGGGCAAAATGTCCGGCCAAATATGAATATGTATCCGGCTTTTCTATTTTCGGGCCTGGCAACCCTATTCCCTCCAACATAAATAGGTAACCTACCTAAGTAGATGCTTACAGATTAGAAAATAATTAACTAGATTAGATTTGAATGTTTGGAAAGGTTATAAATGAAAATTATTTGTTAGTGTTCATTTCCTTATTATGATTAAGGTCACTACTTATAATAATGGTTTAATTAGACAGTTAATTCGTGCGTAAGCTAATGCGATCCATTCACTTTACTTCCTTCGTAGATCATTAGTGTGATGAAATCATCATAATTATCTTCCCGTATGAGTGATGCTACAATCTTCATATGCTATGCGTGAATTAAATTATATTTCTAACTAATTCATATTTCTCATTCCAGTTCCCTGTCCACCCGGGCAACAGCATCGTCGGCGTAGCTGACTCCATATCTGACGTTGACAACAACGACTTAGACAGCGGAAAGCAGAACTACAGGCCACCTACCGCCTGGTCCACCGGTCGCAAGTTCCGCAGCAGAACCAACGCCAACAACAACTTTGGATCCAACAGAAATACTGACAACCTCGATGAAGCTGCCTCTCAGGAACCTGACGCAACGTTCAGACCAACACCCAGCACAAACTTCACACAAAACCATCCAAGACCAAGTATCACTCCACCATCTATCGAACTTATTCCACCTGCAGCCCCTACTCAAGAATCAAAAGTAGAAGACTCAAGCGTGAAACCTTCTGCAGATCCCGTCTTCAAGTTCATCAAACGCTTCGATCCAACATCCCCTGATGTACACCAGACTGCGATGTCTAAATCTGAGATTATTGACCTGAATGGGCATTTACCAGCTGGACCAGTCAACTCAGAAGAAGACAGGACACCTAGAAAACATAAGAACTTCGGTAATAGTTTTAATAACTTCCAAACTGATAACGACAAATCATTCTCTGAAGGCACGAGATTTGACTCCGTCAACAGCAAACCGAAAGCAGCAGCCGAAGAAATTGCACTAACAAGTGGCAATGACAAAGGAATCTCCGCACCTGAAAAAGTTCTTCTACCTCCTAAAGTTAATTCTGCTTTAATCCCATCAACAACGGTCGGTCCCCCCATTTACTACGAATGGAAATGGGCGGTCCCTGCCTTTGACCTGATACCTCCAAAGGAAGGCAACAGGACCAACAGTACGAATGTACTGCAGACGAGGTCAATACAAGGGAAGAGTCCGTTCAGCAGCGTGACCAGACCTGAACCAAAGACGACCACTCCTCAACCAAGTAACACGGAGTACAACATCAGTTCATACTTCGTTCCTGATTACGTGTTTCCTTTAGATAATGCTCACCCAGGATATGAGAGTGACAATGCTGAGACGTCTTTCCAAGTCAGGGTAGCAAGGCCTGGGAGGCAAAGCTTTGGGGAGAACCCCAAGTGCCCTCAGTGCCACCCTGCATATTTAAAAGAGGGTACTTGTGAACCCTGCATTGTGAAACGGTAACGAATTAACATAGTCTTAATTTTAAGTTCGTTATCTGTCACCGAAGATATATAGAAATTAAGAATACGTTGCTCGTTTTTGTACTGTTGACTCGTTTACCTACAATAGGGGAAATTAATTTCACATTATTTTTATTTCTTCTTACAATTTAGTAAGTTATTAACTCTGTTATATTTTAGTTGTAAAAGCCATATTGTAACAAAAAATGTATGTACCTACGCAATTTAAATCGAAGTCATGGATGACAAGGATTTACTAAGACGACAATTGTGACGACAAGTGTAAAGTTACCTACCAAGACGTGTTATGAAATGGGTATGAATCATCTTACCTACATGAATAACCTACAGTAAAAACTTTATTCTAGTTTATAAACATTCATTTTATACCGTGTTAACTTTTAAATCAATTCATTAATTGTAGATACCTAACTAATCTTATCTACATACATCACACGAGTTCACACAACACAATAATTTAACATTTTGTACTCTTCAAGTAGTATTTCAAACAAAACAAGCCAATGTACTGATATCATACCGTAGTGTTGATTTACCTTCTTTTGCTATTTCATCGTCAACCTTCTTTTGTGTAAAAGTTGCGTTGAACGTATAAAAAAAAGGTTTTCTGTAAAACATTTTTCATTTGCATAATTTATTTGTTCCGAATATTTACCTATCTAGGGAAGAAAACCTTCTTTCATGTAAGTAGGTTCTACTTTTTTTGGGTCTTGCCCATTTAATTTGGACCTAAGCCTGATTAATATTTAGGGAAATACTTTATGACCAATGAACAATAAATAACTAATGTTTTTATTTTATAATTCACTTATTTCCATTAAGTGTCCGTACCTACCTATTTACCATAGAAAATAGTTACCATACCTAGGTACTCATAAAACTGTATAAAACTGGTAGGTTACCTAATGTATAAAGTAACAAGTAAGTAGTTGTAGACTAGATATTATTTATATTTTTATACACGTGCCTATACATAATAAATAAGATAGATTTATATTAATAAAGTATAATTAATTAAAACTTTGGAGTTTTTCCTATTTATTAGGAACAATATAGGTTGCTTATAAATATTGCTGGTGGTCGCACATCTGATGGAATCTTATCGTCGTCGGTCGCATAACGCCAGAACGGACATGAAGGTTCAACAAAACAAAAACACACACACACACACATGTTCTAAAACATTCAACCTTACACACTTAACCGATGATGGGTTAGGGCGTCGACCTTACTAATTGGAAGTTAACGAAGTTATGCCCGACACATTTTCTGTCAGTTGGGGACCACCCTAACTGTGCGTTTGCACTGGCGAAACATTCACAACAAAACATGTTGAAAACACTCTAGTTCCTGTCAAACATTTTATGGAACATTGACAGAAAATAGAGATTTCAACATGTTTTGTTGTGAATGTTTCGCCAGAGCAAACGAACAGCGGCCAGCCCGCCGGTTGAACGCGTCCCAAAGGGTCATGGTCATCCGGATGGTCCGGGGATACCGCACGATCTCCAGTGAGGCGGCGAGCCTCCTTGCCGGATTGCCGCCATGGGATCTGGAGGCAAGAGTCCTCGCGCACATTTGGGAGTGGCGCGAGGAGGCTAAACGCCGGGGCGTAACTCCGCTGCCGCGAGAAATCACGGCACAGCGGACAGAGCTCCGGCGGGATCTCATGGCGTCATGGTCCCCTCTTTGAGGAGTGGCTTGAGAGGCGCCACGGCGTCTTCACCTTCCGCCTGACGCAGGTCCTCACCGGACACGGTTGTTTCGGGAGGTTCCTGTTCAGGATAAAGCGGGAGGAAACGTCCGGGTGTCACCACTATGTGGATCGCCCGGAGGACACGGTAGAGCATACGGTGGAGGTCTGCCCGGCTTGGGCAGGGCAGCGCCGTGTCCTCACGGAGGCGATCGGCGGCAGTGAATATTCGGAGTTAGTGGCTAAGCTTTATTTATTGGAGAGGCACCAAAAGCAGAATAAAAATAACGAAATAAGTAGGATACTTATCTAGGATTGTAGAGATGGAAAAAAGGTATCGTTTAACATGAAGGAAGTTATCTTGAAAACGATATTATTTGGTTCAAGGATAAAAGACGATTTTATAGACCAGCTATCTACGCAAAACATTTTCGTACACGATTACGACTAATCTGCTTCATTTTGTCAGTTCAACAACATTCATTGCGTTATTTACGTTATTGAGCAAATATTTTTTTCGAACTTACGAAGCAATGGATTAGCAATCTGTTTCAAACGATTCAGATTCTGATTGATCGTGTATTACGCAATTAGGGTACTGGGTCACATCAGACCCTGCAACTGAACATTAAAATAATTGTAGGTAACTACAGATTATTTAATGTTTACAGCAAAGCTGCAGCAAGCTTTGACCATATGTAATTTAGTAGCCAGTATATCAAGACATGACATAATGTCCAGTTTACATACGAAAAACAAATAAAAACATTATTCATAACTATGTAACACATAATATACATCACTACTCGTCTAAGTGAAGGCCACGTGTGATTACGTGTATTGATGCAACATATCACGCTTGTCGGCTTCCTCGCACTTTCCGGCGTGTTGCGTAGAGTGACCGTGCGCCCATCAACAATGGCGACACTTGTTGCTATGATTATGACATTGTTCTGGACTAGCTTTAACATTATTCTTGCCAGCACATATCATGATATAACCCACATCACTACTTGTCTAAGTCAAGGGCACGTGTGATTACGTGTATTGATGCAACATATCACGCTTGTCGGCTTCCTCGCACTTTCCGGCGTGTTGCGTAGAGTGACCGTGCGCCCATCAACAAAGGCGACACTTGTTGCTATGATTATGACATTGTTCTGGACTAGCTTTAACATTATTCTTGCCAGCACATATCATGATATAATCCACATCACTACTCGTCTAAGTCAAGGCGACGTGTGATAACGTGTATTGATGCAACATAATTATCACGCTTGTCTGCTTCCTCACACTTTCCGGCGTGTTGCGTAGAGTGACTCTGCACACATCAACAATGGCGACACTTGTTGCTATGATTATGACATTGTTCTGGACTAGCTTTAACATTATTCTTGCCAGCACATATCATAATATAACACACATCACTACTCGTCTAAGTCAAGGGCACGTGTGATTACGTGTATTGATGCAACATAATAATCACGCTTGTTTGCTTCCTCGCACTTTCCGGCGTGTTGCGTAGTGTGAACGTGCGCCCATCAACAATGGCGACACTTGTTGCTATGATTATGACATTGTTCTGGACTAGCTTAAACATTATTCTTGCCAGCACATATCATAATATAACCCACATCACTACTCGTCTAAGTCAAGGGCACGTGTGATTACGTGTATTGATGCAACATATCACGCTTGTCTGCTTCCTCAGCGCTGCCATACAAAATAGTCGACTCATTCTGTCAAACTTGATCTTTTTTCGACAAACCCTAACATGACACCTTAGTTATCTCGATTTTTGACAATTCAACACAAGATAATCTGCGATTTTTCTGTCATTTTGTCGTATTTACTCGTCCTCGATCTGTCACCAAAATTTAATTTACGCCCCTTTTCATAAAGATGATAAACATGTCTTTCGCTTGGGTTAATCTGAGAATTTGGCAAGTAAACTGAAGTTTCTTTTCCGTACTTCTCCATTAGAGTCATTTCATGTAAAGCCATTGCAGCTGCTGGACTCATACTGGAATCAAAATAATTCTGAAAACAATCGTCAGTTTCTTCTGTGCTCCGCAAGTAGCTGTACGCCTCGGCTACATTTGTCAAATGAGTGTGGGAATAATAAATTTTGAGCAGCACTGTATCATACCGACAGGTGTTCCGATTCACTTTCTTGAATTTAATATCAATAGTCGCATCACAACCACGCGATCGTGGGGCGTGACGTTCTGTTCTTATTGAAAGAAGAGTGCCGGCATGTAAATGTTATACGAAAAGCTAGTCTTTTTAACTGAGGATATGATGAACGTACAATCCAATTTGTGTTTGTGAAACTAGATTTTTTTTTAATGAATTCCTTACAAATTCCAGAGTAGTCTTCATTATGTTCTTCCCACTTGCACTTGATGATCACTTAAACTTTACCGAAGATTCAAATTCAAACAGTTCTTGTTTGTATTCACCACATTTACTTAGTATAAACTCTTGTAGACTGTCTTTGGTAACCATTTTTCACATCTAAATTCATTAAAATGTATTAGGGACTTTTTTTACAATTAATTATGCAGAAACAAATAAAAAAAAACTGCTACGGCACGTGCCGAAATATGATGCAATGTTTGGAATAGATACGCAGATAAGAATTACCATGGAATAGAAAGAGAGATCAACAAATCAAAATGGCGAGCATGCAACTGCTCGCGTAGTTTGGAATCTAGAATTTGGCGCGCTTATTCCGATCTATACACGATTAGTCCGTATGCGTACTGGCACTGTGTAATATGGAGTAAGGTAATTGATTATGTTACTACGAAGTATACGCGAGTATTTGCGTACTACTCTTGTATAGATTGGAAGACATTAGTAAAAAAAGTGACTTCCAATCTATACGAGATTAGTTTCACACCCTTGCGTTCTGGCCTTGTATAGAATGGAAAGACGCAGCGTAGCAGGTTACTATGGAGAAGAACGGGCAAGAAACTCCATGGAAGTATCCATGGAGTTTCCGTATTTTGAATCAATTAAATTGTTACAAAGTATCGATTACATCATCCATGTTGAAATTATACATTTAGGTACCTATGTGAGAACGATGTAGAAAGACGTGCACGTTAATTAGCTTCCGGGGCAAAAAGTACCTAAACCAAAAACAATTCAAAAGTAATTAAAATAAGCCGTCCAATTCATCGCCGTAAGATGACCAGTCCCAATCCCAACTGACGGCACCCGTCCCCAAACACGAACATGACGATAAGCAACATAAATCGCGATTGTGAGTGTCCCCAAACATCTCTGCCCAACCTTTCGAGAATACAAGACGTGATGTTAAGTTATAATATTATTATAATTATTGACTTTCGTTGTCCACATCACCCAGCAGGACACGTCGTGCCATCTATCGCGAAATGTGCTAAAACAGTTCTTGTTCACTGGAGTCCTTATTATTAATTATTATATTTTTAACTGCAGCCGACTATGGAAACTACTGAAAGTGCTGCTCAAGCGTGTGAGGGTCATGAAAATCCCGGAAAAAAGACAGGTTAAAAAGTAAAATAATTCTGGGTAGAAGACGTTTGAACGATTCTGCGTATAATGGAACGGATGCGTCAATCCATGTCATTTTTTTTCGCTCAAAATGGCCACCAATGTATGTCAAACGTGCGAATCAGAGTGAGCGTGCTGAAAATGTTTTAGTCGTAAATACCTTTAATATAATAAACCAGGCGTTTATTATAGTAGAAAACTATTCCATATAGATAGTAGTGTATTATTTAATTTAAACAAGATACAAAGGAAGGTGTATTTCTGCGTTCGGAACTTTGAAGTTGTTTCGCTATGAGTAAAGCGAACCCGCTGGCTGGTTTGCTAGCCAATTACGGCGATTCTGATGAAGAATCTGATGACGGGGCGCGAGCCCCACCTTTGCCGCCAGGAACAGATACTAGGATGGTACTTACGGCGCCATTGCCTGGACAAAATTATCCAAATGCAGCTGCGACAGGAAATGCATCTGGCGCCGTTCATCCAGCGCCAATACCCCATTGCCGTAAGTTATTTCCACTGATATTGTGTTTAATTTCTAAGCAAATAATTGAAATAAAGTTGGTTTCATATTTTGTTGGATATTAGTATCCTTGAGAGCAATCCAATGAGGAAAAATCGCACTTCAATAGATTGTTTTTGTAAAGGCAATTATAAACAATTAGAGAATCATTATTATTCCTCTTCAACTCTTGTTATTTTATTCTTATTACACTTTTATAACATTGCTGCATTTTTATCAAAAATGAGTTACAGCATTAAACTCGGATGAGAGCCGGATATAGCATTAAACTTTTTTATCTTTCTGTCGGGGTGATAAAGCTGTATTTTATTTGTAACCACAGATACATACTGTTTTACATAAAGTTAAGACTCGACTGAGATTGAAACTTCACTTAAGACAAAAGTCCTTAAGAAAAATCCTCAGCTAGATTGCACACAATATTTGCAAACATAAGATCTGTATTTATTTACCTATGTTAACAAATAAATAAATAAATAATAAATAAATAAAAATCCAATTTACTGAAAATCGACTTTGATTGAGTAGTTACGGCCTTTCACTTTATGATGGCAGAATAGGTCTCCATAATTTAGCTTTAGTGATTGCCAAATTGAATCCAATCTATATTGTGTTAATGTTGAAGAGAATTCCATTGGCATCTTTATCAGTATGAAATTAACATGGAAATAGGAATACTCTAAAGACAGATAATAAAACACCATGATACTTATTGTAACTACTTAACTATTTTCAATAGGAAAATTGTTAGATGAATATGTAGAATCTACAATTCAACCTTGTCATTATTATTTTCATCGCAATTCGCTATTTATTAACCATGATGATATTGATAATCTTACTAATGGCTGAATAGCCATCAAGGAGTTTTCAACCTTATAACTTAGGAATGTGGTTTAAATTATTTCAATTGCTTCATAAGTATAATTGTGTACACAACCTTAACAAAACATGCCAATGTTAACTTGCCCACGGTGTCCATTTCGAAGACAATGTACAAGAACAACTACAAATTACATGGTTACAATTATTAAAAACATTTATGTGAAAACCATTGTCTTAAAAATAACAGTTTTGTTTGTTTTGAAATGCTTTAACTCTGAACGAATACTTTTAAATAATCAATGTAACATTTTCACAGCTTGGTCAGCATGTTATGATGAGACCAGTGGCTTCACTTACTACTGGAACCAACAAACCAACGCAGTGACATGGGAAGCACCGCCGGAATACTTACTAGCACTCAAGTTAGCTCAGCAGCAGTTGCATTTAGCAGGTAAATTATCATTTCATTCATTTTTATTACTTGGTCTCAACTCAACTAATATGGAGGTGACAAAAAACAATTATGAAGTTTTATAGTTGATTACTTCTACTAAAACGCAGCAGTTTCGTCAAAAACTGACAGTTTATTATAACTCTACATAGAGGTCACATATTCAATGTACCTACTATAGATACAAATGCATACTAATAACATCAAGCGAAAGTAATGTGAGATATCATTGGTCCAAAACTACACTGATGAAGGATTTAATATTCAGTTTGAAGTTTCTACCTTGTAACCTACATATTCTTTGATGTGAACAAAATAAGCAGACGTGTTTAAATTATTCATGCTGTCTATAACAATACCATTTAACTCGATCATCAGGTACAGCAGAAGTGTCAGCGGAAGAGTGGCAGCTGTACCAGCAAGCTTTAGCAGAGAAACAAAACACGCAGAACAACAAAGCCATTACCAAGTCTTCCACTAAGACTCCCAAGAAGGGAGACAAGAACAGCACCGGTCATAAGGAGAAGGGTAGCAAGGCCAGCAAGAAACGAGGACACAGTGATGATGAGGATGAGTAAGTATGACATGAGTTTAATTACAATCAAGTTCGTGCAATCAAGTAATAAAATCAGTTCACACTTACGAATTTTGCCACCCTTAGTACTGACTGAGGTGACTGATAATTTTAGACTCTTCAGTAAAAAAATATAATAGAAATATCAATACAGCCCAACCAAAACCGACCAGCCTAATAAGCATGATATGAGCTTAATAAGTGTAATAATTTATGTACTTCTGTAAAGTCATGCAAAATTTTCAGTCATGCAACATTACTAATTTGTGTATTAATTATATTTTTATCTTTTTCAGGAAAATAGAACTAATAACATCATACCACAATTCGGACTCTGAATCTAATGATGAAGCGGAAACTCCAACAAAACCTACTGCACCACCGCTTCCCAAAACTCCAGCCAAGCCAATAGTTCCTCACAAGAAGCCAAAAACTAAGCCCATGGAATATGGACCTGTATTACCTCCCACTCTGAACTATTCAGTGCCAATAGGACCTGAACTACCCCCTGAGTTGATGAATAATGGATCTAAATCTCCTGGGGATAAGATTGAAGGTGAATTGGCGAAAGAGGTATGTGTGTCAAAAACTATGATTCGATTTGTGTTTGTTATTTTCACAATAACATCAACTTCTGAACTTTTAAATGTTTCTTATACTAAACTTGTGTCATTGTCAGTAAACACATGTTTACTCACAATGACATATTTTAATCTATAGTTATACAGTAAAAAATATTACCTATGATGACAAACTGCATCTGATAATGCTAAAGAATAACTTTTCAATGGGTTGAGAAATACTCTTTTTTATTATCTTGTCATAACTATTTCCTAAATGTCACAACCATTTGAAATAATCTTATTTGATATCTTATCACACTAGATGATTTCACACGGTGCCTATTGATCTAATTCATGTACTTCTGGCATATTTTGTAGTTACAAGCAAAATATGTTACTAGTTTGAGATAGAACATTAAATTTCTCAATGCTTTTGGAATGTTATCAAGCTATGTGATGGGTTTAAAGTTTTCAATCTGAGGTACCTACTTAATATAACATTAAACTCAAATGATATAGAAACTAGTATAGATATCTTAGAATTATTGACACTAATATGTTGGATATAATTTTTACTTTTCATAACAAAGGATAAAAAGTCAGATAAAGATGAAGACAGTCAAGACGAAAGCGCGCTATTCCTAAGACTAAAAAGCAAAGCAAAAATCCTGGAAAAACTAGGCGGAGAATTACCAAAAGAGTTACAAAAGATGATTGAAGAAGATCCCAGATCTGGTAGCAACACACCTAAAAGAGAAGAAACTAATACAAAAACTAGCGCTAACATAGATGATTTATTGGAAGAGATTGAGAAAAGAGAATTACCAAAAGTTTCCAAAGTAAAGAATGTTGATATTTTCGATGAACAAAAATCGAATGACGCAATTAGTGCTAAGAATTCTCCAAGAGGTGATACAACACCACCTCCTGAGGCAAAACCTTTGTTCCCAAGTATCAAACACATTGACGATCTCCCTGCCACACCACCGTCAGTTCCACCCACTCCACCTCTTGCAATGGAAGTAGAAAACGAAGACAAAAAAATTGAAGCAACTGAAAAGAAGGGCGCGAATTTGTATCTTCTAGACACAGAGGAAAGACGAGAAAATGTTGGCAAGAAAAAGCTCAGAATATCAAACTCTGTCTTACTACCAGACCGCAAAAAGGGTGAAGAACCAGCGTATACCACGAAATATTCTCAATTCATCGAAGGGTTTTCAAGCGAGAGGACCGGTCTAGGTTTCAGTAAAGAAGAAGATAGTGTTGAAAGTCCTAAAAACGCGATTAATTACGGGAACGGACTGTTATTTACTAAAGGGGAGACATTGAATGAAGATAAGAAAGATGAAGATTTAGACGATCTGACGGATCTTGTGGAAGCCAAGCTGAAGTATCTGAACCAGTTGCAGCCGTGTGTGCTGACACCGGTGCAAGAGATGTTGATACAGATGCAGGTAAGTTGTACAATTAATAGAACAAAACTGTAAGTAATTTTGAATATTTACACAGCTGTGTGTGTGTGTACAATTGAGTAAAAATGTGTTGATTAAATAAGGAAATCCGAAAACACCTGTGTTATTCAATTAGGATAATAAGACGACTTCTTACTTTAAGTGAAGTGGGTATTGCCGCCTGTAAGTAGACAAACACACATGCAGCACCAAGGACAACCATAAAAAATAATAATTGAATGCATCCTATGTGTAGGTAACATAAATTTAACCACTACCATTATCAATACTAATATTATAAAGTGGCAAAATTTGTTAGTTTGTATGTTTGTTTGTAAGTTTGTATGTAGGGGGTAATCACCAGAACTACCAGTCGGATTTGAAAAAATCTTTTTGCATTGGATAGCCCAATTCTAGAGGAACGTTATAGGCTCGCGGACGAAGTCGCGGGCAGAAGCTACCGATTGGTAACTCCGTCTTTGCTGTCGCGCAGTCGGGTGATGACTAGAACGTAGCAATGCAGCTTGGCGGTAGAAACAGTGTGATGAGTATTCCATTCCTACATCCCAAAAGAACCATATTACTAAATATTTTCAAAAGCTATAGCTAGGTTACTCTAGAAATACACTTTTTAAGGTTGTTGCACACCGTAAAGCAGAGGTTCTCAAACTTATTTCATATACCGCCCACTTGAAAATCAATTATTTTTCAGCGCCCCCATTTTTTTCTACTTTACCACAGATTAAAAACCACAATGATATTCATTACTTTAATTAATTTAATTGCACTATGCTATATTATCAGTCTGGTCTGGAGTTTAAACCTACATTCTAAACTAGACTTTTTTGACGTTCAATCGTACTGAGCAAGTAAGAACAAGTTTCGATGAACCAGCCGATCGATACAGAATTGCACAAATCGCGTTATTAAAACTTGATTGCTCATGGGCTATCCTACGAAATCTATGTTAAATATTTTTAGTTTTTATACAATCAAACAGTGTAGAAATATTAACTAAATAATCGATGTTGTGTAATTGAAATTACAAATCAGCCATCGCCCCCCTAAACCACTTCAACACCCCCCAATTTTTTCTGGGCCCCTTACCGCCCCCCTCTAGGTCTCCAGCGTCGACAAGGGGGCGTTATCGCCCACTTTGAGAAACACTGCCGTAAAGGATTCTACACTAAACCACCTCGAATCAAGGCGAAACATTGAAATGTGAGGTTACATGTATTTTCTAAATTCATGCAATGTAATTCACTTCAAATCTCCAAATGTTGCTTTCGAGTCCTTTAAATGCGCGAAGGCTATTTGTTACCCTGAGAATTGGGAATGTTATTTGGCAGGGGTTAGGATGTTCCCTGTTAGGACGTTCCCTTCGGTGGCTTGTACCGATCTCATTTTTGGGTTATACCTAAATACCTCGTGTTTTTGTGTGCAGACGCTGGTATCAGCATTCCGCGCGGGCGCCGTGTCGCCGCGCTACTGGCGGCGCTGGGCCGAGGCGGCGGCGCGCTCGCTGGCGACGCACGAGGCGCGCGCCGCGCCGCCCGGCTGGAGCACCGCCTTCCAGAGGTACTACACACGCCGCGGCGCTGCCGGCACTCGCGCGATACCTAGGGGTCTGGCTGAACAAGGGTTTAACTCGCGAGGCTTTTGAATAAATTTCGATATTCAAAAGTGCATTTATGTGCCTAATTGAAATAAATGATTTGACTTTGACCTGAAGATGGTGCATGGTTGAACTATTACACTGATACACGGATCTTGTGGCGCTCGTATGACGTTGACAGGGGGCTTGCGGACGGTGAGCAATGGCTCGCCGTCCGATAAGGACCAGGCCCGGGTCGACGTCGCGTTGTGTTCCACGCGCGCCTCAAAGAGATGTCAGCACAACTGACGGGGTCCCTAGGACCGATGCCTGCCGGGGTCGCGGGAAGAACCGAAAGGAATACCGTGGCCCCTGGCAACGAAAAGGCAACTGAAGGAACACGGGTGGGTTTTAGTCGGTAAGAATCTGACACGCCTTCCCGCTCCGCCCAAAGTGGGAGAAGTTATTTCCAAACAAAAAAAAAAATAATGGGTCGCGGGTAAACATTTGTGAAATGTCACTTGAAATGTATTCAAAGAACAAGAGGGCGGCGTTAGTTCCGATTTTGGCCACAAGCAAAATAACCTTGTAAATTGTAGCACTATACTGACTATTTGGGGTATATGGCGTAGCTGAATTTCTGATTTTATACATTATTCACGTGACGTTATTTGACGTGAAAACATATTTTTTACTGTCTCATAATGTCGGGAGGTTAGTCGTAGTTAGTAGTTAAACGCATAGGTACCTCGACAATCTAGTACAATTTGAATACTATTCGTTTCGTTTCTGTTATATCCTTGTTCATCCAACGACCTCTTCTAAAACTGCGCTATTTATAGTGCAGTTTTTGGGACTTTCGGAACTTTAGTGTTCTTGATGGTGCGGTTCTCAACGGACAAAATGAACTTTATGGACCTTTGGTTTATGTTGTTTATGAATTCGTGTACTTACCTTGTTCTTTAATGCTTGAGTTTTGGTCAACTGAGACTAAAATTGAAGTTTTTAAAATAATTATTTGGAATATCAAATAAGGCCTACTTTGGTCTAAAATTCTCAAAGATTTCTAAAGTATCGGATATGTCGAATATTTGACGGCAAAATATTGGCTTCAATATTGGCTTCATAAGTCAGAGACTTTCCATCTTCCCAAAGATTTCTAGTAATATTTCGCCGTGAAATATGGCGATATAAGGTGACAGCGTTGGTTAATTTAATTGTGCATTATCCCAACAAATACCCTGGACTATTGTTTGTTTTGGTCTGACTTGACTTCATCGGGCCATCTTAACCAAGTCAGGTCAGACTAAATAGTGTTCATTCTATCGGATCGGACTATTCCTATCCTGATGAGTGAATACTTGGAGCCACTCGTACTATTAGTAGAGGGAAGACTATGGACACAATTAATGCCGTATTAACTGTCTACTGTCAGAATGACTGACAATGACCCTGAACTCTGTATTTCTTGAACTTTATTTGCAGAAAGTTTACTTCCTCACGAATGTATTTTTAATCTCTCTAAGAGTTTCTCAATATTTTTTTACTGATTGTACATATTTTTCACGAAATATTGATCATTTAGTCAATGTTATTTCAAGGTAAGAGCGCTAAAACTTCTCACAATATTTAATACTACAGTCAAAATGTATTTAATTTCCAACATCAGCCGTGATATACATGTGATAATAAATTAAGAATAAAAACTTCATACTTAACAAATCGAGTTTCCTTAATACTTTGTAATCCCGAAAATTGTAACAAAAAGAGACAACATCTTAGCTATAAGTGTGAAGAAGACAGAAGACTGGCGGCGCCTGTGCAATGGAGCCGTCGCATCTTCGAGGGAATTGGTGAGATAACAAAACTCTTTGCTGATATTTTAACGTAATTTCAAGAATAATACGCTTTGATCTCTTCCAGAATGCTGGCTGGCGAGACCGTCGTGTAAAGGATTTTGAGGATTCCTTGTGTCCGCCATTTTGGAATGTTATTTTCTTTTTTTTTGTTAATTTTCCGGCGGACACAAATCCGGAGCACGGGTTAAAGTATACGGTTTTATTTGCCATTAGATAAGTTTGCCCCATACTTTTAGATGGTGTTGTGGTGATCTTAAGTTTTATAGATTTTTTAGGATAATGTATAAAGGAAGTTTTGATGAAGTTATAGAATTCGCGTATATAAGTTTCGTCCTCAAATAATTTGTCTGTTCTTTGTGTACTTGTATCTCTGTCTTTCATGACTTCTGAATCGCAAAGAAATAACTTTTTATCGTTCTTCCTGTTTTTTTCCATCACCTAATAAGTTGTATACAAGCACGTCTGGAATTTATCTATTAAAGTTTATCTAAGTATACAAATTTCTTTGGCAACAGGTCGTAATCAATTATAACCTGTTTATTTATTTCGGTTTCCATTATCATCAGCCCAGCTCTGAATATCCTAATATTGGGTTTAGGCCTTCACCTGCTACAATTTATTATTTATTTATTTATTTAAACTTTTCACACTCAAAAAAGTACAAAGGCGGACAATCACCACAATTTTTAAATACTCTAGTCAAGTTATCTCCTGCCGCCCGCCAACCTAACTGTAAAGAAAATATTGTAAAAAACTTAAGCCGACCACCCCATCTAAATGTACCGGGCCAGTACCTCGCTCCACTGCACATACCTCTACTGCCTCGTTTGTGCACCACAGGTCTGAGGGCCGGTACTGCTACAGGCGCGAGGCTGACGGTCTGGTTCAGTGGGAATACCCCGCCACCACGCACACCGACATGGAGATATGTACCACGCCGCCGCACCCGGGTATTGAGCCTAAGGTAAACATTACACCAGTAAAAATTACACTATTCAAGGCTTACTGCCAGACATTTTACACCAGCAGCCTTTGGGCTAATCATACCCAAAAAGCAAACAATGCCCTGCGAATACAATATAATAATACCTTTAGGGTGCTGTTGAGGCTTCCACCCTATTGTAGTGCGTCAGGTATGTTCGCTGATGCGCACACTAACGACTATTTTGCAATAATGCGTTAGAAGGTGGCGTCGGTGACACGCAGAGTGGGAGGAAGCACCAACAGTATCTTGAGGGTGTTTGCTGAAAGGCTGGATGGGCCTACCATGGGTAGGTTTATCAAGCTTCATGTACGGGGGGTGTTCAATAAATAGTGAGAATGCGATACATTCTCCTTGGAAAGAAAAAAAGAAATACTGGCAGGCATAGCCCAGACATTAGTTAAGATGATAATAAAAAAAGTAATTAATTCTCTTTTGTTTTTTAAAAGTAGAAGTCTATTGTTTGCGTCGTTTCGGAACGTGTTCTTAAAAATGGATAAAATTGAAGTTCGCGCGGTAATAAAATATCTCTGCTTGAAAAATTTTACTACGGAGCAGGTAAATCAAGACTTGAGAGCAACATTAGGGGTTCATGCTCCTCCATATTCTACGGTTGCGCGTTGGTGTGCTGAGTTCAAGCGAGGAAGAACTTCCACTAACGACGACCCACGAACGGGACGCCCCATATCGGCAGTGACTGAACAAATGATTAAAAAAGTTGAAAATATTGTCTTGGCGGATCGTCGTGTTACTGTTCGTTTTATAGCTGAAGAAGTAAAGATTTCGATAGGAAGTGTCCATAATATTATAAACGACCATTTGGGTATGAAAAAAGTGTCAGCGCGCTGGGTGCCCAGCATGCTTTCTGACGCGCAGAAACAAACTCGACTGAGAATTTCACAAAGCTGTTTGGATTTGTTACAACAAGATCCTGACCGATTTTTGGCTCGATTCATAACTATGGACGAAACATGGCTTCACCATTATGACCCGGAAAAGAAACAACAGTCCATGACTTGGAAGCGACCGTCATCTCCAACTCCAAAGAAATTTAAGGCGATTCCATCCGCCGGAAAGATCATGGGCTCTCTTTTCTGGGACAGCCAAGGGGTGGTAATGATCGAATATCTTAATCATGGAGCCACTATTACGGGGACTATGTACGCAGGACAAGTAACAAAGTTGCGTGAGGAAATACGCAAGAAACGGCGTGGCAAACTCGCTAAAGTTGTTTTGTTTCACCAAGATAACGCCCCTGCGCACAAGTCCAGAGTTGCGATGGCTGCCATTCAAGAAGGTGGCTTCGAATTGATGGAACATCCTCCATATTCACCGGACCTTGCTCCTAGTGATTTCTACCTATTTCCGCGCTTAAAGGAACATCTCAGGGGCCAGAAATTCGAAGATGATGACGGAGTAGTCGCCGCTGTAAATGATTTTTTAAGGGATCAGGAACAAGATTTTTTTTAAAAATTTTAGGATTAGAGAAAAGATATACAAACTGTTACAAAGTGTTGAACCTGAAAGGTGACTACGTCGAAAAATAAAACAACATATAATAAAAGATAATTGCGTCTTACTCATTCTCACTATTTATTGAACACCCCTCGTATTGCATGGGGCTTGGTGAAACTATCTGTGTTATGATCAATTTATCACCTTTGTTCTTAGTATATACTAACATAGTTTATAAGATAGACTTTGATTTAGACACTAAAACAATGTGGGCCTTTGTAGTCTGTAAATAAAAGATTTATTTTTTTATTAAATGAAGTTATATTTACCATCTTGAACCCAGCAAAATAAAACTAGCATTGTACAAAAACAAGATGGCGGTATTAGTTCCGATTGCGACGTGCCAAATGACCTTGTAGCGCTATAATTAAAATGTAAGTACTGTCTGGTTTATTAATAAAAAAAAAATTTAATCTTTTTATACACATAATAAATTTTATACAACAGCTCTTCAGACTGGTTAATTCAATTGAAAAAAAAACTTGGGATAAAATATCTTAGCCTTGATTGAATTGGCGCAGCATGACCGATGAATGATACGAATGGTAGTCGACCTAATGCTATACTGCAGTTTAGCTAAATAAAACTCTTGAACATTTAAGTTGACGGTTTATTGTAACAGTTTATCCTATACTAATAAATGAGCAATATTTGTTTATATAGTTTGTATATGTAATCACGTTCTCGAAAACGGCTCCAACGATTTCGATGAAAGTTGCTATAGAGGGCATTACGGGGGCGAAAAATCGATCGACCTAGGTCTCATATCTGGGAAAATTCGTTTTCTCCGTATTTTCAACCCAAGCAGACCTCGGTCGCCCAAAGTTTAGAACAAGAAGGCTACCTGGTTAGAATAATGATATGGCAGCATGCAAGTAGTAAGTACCTACTATCATGGCAGCATGGAATTAGTATGTATTATAGAATGGAATCAGTATGAAATTTCCTATACTATTAAATGAGCATTCTTTATTTCACCAGAGCAGAGCTCGGTCGCCCAGGTACTTGTATTATTATTAAACCTAGGTACTTATACTAATAGCTCCTCCACACTATGCCGGCGGCCCTGCCGTCGGGCAAGCCGCGGCGCGCCCGGCCCTGCCGCACAAAGGATCACAAAGTAAATGAAGGCGCAAAAGCCGGGGGTACGTGCCGCGCGGCAGAAGCGGCCATGCCGCATAGTGTGTAGGACCCATAAGGCTTGTAATGTACCTATTTGAAAAATAAATGCACCCGGTTTGCTGACGGATCGTACATTGAAGACTGTGCATTTTGTGCAGCTTTACGGATTACTGAATTAGCAAAATGGTGTTCAATGATATTGCATTTAACCTTCACGAAGTAAAAGGTAATTATAGCATACCGATGCGATCAGATAAGCGGGATATACTTATGATCCTGAACATCTCCAAATCACTCTACTTATTTCTGCAAAATGATAATAAATTGTATGTTTCTTCAAGGAGGAGATAGCCCCGCCATTACCACCAACACCACCTCCAGCACCCGCCCCGTCCCCGCCCGCGCCGCCGAGCCCGTGGGCGCGCGCGCCCTCGCCGCCGCCAGCCGCGCTGCCGGGCGCGCCGGCCGGGCGCGCGCGCGCGCACACGCCGCCGCCGCCCGCCTGGGCCGACCCCCCGCCGCCCGGCTGTGATGACCTGCCGCCGCTGCCTGCTAACGTGAGTACTACACTGTGTATTCCGGAAATGTCTGATGAGAATGTAAACAAACCCTGTTTAGCTTAAATTCTTACGCAATCACTCATCGGGGAATGAGTAATACATTCATCTGTATTTAGGTTTCAACTTTATATCTCACCACTTTTTCAACCTATTAATGTTTGAATAACAATATTAATTGCAAATGAAAAACTACTTTATGGTTGCAGTTGGCCAACATTTGAGTTTGACTTTATAAGTATTGTCAGTAATGTTCCCGTCTTTTGTTACAGGCGGAACCCAAACAAGAGATCGGCGACGAGCTAGCGTCGTTCTACAGCGACATAGCGGAGCTTGAGAAGCAGACGTCAGCTCCACACACAGCATCCAACTCGCCCGAGCCCGTCGAGATCAAGGACAAGTATCGAGACAAGGACAGAGAGAAGGAAAAGGAGGTTAAACTTGTTAAGAAGAAGCCTAAAGTGAGTAATGTTTAAAAAAAGTCCTTTTTAGGGTTCCGTAACTCAACTAAAAAAAAACGGAACCCTTATAGGATCAGTTCGTTATCCGTCTGTCCGTCCGTTTGTCTGTCTGTCAATCTTTCAAGACCCATGTCTGAGGAACGCGTGGAGGTATCAAGTTGAAATTAATATCAAATACGTAGATCTCTGGTTCCTTGGAGCTCTAAAAAAATAATGCTTCTAAGTCAACGCAATAAAAAACGGCCATTTATGTGACGATATTTCGATACTCGCAAATAAATCAAAACCATGGGAAGTACCCTGTAGGGTACTTCCCGTTGACCTAGCATCATGAAATTTGGCAGGAAAAAAGGTCTCACAGCAAAAATAAAGGAAAAAGTCAAAACATCGTTCATTTGTAGTTTTATCACAATAAAATAAAAATTAATTGGGTTTACAAACTTACATTCGCAGTTGTAAAATTGACCGCTACGTATATCGATGTATGGGAGAACATGTTTTTCAACTAAAAAGTTAAGTTTGTTTTTGGGATAAATTCATCCCAACTACGGAACCCTTTTTTGTGCGTGGTCCGCGCGCACTTGGCCGGTTTTTTAGATAATTGACACGCAGGTCACACTGAGAACGAAGGGAAACGAAGCTAAGTTCGTTTTGCTGTCCTACTCGTCTTTTCAACAAACCAGTTTATAGTTCGCGGTAAACCAAAGTATGAAAAGACGCGAAAGACACGTAAAAAAAGAGATTGTGACTGCGATGTAGCCATGACATCGAAAATGGTTTTTACTTGCTTATACAAGCGAAAGTTTTACCTGATAGCTGCCATAAGTAAGGACGGGCAGTGCGTGTTAAAGAAAGATGCAGAACTTTTGCAAAGAAAAAACTACCAGTTATCGATTGGGGTAATGAAACTTCGCGCTGATGGAATCAATTGACTTTTGGCTATAAATTTTTCATGATTTGAGATTCAAACCCTGCATTCTAGATAATAATTATTAATTAGAGAAACCACCCTTCGGTGCCTGATAAGAAAAACAAGTCATGTGGAAATTCTATTGTTTCAGGTAAAAATATCAGCATCAATGGGATTGAAACACAAATCGGTATCTAATTTAGTAGCAAAATGGCAACAAGTAGCGGAAGAGATCAACTCAGATTGATTCAAGAACAATTTGAGCGGTCAGCCGCTTCAAGCGATGCACTATTTCAGGCAAAGCGCTACATAGACAAAAGGGGACGCTAAAACTGTGAAATTAGTTAAGTTTTGTAGTGAAATGGTCAGTTAAATAACTGATTAGGTATGTTTTTAGACTGGAATAAAAGTCGTAATGTAAAGCTGATATAACTTTAAAGTTTTTTTACATAAGAAACAAATGACTGGCAGCGGTGAATATTTTTTGTCTGAAGATAATACAATTATGTTATAGAAGACAACAGTTTCAAGAGGAATTATTAAGCATTTAACTGTTAAACATGATAATACAAAAAGCTAGCAGAATAAATCGTTTTTTTCCAAACCTTAAGTTTTAGTTGACTGCGGAATGTACCTTACTGCTGCTGTTATAATTAGGCAGAGATTAGCAAATATTGTTCATAAGATATCTTAAGCAATATAACACCAAAAGGCTCCTTCTTAGTACAAATAAAAGATTTTATTGATACGACCGCTAAACTATGTCATCTGTCTACCCCTAGGAGTTATTAGGCGTGATAGTATAATTATGTACTTTGCAAATGAATTGATTAGTTGAAGAATAAACTTAGGACTGCCATTAGGAAATTATTATTATAATGCTGTGTAACAATAAATTCGTAATAAATTTAGAAAATAATCGGGTAGGTCACTTGAAAATATATTTTTATAAAGTTATTTTGAACACATTGTCAATAGAAATTAATTCCGTTATCCATAAACCGATACCAACATACGTTTAAGTTACGTTTTAAGTTTCTGTAAATATTTTGTGTATTATGTAAATATTAAATAATAAACTTTATTGAGACCAATGAATGTTATTTTTGTTCTGTGAAAGAAATTAGAATTAGTTCTAGAAATTATTATAATACTAGTGGCCCGTTCCGGCTTCGCATTCCGGGTGCAATGGTAGTATGTCAAAACACCGAGATTTCAGTGCTGTCTTCGTTTAATATTCATAACCAGAGAAACATAACACCAAAGTGATGGCCATTCTCTTGTCACAAATACCTCTAAGCTAGACCAAAAATCACCATTTTGTTTATTGCTGGCAAATGACGATTTCCCATTCTGAAATAGACTAGACTCTAGTCTATCCTAAACCAAAATATATCGATAACTTTTTTATTTCTAAACATTATGTTGTGAAATTTTGCACAAATATAGAGTAGTATATATGGCTTCAAATGGGATTATATTTTAATATTAATTCATTTAATACAATACATAAAAAAAAAAACAAATTCAAAAGCATCAAAAATTACCTTTTTTTTTTTAGCTATCAATATAAATGATTATGTCTGCATAATACAAATCAATACCTACATACTAAAAACATAAAATATAAGGTAATAAAATAAAGAAAAATATTGTGTTGAATTTAAAAAAATAGATTACTTAAATAATTAATTGTATAAAGATGAATGCTTACTTTGTGCTATATTATACTTTGATGATAATTTTCTTTATGGAGGAGGAAAAACATTTGGTGCATTACTAATGCACCAAATGTTTTTCCTCCTCCATAAAGAAAAGTATTATTTCATGTTTAGAATAGTCGAAAGTGGACATTTTCAAGAGTTTACAAAACACGTAAGTACGAGTATATTGTATTCGTAACAATTAAACGTCTGTTTATTTATCACTATTTTGCTATATAGAAATAAATGTTACAACTCTTTATATGTATACTATTAAAAAATTGGGTAGTATGCATCTTGTTGATGAAATTTTTCACACCGAACATTAGTGCAAACATTATAAACGCCCAAATATTAATGAATTACAAAACATACCGTTAACTATTAATATAAGTTGTCTACATTTGAAACCGCCATAGATAGAGATTTTCTATTCCCTGACTTGTGTCATACTTTTCACGATAACTTCAGAAACCGCACGTATCCGCAACTAATTTTTATAAACGATATTTATGAATATCTACGCTACAAAACAACATCAAATGTAAAGAAAGCATCGGGAGACATCGGTAACTGTCAAAAATCTCGAAGAAGTTAAAAAACTAATTTTTCCCCTCACTTATTGTTAAGTTTTTTTTTATCAAAACATAATCATAAAACCTACAGCATTATGATTGCTTTAAAATTTACATGCAATGGGCTTTTTAGAAATGTATGACACTTTATATCTAATACCGGACATTTTTGATAGAAATCAATTTTAAAATATTGAAGCGAACAGACCTGAAATAGACATTTATTAGAATTGACACTTTGTCGTATTAAAAAAAACATATTCCAAATTTAATTCAAGCAAAATTACTACATTATATTAAAGTTCCTCTCTTACACAATTAAAAAAAAAAAATTATGTGCGTCAGTAACGACATTAGTAAAAACGATTTTTGATATGCCGTTGTTCTACCATTTTCCATAGTGCGACGTACGTCCCGTATCGTTTACGTTTTGACCTAAACATTTTGATCATTTAATTTCAACTAAATCTGACTATTTTTAAATCGCGATTAAAAAGGTATGGAATAAAATTTGTTGTCATGAACTAAAATAAAATGTTAAAATTAGAGATTTTAATTCTCACAGCCAGAATTTTAGTGATAGTTTAGTTCGGCGTACAAGAGATTCGGCACCATTATGTAGACATCAAAACAGCATAATAACTTTTTTTTTATTCATCATTATTTTGATGTTTTATGCCTTTATACAACTTCTTTTTTTTTTTTTGTGTGGGAAATTGTCAAATAACTTCTCCCGCTCTCAGCGGAGCTGGGCGTGTCAGACTCTTACTGACTAAAACCCACTCGTGTTCCTTCAGTTGTGTTTTCGTTGCCAGGGGCCACGGTGTCCCTTTCGGACTTTCCTGCAATCCCCACAGGCATCGGTCCTATGGGACCCCGTCAGATGTGCTGACATCTCTTTGAGGCGCGCGTGGAACACAACGCGCCGTCGACCCGGGCCTGGTCCTTATCGGACGGCGCGCTTCCCAGTACTCACCGTCCGGAACCCCGCGCCTACGGTGGCGGGAATCGACCTGCGATTCCCGACGCCCAGGGCGTCTCCTGCGGCGGCTAGGGGCGTGAGGGCGCGAAATTTGCCTCTCCCTCACGCGTTCCGCCTCCTCCTTCGCGAGCATTACTGATTCGCAAAAGGAGGTGACGGCCTCCCATGCCCTATCGCTCCATACCATGGCCTGGACCAGTGTCGGACGCGAGAGATCACCGCTACCAATCGCCTCCGAGAGAACACGGCGATGCTCCGCTCAAGCCGGGCAGACCACAACCGTATGCACCACCGTGTCCTCCGGGGGATCTACACAATGATGACACCTGGGCGTTTCCTCCCACCTTATCCTGAACAGGAACCTCCCGAAAATACCTTCATGCCTCAGATGGAATTACATGGTGGCTCGAGTTAGGAGACCGGGATTATACTCCTATAAGTCCTATGGTATGTACATAAACCTTCCGGAATAAATGCTCTAAATTGTGAAAGTTTTGTTAATCTAAGCGGTGACACAGACAGACACGAAAAGCGACTTTGTTTTATACTATGTATGTATATATGTAGATTATTCTTTAAACTTTGTAAAAAAATACCGAAATAAAAACATCAATTACCTACCGGTACTTAAAATTGCCCTACTTATGCTAGGCTATAAATTGCTCTAAGTAGAAATCTATTCATATCATTCAATATTATTCTATAGTAGCTGCCCGCTCCGGCTTCGCACGGGTAGCACTATGTACTTATCTACGGCGCACCTACCTACCCTACCTACTTACCCTACCCTCTTACTCTACCTACCCTTCCTACCTACATACCTATATATCTACATACCTACATACATACATACCTACCTACATACCTACCTACATACCCTACCTACACCTACCTACCTACCTACCTACTTACCTACCTACCTACCTACCTACCCTACCAACCTACCTATCCTACTTACCTACCTACCTACCTACCTACCCTTCTTACCTACCTACCTACCTACCTATCCTACTTACCTACCTACCTACATACCTACCTACCTACCTATCTACCTATCCTACTTACCTACCTACATACCTACTATTAAAAGCACACAGATCATTTCCAATTACCGGGAAATGCCATGTTTATTCACAAACCCCAGTAAATCCGCTCATTTTATTCTAAATTAAACCATAATTAGCCGTACGTATTCTGAGTCAACAGAATAGTATCAAATGAATCAGTCGTCAATCGACAGTCGCTGACTCAAGTCAGGAATGCAAACTAAACAGTTTCATATTCACCCTTATTCCAAAAGTTTTAAGGACGGTTTCCCGTTGAAATGTTGACTAAATTGGATAGTATAATTGGTAGCAGCTTGGCTAGGAGCGTGAGTAGGATTCAGAATGTTGTTTTGAATATCTGAATTAAGGTTTTAGTTATTCACAGCGGGTACATCTGTTTCTCAGGTGGGAAAGGTTACAAATAACTGCTTTATTCTTAGTTAGAATTTTGTCTGTAAATTACCAATTCAGGTACCTACGTACGGCCAGGTTTTCGGGACTGGTTCTTGTATTACAGGCCTTATTTTGGTATTAGTCAGGACGTCTGCTATATTATAATGCGTTGTATATACCTACACAAATTCCACATGGTTATTGTTTGTTCTGTTCTTTCTTTTTAACCTTTTGACCGCCAGAGCAAAAGCGCTTCGCCGTGCCCTCCACGCCAAGCCGACAAATTCAATGAAATAACCTTGAAAATAGTAGGGAGTCCAAAATGTTATCGATAAACATAATAATTTTCGTCTGAAATTTGTGAATAAACAGCTTATAACACAAAAAGAATATTTATTTAACCTCATCTCCTACTGTAAAAAACTTAAGACCACATTTATAGCAACTATCAATAAAAAAATCAACCTTTTGAGATACAAAAATACATATAAAATTGCAGCAAGTTACAGCACTATTCTCTATCAGTTACGCGGCCATTGGCATGTATACATGCCAATGGCGCGGGCAACCATCCTTTTTTATAATTTCTCGCTTCTGATTAGGGATGTGTAGCTGTATATTATTATAACTTATCGAATTTATTTATTAAGTTTATATGAACTAGGTATCATTGTGGAGTGATTATTTGTGAGTATCAAAATAATAATTATTTACAAAAAAAAAACAAAGAAAGTATCAATAACACAATATAGTAAAAAGACATAATTAACCTTTTTTTTTAGTCTGTAACTGTTAATTTCGGATAGATTCACAGGACTTTTGCTGTTAAACAGCCAGTATTATAGCGGGTTACCTAAGCTACCTACTACTTTAGATTTATTTTATAATATTCCGATTCAGAAAACTCATCATCTTCAGTGCCTTCTAGAATACGCAATAGTTCTTCTGTACTAAATAACTCTTCACTTGCCATTTTTGCAATTATAATATTGGCAGATCGAAAAAAATATCGAAAAAATATTTTTTCAACTTCCCAGCACTTAAAAACATGGCACGCGCTTACGACGTCACGAGTCCGACATCTATTCATGTCATTGGCGCAGAAGGGATTGCAATATCGGTACTGTGCTAGGGATGCGCATGATTGGCGAAAAAGACAATATTCAAATCAACAATATCGACAATATAGAAAATATGATATTATACCAAAGAATGTAGTATTTACCTTTTTTGTCAGTGACTAAGCTTATATATTTTTTTAATAGTTATTACAAAAATTAAGCGAATTTGAGTAATTTAGCTGAAATTTTAATGAAGTTACTTGAATATTACACCACATCACTAGTAGGCATGTATACATGCCATTGGCGCAAGAGAACATGTTTTTCAGCCATTAATTAAGTTATTTTTTATCATAAATATTTGAATAACTATTTTGCAATTTTGTTCATTGTGTACAATTATATGTAATAACTGGGGATTCAGTTCTTAAGATATATCAATAAAACACGTTAAAGTAATGATTTAATATGTTTATTTTGTATTTTTCTATGATCTGTTTCTTGGCATCTATAGATGTCGGTGGCGCACAGGGCACGCTTGCGCATGGCATCTATACATGCCATTGGCGTTCAAAAGGTTAACCTACCTTCAAAAAAAAAAATTGGGTAGGGTAGACCTTGGATAGCTGTAAATGTTAATGTCAAACTCTGAGTTTACTGCTAATATTGTGGCAGTAATGTCAATGTTCCTTGATACTTAGTTTACCTTTAGATGTTAAAACGATACAAACATTAAGATTTTTTTAAGTGGATCGGGAGAATTGGTACAAATGTCCGCGACCTTGGGGTTAATTGTACCAGTGATGTGATGAAATGAAATAGTGTTTTAATTATAACAATATACTTTTTGTAATGGTAATATCTCAGCAGAACCTTTTTTAATTTAACAACTATCAAAACACAGTAAACTTCTTAAGTTTCATCAACATAAATATAGAAAATCAGGAAACACAATCTTATTTTTAAACAATAAAATCTTAATTACATATACACTACAAAACATGGTTCTTGTCTTGTGAGTTATTATTTAAATAAAGTATTCGTGATTTTGAACTCAAAACTACTTGAATACATAAGGCGAAAGCGTCGGGTTGCCGAAATTCAAACTTTCTTACGTTTTTTGCAATTTGCAGGTCAGTATCATTTGTATGTTGATCTAAATATGATTCGCGGCCGTATCAAATGTTTATTTATAGAATTATAATCATAAAAATTTAATGACTATTTCATGAAATCATGACATAAGAGGATTATGCTAACTTAAGAAGTTGTATTGCGGAGTCTAATGATTATAATTCTATAAAACCCATATTTGTTACGGTCGCGAATCATATTTTAATCAACATACAAAATGACACTGGCTTGCAAATTGCAAAAACTAAAGAAAATTTGAATTTCGCGGGCTACTTTAGCGCATCCCCTTATACAATTACAATGTTGACTTTAACAATAGTAAGAAACATTTAAACTGACATCGAGTGGAAAGTAATGCTTAGATTTTCTGTTATGATTAATAATAATAATAGATCGAAAAACCTGTGACTGCCCAGAAATTTCAGGCAAGACGACACGGTGCCCTTGACAGACGGCACGTGTTCTAGTGGCTCCCCGCGGGGTCAGGAATGGGTGTGCTGGGCGTAGTTAAAGAGATATTCCCAATGGTAAACTACCGTACCCTGGTACAATTGTACCCGATCTACCCTATCTACTCCTGCCAGCGAACGTGTTAAACCATTGAAGAGTGCTAATTCGGGACTCCACTCAAAAAAATTCAACGATAAGTATCCCGAAAATACATCCCGAATTCTCGATTTTCTGCCCAACGAACCAAGAAAACAGTGCGTGGAAATAAATCAGCCCTTCTTAGAAAGAAATCTAAAACCTTTTTTCGAATGCGTAACATTCCTTATCGTGTTTTTGTCTTATTCGTAAAAGGATAATCCGGAAATCGCTTCAAAGAATCCTGAATTAAATCCGAAGATAAATGGTTTTCCGAACACGTTCGTGTTATAAATTCTTAATGAAATTAAAACAGTACCTACTATTGTAGATAGATACCTACACTACACATATAGGTAGATCATAATTATTTTGATCTAAACCTAAACTAATATTATTAAGAGAAAAGATTGTATGTTTGTTTGTTTGTTACGCTTTCACGCTAAAATGGCAGAACGGATTTAGATGAAATTTGGCACAAGGGTAGACCTAGGTTACGACATAGGATGCTTTTTATCCCGATATTCCCCCGGGATCGAGACTTATGCGAGTGACACCGCGGGGCGCATCCAATAATAAGGTTTAAAAAATGGCCACCTTAGGGTGGAAAATTTTGCGGTAGTTACCTATATAGTAACTTGGAGCAAAATCTTGAAGAAGTACAAAGGGTCTCGTTACAATGAAGCTGCTGATGAATAAGAATTGCACCCTCCAGCCGGAGTACCTACCTCTCAAGACCAACAGCTCCTATAACGTCATTGAACTTGTGTCCTTTACAGTTTATGAGGGTATGTTACCTACCTACACCTTCAATAGATCATAATATTATAAGTCACTTTTATAGACTTGCTAATGTAGCGAGAACCTGTAGGTAAGTGGTATTTCTAACATGGTGTCAATATTTTGTTGTTGATGCAAGATATTTGACAGATTTTTTTTTTATTCTTCTCGTTCTTGGCCTATGTACCTGGTATAAATTACTGTGATTCAATTCATATTGGATTCACAGTAGTTCATACTACTTTTAGTCCATTTAATTTTAACTTATGGACTTGAGTTGGATTCTAAATTCTAAGAAGTTAATAAAATACTGTTTTGGAATCGATGTCATACGTATAATAATCGTTTTTCTTGCATAAAGGGCTCTGTGAAAAATGTCAACAAGAAAATGTAAATCACCTGAAATGTCCAAAAATATGGAGTAACATTCGGAAGTAAGTACCAGTTAAATAAACACTCAATTTAAAATTTTATTAGAAAAATAAAATACATTGTAGACATTACCGATTCAGCGATCTAATACGAAATAATCAGTAAACATCTAAAAACCACGTGATCACTTTCGATTTTCAAAAATGTTTTGAACAATGTGTACCCTCTTGGATGACGGAGTTGAAGAGCCCCGCTAGCTCTCTCAGGACTGGAGCCCCGGCCGCTTTAAGGAGCTCTCGTTATTCCATCATCACCAGGCGCCTGATGTCGTTCTTTAGCTGCTTGAGAGCCGCCCTAATCTCTCACTGGTCGTCATCCGGGAAGTCCTCCGTGTAGTGGCGCGTTAATTCGGCGAGTATAAGTGCCCGTAAAAATCTGTGAACTTTGTAACTATTAATTTAAGATCTTGTATACACATGAGAGATTATATTATCATATTATGAATATTTCGACCGTATTTCGCCGACTGCGGACGAATATTCAGCAAAGTGAACCTTACCAAGACTAAGATACGAAATTAACTGGAAACACAATCCATAGACGCCAGTTTATTGTTTTGTGACGCCATCAAAAGCGGTAGCAAAAGTGGGAATTGTACTGATTTTATTTCTACTGAGGATATGTTGATGAGATTAAATGCTAAGGATGAAGATATAACTAATAGTAATATTAAAGAACTGATAAACTTAGAAGAGGAGTAAATTTTGCCTTAACGGGTGTTGATTTTATTGACTATTATATGTTAAATTAAAAATAATGAAAGTGTACTATATTTTTTATAAATACTATCCTTCTAATTTTTTTGTGCTAACTTTTTCAACATACCTAAATCCAACCCTGGTATGGTGGCTTAGCTAAGCCAGTCGCCATTACTCGCCCTACCAGGGCTGGACATAGGCTTCCTGTTAAGCTTCTACTTTTCGAGTCGATGGTAAATAAATGTACATTATAATATTATTATGTAAAATTTTGAATTAGGTAGGTACCTATTACCTACACAACCTACTCAAGGTTAGTGTATCAAATAAAATTCATTACCTATTAGCAAAATGACCAATGCGTGGGCATTGTCAGGGCTGTCTAAAAGAAATCGTAGACACTAGATTCGAGGAGCTTCATAAATATTTGCTATTACTTTCTATCTTTTTAGTTAGATATGTACTTTTTCCCAATTTAAACGTATTTCTGTAACGTCCTTAACAATGCCAGTCAATACAGCCATAAACGTAGTCGTATAACAAGACGTACCTACAACATAACGACACCAACCTATAGTCTGTTGCAAAAGTATCTGCTGAAAATGTAAACAAATGGATCAGGAAACGTATAGTGTGTATGACAATTAACTGTAGTGACACTTACAAATGGAGTGATTTAATTAGGTATTTGAATACTTATACCTGAAACTCTATTAGGTATTATCATTTGGGTAAATTGTATAACCTCAATTGGCAAATACTATGTAATCATGTCATTAAATCAATAATTGTTAGAAAAAGTTGTGGAATACTAAATACAGATGAATGTGTTACTAATTCCCTTTAGTGAGTGATAGCGCAAGAATTAAACCTGAACAGGGTTTGTTTATACTTTTATCAGATACTTTTGAAACATACCATACACTTGCTAGCTACGGCATGCTACAATCAGCTTTATCGCTCGCGCCTCTTTATGTAGGACCGGCGATAAATTCGCCAGTTAACCTAGATTTTATTTAAAAGGTCACGGGTTATTGTTTTACATTTGAGAGAGTTATGTCCTTGTGCGGATGGGTGCGATTTGGGCTCGTGTCGTTGATTTATTGTGCTGTTTTAACTCTCTCTTCAATGTAATGTAGGTACCACCCTGATTTTATACGGAGTTGGTGAAATAAATTGAGTCCTAAGTGTAAGGAAGGTCCACCTGATTAAGGGTTTCCTAGTTTTGCTGATGAGCTCAAGTTTTCATACAATGAGATGTATGTATGAATGTTTGAGCAGCGTTGCTATTAACTGGCTACATCAGCTATTTTCACTCACTGTACTAGTTGAACAACTCTTTTTTTTTTTTTTTCCGGGGTGGACAATTCTCTTGGATGTCCCCCGACCTGGGGCGGGCGGAGTGTGTGAGGCGGAGGGTCTGTCAGACTCTTACTGACTAAAAACCACCCCGGGTGTGCCGGCCGGCCACCGCGGGCCTCCTCGGGTCAGGGGCGGGGGTGAGGTGTTTGACTCCCCCCGGAACGTCTCAGAGGGGCGCGCGTGGAACACTACGCGCCGCCACTTCGGGTCCTGATGTGTGGGGGGTGACGGACCTCCCCGAGTCCGTCGCCCCTGGACCCATTTAGGGGGGCTGGAAGAGGGCGTTCTCCGCCCTCCGCCGACGCACGGTGCACCTGCTGCGGGCCGGGTGAGTGGACGAGATCTCCCTCTCCCTTTCCGCAGCCTCCTTCTGCGAGACGACTGTCTCGCAGTAGGAAACCACCGCGTCCCAGGACTCGCCGCTGCCAACCATCACATTCACTAGGGCCGGCAGCGACAAGTCACTGCCTACTTCTGAGATGAGGGCACGGCGTGGCTTCTCCCAAGCGGCACACTCTGCCAGCGTATGCCGCGCCGTGTCCTCCCGGCAGACTAGTTGAACACCTGACTTATCCCTTTTTCTTCAAGTTGGGAACCCTGTTAGATCCTACGTTAACCCAAGGGTTGTCCTTAGTTAGACTTATAGGTAACTATTTTCCAAGCAAATTTTGCATTTTTTTTCGTGTAGTGTGAACGTAAACGAAGCAAGAGGAGTTTGCATGGGCGTACCCAGGGGGGTAGGAGGGCAGCTGCCCCCACTTTTTTTTAGGTGGGAAATTATCAAATAACTTCTCCCGCTCTGATCGGAACGGGAGGGTGTGTCAAACTTTTACCGACTAAAACCCACCCGTGTTCCTTCCGTTGCCTGTGTGCCGGGGCCACGATATTCCTTTCGGACAAACTCGCAACCCTGGCAGGCATTGGCCCTTACGGACCCCGTCAGTTGGTGCTGACATCTCTATGAGGCGCGAGTGGAACACAACGCGCCGTCGACCCGGGCCTGGTCCTTATCGGACGGCGAGCTACCCATTGCTCACCGTCCGCAAGCTCGCGCCTGCGGTGGCCGGAAGCCGGCTCGTACTCCCGACGCCAGGGGCGCAGCTGCCCCCCCTGGATTTTGTATGCCTAGGTACTGCTACTACTGTCGTCGATAAAAATTATGTTAGAGTCACTTTAAGACTTACTTTACCATAACAATATATTATGCATTAATTTTAGAAAAAACCGCGCTACAGCCGTTCATGTCGTTGTATTTTGCAAAATATGCGAACGCAGTAAGCAAGCACACAGTTTATTTATTTTACTACCTATAGGATCTCCTGCAGGTGTTTCCCCTACACACTACGTGTAGGGAAAAACAATTGCCCCGGATTTAGATATTTCTGTTTTGCCCCCTCCTGGGCCAAAAGCTTGGTACGCCCATGTGAGTATGTAAGGATCTATAGCAGGTGTCGTTCTGTAGTCTGCCTACCACATGATAAGAAGGTGTGAGTTTATGTTATGTGTTTATGTTGCCGGGATTGCGAGTTGTCCGAAAGCGATATCGTGGCCCCGGCACACAGGCAACGGAAGGAACACGGATGGCTTTTAGTCAGTAAAAGTCTGACACGCTTTCCCGCTCCGCCCAGAGCGGGAGAAGTTATTTGATAATTGATTGTCGTATCTCTATGTATTTTACTGTGTGTACATAAATAATAAAATAAATAAATAAATCATTTCCCACCCTAAAAAAATATGGTAAGAACGTGTGAGTTTATGTTATGTTACGTCATTATACAGTTAGATTTTACTTACTTTCCCCACGCGTAAGAATTATACAGTTCATTAGGTAAAACCCGCAATTTATTCAAAGGCAAATAATTATAAACAAGTTAACTATTAATCCTGCTAACTTTGGACCATCCGCACAATATCGCGCACCAGTTGGTATTACCTGACCATAGGTCTCGATATCCAAGTAATCTGACCAAGGGATGCTAAGCACTGGATTGTGTAAATTTAACTTTGCGCAGAATACATTTTCAAAGTTAACTATTATTGTTATCTATTAGGTATTTATTTATTAAAAACCAACTAATATTTACAGTTTGCACCACACATACAAGTAATCGGTCAATATCTGTAAGTAATTACACTTATAATAAATAAAACCGGCCAAGTGCGTGTCGGACCATGCACAATGAAGGGTTCCGTAGTTAGGATGAATTTATTCCAAGAACAAACTTAACATTGTACTTGAAAAACATGTTCTCCCATACGGAATGTATGGGAGATCATGTTTTTCAAACCGCAAATTTAAGTTGGTCGATTATTACTCGTTAACCTGTAGAGCCTACTTAGCTTTGATAGTTTTCCTTTTAATTTCGTTATGTATACTATTGCGGTGAATTTTTTCACAAGTCCAAGTACAACCATTTAGCTAGAAGGGGGGGAGACACTTGACTCTAACAAAAACATTCAGTTAAAAGCTTAATATTTCGCAAACGGATCCCTGAATCCAAAAATGGTTTTGACAAACTCTGAACTAATATTTTTGAAATACCTTTCTAACAATACCCCACAACATGGGGTAGATGAGGAAAAAAAAATCCCCATCCTCAATCCCCACTTTACGTGAAGGGTAACCTAAAAAAAAAAATTTTTTTAAAATTTTATTTTACCACTTTTTCGGCATGATTAATATGTATACATATGCCAAATTACAGCTTTCTAGTACTAACCGTCTCTGAGCTAAGCTGCGGACAGACAGACGGACAGACAGACAGACAGACAGACGGACATGGCGAAACTATAAGGGTTCTGTGTTTACTACGGAACCCTAAAATGACATTAAATTACATAAAACATATAGGTAATCAATAAATTTCATAAAACTAGACAAACATTTATGAAATTAAATTTAATTAAACATAATTAGGTAAAACTTTATAAAATTTATCAAAATTTGATAACAATAGATGAAATTTATCAAAATTTTATAACAATAAAATTAGATAGAATTGGTATACAAATTGGAATACAAATTAATAATAAGATACTTTTTAGAATTTAATTTACTTACTCCAAGGAGATTGCGATTGGACTAAATGCGATATGTAGGTAGGTAATTGTTTCTTAATTTGTTATATGTTTGAAGATTCTAGAAAAAACAGTTTTCATTTACCTACATTGTGTGTAACGATGATTGAATAAGAAAATGACAGTAACGGGTGAAGACAGATAACTCGACACTCGACTCGGGGACTTGAGATGACTCGTAGTTAATTATACAAAGCTTTTAATTAGGTTTTTCAGGAAAACATCGTGAGGAAACCGGTATGTCCTAGAACCAAAAATTCAAAAACATGATTGTGACATCCGCCAACCTGCACTCGGCCCGCGTGATGGATTATGGTCCACTCTTTTTCACAGAGAGGACGTCTGTGTCCTAGCAGTGGGAACATTAAAGGAAGGTTAAAGTCATTTTTGACCGCGGGTGTATACCCGAAAAATATCAAAGTAAGTACTTACCTAAGCTAAGTAAGCTTAATAAACTGACGACCATCTAAGAAGCCCGATTTGACGTTTCTCATTATACATGCAGCGATAACTTTGTATGAACGTCTACGTAAGAAATCGAAATATCAAATTCATTATCCGAATGAATCACTATGTTATCCATACACTATAACAATGAGTATCATTCGTAAGCACCAAGTTTCACTTTATATTGGAAAAACGCAGTCAAAAACACGAATTAATCGTTGATTCATATTCCGACAGGACGTTATTACAATGTCATGTCTTTGAGTTCGTTGCAGTAGTGTTGTGACCGTTTTAAGTCGTTTTTTGACCGAATAAAATTGATATACTGAAAAATCGATAGGTACTCTTACAAACATATGTAATGTTTGCAAAAGTACCTATCGATTATATAAGAAAGAGATATACGAAAAGAGAAAAACGTATAAGTACTGTATCATTAAATGTTTAAATAAATGAAAACAAAATCTATCGAAAGAAAATTATAACGGAAGACTTTAGAAGAGATGTACGTTTTGACAATATGATGGAAAATGAATTAATTATAATGGTAACCGACGAAGACAGTTCAACTGATGATATATAATTTTTCTGGATCATCCGAAGTGACCAAAGTGAATATAAGTATGATAAATCGATATGTCCCAAGAATCGGTTATTAAAGCAACCGATTTTTTTCCCCGTCACTACACAAAATATTTTGATAGGTGTCAAATCGGGCTTCTTAGATTGTCGCACGTTTAACTGTCGTGATGGCCTAGTGGTTAAGGCCTCGCCTCTCATGTACGAGGTTGTGGGTTCAAATCCGGGGACATTACTGACATCGGTGAAGGAAATCATTGTGAGGAAACCTGGACTAATATTAATATATGTATGAAATCACCAACCCGTCTTGAGCAAGCGTGGTGATCAATGCTCGTGCCTTCTCTATATGAGAAGAGGCCTTTGCCCTGCAGTGGGACAGTAATATGCTGGTATTATTATTTTTATAGGTACTTACCTACTTTTTAAAATTAACCTGTTCTGAGAAGGCGAAATAAAGAGAGTTTGAAGAACAGGACGTTCTTCCAACTCTCTTTATTTCGCCTTCTCCGGCCAATCGGTAAGCATTCAAATTCAAATATTTTTATTTGTTTATAAAACAATGGTAAACGATTAGGATTGGCCGGAAAATGGTCAACTTATCTACGACCAATTAAAATTAGCTAAAAGCATTTTTTCTCCCACGAATCCGCAGGCTTCTATTTCTTCAATTTTCTTTCCAAAACAACGAGAGTAAGAGAAAAACAACAATAAACATGCAAAACTAAATATATAGCTACTCCTTACGCGCCATTACTCAACGATAGTACAGTCAGAGCCCATCTCGCTTTAAACAGAGCTCGATAAAACAATCGTAACACTTTACGGTCTCGCTTCGCGCAATGAATAACTGAAGGGATATTGCTCATAGTTTCCACTAGAAATGTAAATACAGAAGGGTTACTTAAAACGAGAAGCTAATAGGCACCCACTTAGTAAGTATACTACCATCTAAGCACGCCGTGCGCCGCCCGTGATGTACGCATATTAGATACTCCCGCTAAACCGAAGTACTTATGGAGACCACGGATTTGGTTCATACCGTAGTTACTTTACAACTAGATAAAACCCAGCTTGGTGTACGACTAAGCTTGCCACCTTTTTTTTGAAGAAAAATTGTTTTTTTTTTCAAAACCTTGCATAAATTTAGTACTTTTGTAAAATTTAGGGGAATAAAATAGTACCTACACATTTACATATTTTTAATCATTATTTATTTTTCCATTTGTATTTATTATTAATCTGCGTTTTGGCCATGAAGATTATTTTTAATATAATTATAGGAATCTAAGCAATTTAGATCTATATTAAAATAAATTAACAAATTCGCACTCCCCATCGAATAATAATTATGGTAATTTATACGACAGTTTTCGGTTTATTGCATATTCGGTGTTTAGAGCATTAATATCTTCTTTTCACCATTGTTAGTCGAACTCCCATTCGCTCTTATATTTTTGAAGCCTTTTTTCTTTTCTTTGCTTCTTTTTGGAAGGCGTGCAAGAACCATTATCACTTTACGTGTTTTTAGTTAACACTGCAAAACCCTCAAAAATCAGGCGGCATAAATTGACAATGACATTGACAGCCAGAAAGTTAACGTTAAGTTGCCGTGACGTGAAAAAGTGAGTGCGTTTCGTTCTGAAATTCCCCATGCCGCGCTGCGTGGTGCGGAAGCGTGACAGTTGAAATAGCAATGAAAATATAGTATTTTTTGTACTATATTATTTTTCCATAATATATAGTACAATTGACTAAAATATAGTTCGATCCTACGTATATAATATAGTACGGGTGGCAAGCCTATGTACGACCAAACTCGCGCATTAAAGCTAAGTGGACAATCGTATTACAACCGGGGCGGGCCGCAGCGCCTCCCACATTTCAATGCAATAAAGGTGGTGCGGAAATCCTGTAGTGTACTATGAACATAACATAATATTACGCCTGTAATCCTTGAAGTATACCCACATTTCGCCAATGTAATAGGGGGCGAGCCTATTGCCATCAACTACTACGCAGTGTGCGTACGTAGGTATCAACGTCCTATGATTCATACAAAATGTACGGAATAAATTTTAGAGGTTTTTGCAATGCGGTGCGGCCCGCCCTAATCTGCGTCAGCCTTAAGGCTAAAGTAAGGGCCTTAAGCCTTAAGGGCTAGCCCGCACTGCGTTGCGATGGAATTCATTGCGTTAGCTTTTTCTAGTTTCTAGTTTTTTCTATCTATCCTATTTACATTTATGCACAAAAAAAGAGTACTTACCCAAACGGTTTTGGGTGCATTCCTTGGTGGCCCTAAGGCCTATTAAGGTCTTTTTTTTCGTGTGATATAGAGATTTATTTTATTCAAAACGAATCGGATATTACTGCTTGGTCAATGTCTCTGTGCCTTTTTGTTCACTGCAGTGCGCGGTACTTGATATATCACTATGCGAGCGGTGAACTCACCGCAAAGGACTATGCCCAAAAACGGTGCCTTTTTCTTATCGCACTCTAACACCATCTTGTTAGATGTGTAGAGTACTTCCATACAAACAATAGTTGCTATGGCAGCTTAGCTCTAAAGTAAATACGTCTCGAGTTATGCGCCCTAATCTATAATGCGTTTTTAATTAGGAAAAATGAAAATATGAGTTACACTAATGGTCCTATATTATTTATTTCATAGTACAAACTCTATTGAACTCAACTTGCATGATATTGGCTTAAGTGGCATAATGTGACATCAAGTTACACTTCACCGTAATAATGTCATTAGTATTTTATTAACAAAACTGACCTTTATCTTGTCTATTTTATGGTTTAAACACTGTTTCGACTCAAGTTACAAGTTGGCGTAAGTGGCATAGTGCGACTTCAAGTCTCCCTTCACTATAACAATGTTACAACTATTTTATCATCTCTCATGACATTGTTACGGTGAAGTGTAACTTGATGTCACACTATGCCACTTACACCAATATGGTGCAACATGAGTCCAATAGAGTTTTTACTATGAAATAAATAGTATAGGATCATTACAAGTAACTAATATTTTCAGTTTCCCTAAGTAAAAACGCGTTATAGATTAGGGCACATAACTCGAGACGTATGTACTTTAGAGCTGAGTTGCCATAGTAACGATTGTTTGTATGGAAGCACTCTACACATCTAACAACGAGGGGTTAATGTGCGATAAAAAAAAGGCACCAGTTGCCCATACATTTCAGGCAAAGCCCTTTGAAGCGGAAGGCCAACTGTGAATAAACTGCATGCGTTTTTTTCATCGCAATACGCTCACTTCTATGACATTCCATACTTCACAGAGTTGTACTTAGTAAATAGAGTTCATTTTCACCCTTCGGGTATGGAACCCTAGAACGCTAGACAGACGCAAGTGGTTTTCTTGATATTACGTTTGTATCTACGTATAAACCTTCTGCATTTGTTCATATCGTAGTACACATCTGTTTGTTAGCTATAAAGTGTTTTGCGTGGGCGTTACGTGTTCACTGAATGTACGTTTTGTTTGTTTGTTTTGATTTTGTGTACCTATAGGGTGTCGAACTTGGCAGTTATGATGGAATTAGCTGGAAGCGGTTCATGACGAAATGATAAATGGCAAAATGAGATTGTTCTTCAAATTCTTGTTATTTACGTGTAATCCTACCTTACGCCAATGTACCTAATACAACAACAGTTGCAATGATTTATTTACCCATGCTAAAGAAATACTGAAAAACTAAACATTGTAAAAGAACAATATGTGCTATTTCAAAAACACTATTTATAACAATGTATACCCTAACTATGCTAAAGGACCTTTTCTTCGACGGGTCTTACACCCAGGCTCTCAATTTCGCCAAGTAGGGTGAAGTAACAAATTATCGTTCGTCCGTTAATTGCTCCGCCCTTCCTTACTTTTTGTTCATCCAGCCTTTTAATTTAACTGAGCCATAAATTATATCATTAACTAAATTACTTTCGAGATTATTAATTATACTTTCCAAGTGAAAATGTTAGTTGCAAGCATTTTAAATTGGACACGGGAAACCTGCGAATTGGAGTTGTAGCAAATTAAAATATTGCAAATGGAAGTACTTCAATAAAAGTTCTTGTGCTGTGTTTGTAAACCAGTGCAAACTGGGAATCTGCGTGCTATGTTTTACTTGCTTTAGCATGTTAGTTGGTGTGTTTTCAATTTTATGCATGGTAATAATTAGAGAGTAAATATGAGTCAAGTTCTTGCGTATTTGCAGTGTGTTTTCAACCTTTCAAGTTTTTTTTGTGTGTTTACGAAACTCTTACTGAATTAATCACAGTGCAACAACATTATTCTTCTAAAAGTTTAATTTACATTAATATGAATGGATTCGTAGAACAGACTACCCACTCATAAACAGAAGGCGTCGTACTCAAACTAAAACCATTCGTGAGTTGTGACCTTAGTGGGTTGTAAAGGATAACATAACATCTTGAGTCACTAGTTGCACAATCGCTCCTTGTAACTAAATTATAAATAAAAAACTACCAATTATTTTGAATGCGACTATTTAACAATTTTTCTTTTAAAACACAATCTTCCTTTTTGGCAGTCTTGTTCCATCCACTACTGAGTGATGGTACCCTTTTGTGCCCTATGGCCTATCTATCTTTCTATCGGGCTTTTGGAATGCCAACACGGCATCGCCTTTTTTCAAAATTTAAAATTCAAAAGTCATTTATTCAAACTAAGCTGATAATCAGCACTTTTCGAACGTCAAAATTACATAAGACAGTCCCCCAAAATGCCCACCCTTCACCACTTCTTAGTGCGATAGCTGGGAAGAAGAAGTGGCGCAACAAACTCCCCAGCAGCACAGCTGTCTGTTCAGTTAGAAAAAAAAAAACTATATAATAGTATGCAAAATAATTTACGCAACACAAAACATAATTTAAATTATTGGCCATATGTTAGCTAGCATACGCCAATATACCAACCAAAATCATCAGGCAGAAATAAAAACTAAAAGTAAACAGAACTTAATATCTAAATAAAGCCTCCAGGTATAAAGCTCACTTACTTATAGCTATATATAGCTGTAACTGAAAAAAAAAGACACTGACTGCAAAAAGAATAAGAACATATTCTCCACTTTCGATAATAAGTGTTGCTACCCTTATACAATTTTTCAGTGGATACGATCACAAACAGACGGCCACTACATTCGTCTGATTCCCTTTATTCTAGTATTACTGTAATCCTGTCTAGATCTGTCTAGACTAACAGATGGAGTCTCCTAGCCGGGAAATATGTCTCACTTGCTCTGATAAATGATCCTATTTCAGACTAATATCAGTGAAAATGCTGTTGCATTGTTTTGGCTAGGAAAGGGTGGAAACGTGAATATATTTGTATGAAATAAAGTGAAATATTTTGATAGTTTAAACTGCTTGGCGTCTGGAATTGGCATTGATAAGTTGGTAATATATTTAATAATAGAACAAATGTTGTTATTTTGCGTCAGGTTTCAACTTATTACAAATCTAGTACCTTGTTGGTTATTTCTATCTTTGTAAATTTATAAAAAGAACATAATTGCCTCAGAACGTATATCAATTTAATGCTAGCAAAAGCATAGGTAGGTAACTTAAAAATATAATTTTATTTCGAAACTCATTGATATGCGCGTATTCCAATCGCATATATTGTAATCATTTAACGTTTTCATGACAATCAATCTTGTTCAGCTATCACATTTCAAAATAAATTGAATTAATTAATCATTTTCATTGTATGAGTGATGTGTCTGTAAACAACCAAAATAAAAATTGTTAAGCACCTAAAAATCATATAAGTAAGCTGGAGTGTTAGAATTGACAGTAGGAAACCCCTGTCAAAGATAGCTTTGATGAAAAGAAAATTAATATTTGCGTAGGAGCGTACTTACCACACTGCTTGTGACATGGCAACAGAAACGTTCTTAAGTTCTGTAATGGAAGTTTACGAACGAAGTGGCGAAAGAATAATAAACCTGGTCGGAGATTTAAATCAGGGCTACGTTGAATGGAGACCATATCCAATTATACAAGTAAATCCAGTCTTAAAATCTCAACAATAGAGTAGAGTACTTTTATTTCGGACAGAGTCCATAGGGTTAGTAACAAATTTACTTAACATCTAGTGTTAGTAGGTACAGACACTGTTACTCACTATTATTATGTCAACATGTGGTCACTTATGAACCCATAAGGTTTTCTCATCGGACATAAAACCGCTCACAGCAAGAATAAAGCAAGTACCTAAAACAATAATATGCTAATTCCACCAGCCCCTCAGAGTTATTGAAGAAGATTTAATTAATATTATTACGAGATACAATACCTAACCGTTTGACCTTATCTTATTATTTCAATATTCAACAAATAGTTCTCAGTCACAATTAATCAATTGCTCTCAGCTTTAATTGCTGGAATTATTCAAAATTAAAACACAATATTATTCTTGGAGGACCATCGATGTTGAAATGATAAGAGGAGATTAATTGGTTCATAAAAAGTGCTTCATAATCTGCGCAACTTAGCATGGAGTAGGTTAATTATCATTGTGTGAAGGATCTTCTTTTCTAGTACCTATAAACTTAAAGTAATATGATTAAATATTATGTTAAATAGAGAGTTTGTTAATTGTGAAAATATTAAACAATCAGTAAGCTGGTTGCCTGCACAGAGAGCGCTGCTTGTACCTAATTAAAGATAATTTGACAGATGTCAAGCGAGCACGCCAGCGACCGAATCACAGTTTTTTTTTAATGGTGAGTATATTCATCTTTAAACAATAATAAATGTCTATGGTTAGGATGGTTAGGTGACTGTTTATGAAAAGTTCCTTGTGTTTACAATCTACTGTTATATTATTTTACTGATGGCCGCTCGTCAGTCATAATTTGTAAGAATGCATGGGTGTTGTACCATTAGGTAGTCTATGCATGGACGCAGGCGCTCATTAATTCACTAAAAACGAAAAACTTCGCAAGCAATGGGAAATTACTACCGTAGGCTGCGGGTGTCGACCTCAGGACGAGCTGCTTCTCACACGGACAACTGTACGTGCCTTGCTCCCGCGTCATCAGTCCTGAGTCTCTATATATTTTGGCTGGTCAGACCAAAACTACAAATGTAGTACACAGTTAGTAATAATACTCAGTTATATAATTTGATAAACAAATGTCTATATAGTTACAAACATATTACGCTTTCCACCTTAAAGTGAAATGGACAGCATCAAGCCTCATCCTCTCTACTTACAAAGGTATCATATTTATAAATTCCACAACTCAACTAACATTTTTAAATTAATTTAGTTGCCAGACTTTCAGGTTTCCGGGACATAAATTACGACACTGTTTTTTTACAATATACTTCATGACTAACCTTTTCGATACTGTTTACGAAGTATACAGAGTAATTGGGAATGGTCACCCATCCATAGGCTAACCACAGCAAGAGCAGCTTAACCTCTCAGATGGTTCGCCACGGTTATAACTTTGCGACGAGCCCCACGCGAAGGGAAAAATAACAAGGCCACCGAATCAAAATCAAAATGCTAATTGCAGTGCGATTTCCAACTAAATTTCGAGTTAGTTCCATTTTACTCTATAGTGTCTTAAATAAGTACCACATAATTTCTTATCATGCGCTGTTAACAGCCTGCAAGCCTTCTGTACCTATCTATTTTGCGCCTGTCAGGCAACTCGAAGCGGCCTACGCGGCGTAGCAGTGGCTCTACGAGGACCGACGGTTACGGACGTCTACGCGCTACGCGAGCGTCCTCGGAATTTTCGAGTATGGACTGATTCGAGTTTATTTTTTGTGCTACTGTGACTTTGGTACATTTGTTCAGCCTGTTGAACAAATATATGTCCGAATCTATTTATTTTGTTGAGTTTTCTTCGCGGACGGTGTATACGAAATTAAACGACTTGTCAGTTTTATTTTGTTGAAGAGTGAACTTTTTTATTGGTTGGTGAAGCAGTTGGAATTTTCAGACGTGTAAGTATTCTTTTTTAAATTTGGTTTTAATTCGTTTTTACTATTTCAGGAATATTTATTTTTTATTCACCTAAAGATTTACTTTTTATGTAAGGGTTTAAGGCTAGGTATCTAAAAACCTGAAATTTTTTAAGACTTAACTTTACTTCTATTTTATCAAAATTGCTGTAATATCTAGAAAATACAATAGATCCGTACTATAGGTTCTCGGAAGGTCCCAGATTCGAGTACCCACTTACGTTCCTCCAAGAAGCCATTGTCCGGTAACCGATAAGAGCCTTCAGAGGTTTACTGGAAAGATGTGTCTTATCACAAAAAATAAGGATCTTTGTCGCGGAAAAAAATACCAACTTTATAAAAAGAAATTCGTCCCTTTATTTAAAAAACATTACCTATATTTTAATTGGTGCATTTTTAAGACATTCTTTGGTTTGTCTTGAACCGGGATTCGAACTCCTCTTCATCGCGGCATTGTTTGCCATATTAGTAATTACCATAGCAGTTCCGGTTTCAGAGTATTGCCGAATTATTTTGTTCTCGAAAAACAGGTGAATACAGACAGTTTTTACCCCTATGTCATATTTTGGGTGTAGCACCTCCGAAGTTACATTATTTTTTCGATATTAGAACATCTTTTCATAAGTCGCTTTACGTGTCTGTCTGTGTGACCTCGTTGTTCTACTAAACTACGCAACGGATTTTTTCAAAATCATTTAGAGTTTTTATTTTGATAAGTTTATGTGCATAATACATTACTATTAAACTAACACATAATAAAGGAACCTCCATGTTTTGTCAAGTAGTAATTATTATTGAGAGAGTATTGTGTCACGGACAAAATTGACTATATATAATTATGTAAATAGTGAGTTGCCCATCATAGCAGGCACAGCCCTTAATCCCACACACAATTCCATTCTCCATGTTACCTACTATACGAAAGGGCTTGTGGCTTATTAATAACAGCCACGCCGGTCGTTCAATCAGGTTAACCTACGCATGCTGCGGTTGGTCCGTGGATGGGTGAACATCTTTACATCCCAAGACCCCTCCATGCCTCGGAAAGCACTTAAGCCGTTGGTCCTGGCTGTCACTTGTGGATCTTTGACAGTCGTTACGGGTCGTCAGAAGCCCGAAAGTCTTACAACCAGTCTTACCAAGGGGTATTGTATAGAGTACATGGGTTGTGGAGGTCAATAGGCAGTCGCTCCATGTAAATACTAGTATTCAGCTGCATCCGGTTAGACTGTAAGCTGACAGCAACATTGTTGGGAAAACGCTAGGCAGGTGATGACCTGACATGATACATAATCGTAGAGCTCTTTGTAAAGGTCCTCGTCCGGGATGTTCTACCGCCCTACCTATTTTTCCGCTAAGCAGCATAACTGTGTTCCGGTTTGAAGAGTATGGATATTATTACTGGTACGAGTACATGAGACATTTCAACTTTGTCTCTGGAATTGTAACACACCTTTTTTTTTTTTTTGACCACACCTGGTATGTCCTTGGTATTGTAGATATCCGTAATCACTTCATATTATGAAATATATGTGTATGTGTATAGTATGTAAGGATCGTAGCAGATGGTGTTCTGTAGTTTCTGCTTACCCTCGTAGGAAGAAGGCGTGAGTATATGTATGTATGTGTATTTTAAAACAAAGTTTTCCGCCGCGTCTGTCCGTCTCAACGCGATAAACTCAAAAACTACCGGCCCGATTTTCATATGGGTTTCAACAATGGACGGAGTGATTCATGAGAAAGGTTTAGGTAAATAATTCATTAAGGTTTGAAATATAACGATGATTGTTGAAGATGTCGGAAAAAACCATGAAGACAAAAAAAAACAACGTTTATTTGCGGTAAACATGACGCAAAGAAAGAACACATTCGAAACAAAAAAGAACAAGTTAGGTGAAAATATGCGTCACATTCACGAAAAACGACCCTATGCGAGACAGAGCCCCAGCGCTGGTTTTCAGCTACAGCCGGCGTTGACGTTATGACCAGTGCAGTATGCAATAAGAGTTTTACTGGCGAGCGCCGCGTAAACTTTGGATGAAATTTGGCACACGGATAGTTTATAACCTGGATAAACACATAGTGTAATTTAAATCTCGGTAGAACGTTCTCGTTGGATGTTTTCCAAAAACCACGCGTACCGCCGCGGGCAAAACCTAAATAGTTTAAAATATAACTAGCGATGTACACGGTGGGATTTCCCATCGGTATTTAATTATGTACTTCCATACAAACTTTCACCCCAATAGAGGTGAACTTTCAAAAGTCCTTCCTAATTGCTCACATTCGTTTTACAGGGTGGCATCACATCGACGCGAAAACTGATACCATGGATTCAGTATATGATTCTGAACACCCCTGCGTTGAAATTTTTCGTCGGCTGATTTAAAAAATAATTACCGACGAAAAATTTTAACTCAAGGGGGTTCAGAATTATGTACTGAATCCATGGTATAGGTTTTCGCGTCGATGTCCCTGCCACCTTGTATAAGGAATTCTTGTACAATATTTCATGCAACTGGACCCAACTGTTTTGGCAGTGCGTTGTCTTTCAGTGAATTTAAGATTTTTATTATGTAGAATAAGCTAAACACGGCCGTGACCACCAACCATCAATTGAGGGGGGAATTGTTTGCCACCCAATAATATAATAACATAATATATATTTATATTATTTTGTTCTTCTAACTGAACAGACAGCTGTGCTGCTGGGGAGTTTGTTGCGCTACTTCTTCTTCCCAGCTAAAGCACTAGGAAGTGGTGAAGGGTGGGCGTTTTGGGGGACTGTCTTATGTAATTTTGACGTTCGAAAAGTGTTGATTCTCAGCCTAGTTTGAATAAATGACTTTTGAATTTTGAATTTTGAATTTTATAGGTACTTATTACAGTCGCTTTTCGTGTTTTTCTGTGTGACCGCGTTGCTCTTCTAAACTTCGCAACAGATTTTGATGCAGTTTTCACTATCATCTCACATTTCAAAAGGTTAATGTGTATAACACATTCATATCCATAACTTTACAGTATGTTAACTAACGAAAGTGTTTCTGTTAACCCGCAACAGTAGTAATAAAAAAAAAAATATATATTACCATTAAATAATGAAAGTTTTTTTTTTTGTACGAAAATATTCACAAAAAGATTAAATTTATACGTAAAAGAAACATTCTGTACAGGCACTTGTAGCACTTGTATTTCGACGTGAAAAGAAAAAAAAACTTGTTCAGTAATGCTTTTTTTTTGCGTGTATTGACTCTCTACTCTCTTACGGGTTAAAGGGAACGCTCTTCGTTAGTTAACATACCGTATAAAAGAAATCTGAATGTTTTATCAAATCATACAAACCGTGCGAAGCGCCGGTGATCCGCTAGTAAAACATAAAGCGTAGTAAATATATCATTACAATAACAGCGATCAACTATCAGTGTGCGCAGCGTAATAATAACGTAACAAACCGCCAATCATTAATTGTAGTGATCAATTAGTACCTACATCGGCCATTTTCAGCAGCTGATGTTAACGACCTGATAAAATAACAAATTAACCGGCCATTAAATGTCTCTATATTGTTCTATAAAAAGGTCCATTCTCTGCTGCTATAAAGACGACAAATTATCGGAAATTGTATTATTCAGAGGACAATTTCCAATTATTATAGGAAATTGTCTTCCATGCTGTGTTGCATTCACAGGAATGTTATTGTTAGCAATAGTAGCATATCATTGTATTGAATGCACTTCGGTTTTATTTGTACAAAATAATCATACTTTACGTGAAATTGCAAATATGGATAATCCTTTTAATATTGTTGATGGTATTATGTAGCTTGGATTAAATTATTTTTATAACGCAACATTTATTTCTCTTTTGTAAGTCTCGAGCTGTTATTTGGATCACAGAATCATTTAATATAAGGACTTACAATCTTATTTCTCTAATTACATTCAGAGTAACATCTTTCATAGAAAAAACTACATAATGAGCCTCATCATGTGAGCTCTTAAACTAACTACTGCTAACGAACAAGATTTTTAGTAGGAGATCTGAAAATGAAGTGAAGCAAACTGTTCTACCACTTCAAGTTACAAAAGAGTTTCAGAATGTTCTCGTAATAAAATTAAAACACAAGTGGGTACTTAACGAGAGAGATACTAACTTTATTTTCTTTTAACGGGCTGTGGTTTTGGTGAAAAACCTGTTTTTGACTTTTATAGATGTTTTTTTAATTATTAACAAAGGCTATTGGGTCCACAAGGTACCGTGGTTTTACTTACCAGACCGAATTATAATTAAGCGTGGCTTACGTTAAGCAGAATTTACATTACTCAACTAGTTGCGCACAACTAGTTGAGTAACGTAAATTCGGCTTTAGACTAACACTGTCAAAAGACAGGTAAATTAATAACGTAATTCAATTATTTTTCCGTATCACCCTGGTGGTGTAGCTACAGCTAACGTATTTTATGAAGCCATTTAGGCTCTATTTACCTAGAGCATAAACGGTTTCATCGGTTATTAAAAAAAAAATCTGCTGTTCCATACATTTTGACCGCGTAGGTATTGCACTTTTCTATGGAACAGCGGATTTTTTTTTAAATCACCGACGAAAAATTTCAACGCAGAGGGCTTCAGAATCATGTACTGAATCCATGGTATCATCGATGTATGGTCGATGTCCGTGCCACCCTGTATAACCAATGAGTCCAAACACAACGGGGCTATCTGGTTTGGTTGAGGTGTGCTCGTGACTTTTTTCCGAATCCATCATCAGACCCTGAACATCACCTAGTGTCAAAGCATTTGTTAATACATGACCAATGAGTCCAAATACGATGGTGCTATCTTATTGGATTGATGTTTTCGCATGGCCCTCTTCCGGATCCATCATCAGACCCTGAATATCACCTAGTGTCAAAGCACTTGTCAATATATAACTAATGAGTCCAAACACAATGGTGCTATCTTATTGGATTGATGTTTTCGCATGGCCCCCTTACGGATCCATCATCAGATCCTTAACACCACCTAGTGTCAAAGCACTTGTTAATACATGACCAAATACGATGGTGCTATCTTGTTTGATTGAGGAGTTCCTATCGCCAACTTCCGGCTCCATCATCACACCAGCTACATGGTATCATTTTTTCAATAGTCTCGGTAGTTGTATAAGTATGCCAATTTTTAGCTTAATCAGATGCCAGGAAGTGCTTGAAAAATCGATGACAATTGGAGTAACCGGAAATACATACGAATAGAGCAAGCTAATATAAAGGTTGTAATAATACACGAAGGCAGTAGATAATATAACAAAACAAGAGACGAACGCTGGGCAGTGGACTATGATTAAAGTAGGTTCTTTATTTCCTATTATAGGATTCAATACTCAATACTCAATATATTTATTTGCGTTCCACAATGTTAACATAGGTGGTAGGTACATGATCAAAATATACATAATTTTAGATCATTATGGATTATCTGTTGATAGGTACGTCCATTTAAATCAGAGAAACCATACAAATTCCGTTATACGCATTGTATGTTTTATATTGCAGTATTTTTATGGAACTATCAGTTGAATACAACGTCACTACTGACATACATTTATTTATTGCAAGCCCATGAGATTAAATTTTACCAACCCGTACTGGGCCCGCGTGTTATTACAGCACATTCTCTCTCGAAGAGAAGAGGCCTGTCTACCAGCAGTGGGAACAATATACAAAGATAAAAAAAGTCGCTTTCTGGATGAAATTATGAGGTTTTCTGCCATCTATCAACACACGATTAGATAAATATAAGAATATGATTTAATTTCTCTACAAGATTTAAAAGGTGAGTAGGCTCGTCCCCTATTACAAGGGACTTAAACATAACTGGAAAAAAGTGGGTGTTATAGGTACATCTCTGCCCAACCCTTCGATAAATACAAGCGTAATATTATTTTATAAGTAGGTTCTTCTGTTCTTCTTAGGGCAGATTTTTCAACCTCTTTTGTCTGAGGAATAAAAATTGTGGCTTGACTGCTTTTTTATAGAAAATATGTCAAGCCGGTAATGGTGGCCCAGCGGTAACGGCCGCGACTTACGAGTTGTACGTCGTAGATTCGAACCCAGACAGACGCATTACTCTGTGTATATTATTTCATCACCACTGCTGTCAAAACGGTGAAGGAAAACATCGTGAGGAAAACGGTATGTCTTGGAAACAAAAAATCGAAGTCATGTGACATCTACCAGCCCGCGCTGGGCCCACGTGGTGGATTACGGCCCTCTCCCTCTCACCGAGAGGAGGCCGGAGTCCCAGCAGTGGGAACATATTAAGCTTATTTTGATGTCCAGTCGCCATATTTGTTCTTCAGACATAAGTTATCTGATGATTGAAAATCGAAACTTAAGCATCTATAGGTTTCCCTACCCAGGCCCCTCTATCCTTATAAAACTTTATTCTGCCCTTTACCCGCACAATGGCTAAGTTTGTCTAGCTTCAATTAGTGTCGGATCTCCCTAGTTTCTACAAGAGCACCGCTTTTTAACCTCATTTCCACATAATTGCTAGCAATTTGCTATCGGCCGTGCTGGATCAAGCTTCTATTGTTTATTTATATGCTTTTCCTTGAATCGTGACAAGAATTGCTAATGAAAATCAATGGGAGTGTAACACACTCCAAAATTAAAGGGGCCTTCATACAAGAAATGTGTCTTTTAAGGAATATTTTGATAAAAATGTTGTGCGGTGGTACGGAACCTGCGTATGCGTTGTTTTTATTTTTTAATAGTTTTGTTGTTATTTACACTGTTCTTTATTTATTTAAATCACAATTATAAAACCTTTACTGACTCATCCAAGGCGATGTTTATGATAATTAGTATGTACCTATATATAGAGTATAGTATGATGATGTTGTCGCTCAATATAGCCTCTATTTAACTTTTACGGCACCCCTGGGTACATATATCGTGGCTTCTTTATGGAGTAGTTACTAAATATCTCTTTAAAATAAAGAAAACAGTCTTTTCTTTCGTGTTTTCAACCATAATTCTCTCTCAAGCGATAATAAAAAGTTTAGTAAAGGTACCCTCCCCTATGAGGCTTATTTTTACCAACTACTCGGAAATATTGTCTGATAGTATCTTATCAGCGATGACCCGGTCAACTCGTAATTATGGTCGCGTTGGTCATCCGTTTGGGGTGAGTTTAATGACGGACGATATTGAACCTAAATGTTCGAAATTACAATTGATTTTACTTTGTCAAGTTCGGTCGATTAATAGTGGTTTTCAATTCAATATTGGTATGTTTCATTTCAATGATAATTCAAGATTAATTAAATATATTGTTAATAAAACGTGATCCAAATCTTTTTCACGTGTTTCAGTTTACTCATTGAGGGTTCCGTGCCTAAATTTATAAGATCTAATTTCATGCCTTTAAAACTCAATTTTTGCGTCGTTTTCGGGATCAGCGCCTGTGATTGATAGACGTAACGATGCATGAGTGATTTCATAATGGTTCCGTTCTCCTTCCAATGTTATCCTCAAATTATGCAACATTGTTAATCCATTATTACCTACTGGTAGGTATGAAACAAAAACAATATAAACAAAGACATACAATTAACGTTTTAACTTTTATTTTAATTAAATTTGTCGTAAATCGTAGTACTTACTTTATTATGTTGCATCGTCTTCGCATGCATAATATCGTCTCTGCAGACAAATAAGGCTCATAATGGCTTCAGGTGATGCTGAAAATAGGCTTCTCAATAATAACAGAAGAAGAATAAAAAAATAAAATACATTTATTTAGCACACTAAAAGGCACAACATAATCTGCAAAATTAAAATAAAATAAATAGTGTATTCTGTTGTAAGAAAGTTCCTGGTCTACCGAGCTCTAGCGCTGCTCGGGTGAAAATAGGGAATGTTCATTTAATATTATAGGATAGTTCATACTAATTCCATGCTACCATGAAAGTAGGTACTTACTAATTCTATGCTGCCATGATAGTAGGTACATACTAATTCCATGCTGTCATGTCATTATTCTAAGGTAGCCATCTTGTTCTAAACTTTGGGTAACCGAGCTGCTCGGGTGAAAATACGGAGAAAACGAATTTTTGAGATCGTGATTACAAATTTATACCTCACAGCTGTGTGTGCCTCACAGCTTCGCCAAACAGGCCCAGTTCAGTTCAATGCCAGACAACTACGTACTGCCTGACGCTGGTTTTTAATTCCGGATGATAATCAAATGGTATGGTATGGTAGGTTTATAATCACCATGATTATAAACCTACCATTTAATTGCTTAATTATTCAATACGTTTGGCAGCCATTAGATGATTAATCATCACCCTGCTATTTTATCCTCTTGAAGGATCCTTAGCTTTTCATGACCTCCATAGCTGGTAGTAAACATTGTGTACTACAGTAGTGTATACTATGTGCCATATGAAAACCGATGGTCAAAGTTCCTAGAAAACAGCATAATGGACTGTTACTAACTGAATAATGGACTGTTCCTGTGCAAAAAATCTGAATTGTACAATATACATAACTATAGAACAGTAAAAACAGCGGTCTTACCATTGGCATTCAAAAGAAATGACAAACCCTAAAAGTTACAATAGGGTAGAAGGTTAACGACTTTCCTCAATTCAAACCACAATACAATCATAATTGGTGCTAGTACCTCGCTGACCCGGCTGTACTTAATTGCTGGGTTCGATTGACGAGAGCCCCCTAGCGGTAAATATATTGAGTTACAAATTACATGTGTCACACTGCTTGAAATGTTATCATTAGGATAATGGTGACATGTGCTTTGTACATCATTATGTTATGTAATGATGAATGGTCTTGAACATGGTTTGTTTTGGTTTAGGAGAACATTTATGAGGTTGTAACATAACTGGCGATATGTAGGTCATGTACTAAATACAGCTCCTCTTAACCGTAATACTACGGGGAATCCAGGCCTATGTTGCATTATGTTTTATCTTCCTTAAGTGATGGTGCCGTGTTCTACTGTGTTTTAATACCAGTAAATTACTAAAGAAGCAACATACTCCTGGCAATATGCCTAATAGTCAAGCTGAGACAAAAAGTAAAGAAAATAATTATAATAAGAAAGTACTCATCATTATGATAATGTCGTATTTGTATCTATTTTACTGTGTATATAAAAAAAAAAACATTTTCAGCAAAATTTTCTTTTGCTCCACTTTAAATAATAATAGTTTATGTTTTTTTTGTATCATTCGTTACAGCAACAGTCTAATGTTTGTGAGAGCTGGAGTGTACTTGTTTCGGGACCTGTATGACAGATTTCTAGGCTCACACCCTCAATACAATAACAATGGCGAGAATAAGAAGTCTTAGATACAATATAAGTCTTCAGTCATCTTCATAACATATTTTATATTGAATCTACAATACGACATTCGTAGTGTGAGTTTCAACTTCTTCACGAGAAAGCCCTTACCTTCATATCTTCGTTATACTTTAAGGGTGTTTTATGCAACACTGTAACGGCCCAGTTCGTTATCCCACTCGGTTAGGGTTGCCAAACCAAAAAAAACATAACTAAATACTTTTGAGTGAGAGGTAAAGCTCAACTGCAAATAATAGTCATTTTTCGTAGTTACATGCATTATTATAAGTAAGTTGTAATATTGAGTAATGGTATCTTCTGCGAATGTTTATCTTTGATGAGGCCTTGGACAAAAATTGCAGTGCGGTAAGGTTGTCTGTAAAAGATCGCTTTTAGCGATAAAACCGCCCATTGTGTCACCCTATGTAAAATTTCTAAATTTATTTCTGTAATTTGTATGGTGTGCATAGTAAAGAATATTATATGTATCTATCTATCTACGGCTATTCAATTCAAGCCTTTATAAGAAAAAGGGGTTCCGTACCACTGTACAATAGCCTGAGCAAAATACTCCGAAACAAACACGTTTCTTGTATCAATATTATTATCTTCTCTACTTATATCAAATACAAGAAACATGTTTTTCTCCCATATATTTTTTATCTATATTTTATATATATTATTTGTTGTTATTGTGGCCATAGTAGTATACAATCTGTAAAAAAATCAAGTGTCTACCTATGACGGTTCAAAGATGCCCTTTGACAGACGGACGGACAGCGGGTCCCGTTGGCTTTGGGTACGGAACCCTATAAAATGGACGTTGTGAAATGATAAGAAAATCTAGAGCCATCATCACTACCATATATTTTCTACTATTATTTACGGCAGGCTGAACATGACTATTTCACTGAAAATAATTCGGACAGTTAAATTATTTAAGTTAAGAAATAGTGTAACGTCTGGCAACCCTACACCAATCTCATTGCTCTCTTGGCAGGCGGAGACCTGAACATTCATACTGGTATATAATGTATAAACATATATTATTATGTACGGGGAGCACAGTGCATGCAAAGACGGATGGCTTAATTAGGGAGCCGTGTGGGCCTGGCGGGATTTATTTAGTTTATAAGGTGCTTGGATTTTATCGGTAGTAGTTTAGGAAAGGTTATTTATAAACTATATTTAAGCACTGTAATGTAGTCCACGTAGCGTAATGAGTAATGTTTAATTTGAGTAAAAAAAGCCGATCGGGTTGATCCATCAGGTTGAGCTACGCTTGCCGAGGTTAGTCTGTGGATGGGTGACTATCTTTATGTACCGAGACTCCTCCGTGCTTCGGAAAGCAGGTTATATAGTTAGTTCCGGCTGTCATTCGTGGATCTTTGACAGTCTGACAACCAGTCTTACCAAGGGGTACCGTATTACCCATTTACTGGGTCGTGAAGGTCAGATAGGCAGTCGCTCCATGTAAAATACTGGTATTAAGCTGCACGGTTGGACTAGAAACTGACCCCAACATAGTTGGGAAAAGGCTAGGGATAATTGACGTACTGTAATGTAAAAAGCCTTTACTGACAGATGCAAAGGTTTGAAGTAAAATAAAGGTTTTAAATGAAACGGAATCATAATGTGACACGTCGTAATTCTTTAATTGTAAGTATCAGAAAAGCTATGATGGCACCTATAAAATAAGCATTTGTTGTTTGTACATAATTATAATGTTTATAAATTAAGTTAGTCTAGTGTGTATAGTGACGACCTTCGGATAATATTTTTCTTCAATAACTTTTCTCCCTCAGGAGAAAGTGCCTTTAAAAATCCAATAAAACTTGAACGAAATATCAAAACAAAGACATTGTCGCGAAGTTTTTCGGCGAAAAAAGCTGCAATAGCAGCAAACTGTACGAAAACACCGACTTCATTATCGAGCCATCAAAAAAAGCAATATCGAAAGTAAAAATCAATACTTAAAAAGTTAACTGAGTTAGTAATGTCAACAGTGGGGAGTTCTTCTGATAATTTATTCTTCGTATCGATAAAATGGACTAGCTGGGTCGGAAAGCAGATCGATAGTTATAAGATGTTCCGACGTCGAACTCGCTCAACTAAATGTAGGCACACCAGCAATGTAGGTGTTTTCAAGGAATTGTGGTTGTAGTTTGCATGGTTAGTATTAGAAAAACAATACATTTTAGTTATTATCGTATGTGTAAATAAATAATATAGTAAAAGAAAGAAACCGTTTTTGTAATCTATATTTTACCGTGGTTATAATGGTGTCCAATTGTTTTTTCAAATTAAGTAATTCTAGACCCATATTTAGACCATCACCCAAAAAGGCCAAGATAAGGGCCAAGGGCTCGATGTATTTTCAATACTTTAAGATACTGCTCGTATGGATCGAAATGCTGAGCCGTGAATAATACGGATGAAAAAAAATTGCATGCAGCAGCGATGAGAATGTTGAGATGGATGTGTGGAGTGATGATTTGTATAAAGTATGAAATGAGCACATAAGGGGTAATTTGCAAGTAGCGCCAGTGACTGAAAAGTTGAAAATAAATAATTTGGCTTGGTATGTATGTATGCAGGTGATGCCCTCCTCACCATATGGCTATTCCAAGCCAAACGAACGTCTTTTGGGGGAAAGGCATATGACTAAAAGAGTGATGAATATAAATGTTGATGGATGGAGCGGGCGAAGAATGGATGGGTGATGGATGGATTGTGTGAGGAATGATATGAAAGAGAAGGGAGTGAATGTTAACGTGAAGGTTGACAGGGGACAGTGTCTCTTGTCTACGCCGGGGTGCCAGCTGTTCTAGAACCCAACGGCTTGGCACGCGAAGATGGAAAGATACCAGACGGAATGACCATAATGCCTTAGAAGGTAGGTAGACCTTTGGTTTGGGATGCAACGTGTGTCGACACCCTTGCGCCATCCCATCCTAGCACGGTGGGCTTTGCTGGGGCTGCTGCTGCAGGTGCGGAAAACCTGAAACGGCGCAAATACTCCAATCTTATTGGGACTTGTATGTTTGAGCCGCTTGGGGTTAAAACACTAGAGCCATGGGGTCCAAGTGACCACTTAGTTTTTCAAGACATCGCAAAGCGGTTGGTCGACTCTTCATGTGACCAGAAGGCGGGCCTTTTTTTCGGCCAGAGAATCAGCATTGCCATACAACGTGGCAAAACTGCCAGCCTTCTGGGCACTTTTCCTGTTGACAGCGATGCGGACGAATTTTTTGATGCCCTATGATTGTCCCCCCCCCTTTCTTATATACTTGTACATATTATTATTATTATTTTAAGTCTGTTAGTTTTTAAATTGTTTCTTATTGATGTTAATATTATGAAGAAAGCACTATTAAAACCTGTTAACTTATTAGTTATAATAGATTTATTAAGCGTGCCAGAATAGATTTGATCTCCATTGATAATAAATCTATTCTGGCACGCTCTGATAACAACAATATTAAATCACAAAAAAAAAACAATAACTTTAAAACATATTTAGATGGAAGCAGGGATAAACAACCTAATGTCTATAAAATGTAAAAGAAAATAAATCTCAAGTTAAAGCAAAACCTTTTAAATTGAAGTATTGAGAAAAACGAAGCCCGAAGCACTCGGCGCTTTTACGTTAGGCAAGTTCAAATTAGTTGACAACAAAACTCACTCAGAAAATATATAGGTATATTTGTATAAATATCTGGCATGCCCTCGCTTCGCGTATAATTATTTTGGAGTAAATAGCCTCGTAGAAGAAAATAGCCAGAAGTAGGTATATAAAATTAATATCTGTTTTGTTAATTCTTCTTCTCAAACTAACTACGGACTAATTATTCACAGAAAATGAACAAATATTAAGGAAAAATTTATAATACCTTGAAGTCAATACCGAGACTGAAATCCAACATCTATAATAATCAATGAAGATATTTCTGTTCAAATATTCATGAAGTCTAATTAAAACTGAACTCATTACGATACCTATAAAAGTCTTTTGATAAAATACTGAAGCTTTGTACCTATTCAGGTTGCATGTCATTTGTATGGGTACAATTCATTATGAATACAACGTAGAATTTTCATTAGGCACTCAAGTTTTTAAAGCTTCATTGAGTCGAAATGTGAATGAAGCCTGAAATATGATTCCAGTCGTTCCATGTAAAATGTTCCAGTGATGAATGGTATTTTCAGAGCTGGGATTCAAATTCCATTCCAATCTATGTAATATATTCGTATTTGTTTTTACTATCTACTGGGTGTATGTTTGATGCGGGCAGCACTTTTATACTGTGCTATCAACAATACTCATGTATTTGTAACATACAATACCTATTACAGTAAAGTTTATACAATACCCATTCATAAAACTAAGGGTTGTGAGGCCCCACGTCAATGCGTTTAAACATCAAATGAGTAATTCTTTATTAGCCATTGCTATTTGTCCCTTGAGACAAATATATGACAGACTGTTCAATAATCATTTGTCTCCAATACTCGCACAATCATAGCTACAAAGTAGGACCAAATTTCACAAACACAATAATTGAGCAGCGAATGTATGTAATGTTTGATGAAATTATCATATCTTGTACCCGTCTTGACCGTTCCATTGTTAGCCCATAGTACCAGCATTAGTCTATAGAATAGCTGTAGGACTAGCACTAGGCTATATAATAGAATAGCCGGACATTGTCTAACAATACAATATGGTCCTATCTCATGTATTGTGTGCCGTGCATGCCGCATGTTTTTGAGTGTAGGAATTGAATGTAGGTGTAGTGTGAATTTTAGAAATATTGTTTTTTATTTTTATAAACCAAGTTTATGCATCTGCAATATACAATTTATGGTAGCATGGGATAAATCTGTTAATTATTACCATCATTATATAATGTCACTTGAAAAGGGTTAAAAAGTTATCATATTTTCTAAATTCCAATTTTTATTCAGTGACGAATTGTGGGAAATTTCCAAAATCTCATAGCCGCCCTGTATACATCACACTTGTTTGCGTAACACACTCAATACCTATCTTTATGAAAACTCAAAGACATTCATTGCGCTATTTATGTTGTCGAGCAGACATATTTTTTAAACATATGTGGCAATGCTTTAGGAATTATCATCAAACTCCTTCGGATTGCGATAGAAAATGTGTTACGCAAGGGTTGCGGGCTTCTGGAAGAGCAAGACTTCTTAAAGTAATAAACAAAACTACAGGGTCCACTCCGCAATGACATGGTGAAGAAATATAAATGAAAATGTAAATTATAAATGAGATTTTATTCAAATCCAATGGCAAACAAAGCCTTATCAATAAAAAAAGTGCTAACAAACCTACACCTACTTCAAACTAATAAAAATCGATTTTAATCAATTGATAACACTATATAATTTATGGGCGGTTCGTTTACCTGAATATTACATTGACTTAGCGGAACTTACAAACTTGAAAATACTAGGAAGTGTTTACTTATTATTTGACCACTGCGACCTTCAATACTCCGCCTCTTCTTAATACATAATGTAAAAAATACGTCAACGTGTGTGTTCCCAAAACAAATATTTGTATGTCTTCTATATTTTCTTTAACCAAATTAAACATGTGTGATTTCAAAGGGCTTCCTGACTGCCTCACATTGAATTTTCACACGAAAAGAAACCAATTTCTTCCACAAGGTAGGTATTTACATTATACGTGTGATGATTATGTTTTTTGTAACCGAAAAGAAATGCAGTAACTTTTTTTGACAAAATAAGAACTTTCTATTCGATTTTTGAAAATGAATAACTTATTTTCTCATTCGTAATTAAGTTGAAGATGATGTACATTTGTGTATACAGGTGTACCTGCTCGTATACATGTCGCAGATGGATTGTATACAGTTGTACCTGCTCGTATACATGTCGCAGATGGATTGTCGAATCAGCTGTTATACATAACCGCTAGCGGTTTTACAAAACAGTCGGTCGATTCTGTAAAAATATTAACGTGAAGCTTAGTTGAAGTGAGCTGTCACTGCCACAGAATCGACCGGCAGGATGCTAGGGATTAACACTATTGACAGCTCACTTCACGCTCACTTCACCTAAGTTTCACGGTGATATTTTTACAGAATCGAACGGCTGATCCGTTATGTTAAAATAGCTGAATGACGTTTAACGGTTTTTCATAATTACTAAACTTTAACACGCAGAGTTGTATCAACCGTTTGTATTTATCAATGCAGCGGGTCACCGATTATAGGTAATGTAAAATAGCGTGAATTGAAATATCAGATTGTAGTTCTAAATTTGAAAGTGAAAACAGTGATTTTAAGAACAATTAACTAAAAAGTTATCAGAGTTTTATGAAAGTCAGTCCTAAAAATACTAAATAGCCAAGTAACTGCGACCAACTTGGAAGTAGCGCTCGTCGGCCACTGCCGCGGTTGTAAGTTCATACCTAACCTAAACCAATTGGACAGGGTGCCCTGGCTTAGTTACTGCGACCAAATACCAAATTCTTATTGAGACTGCAGATAAGCCATTCAGCTGTTTTACGGAGAATACCACAAACCAAAACCGCTAATTATTTTTGAAAAATAATTAGCGGTTTTGTAAAACAGCGATTTTTTTATTAAGATTTGACAATCTATCTGTGACATTAGGTACATATAACTTGTGCGGAAAACTCTGAAGTAGTAACTATTAGTGTCCTAGCGCCCAGTAGTAACGCGTGTTTCAAAATTTTCCGAACTCGGCGAACGCTAGTCGAGCTAGTTTGTTTTCGAAAATAGTTTTTAAATAACAGTACTAGTAGGTACGTGAGTAAAACAACAAAATAGTAGGTACAAAAAACAACCGACTTAAAAAAAAAACACTACAAAGTGAAAAATAACTTTCTCGGAAGTCGGTATCTTTGGTTTAGTGTTTTCGTTATTTGCCACCAACTTCCAAGAAGGTTATTATTCTCTTTGTAGTACTGTTTAAGTAAAAAAGTTTTTATTTCTCACTTTTTTGTGACTCAGTTTGTAATTTATCTAAGTTACAATAGCCTAATATCAACAGCTCATCCTTTTACAAAATATTGTTTTTCCCGATGCAGGTACGTTAATCGTTGAGGACTTCTCCTGATAATTCACCATCAGCTACGAGTCCCTAGGTAATAATAAAGTTAGATTTTCGCAGTATACTATAATAGTTTGGAATTCCTAGGTAGAATCGTAAAGTTAAGGGCATTTTTGTGTTGGCGTAACAGCGTTCCACTATCCACAGAGAAACATACATTGTCAGCTACGAGTTACAACACCTCTAAAAAAATGTATATGTAAATGTAAAAATATTCGTAAAAATCTAACTAAAACAGAGTAAACATAGAACTTTAATATTTACTTAAAAGCTTGAGTTTTAAGTGTAAGGAGGACGTTCACGTTCATTGTTTTTTTTTAACTTTAATATATAAATGCGAAAGTGAGTTTGTTTGTTACGGTTTTACGTTAAAACGGCTGAACGGATTTGGATGAAACACACGGGTAAGCTATGCCTGGAATAGGTCATAGAATATTTTTATCCCGGTAGTAGGTTCTCGTGGGATAATTTCCGACATGCACGCGGGCATACTGCTGGCAAAAGGTAGTAAAGAATAATAATAAAAGAAAACAATATTCTTCTGAGTTTCGTAGCAGTCAATTTAATATTTACATCGACCCAACTTTTATCATTTTATTTTAAAGAGATTAAGCATCTAATCTGACCAGATCATTATTTAAACCGAGAGAATGCCAGTGGACCATCTAGGAACCTTCCGCGATAAGTGCAGCTTAGCCTCGTAGTACACACGGCTACACATCAAGCTATACATTTCCAGTATAAACTGACCTCGCATTGTACGGAAATCCTATACAAAGCGAGATCAGCATAAACTGGAAAAGTATAGCTTGATGTGTAGCCGTGTGTACAATAGAACCGTACGACTTTCATTGTGTCTGAAACTATTCAGCAGACATAAATTACTGGCAATACTACACATTGTTCAACCAAATTGATTCACTTTGAACGAATGTCGTAGAAATGAAAGGTATGGCCGACAATAATGACTCACTTTTATGGTAACACACAAAGTGAATTAATTTGTTTGAACAGGTTAATGGCCATAATGTAAAATGTGCATTGAATAGCATTAAAGTCATTCACCCTCAAAGTACGCAGTGAGCCAACACATGATCAGGAAGTATGGCAGTGTGAAGTGATAATCCTATTACTCCTTTCAAATCTGTCGGTTACAGTTGAATGTAGACTGACATTTGTGTGATAGACTTTTGTTTAGTTATAAAGGACGTGATTATAAGCTGTCTAGGATCTGAATTTATTTTAGAATTCCGTAGACAGTTAATCTATTCTGATATACATACTAATGTGTCTGTTTTTACCTCAAGTCCATTGTAAATTTTCGGAAATAACCACGATTTGAAAAATTGGGAAAACATTCTTATATAACATACTAAAATATTACGAAACACTTTAAATGTCTGTTGTTATCCATATTTACTTAAAACTCAATTTCGTAAACTGAGTCACAATCGTTTATCCCTCTGAAAAAATATATAAGCCTATAGAGAAATGGCTGTATGATGAAAACACACAACTTTCAGCAATGATATCACGTCCTTCGTTTTCTCCACTGAAAGAATAAAAATAAGAAAATTGTACCGTTCCGATCCACCTTCATGATAGCAAAAAACTGTTATTCTGTAAATCGGATACGCACAGAGAGTTCCGTATTATAGGAATACAAAATATACAGCCTTGACCAATACATTTAGTGGGCCAATCAATTTATTATATTAGGTACCTTGAATCTCCATCACCAGTGTCGTCGAGCGATCACGAGAATAATTTCTTATATTCAAATTCCTCCAATGGGAGTATTTACTGGTTATATCTTTTATATTTCTATATAATTTTGATGAGGTCAAATTATCTAATTACGTAACATATTTTCGTAAATGATTACGACTAATCTGTTAAATTTTGACAGTTGAACAACATTTATTTACGTTATTGTTCAGTTTTTTTTTTCGAATTCAATGGATTAGCAATCTGTTTCAAAACGATTCAGATTCTGATTGATCGTGTATTACGCAGTTAGGGTACGTACTGGGTTCGATTCGGGTAAAGTGTTATTGAGTTTTCAAACAGGAATTTCTCAGAAGCAGCCCGGAGTCTGGGTATGTGCCAGGTTGATGGCAATAGGCTCGCTGTCTATTTCATAGGACTTAAACATAACTGGCGAAAATGTGGATGTACTATAGGTGCACCTCTGCCTTACCTTTCTGGGAAAACAGGTGTGATGTTATGTTATAATATGATCTAGTCAGTCCATATAACTCCTTGTTACAACAGATAAGTACTTTACACCTCCGTCCGCGAGAAACCCGTTTAATGTAGAAAAGCTCTCTTAGATTAGTCTGTCACGCGTACAACGCAATGAGATCACTCTAGCTAAGGCTACTTCAGTCAATTAGAGTCTACTTAGATTAAGCTAGCGGGTCCTGTTTCACAAAACGATTCATTTCGTTATAAAGGGTGTCTCAGCAAGAACTTGAATTTTGAATCGCGCGCCATTTTCGACTGTCAATTGTTGAGTCAGCTATATTTGGTATTTGTTTAATTAAAACATAGACATTTATGAAAATGGTGCGTTACAGCTTGCAAAAACGATTGTTAATAGTGAAAACCCATTACAAACATGGAAAAAAATTAACTGCGACCATTCGCAAATTAAGCGATAATTTCGGCGTGCATAACTGACCGATAACAATCAGAATTCTCGGATCTGGGGAGATGAAACTCCTTTCAAGTTACATCCTCAAAAAGTGAGAGCCTGGTGTGCCTCGTGGGCAGGGATTAATCGGACCGTACTTTTTGAAAATGATGAAGGTGCCACCGTGACTGTCGACGGCAATCGTTACCGGGCCATGTTGACAGACTTTTTTTGGCAAGAATTGGACGGAATGGACTTAAATGAGATGTGGATTCAACAGGATGGCGCCACTAGTCACACTCCACGCGAAACAATGACGTTGTTGCAAAACAAGTTTCCAGGTCATGTCATTTCTCATTTTGGAGACCAAAATTGACCGCCAAAAAGTTGCGGTTTAACTGCTTATCATTATTTTCTCTAAAGTTTTTTGAAAAGTAAGGTCTATGCAAAACACCCAGGGACGAAATTTTATTAAATTCGAATTTGGAACTTGTACGGTTCCATTTTGTAATCCGATCTCGGAATCCTAAAAATGTAACATCTAGATAAAGATGACATTCAGTGGAAATCTCTGGAGCCGTTTCCATTATCCTGTGCCACGGGAGCCCGACGTCATATTGACACATTTGCGGAGAGGGCTCGCGGGTTATCTCGAGATATTTTATTTTTTATTTTTTGCGGAATGTTTTCGAATTTTGTATTTTTTGGTAAACGAATAGTTTCTAAGATACCTACGTATCTTGTTAAGTGTAGACGTTTATAAATGCTGTCATTCGCAATTAGATTAATCATTAATTGAGTGATGACTATCGTTCAAAAAACGTCTAATAATTTTATTATTTTCAACCCTATTTTGTCAAGCTAAATCAGTATTCCCCGAAGACTCTTAGCCCTTATTATGATCTACAACGACGGTCTTCAACGAACTAAAATTATTAGAATTCTGTTCACTTCTTTTTTGTAATAAAATGTATTAGGTACGTATTTTCTTGTACCCATTCTTATATGAGTCTCAAGTGACTTCATTGACATCGTTATGACAAAAACTGGGGTAAATTGAGGTCATTTATAAATGCCAAGTTTTTATGGACAAGAAGCAAATTTTCCGCTACCACCAAAAGGTTTTCTAATCTCTAACTAAGATCATTCTAGCATTCTTCGTCGCGCTTGTAAGCGATGAAGTCGACGATAAAAAAGCACAAGCAGGACAAAAGCGCGGTCTCATGATCATTAATTGTCTTCAAAAAGGTCAAGTTCAAGTGTAGTTCAGTAGGCTGAATGTTTTGTTATTTATGTATTTTACACGGTTGAGAATCGTGGTCGAATAATTGTTATTTTATCTTTTCTCCACCTTGAGATCCTATTCTCTATTGAAGTCTAGAGGAATCTCACAACTTCATATTTTCGGACTAACTGTGGAAAAAATAATGACGGTCGACATATTTTTTTTTTAATGGGTATATAATACTGTATACCTATTATAAAAAAAAATATGATGTCTTTTTATAAATAAGGTGTTTTTGATGTCTTTACAAATAACTGGACGATTTTCGTGTAATTTGAGTACCTAGGGCAGTAAGGCACTAACTGATAACCTGGCTGGTGCGTGATTTCATAATGATTATTAGAAATGTTTATGTCTTATTAGATGTGCAACTGAATTTCATAAAACTAGGGAACTAGATAGACAAATATAAAAAAAAGCTCAGGTCGTACTGTAACTGCGGAATGCATTCGTCGATTTTGTGTTCCAAACGCGGGAATTTAATGGCGGGTCGGCCATCTTTTTTATTTTATGTTTATTTTGTGCCTGTTCAGTACCGTTATGTGGACCATAGACTAGGACATAATGATAGGTAATTGAGTCGGGACTGGATAATGTAGCCTCCTTTATCAAACGGGATATTAAAATTCATCGCAACCCTTTTTCTTGGACGATGCCGTTGGTTATTGTTTGTAACTACGTTTTTGCTCATTAGCAAATAAGAAGGACCGTGATTTTTCAACTTGTGTCTTGTTTATATTTTGTCGTCATTTAATTAGCCTTTACGAATAGGTATAGTGAGTTCCATAATGTCAACCGAGAATGATACGAAAAATGTTATTATTTTCCTTTTATATTGCCATTTATATTTCTTATATCAAATTTAGAAACTAAGAGTTAAGCTCCTCAACATGTAATTAGTGATCTATTGTCAACCTGTTGTTTATTTATTTATTTTACAAGTCTATTTTAGCTCCTCTCGCCTGAAACACAGGATTACCTAGTTCAGGCACGTAAGTCTTAGGAATATAATTTACTGAAACTGTACTAATTTTTATGCCTTGTAAGTTTTTGAATAAATATTATTATTATTATTATTTAAACTTTGAAAAATCCCGTGTAACTCCGTGCATTTATAACGTGTCTAATTGTTAACAACTTCGAGCTTAAGGAGAGGTTTCAGCCTGAATCGTATGACGCTCTACATGATTCAAGTAAAATTTTACAAACTTATATCTAAGACTTATAACATACTATGTACCATCAAACTTGCCCACGTGTAATATTTTAAAGATTTCCGACTGAAAAGTGCCCATTTTCTCCACCAGGTACCTACTTTCTTCTTTGCAAGTTCTTTATCAAAGAGTTAATTGGTTTACATAAGAGCATACACCTACTCAGTTATACATTGGTTCAGTCAACCACGAAACTCGATTAACACTTTAACTTTAGTACATTATGATACGAGTGTGCTGTATTGGTCATTACCCACAAGGCGGCATTGGCGCGCGATCCAGGGTAATGATCAATGCACACGCGTTTCATACGATGTTTTTCAACAAACTTGCGAGGAAAAAAATAGACTTGTTGTAAGAACTATTTTTTTTTTTTTTAAGTTTTTTATTTCTTATTCAACAGGTTAACAAATAAGTTGTAGAGGCTTTCTTTTAAGTATATAGATACCTGTGACAGAAGACCTCCCTCTTCCAAAACTATGTGTACACATAAAAAGCCTGTTAATAACAGAAATTAAAAAGTAGGTAAAAAATAAAATACAAAACTAAAACTAGAGAAATTAATAAATAATTACAATTATAATAATTAATTAGGTACCTAAATTCATAATCTCAGATACCCAATTAATTATTGTGTGTGTATGTGTGTGTGTGAAGGTGTTTGTGTGTGCGAATGTGTGTGAGTGTGTGTGTGTGTGTGTGAGCGAGTAAGAGAGAAAGGGAAACCAAAAGCATATTACGCATTGTGAAGTAAGTGGTAAATGATTGTATAGTAAAAAGTCCATGTTATCATTCATTCCTTGTGTAAGGTAAGTTTTTATATTATCATTATTAAATAACTATTAAATATTAAATAACTATTAAATAACGGGACTTAGAAGTGCCACCAGTTTCTTCGTAAGTAAGAGTCTTTAGCCATGCAGTCAGGGTTTTTCGACATGCATAATGTGTTTCATGGTAAATGTGATTGTTTTTGCTTATGGTGTTATAAAGAAAAGTAGTTTGGGCAACATATTGCCGCCTTGCGAACGCAGTACGAACTCTAACTACATCTATACGACCGTGATTTTTTCTTTTTCTGAGAGTACTAGGGTCAAATACCGTTGTTTTATGCATTTTTAAGGTAGAAATCAGAATATATAACTTTCTCACAGTTAATAGGTCACCTAGTTTGTAAAGCTCGTCTGTAGAAAAACGGTACGGTTTAAAGTATATAGTTTTGAGAAGGGCACGCTGTGATCTTTCCACGTCTAAGAACTTCGTTTTGGAGGCACCCCCCCAGATAGGAATGCAATAGGTTAAAACGGATTGGGCTAGTGCAGTGTATATTTGTTGAATCAGCTTCGCTGATGCAGAATGCCTTAGTAATTTGAAAATCCAAATCAGTTTTCGGAGACGTTCACTAACCAATGCAACATGATAATGCCAAGAGAGTCGCTGATCAAGTATAATACCCAGGTATTTCGTTTTTTCAACCTTCTCGATAGTCGGACAAGCGCAATTAGTGTCCAGGATATTGTGACATTGGTGAATCTTTATACTGAAATTAGTATCAGGCTGGGTTCTATTACTAATGGAAAAACACATGAAGATAGTCTTCTGGCTATTTAGCGTAAGTAGGTTAGTTCTTAGCCAGGAAGCAACTCTAGATAATCCCACTTCAGTATCCCTCCTCACAGAATCCCAATTATCCCCGATAAAAACCAGCGCAGTGTCGTCGGCATACGAGAACACCCGAGCACCATCTGCCTCCAAGTCACATAGGTCGTTGATGTAAATTAGAAACAATGTGGGCCCAAGAACGCTCCCCTGTGGTACACCAAATGTGATATTTGAGTCTTTGCTTGAATATTGCCCAATTTTAACCTTTTGCGTTCGGTGTGAAAGATAACTTTTGAATAATTCTAGAGGTGTGCCTCTTATTCCTATGTGTTCTAACTTACGTACAAGAATGGAATCAGATACTGTGTCAAAAGCCTTTTTTAAATCGAGAAAAACTGAGAGGCATTTCTTTCCACGATCAAGGCTTTCAGTAATGAGAGATGTTAAAGCTGCTACTGCATCTTCAGTCGATTTGCCCTGTCTAAATCCATACTTTGCATTAGATAATATTCCATATTTATTAAGGAAGCCTATTAGTCGTTTGTTCAAAAGTTTCTCCAATATCTTTGATAAAGCAGGTAATACTGATATAGGCCTGAAATTACTAACATCACCTCTCGGTCCATTCTTGTACACTGGCGTAATAGTAGATTTTTTTAAGAGTTTAGGGAAGATACCTTTACTAAAGCACAAGTTCGCCAGGTGAACAATAATTGGGAGAACTTCGTGCTTAGCTAATTTCAGAAAAGTTGTTGGGATGTTGTCCCAGCCAGGGGCACTACTTGATTTTAAATTCATAAGTAAATAGTGCACTTCTTCTATATCTGTATCCAAGAGAACAAGTGATGTTAATTGAGTATTATCTGCCCCTAAGTCAGTCCCAGCATCCGATCCAGTATTTAGCAAGATTTTTTCTGCTAGTTGTTTGCCAATTCCTACAAAATATTCATTAACATGATTGACTGCTTCAATTGGCGACGACTTTACCTCTAAAAGTTTGGTGTTATCTGCGTTAGTTTTCTTCATATGCGTTATGTTTTTAATATTTGACCAGAGTCTTTTACTGTCTTTAGTAGAATTTGCTAATTGTGCTCTCTCGTAACTGCGCTTCAGTTTTTTAATTAATTGATTACAATAATTTCGATATCTTTTATAACTAATTTTTAATACATCATTGTGTGGGTCATTCTTTAATTTATTTTGCATATTATTTCTGTTTCTGATACATTTTAAAATGCCGGGGGTTATCCAAGGTTTTATAGTTCGCTTAGTTTTAGGTATTGTAGTTGTAATAGTATTTTCTTGTAAAGATTCCGAAATTCTTTCAATCAAAATTTCTACCACAAGCTCAGGGTCATCAGAAAACATGAGTTCTCCAAGATTTTTGCCTAATAAAGAGTTAAGTGCCATATTGAAGTCGGTACTTATTTTTGTCTTCAGAATTTTATTTTTTTGTTTTATTTTAGATAGGTTTAGGAATAATAGAGAATGGTCAGTAACAGATGTATTTAAGACAGCAATTTGAGCAGATCATTTTTCCTTATTAAGTTTTATCATAAAATGGTCGAGACAATTATTTAATCTAGTAGAATAAGTGTGTCCCGCCAACAGTCCATGCATAGTTAACATTGCAGAATAGTTTTGTCTATTGTTGCGCTCCTGGGCCTGTTCAGATAGATTTGGTGTAAGATTTATATTTAAATCCCCAGCCAAAGTAATGCAGTTACAAGATTTTATAGAGTTTAAATATGTGTCGAGCGAGTTAATAAACATGTCTGCGTTGGCATTTGAAGGGGGAACTTATGCTGGAATAACGTAACTGTAGAGATGATACATTTAGCTTTTATAAAGTTCAACTGACCTTTGTTGCCAGGTACTGTCAATCGGAGCTTCTTTTAAAAACTTTTGTACGTCGGTTGGTGACAATACTTTAGATTTCGTATTTTTTTAAATAACAAAACAAAAACGGTAACAAAAATTTACGGAAAATGGCGCGCTGGTTTTATTTTTTCTGCTAGCGATGCGCGCGCAGTTGTAAATAAAGGCACAGACAAAACCGCTGAAAAGCCTATATAAAAATATAATAAACACAAAATAATTATTATATATATTATTAATATATTATTTGAATACGCAAATTAAGATTAATATGTAGTGAAAAATATATAATTTGATGACATATTATATTAATGTATCATATTTTATTTATTTACACAGTCGGCATAAAAAAGGCAAGAAGTACCCACGCACAATGGTCCACCTGAAGGAAACCAAACCCCATAATATAGAACATAGAAGGCAAGTAGTCTCTTTGATGAGATAAAAAAAAAACACAAATCTCTGCTCGTTTAATAGTATAGGATAGTTCATACTAGTTCCATGTATTAAAAGTCAATTTCTTTATAAAAATTCCATGCTGTCATGATAGTACTTACTAATTCCATATTGCCATGTCGCGTTTCAAAATTTGCCAAACAACAATGGCCGCTAGAAATTGTCTATGATTTAAGTGATGTGGTAGTATGATCTTTAAGTTTTGATATTTTCGATGTTACGATTTTTTTTGTAGGTAGTGTTTCATCAGTATTTTTTTGTAATTTATCTTGTCATTGAAAAGTTAGTGATTGACATAATAAATTTAGACCGGTTAAAAAGGATGTCGGTTGCCTATGGTCGGTTGTTTAACGTTTGTAAAATTACAAAATTTATTCCAGTTTTCGCTTTTATTGTTAATTAAAAGATAAGAAACACGCAAAGGATGTTAAAGTGGGTGTAATAATACGTGTATCCTATTTCGTGCGTATTTAATCAGTGACTCGTAGTATCGCGTTCAATTCCCAGGCAAGTCCAATGCTATTGTTTTTAGCGAGTCGCAACCAAATCCTGATTAGTTATCTGTAGCATTACAGCACTAGTCCGATAATATAAAGTAAAAAGCACGCGTTTTTAATGCACTGAATTAAAACCTAAAACCGGTTCAATAAGAGCTACTTTACGAGCAAGTGTGTTGAAAAAATCTTAATTATTGATCAAATATTTGAATCGGAACAGAAGTAAAACAGGAATTTTAACTCTCAGATATTACATGAACTGTTAAAAAGCAGATTACTGAATCATTTTGACTTTTTTTGCTACCTTCCTGACCTTGTAAACAATATGTTTAAAAAAACCTGTCTGATCCGAAAGGTAGTCCGATAGGTACTGCATAACATCACCAAAAAATTAAATCTTATTATTATTGCTATTTAAAATTCACATTTTTGTTCCAAAATTACCCAAATTTCATTAAAAGTAAGCCAATTTTTAACAGGGATTATAGGTTATGACTTGTAGATACCCGATTATCGACGGCCGCGCCGGCGCCCCATGTTTTCTTGAAAATTATCACATACATATCCTCTCAGTGCGATACATAACAACACCCTCACGGATCAGGCGGTTTTTTTTACATGTTGTATAGTTTAATAGTAAGAACCAAAGTGCCAACATTTTATTAGTACAGCCAATCAAACTTTTACACGTCATCTTTTGGGAATAGGAAAAGCCAAATCAAACTAAAAGCCAAACGGACCATCTGTCAGAAATATTGGAGCCATCAATCCAACGCTATAGCTGGTCGGAGATTAACCCTCCATCTAAAAAACTAGACCATTCTTTCCTCCGTGAATCTAAATTTAGGTTTCTATGGATTGCGTAGCTGTAAAGCTAAAATATTACTATGAACGAGTATAAACTGCTGTTGTTTTTACTAATGGAGGGAGTTGGAACTATATTGTAACTCATCTCAATTATCTTTAACTTTACCAAATAAATTTTTCCTATCTGATTTTATTCTTTCAACATCATCATCATTTTAGCCAGTAAACGTCAACTGCTGGACATATGCCTCTCTTAAGCGTCTGCACATCGACCGGTTTTGTGAGTCTCGCATCCATCGGATTCTCACAATTCCCCCTACCAGTGTGCGGTCACCATTCCAAAACCTTTGGGCAGAATACATTTTCTTGACATTGATCAAAATCGACATTATTATTAGTAGACGTCTTGTTTTTACGGTCGTTTACACAAATCTTACTGGAGGACACCCAACATACTTCTTCTTTTGTCTTGGCCACCAGCTTGTCAAAACGTTACCTATTCACCATCTGTCTACATTTTTATTGTTGCAATTCTGCGAAATAGAAAGAAAATCGCAAGAATATAAATTACTAATTAGCATAGAAATCAAAATATCAACTCTTCTAAAGAAAATACAGTGCAAAAATGAAGCAAAGACCCATCCCCCAAATTGGAAGCCGCAGATAAAGTTAGAAACAAAAAGAAGCTAATAAAAAATAACTTGGTATTCGCCGTGTAGCCGTGTAGTCTCCAGCAATCGCCGAGTTGAGACAGCTCGACTCGAAGGACCATTAATTAAAAAAGTTGCCACCCGCGATATTGGTGCGCGAACACGAACGGGCAAGCGGATTAACTACACAACCCTTAAATAAACATTCAACCTTACCTCCATTCGATAAAGCCCATATTCACTCGTGTGTCCAGGTAGACAAAGACGACTAGTTGGCTAAAAGTTCCTGACGCCAATTATCCAAGTTACAATCCTCGCTTCGATCATTAAAACGTTCGATCGGTTTATTTTGTCAATCGCCTGGCTGACCTGTGGATTGCCCAGTTAATTCGAGAACTGGGTAGAGTACACAGTTGCGATTGGCTCATTTATTCTGTTTGATCAAATTGAGGTTTAATTCGTTTTCTATTTTATATTCAACATTTTATAATCTTTTATAAAAATCCAGGCTTATTTATTCATGAAACGCTAATTTGCCATCTTTTTTTCATGGTTCATCAAGTTAAATGAATATTCTGTTAGCGAGAGTTTAAGAATAATTCATCAACAGGAGGTGTTAATTGCCAACGGTAAGGTCACAGTTCAAATCCTTTGAATAGCGAACCCCTCTTACACAAGCATAATTAGTTTAGTTGCACTGACTAGAGACGAGGATCCTTTTAATTTAATTTAAACATAAAATGGCAGAAAATGTTCTCTTATTATTATTGAAACTTAGACTGCAGCTGTTGCAAAAACCGTTAAATTTAATCGATTCGAAAAGCCATTCAATCGAATAATTTTAAATGTCGAGCAATATTCTTCGCTTCAGAAAAACATCTTTATTTTTGACAGTTGAAAATTATTTCTTTGATACTGGCTACAAAATTATTTTGAGATGATAATGTAAGACGTTATTATTTATGATTTTATAGTATCTTTGCGCTGGAGTATGCGTGAGGATAGGTCTTACTTTCTAAGTAAAAGTTTATTAAGAAAATTGTTGTGAACTGCAATAAACGTTCCTTGGAGTTTAATATTAACAACGAGTTGTTTGTTTAGTTCTAGAATATAAATGAAACAGAATGTAAGATCTACAGAAGCTGCTTGTTTGGAGTATTTACAAAAGTAATACATATTTCATCGTTTATTTTGAAAAGCCTAAAAGAAGAGTCAATGTTATTGAGCAAAAGCAAATAAAAAATAATTGAAAGTAAACAATGAAGTTTCTATAAATATCTTAACCTGTTTTGATCTTTTGAGTATGAATTTATATTGCTATTTCTGAATTGAATTCTTTGTTTAAGCACTTCTTAAACTAGTCGAAAACACAAAACGAATAAACATTTTACTGCAAATACATGCAACAGGGTACCCTATCCAAGATCCATGACACTAAAGATCTAAACTAATGAAAAAATATGACAGTAAAAGCATTGTCATATCATTACTTAGCGGGTGCATAGCTAGTAACACTTTCCACAGTATACCACCTGGAACTTCCCACGAAATGACTAAAAATTTTCACGTTAGGTACTTCACTACGGTGACAAAAATGCGAGCTGAGCAGAATGCTTTTATTTCTACCGTAACACGGTTAGGGCCACACGTGGAGTACATCAGGCATAAAGTGCTGACTATAGTGTAACATCGTTAGGGTCTGTTCAGACGTGCCACAATCAGAACTACACCACAGCAGCAAGAATATCGCCGACCACAAAATCGTATGAGTATGTGGTAGTTCCATTCACACGTAGGCACAGTCGACCGCACGGTGTCGATGGTAAAACTTTGAACTTGAGCTAGCCTAGCCTAGTACGGAGTTTCAATATAATAACAAGGCAGCTAGACACTGGTTTTACCAGTGACTTACGGCCTATTGTACTAGGTACGTACAATTTGCTGTAGCGCCTTATAGCTGTCGTGAACATGTGTCCTTACGGACATCATCGGGGCCACAAATGCAACAACTCATGGTACTCGTAGACTGCCTTCTGTTATTGGCGCGTCTAAACAGTACCTTACATAGTCCGGAGGGAAGTCCCTAGAGAATCCCCATGGCGATTATATCGGTCATACACGTGGTCATAAAATTGATAAGTGTGACCGACGCAATTAGTTTACAGTGACATCACTATCAACTATTATTATGTTATTTTATGATGAACTGGCACATAGACGCACATGTTTTGTTTTTTGATTGACAAACATAGAATTAAGAGCTGACTGGCTGTTTCGTTTAGTCAAATGGTTAGTGGGTCAAGGAATCCTAATCCTATCCATGATTAGGGATTGATGATTTAAGTCTTTTTAGGCTCAGCTAGAATAGACCAAAACTGTGGATTAGCCTTTTTGGAATCTTTGGTGCTGATTTTCCATAATATTTATTTGTTATAAACTACACCTTTTCATTTACATAAATATTCCGAACATAATTTTTAACTGTTCATCCACGAGACTATTTCTTATCAAATTTCAAGATTAAATCGCAAAATCTAGAGTCCACTTTACCTAGATACCGTTGGCCTACATTCCAAATTTTTCTCCTAGTAAGTTGGACAGCTCGTCCATATTAAACGCAACTCATTAAAGTTCTTAAAGAAGATTAGTTCTTGGTACTACTAACAAGTAATTTGGTTTATTTGGTTCCCTTAATCTTGAAATATCCAATCATTGATGAATATTGAATGAGCGTTGCTTCGACTGTGGGTAGGAGATAAAAAGGTCGTGTTATATTCCCTCTAGGAACATCTGTTTATCTATTTATTTAACTATATAAAGTTTTGTATTAGTGATGTTCTTATTTAGTTTTGGGAATATTGTGTCTTTGTTTGTACTGGTTAAAAAAATTGTTGGTGAAGCGACATATTTCTAAGTTATGAAGTATAACATCTTTGCTTTACGAAATCCTAATCGTGTTTTTCTGTGTGTAGGTAAGTCACCTAACAAGGTTTGCCAAACATATGAACCTGCTTGAACCAAAACTAACTCAATAATTAATGCAATTACTGCTAATTAGCTTATACATAGATTAACTCCTACGCGTTAAGAAATAGGAACACGTGAATATTTTAGACGGTGAACACAATCGATAAGATGGCTGCCTTTTGAGGAAAGTACGTAGAATATCCTCATGTCATTCGTGTAACGTGCAATTAATATTAATAATTTATTAGATAGACAGACAGATGGGTAATTACTGTATGTTGCTAACTCATCAGTTGTATTGTTACTTTTAGTAATACCGTCGTAATATTGTCTTCGAAAACTTGCATTTATGTAGTAGGGTTGGTGTTTCGATCAAGTCGATAAACCCTAATGACCAAACCAGTATGAAATTACATTGGTGTTGGAAAAAAAAGGCTTGAACACTTCCAAAAAGGAACAAAAACGAACGATTTCGGAGGAAAATTGCCTCAATATTCATGCTGAGCAGAATGGTACTATCAATAACAGGATATTAGTATGCAGGTGGGTGCCGGCCCTTATCTGACATAATCCATTACTCATCTCGAGATGTGCAAGTGAAGTTATAACCTAATATAACCCAGAGAGCCCTCAGTCAACTCTTATTAACCGACCCTTTCTCATTTAACAAAAAAACGTATAAAAATATACGAAAAGGGAAGAAATGTTATTTAATCAATTTCCTGATAACGTTCACTTCCGAAATCATCACTTACCTTCTAAAATATGGGTCGAAGCTAATTTCCCTGAAGAGCGACGGGTGATTGTCGCACATAAATCTATAGGGACTTTGAAGAGGCCACTTTATTAGGAAAATATTTCCAGTTTAATGGAGTCACGCCCTGGTCTCGACATGAAGACGGTTTTAATCTGTTTGCGTAGCTTCGATTTTAATAAGAAATTCCTGGTATAAACTGGTCCTTTGGTACGGAATACGTATTTTCTATTTAAATGAGGTAATATTTCAAATCTATATAAATTAAAATGAAATGCTGTTCGTTGGTAAGCTTGAAAACTTGAAAGCGGCGTGACCGTTTTGACTAACTACTTTTTTGTTTTAATATGTTCTTACTAGACCGAATTAGGTTATAATGAAAGAAAAATTACGGTTTAATACATTTATTTCTCAATTCACTTATCATGAGAAATACAAGTTCATCTTAATACTAAATACACGAACTTATGAAGCACGGTAGGTACTCGTTAAAAATCCAATAAGTAGTAGCTGGCCCAACGTGTACTGCGGCCTTACATGTCGTTTCTCGATGACAAGTCAATTGAAAAATATACCCAGTTTTTTTTTATACGTGTAATAACGTAACTAAACGTCTATTACGACAATAACGAACTATTCAATTTTGGACAGGACACTGTCCGTCGGGTCAGCTAGTAAGTTATAAATAATTATTTAGTATTAAACTACTAAGTACCAAGTACCTACATAATTATATTTTGTTATTGAAAAGTCGTCCTTGATTCCTCGAGATCCTCGTATCTTGAATTTTAAAAAAAACCTAAATTGTGTTTATTTACACTTGAAACTAACTATGTAGAGTTCAAGAATTAAAAAACAATCTGTGAAACAGCCCACACGTTCGGGAAGTTATGATAAAGAAACGTTGAAACTAGTACCGAAAATTCGCCGAACGATGCAATTTATCTAGTCGGCAAGACCAAATCACTAGTCGACGTCGAAACTGTTAAAGTATTAGGTAGTAAGTACAGTCAGCAGTGGTAACAAAACTAGTTTAAGCTGACTTCGGCCTTTCAATAGAATTATTGAACGCTAGGCCAGCTCAAGGTCAAAGTTTTACCACATACGTGGAGACTGTACTTGTACTATGGTGAGGATCTATTTTTAGAACCATCGATTCGATAAAACGTTGGTCTTTCCAGAAGTGAAGAATTCTGCACCGAGGCCGGTATTCAATTAATGTAATTCTGGCTTCGACGAACGAAGGGTGAGAGAAGGGTTCTTCCGTGGGAGAGGGGAAATTAAATCGTGACGATATTTACTCGCCTTTAAGGATATTTCTCTGACAGGTGGGTAGGGAGTTAACTAATCTTTTTATTAGTATTAGAACTTTGTTTACTTTAATTGGATTTTTGTTTAATACTAATGTGATATCAGGGTTAAGATAATGATTTATTTGTGTGAGCATTTTCCTGTAGCAAAATAATAACAGTAATGTAATAAGTATTGCTTCATTTGTTACCCGCAACTTCGTGTGCGTATATTTTTATTTATATATTTTTTTTCCCATCTTATTTAATACAAATATCCATGATAAAAAGTAGCCTTAGATGTCCTTCTTCGTGGGACCAGATATGTAGCTTGGGACCTCCCCGGCTACATATCTGTCAAATTTCATAACGAGCGGTTCGGATTTTTAGGCGTGAAAAGGTAACAGGCAAACAGACAGACAGGTTACTTTCGCATGTATAAGATTAGTATGGATGTAGGTATGGTAAATATTTTGTAGATAAGTATATGGTTTATGTATGTATGTGTTTATTATATTATGGTCTGTTATTGTTTATTATTATTGTCTTTCTTTCTCTTCTTCTTTCATTACTTCTGTTTTTTCTGTCTTTCTATATATTCATATGGATAATTATATTTTTTATATACTTAAAGCATATAATTATATGCTTTATGTGTGGATGTATTTATTGTATATGTAAATAGTACAACACTGACTACCTGCAGTATCGTCTCTCCTTCTCCTTCAATCCATCCAAATGTTTCCTGTAAAATATCGTATTTAGCGATAAGATCGCTCAGTGTGTCACCCTATGTAAAATTTCTAAATTTATATCTATAATTGTTAAGGTGTACATTATAAAGATAATTATTTCAAGCTTCAAGTTTCAAGAACAACCACAAACGCCCATGGTTTGTACCAAATGAAGCTCTACACCATGATCTGAAAAAACCGACATTCAAAGAGAAAATAAAAAGACATTTACAGTTGTATAAAGAAACGATAACTCGCCACCCAAGTATGCTGGCAAACCACTAAATGGATAAAAGGAATACGCAGGCCAAAACAACATTCCACCGGATTAAATTGGACAAAATTTGCTGTTGCTTCTTATATACAAGGATGTCATAGGACGCATACCAAGAAAGACATAATTATAGCACTTCATAAAAATTACTGAATGTCCTAATACAGTGACAGATTGTAAGAAAAGGGAGACAAAAAAAACTATGTATCTATTATCTATGGTCTAGTAATAAAAACAAGGAATCGTTGGCGTAAAATATCAACCTGTTATATTCAAAAGATGAACATTGAAAATGGAATACTAATTTTTTGTTAAAGTGTAACACCAATAGACATTTAGAATCAAAAACAACAATATGTATGAGCGCTCGGGTTCGAATAATTACTTGAATAATTTCGAATAATTTTGGTCCTTCATATGACGAGACGGTTATTATAACTTAAAAATATTCATGCAGTTCGTTGACTTATGAGTTTGACATAAAACAAAGTAGACGTAATTTATTTTAGGACTGGTTTTCCACATTTTTCATTCACTTTGTATTTTTAAAAGGATTATCACCAGATTCTAGATTAGATTTATCTCATGCGCCAAAAAGAGAATTCTAAGTCTGAAAATCTTATGGCCTGTAGGGATTAAAGATTTATGTTTTTATTTTAAGATTGACTGACAGACTAGATCGAATTTATAAATAATGATTATTCTAGAAGCAACGTGAGTAGGTCCCAAGTTACAAATAAAATACTAAGATCTGGCTGCGTAAAATTTTGTTTGTAACAGGTCAGAGATTTATGTGCTTGGTTTTTTTTTTTCATTCATTGTTGGAATATCGTTCCAAGCAACTTATATGACTATTCTACTGCCCTTTCTCTTGAAAATCTCTCGACGTGACAAATTTTAACGCTATCTTTACTTTGTAAGGGTATTCCTTTTATTTGCCGGAAATCCTTCAAATTGTACTCATTAGAAATCAATAATAATATTGAGTAATCAACCTTATACCGTTGTTTTAATAACCGTATAGCAGATGCTCGTTCTCATTCCATTTCAATTAGTGTTACTAAAATATGTTCTCGTATTAGCTCGAGGCATCGATAACTGCCTACAAATTGCTACATCATCGAACATCCTGTTCAATCATTAGGCATTATTACAATTTCCTGCCTTACATTACATGAATCGTGTATTTTTTGGTCTTTTGCTAGTAAACGTGTGGGGAAAAGGACCAACACGTAGAGGCAATTCGGGAATATGTCATCGAATCGGCCATGCGCACTTCTATATTTTTATATAGAAGGAAGGAAGAAAGAAAAATTAATAAATTTGACCCAGGCTAAGGCACACAATACACAACAGAAAAAGACAGAATAACTTATATCAATTATTTACTGCAAATAGTGCCTTATATAACCTTTTTCAGAAATGAGCAGGATATGAAAAAATGGCAACAGCCCCCTTTCACTTGGGACTTGAGCTTTACCGGTGAAATGTGGGTGTAGGTAGGTACTAAACACCTCTGCCTATACCTGTGGAGAACATTATTAGGGGAATAATTTTAATAATATAATAGCCGTTCACTTCGCGTTGGCCGATACCTCCTGCCGCGCTCCCCCGCAACGCCACCTTCTTAACCACCTTTTTTACTTATTAATACTACTTCCATTCTTATAATTATCACAAACTGTTTTTAATTCTTATTATAATTACAAAATGGTTACATTAAGAAAAACAAAATTGTCATCGTTCGAAGTTGCTGTGCTGTCATTTTTAACGGCCGATGAGGGCCAACTCGAAGTGAACGGCTGGTAGCGTATAATTTACCTCCATAATTAAAAACTTCAAGTATCTGTTGAAGTAATAAAAGCAAAATATTTTTGGAGCTGCTGAAGATTGTAAAACTATCTTTAGATTGTATAAATTCAATCTCTTAGTATTATATAATTGCATAGCACATGTGTGAGCACTATGTACCTACTTTACAGCTAACATTTACTGGGTACGTCTTTCATTGACTTGAATGTGTCATACTCACTCAAATGTCTCGCTGGTGGTGGCGTGTGTGTTGGATCATTAAGTTCCCTTCAAAATGGTGCTGATCCATGCGTCATGTTTGTGAACGGGCGCCGTCAGTGGGGAATCTCTTAACTGCCACGGCTTATTTGAATTTATTTGAATTTTTGAATTGTTTTTGTTTTTATTTTTATTACGGACGCTATTAACGTGCACGTCTTTTTACATTGTTCTCACATGTATAATTACAACATGGATGATGTAACCAATATTTTTGTAAAAATATTCTGATTTAAAAGAGTGTCCGTGGAGTTTCTTGCCCGTTCTTCTCCATAGGAACCTACTACGCGTTGGAATGGGCAACTAGCTTCATATTTCTGACTGACCGACACCTTGACAATTCAAAAGTACCTGTAATTGGTTTATTTGAGTTAAATGCTTTGAGTTTGAGTACCTATTCCACTTATAAAGCTTTGTAGTGCCAATATGAGCTAGTTATTAAACTAAACTTAGAATATTAGTTATGAAGTGAACAATGTTATTGACATGTCTGAAGTAATTGTGTAGATAAATAAGGTCATGTATGTATGAAACCTTTAATTCCTTCGGGAATAAAAAAATGAGTGGGTAAGTTGAAGTAACAGAAGATTACAATATTAACTTAATGTAGCAAACCAATTGCTTGTTCTAAGAGAACAAGCAATTGGTTAAGAACTTATTTTTCGTTAATATTGTGAGGGTATGACCTTATGTGATCTTCTTCAAAAAGGTCAGGTGCGTAGTACTCGCAAACCGTGTTCGTGTACGGCCTGCTATCTAACTGCGTAACACATTTTTGGTAAATGATTAAGAGTAAGACTAATCTGTTTCATTAGACAGTTCAACAATATTCATTGCGTTATTAAAGTTGTTGAGTGGATTTTTTTTCGAACTTATGTAGCAATGGATTAGCAATCTCTTTCAAAATGATTCAGATTGTGATTGATCGTGTATTACGCAATTAGGTTGCAGATGTACGAACGTAAACTTTTGAGCACCAAACTGTTCTTGCAGAGATGCGACGCACGGCTCGATAATTATTTGTTTGTTACAGAAATTAATAATTGTACAATTTGCAATCGGTATTTTTGTTTATTTTTTTTGCTGTCAATTACCAGTGTCGTAACACAGATAATCGTCGACAAAATTAACACTTATATTGCTTGAACATGAGGCTTTTGGCTTCTCTGTATGTGTGTATTTTTAACCGACGAAAAAAAAGGAGGATGTTCTCAAGTCGACTCCTAAATATATATTTTTTTAATGTGATGACCACGTATAATTTTTTATTGCGTTGTCCGATTCAAACGATTCTTGTTTTGTTGGGGAGGGTATACCTCGAAAATGGTCCCATGTAAAATTTAAAACTAAAATCTACCCCTAAGGGTAAAAAAATTGGGGTAGATTAATTTTTCACCTGGTGAATTTTCAACTGCGAACTGATTCTGTTGTAATTTCGCGCACATAATGGTCTGATGACACGACCACATAATAAAGACCTGGAGTTGATCTGATGATGGAGACGGAAGACAGTTGCGAGAGCTCCTCAGCAGTTTACAGCAGCTACATCGTGTTTGGGCTTATTTCATTCACCTTGATGAGACCTTTGACCTAGGTGGGGTATGACTGTCATCGAGGGGCGAGGCACCGCTCCAAAATTTGGAACCTACTCAAATAAGTTTAGGAGCTAAGTTACAGTAAAAGGTTATGTTTTGTTTTTCGCTTTTCTGTTATCTTTTCGTGGGTATTTTTTTTTTTGTAAAAAAGTTTTTTATGTCATTTGTTTTTTTAATGTGCGTTTTGTTTGTGTAGAATAAACAAATTTTCTTTTTCTTTCTTTTCTTTTCTTAAACGAAGCTAAAGGAGCGTACGGTAAAGTTGGTTCTGTACTTTCTGCCTACTCCCATTGAAAGAAGGCCTGAGTTTCTATGTATTGTTAGGGTTCCTTGAATTCAATCGTATTCTACATTGTGGGTGTATATAATATCACATTCAAATCGCGATTGACAAATATATAAATGCTTAACCAAAATCAAGTCCACACGAAACGTCAAGTGAGCCACTACAACAAGTTGTTTTCAATATTAAAATTCCGTGAAACATTAATTTAGTAACAATTTTATTAACACGCTGAGTGCTACAATTTGCGTGGGCGCCCCTAAAAGCCGGGGGGCTCAACATGAATGAAAATAATATTATCATTGTACATAGTTACACTGTATAGAACTTATATTTTTCGTAGAAAACTGTTCTAAATGTGACGACAATGTCGTGAAGTTTTGTACAAAAGCAACGCTTAAAGGCTTGTGCAGACCAGCGCGACTTGTCGCGCGACGCGACGCTGGTTATTGTTATGCCGTACAGTTTTCTTAGAAATTGCATTGTTTGAGTCGCGTCGCGCGACAAGTCGCGCTGGTCTGCACAAGCCTTTAAACATACAATAATATGTAGTACTATTATGTACTTCTATTGTACTTATGCAAAGCCTTTATTCATGAAAATAAGTCATCAGCCTAGTTTTTTACATAGACTTCTTTCTAGCTTCAACTTTTTGACTAACTGACCTTAGCAATACAAAAGTGCTTGTTGGTTTAATAGAAATTAACGCTTTTAGTTAGAGTATTACCTATATCTAATTCTGTAGTAGCGCGAATGTCGTTACTATGAAAATGTGATAAACGCAAACCAAAATTATATCATAGCTCTCCGAAACACCATGCAAAAGAACTCTACTATCTACCGTTGCCATGTACCCTTCAATGCCTCCACATCACAATCAATCTAATTAGCCTTCTACCAACTTTATTGGGGTCGGCCTCCAGTTTAACCGGATGCAGCCTCCACAGTCCAGTTACTGGGTAAAACGATACCCCTTGGTAAGGCTGGTTGTTAGACTTTTGACTCTTAACGACCGTCAAAGATCTACGAATGAGAGCCGGAACCAACGGCTTAGCGTGCTTTCCTCGGGTCTTGATATGTAAATAATGGCTGCTTACCCATCCACGAATCGACCGCGGCAAGAGTAGCTTAACTTTCCATAGAGCCGGCTGTTATCAAGTGATTGGCTAAGTAGCCATAAGCCCCTCCACATCACTAAAACAAAAAAAACTTTTACTCCAACACTATCTGCGGTGATAACCTGCAACACAAGTTAATGAATAAGTGATGAGACCTGTCATTCATGCTATATCGGTGACTCTTCGTGGGGACAGCGTTATAGGGGTCTATAAGGGTAATACGAATAGGGTCAATGGCGAATATTTCTGGTTCGTACATGGCATTTTTGGGCACATGCCTGAAATATCGTGAATTACTATACCTTCTAACCTCAACTTACGTACGCGTGGAAGTCAACTATACCATAAAAAATAGCCTATGGCACTCACACTGATAATAATGTACTTTTCCATAAGTGAAAGATGTTTCGTAATCGGATTAGTACTTTCAGTCATTACGTCTAACAAATAAACATACAAACAAACAGTTTTATTATAATTTTACTTCCTTAAAAAAATAGTTAAGATGTAGCTTTTAAAAAGTTGTTTTTGAAAGTTGGTAGATCTTACTAAATCAGATTACGTTTTCTTTTAAAGATTAACGTCAATTGTATTTCGTCCATTTCCCGACATCCATTCCTATAGTTGTCTAGTCTCTATAGTGCAATGATTAAGTCGGCAAACATAAACCCTATGTTTTAATATCCCTGGCCCTGGGCCAAAGCCGTGACTATATTTTAACCTCGTTAGTCGTAAAAACCTAAGTCGTAAATGAATACCTAATTAGTTTACTACTCAAATTAAGAAAAGTTTTTCCAATAAAGTTATTCATGTAAAATCACGAAGTCTGCTACTTCCAAGTACTAATTAAAATGAAACTAGAGACTGTTACAGATTAGTTAGTGGTTTGCTTAACTTTTTTCAGTCCTGAAGTTCCAAGCACTTTCTGATTTACAAATTAATTTTCAAATTGTGAAGTTTGATTTACTGTAATAATTTTATTAGCAGTTAATACTTTCTCATTAGTAATTTTTTTTCCGTGATCTCTTTTATACAGAACAGTTCTATTTTAGGTAGGAGAGGCACGACGCACCAGATTTTTTTTTCTATCCTTCGGGTACATGTTTCAGTTTCCATGAAAACCGTTATTAGAATTTAGACAGCGTGGGTGCGTTAACAAACATGAATCTCACAAACTGTTTGTTTTGTGTTACGAAAAAACGAACTTACCTATTTTGTTTATAATAATCTCTAAAAACTGTAGTAGACAATAAATATTACTATGTAAGGTATATATTGCAATGATTCATCAATCATTGCAATATATACCTTATCATATTGATATAAAAGCCACACGACGGACGCTTGAGAATTGCAACGACTATAAGATAAAACTAATCCGAGTGGATTGCAGCGAGACTTAAATTGGCAGCGACGCGACCGCTCCCCGAGGCACCTCGCAATTGTCTGACAAGTAGAAATGAGGATGAACAAACTGTGCGCTTGAGTAGTTTTTTATTATACTTTTAAACAATAATGGAGGAATCATCATCAGCCTAGCCTGCTCCCAAATTTTATTGTGTTCAGCGGTCATTCTAACCGGATGCATACCAGAATTTTACATGGAGCGACTGCCTATGCTATCTCCACAACCCAGTTACTGGATAACATTATACCCTTTGGTAAGGGTTGTCAGGTTTTCGGGCGTCTGACCACCCGTAACGACTGCCAAAGTTTACGAAAAGCTTAAAGAAATTGTGGCGGCATCTACATCGCCACATGCGAACTATGCATCAAAGACCTGACGTCACACCAAATCCTGACGTCACACAAATCCTGCATCGCGCAATTAGAGTTTACTGCGCGAATGACATATATAAGACTATCCGCAATCAATCAACAGTCAGCCACAAAAACAAAAACCCGACCTCCGTCTTTCCATCCTCGCCGCCGAGGCCCGCCGCGACGTCCCCATCCATTACCACCTCGACCCTTACCCGAGCCAGATCGCGCCGCTGAGCCTGTAGCTTTAAATTCCCCTAATAATAATATAAATCCGATCCAGCCTGTCCCTTGCTGTCCTCCCCCGGTGACGCTCTAAGCCGAGGTCCGTACCCCACAGGGGGTGCCCTTAGCGTGTAGTCGCTGGAGGCCTTAATTTATTTAAGCAGCCACAGGATAGTCCAGTTAAGCAGCTGACAACCTCCTAGGTTGACCTGCAAGATGCCAATTATAAAAACAACAAAAAATAATCAATGGTCACTTCCCCACCAGACACAACACCCGTCTGGTCGGAGGATCATTCCTTTTGTATTGAAGATGAATGAACTTTACTCTGTTCCTCATACCTCTAAAGAATATTATAAATCAATCAGCAGTAACATTGTATTGTTCTGAAAAGCCGTATTATATTAATACTGGTCCTTTCAGTCGGAATTACTACCAAACATTAATTAATTGTGTCAGTGTGAAATTAATGGTAATATACGATAAAATCTACAGTATTCAAATTCTTTTCGAGTAAAACATTTATTTCTGAACTACATAATTCATAGACAGGCACGCTTTTTATTCCAGTAATTAAGTAACGAGTCAAAAATATCGGCAGGAAAATATGCCGCCTGTACGCGACACAAGGAGAAAAATATGCCACCTTAACGCTATATAAGGAGAAACAATACCGGCTTAGTGCGAGTCGGCCTCGCACACGAAAGGTTTCATACCGTATTATAATCGAGCAAAAAACGCCGAAAAAAACACGTTTTTTCTGTAAACCCCCTTTAATTATAGACTTAATTTTTTTATGCTATAGCGACAATTACATAATCTGTGAAATTTTCAATTGTCTCCCTATTACGATTCATGATATACAGCCTGCTGACAGACAGACAGACGGACGGACGGACAGTCGAGGTTTAGTAATAGGGTTTCCTTTGGCACCCTTCCGGTACCGAACCCTAAAAACCCCTGACATCGATTGTATTTTTATAATATAATGGAGTGGCGTAGAACCTGTGGGAGAAGACATTTCTCAGATAAAGCAATATACGTGACCCGACGGAGCTATGCGTATGAAGCTAATCTTCCGTTGTCGTATGGGCAAACCAAGTCACACGGATTACATGTAGGACAAAGACAATAGCATTGCAATAACATACTGACGTTGTAGAGTATTCTGATCAGTTATTATATGATAGTAGAAATGGGTCTCCCTCTATTTAGCAGAATCTTGATGATCCGAAATTCATTTATCTAATATTTAGTATAATTATTGTTTGGCCGAAGGTTTATGCCCAAATTTACGATGGCATATTTTTAAGATGGCAGAATTTTATTTGGGCTAATTTTATTAGGCACATTTTCTGTTCTATAAACTAGCATTTTGAACCTTAAATTAAAATTAAAATTGAATATGTTGTGCTACAAATGTTAGTGGCAGTGGTCTTGTCTTCCCTACCCCTAGACTGTAATTTAAGCCCGCGTCGGCGCGGATAGTTCTATTTTTTTATTATTATGGATATTAAATTTATGCCAAAAGATGATTCTGACTAACAAAATTATGAGTTTTGAATGTATGATAAATGCGTATGCTATTATGCCATCCGTTGTTATGCAAAAATTATGACAAAAAGTTCTGCTATAAAAGGTAGACCCAGTAGAAATCTGATAAGTGTTTAAAATTATTAACAAAGTCACATCGCATAAAATTAATAAGAACATGCAAGTAACTCCTTGGTTACCGAACTCTTTTAAAGACTTGCCTGTTGTTTTAATAAAACCTTAAATTATATATAATTTTGACACACTTGATTTAAGAGAATAATTCTAAAAGTAAATCAAATAAAACGCAATACTTTTCAATATTTACATAAATGGAGTCATAGTTTCGTTGATACTAAGTACTAAAACTTGCCCTCTATCAAAAACAAATATTTTTAGGTATAAAATACTTATTATAAAGGCGTTATATCATCCACGCTCTGTTGATCGGATATCGTTCTAAGCGCGGAAGTAGCTTCAAATGGGAAAAAGGGTGAACCGTTCCAAATACCGGAAGTGTTTTAATGGTTAAACAAAACATTAAAGAAATCTATGGCTACTGCATGTAGAAATGCGAGAATAAGAAAACGAAGCTTTTATAATGTTTTTGTGGCAAAAACAATATGTGAGAATAATGTTTAAAAAATAAATAACTTTTAGTTCAGTAAACTGTTGACAGTAAAACAACAAAGTAATAGCGCTTCAAAGTTTTTTGGCGCGCGGCCATTATCGGAACTTACGCCGCCATCTTGTTTTTGCAATACATTTCACAAAACAGTTTCACAGATGTTGACCTGTCAACGTCATTCGAGCGCCAAAAGATCCTTTTGTTGCAACAAAATTCGAATCTGTGAGAAATTTTTAAAGACTTAAACTTTTAGTTCTGTAAATTGTTGATAGTAGAAAAATCTAGTAGTAGCTAGTTATTGAATACCACAACATCTCAATCATCACTCAATCTATTGTCACTCTAATTCTTGGAAAACGGAAGGGTCCTTTCAGGGTTAGTCCCCAGGGATCAAGGCTATTTTGATGAAGGGACCGACTTAAACTGTCAAGGGAATGACTGACAGTAATGAAATCCGCCCTACATTGTATAATAGTATCTTAAGTTTGAAGGGTTTTTCTTGGGTATTACATTTCTGGTTGTTCTCTTGCTGATGATGGTAATTTGATCAAGTGTCTAAGACCGCATTAGTTTATTGTTCACTTCGAAATTCTATCGGTACTTAGCAAAATGTCAATGATGATTTATTTTTAAAACAAATGGGTACGCTTTAGAAATTGTTTGAGGTTTGCAATAAACAGAATGAAGAGCCTGTGTACACGATGCGTTGCGGCGCCGCACCGCAAAGATTTCGCCGCATTAGCGGTCACACGGGCGCCGTAACGTTGTTATGTCGCAGCGGCACCGCGCCGCAAAACGCGTAAATTGTCATCTGTCAAACATCTGTGTTTTTGACCACGCACAAAGAACTGAGCGGCGCCGCTCCGGTGTCGCTACTGTAATGGCTAGGGTTGCGCAGGGTAGGCTGCTCAGGCCGTTAACGGATAGGTAGGTAGATAGGTAGACGATTTAAACAGTTGGATTAGTTTATACATATCACAACGCTACACTACGCGTATGGGAGGGTCACCTCGTCTCGCGGGTTGCAAGTCCAGTGTACGTGCGGTGCGACGCCGGAACGCACCGTGTGGCATACCATGAATATTTGTATGTAGGACGCCGCAGCGACACAACTCTGGCGCCGCAACGCATCGTATGCACAGGCTCTTACTGAATAGCACCTACTATGTGCAGTTGTTTCTGATTTCATAGTATGGTTATGTGCCCGGCGAAAAAAAATTGAATATCTCAGAATGAGTGTAAAATCTACGCGGCTCCGGTGCGGCAGCAGTGCGACGCATGAATGATTTTCATTCGTATACAAAAACATGCACTCGGGCATCGGTGCGGCTTCGGCGTCATGAACAGGAAGCCTTAAGGGCGATTAGGGGAACCAATAAAACAATGGAGAACCCAGACAAAATCGCTTGTACTTTTTAAGGTGTTTTTTGTTCTAATGCCAATAAACGCATTTTTCTTTCTATGTAGTTTTAATACGTAAGCGTTCTATTTTCCAAAGAAAACTCAAAGACATTTAAATACATTCCCTAATTAACAGTTCACGTACACAATGCCATTAAAACATAATTGAATACGTGTTCCAGCTCCGACTGAACACAAATATTATTCGCAGTTCTTCTTCTTTTTCGTGTGTTTAGTGACTAACCTGATGTCAGAGTTTTTATGCCGCCCATGGGTCTCTGACTTGCAGTTCATTCAGTTATATAAATAAATTTAGTTAAAATATTGCTTAGAACAATTGTTACTTACGGTTGGAACCAGACTTTTGTAAACGTTGAGAGAAGAATATTGACTTCTTTATACTGAATGGGAATAAGAATAAATTTATTTCACTAACACAGTTCACTTTACATTCAAGTGGATTGAGTTCCTAGACCTCACATTAGGACTCCCTGTGTTGTGAGATCCAGCCTCCTTCGTTTACAATTTTATATAGAAAACTTAAAATAGGTATAAAAAGAGTGTATGTATGGTGCTGTGATATATGTCAGTTGTGTTGTTGTTGTAAGAGAGTTCAGTATGTTATACGTATGTAGGTGAGTGCACGTGTATTTGTGTATTTTGACAATTGTGTGTACTGTGAGTTTTTATATAAGCTAAGAAACTTTCTGTCAGAAGCCAGTTTGTTACCAAGCTGGCTTGTTTCACTTGACTACGAAACGAAGACACAGACCGACGGTAACGTCACTCTGTATTTTTTTTTGTGTTAGTTTTAGTATTATGAATAGATCATTGAGTTTCGCGTTTAAGTGTGTCACATAAAACCGTAAGACCTTCTGCCGATTGTTGATTGGGAGAAAATCCGGTGCCGAAAAACTTCGACTTGAAATGACACAAGTGAAATGAATGGTCTGCTTTGGACTTCATAATTAAATAATAAATAATAAAATAATAAATAATAAATGTTTATTCACAACCCTTATTACAGATGGTCTTCCTTAATCTAAGGTATACATCGCAGTGACTTAAAAAAAAACAAAAAAAAGGAGATTGGACATTGCAAATTACATTGAGTACTGTAGCTAATTGTTAACTATTGTTATTGTTAGTGCTATTGTTATTGTTGTTGTTATTGTGTTGTTGTTTTGTTGTTGTTGTGTTAATTGTTTTAATTTATATTGGCAGACTGTTGAATATGCAATCCCTTATGTATTTAACAATGTGGTTGTTGAATACATAAGGGTACATGAAAATATTAGTGACATTACGCTCTTCTTCTTCTTCTTATCGAGTCGATGGTGTTGTGTACCTACTCGTTTTAAATTACTTAGTCAAGGGCACTGAGTCACGTTATTCGCATCATCACTGGATTTTTTATACAGTATGTATCAGAAATATGTGGTCATATTTTAAGGGTGTGGTACAGACCATAAAAATGAACAACTTTCTCCATACCAACATCGTAATTATGAAAAAAAACTGCTATCCGGTACGTCGAGTAGAGGGGTGGATTATGTCGAGTAGGTATTGAAGTTTTGTATTGGACAGCCGATTTTTTTTTTCGGGATTACGATTTTGGTCCCACTTAAAAGTGCAGGTGTACGGACACTTTGAACACTAACAGGTGGGTCTGGTCAAGAGTATCGCACTCCAACGAGCACTGCAATACGCTTTGTGTACAGATTAGAAGATACTGTCACCCACAGAACGAGCTTGTGTGGTCCGTTCTTTGCAGGAAACCGCGTGGAAAGCAAAGTGCTTTAAACACGATACTAGAATCAAAATTAAACAATTTTCTAGCATCAATGGTGGCATTATCCCCAACCAACAAACTGTAAAATTACAGTCAATTTAACTTTATGGATCGTTCCGCCAGTAACAATCAAAATATCGGAAAACTAACGCGTGTATTTTCCTGCTTGCGGGTGGAGGGTTGGATGTATTGTTATTTGAAACATTTCGGATAGTATGCACGTGCTCTTTTCATGACTATATAATATTCAAGGGTTAATGTACCAGTTTTAATAAACTACCTTTGTTGTTCAAATAACTTGCTACGTGAGGCGCCGCTGACGAGCTCGCTCCGCACTCTCAACCTCGTTGCTAATGACATCGACATATTCTGTTGCCCTCTGGGTGAATTTGAAAGAATAGCTACCTATAGAATTTGTTATGGTACAAGCAGTGGAACTAGTTAATTTTTAAGTGTATTACAATATCGCATTGGGTCTAGCCTGTAAGGATATTTATATGTTTGGAGTGAATAAATAAATAATATATTCATCTTTTCAATGAATAAAGTTCAACTATCCACAGGAACATTGCTGCTTCGGTATGACAAAAGTCGTGGAATAAAATTAAATATTTTAATCAGTAAAATCACCCTTAAAAGTTTGTCTGACATTAATAAGACTTTTATTTAATTTAATAATACTGAGAAATAACTTCTAATTAGAGTAAAAAAGCCACCTGAGATCAGATTCATTAGTTGTGGAAGAAACTCAGCGCAGTTTTATAAAAACTTGCTGCTTTTAATGAGCCAACGTCACGTAGAATATTCTTAAGGGAATATTTATTATAAAATATAATTATACCATTCTTCTAAAACTGTTTGGTTTAGGAGCTGCATTTTTTAAAATATTGTAGTTAATATGTCCAGTCATTGAATTTAATTGATTCTCAAATTGACACACTTCGCCAATTTGCAGTGGTATAGCCATTTTAGCCATTTGAATATACCTACGGACAATTTAAGTTAGTAATCAATTTGCAAAAAAATAAAATCCCTGACTTTAAACTCACAGATTCTCAAACAATATCACATTTTTCACATAACACGACAACAAGTGGTACAAGAAATGTCCAAAAGAAAAACATAACATATAAACGTTAGCGGTCACCGATCTTCCTCAAATAGATACTTAACATTAGGTCGGAGTATTTCAAAGAAACTTAGTGAGAGTTTATCCGAGCTCTGCGCTATCGCCAGAGGAATAGTAATAGTAACGAGAGCTACCGAATATTACCGAAGTTTTACTGAAATCCCTTGATGTTTTACCTTGGTAATAGTTATAAAAGAAAAAAAAAGGATATGCCCTTTCCAATCGAAATGTTAATTTTTTTAAATACACGATGACTTATGTACTGAAGTGAGCTTAACTTGCGATAAGCAGTAGCATTTATAGTACAGGATCTGACCTAGGAATGACCTTCACCCATCTATTTAATGGATAAAAAGTATTTTAAATCTAATTTAGTGCGTTAGTAAATATATCACGAGTAGGTTGACTAAAAATTCCTGGCCAGACAGTGACAAATAAAATAAAAAAAATGACTTTATTTTAAACATTGCAAGATATACACCAACGGCTTTTCAAGGAGAACCTTCGCTACTAAGTCGATTTCTGCCAATAGTTAGTCAATTCGGAGTTAACGACCTAGGTGGTTATCTTAAACGAGGTAGCCAACTCGGTTTAACCATTGGTTTATGCTTCCAGATGTGAAGTTTTGCATTGTGCATCACTTTTTTAGATGAACCAGTACCTTACTGACACATTAACCTTTTTTATTATTATAATTTATTGATTTGACAATTCATACTAGAATTTATTATTATTATATTTTATTGGAATGTTTTTATTGTGTCGAAAATTTTAATTAGAATTCTTTAATAATGAGTGATAATTGTTTGATAATTTATTATAATCAGCATGTTTGTACCAAAATAATATTTGTACGCCGATTTCGGCTAGACATAGCGTTCTTTAATAATTACAACATCTGTACCCAACCTACCTCAAATAAAAAATATTTGTATTTAGTTACAAAAAAAAAATGCAAGGCTCTGATTTTGAAGGTACAGAAAGAATTCCCCGTATATTCAAAATACGGCGCAATGATGAAATTTAAACATTTAATTAGCACATACATACTGTACGAAAAGATTTAAAAAATAAAAACAGATCTTTGTAATAACTACTTCGTTTTATTCAATTTTTAAGAGCAACATTAAAAAAAAAAAAGGTCTAGTGCCAAAGTACCTTGCACAAAGCACCAGATGGCGCCATACGCCATACTTAAATCCCGCAAAATGACTCGAGTGACGTCTATAACCTATTTAAAAATGTCCTCTGTGAGTTAGACAGTGAAAATTGATTGACGTTGACATTCTACATTCACAAAATATTGATAAACCATTCGATGATTCGGTCATTTTCGACTCACTCATTCAAAAACGGTTGGTTATTTAACCGTTGGTTAGAAATAAATGGTGAAGACGAAAAAAACGCGGTTTGTTTAAACAACTGTTTAATTCTAACAGAACGGTTACGTTACCAATGATTACGTTGTAGTTGGTGAACTCGGGCCTTAATCGTTAAACAAATGAGTGCATTTAAAAAAATATTGTCCTTTTTAATTTTTTATTAATCATTGTCTGGCCAGAATTTTTTTAGCTAACCCACTCGCGATATATTTTTAGGGTTCCGTAGTAAACAAGGAACCCTTATAGTTTCGCCATGTCCGTCTGTCTGTCCGTCCGTCTGTCTGTCCGTCTGTCTGTCTGTCCGTCTGTCTGTCGGCGGCTTAGCTCAGAGACGGATAGTACTAGAAAACTCTAATTTGGCATATGTATACATATTAATTATGCCGACAAAGTGGTAAAATAAAATCAAGAAAAATATTAGGGTACCTCCCCTACACGTAAAGTGGGGATGTTTTTTTTCCATCATCTACCCCATAGTGTGGAGTATCGTTAGAAAGGTCTTTCGAAAATATTGTGAGTTTGTTTGAACCACTTTTGGATTCAGGGATCCGTTTGTGAAATATTAAGCTTTTAACTGAATTTTTTTGTTAGAGTCAAGTGTCCCCCCACTTCTAGATAAATGGTTTTACTTGGACTTGTGAAAACTTCACAGCAGTAGTATATATAACGAAATTAAAAGGAAAACTATCAGAGCTAAGTAGGCTGTACAGGTTAACGAGAAATAATCAACCAACTTAAATTTGCAGTTTGAAAAACATGAACACGTTTTTCAACTACAATGTTAAGTTTGTTCTTGGGATAAATTCATCCCAACTACGGAACCCTTCATTGTGCGTGGTCCGACACGCACTTGGCCGGTTTTTTAACATATTAAACAGATGCGTGAAGGTCGTCTTTAGGTCAGATTTCAGGCTATTACTTCAAAAATCATTTTTCTCAACGACTTTATTTATTATTCCATTGCGTCTCGAGATATTTCTTGAGTTTAAAATAAATCTAGGCCCCTTAGCACAGTGACCACCAAGACGTCTTTGAAGCGTCTTGATTATTACAATTTCCGTTTTGGCAGATTATTTCAGTATAAGACGGACGGACGATATAATAGAAGACGGGTTGAGACATTCTCAAACTATGTAGAATGTCCCACCTAAGTTATAAAATGTGAAGATACTTCACACGTCCGTGGGAAGTCGCCATTTGTCTAGTCCTAATGCTCTATGCACCCCGCTTGAATAATAAATTGATATGAAATATTCATACTTATGAACTACGCCTCGTTGTTAGTAGACCGTGGAACTCTGTTAGATCTTGATTCTGGTTGTTTTTCGAATAGCTTTCGAAGGGAATGTTTGTTTATTGTTTTCTTTTGTGTGGTGCCGGACGTAATGAATAGTACCATCCCATTTCTTCACGTGGGTGTCGTAAAAGGCAACTAAGGGACTCACGAGAGAATGGGCAGCAGCGTTCTCTATGCATTTTAACATCATTCTGCGATCGCCAACCCGCTTGCTAAGCGTGGCGATTATGGCAAACCCCCCCATTTGTGGGAGGCCTATGTCCAGCAGTGGACGTCTTTCAGCTAAAATGATGATGAATGTTTTCTTTTTGGGATCGTGTCCTTGTATTGAAAAAAATAACATTAAATTTACGAGATTACTTAAAAACTTTCGATTTATTAAGCATTGCTATAGAATATGTAACTGCACCCGGAGGCTGGACGCTGATCCCAACATAGTTGGTAAAATGCAAAGCAGATGATGATGCTAAAGAGTAATGTAACAAAATTAAACTTGAAAATGGTAGATGCTTTTCTTTTTTGCGATCTCAGTGACCGCTAAACAATAAGAAAATTAGGTGAGTATTTTACCTGAGACTAATTCCTAGATGTCTGTATACAAAAATATCTAATGCGTAAATACGTAGTTTACAGTGCCAACCTACTACGGAGACACATTACCAGCCCGGCCTATTGCATATTCATTTCATTCAGATATGAATCGTCTTCAACTAACGTTTACGGCAGTATTCTTGGCTTTTTGCCTGCTTCCGCTTTGTTTTTACGTAGCTGTCATGTCTGGGGTAGTTTCCTGGATACTGCTATCTAATTACGTAACACATTTTCGTAAATGATTACAACTAATCTGTTTCATTTTGACAGTTCAACAACATTCATTGCGTTATTTAGGTTGTAGAGCAGATTTTTTTACGAGCCAATGAAGCAATGGATTAGCAATCTGTTTTAAAACTATTCCTATTCTGATTGATTGTGTATTACGCAATTAGGGTACTAGTGAAGGAATAACTAACGCCAGTGAAAACGCCAAAAACCCGAGTTTGATTTTATAAAGTTGATAAAGCAGCAGACATGATACGTAATGAGTTTAACGCGACAAACACCAAAAGTAATCAATGTTTCCATAAGGCGATTGAACCTAAGACACGTGTAATTACTGTAAGAGCTTTATTCCACGTCTTCAATCACAGTCGTTGTCTGTTATAGGTGGCATAGTGGAAGGAAACACTCGCCCACACTCCCTCCGATCGATCTGACACAAATATTGATAAAAATGGTCACGTGAGTGGATTTCCTTGGGTATATTAAAGGAACACCAGAAGACTCACTCCAGAACTCCAAATGCGTAACACACTTTGAAGGAAATTCCTAATCCATTGCTTCATTACGTTTTGAAAATACGACTGCTAAACAACGTAAATAACACGATGAAATGTTGTTGAACTGTCAATATGAAAGGCATTGCTATTGTAAGTGTGTTAAGCAATTACATCGCTGGTTTTCTGGTTAGTGTAATGATCTTTATTGTATCCGGTGCACGAATCAATCTAGCTAATCGCTAAAACAGGTTTTGCTTGGACAGTTCTTGTTGTTCTCGTATTTTTTTGTTGTTTTTGTAATTCGTTTATTTGTTTACTAGTTTATTTATTTATTTAGAAGTATTATAATTATGTATTAGGTATGTTGAAACGGTTTGTACTCCCCGTCACTTGCCCATAAGGGTTCATTAGAAAACCAGCGTCAGGCAGCATTTGTCTGGCATTAATGCTGAAATGAACCTTTTTGGCGCAGCCGTGAGGTACACACTTATTGCCAAAAGATTACTTCCACTTTTAGTTTGTTTGTATTTTGCGTTTCACGAACTGTGTCCAAATAAACGTTTTCTTTCTTTCTTTCTATCCAAGTGATTGGCTCCTGCTTTTTTGGGTTTTTGTTTTGATTGAACGAAAAAATAAGTAGCTGCGATCCTATGTAAGATTGAAGAACCCGAAAACATTTTGCGTGACCTAATCAAATCTAATCGAAATCAGGACCTCATGTTTAGCAGTAGGGCTAGCGACCACTAGAGCGAGGCAGATCTCGATGTAGTGGACTCTCTTTATGTTTCTCTTCTGTGGTAGCTCGTTCTATTCAGTTTATATCACGGTAGACTTCGAGCATTTGTTTAGCTTCAGTTTGGAGTTTATTGACATTAACCATAGGTTTTTATCGATCTGTAGGACCTACTAGTTGTTACCGAACACTTCAGAGTATGGAACGGGACGATTGACGTTTGTGAACTTGTCCAATTTGTCTTTGTATTTACATGTGATTGATTGTTGATGTGGAAGAATGATAAGCCAGTAAATAAAAATTGTATGAAAAACATGTGGAAGAATGCAGCCTGTTTAACCACTTTTGGTAGCCATTTGAATAAATCTGGGATGACTGAACATTTAAAGAAAGAAAGAAAGAAAACGTGTATTTGGACACAGTTCATGAAACACAAAATACAAACACACTAAAAGTGGAAGTAATCTTTTGGCAATAAGTGTGTGCCTCACGGCTGCGCCAAAAAGGTTCATTTCAGCATTGAAGCCAGACAATTGCTGTCTGACGCTGGTTTTCTAATGAACCCTTAAGGAAAAGTGACGGGGAGTACAAACAGTTTCAACATACCTAATACATAATTATTATCTTTCTAAATAAATTAGTAAACAAATAAACGAATCACAAAAACAACAAAAAATAAAAACGAAAACAACAACAACTGTCGAAGCAAAACCTGTTCTTAGCGATGAGCTAGATTGATTTGTTCGATTTAAACAAAAACTGTACTGTAAAACAGATCTTTAGGAGCAAAAATCTTAGAAGAAACTCCACAAATTCAAATACCTTGGCCAAAATAAGAAAACCTTAATACATTTCGAAATGTCTGAAGAATTCATACAGCTTTGTACTCAACTTGAGGACTTAACTTCTTCTAAACTACTCTTTACAATCGACGATTTACCAACCAACTTTGAGTACAAGTTTTAAAGGTCAACCGAGGTCAATCGACACTTTGCTGTCAGAAATAATGTTACACAGGATATTTCAATATGGAGTTTAACTTTTATGAACAAGTTTGTTTTAGATGTTAAGATAGTGTCTTAATGTTACTTGTTAGCTACACGATGTATATTTCTTCACAGTTTTGGGTATATACCTGTTTAGGTAAACATAGTTCGCTGGTTAAGGAGTGTAGGTAAACTAGAAATATTGATGATTATAAAAATGTAATGGATCTAAGCGGTTTATCGATTAGTGGCATACTAAGCTCTGCCTTCAGTAAAATTTCCGTTATACGTACAATAGCTGTATCATGCCAAGTTATTGGAACTCAAGAAGACACACTGAATTGTTTGTGTATGCTTTGTATGGCTCCAAATTGTAGGTTCTGCGGAGTGTTATAGAAAATAACGCCGATGTATCGTCTACTCAAAAATCATGTTTACAATGTTTTATAATCAAATCATTTATCAAGCATTTTTAAACATTAACAAGAATTAATAAAATGTGTACAACAGAAAATAATGTATTCTTATTCTGGCATAAATAGCATGGCAAGACTCCTGCGTGCCTCGGAAGTAGGTTAAGTCGTTGGTTCCGGGTGTCATTCGTGGAACTTTGACAGTTGTTACGGGTCGTCAGAAGCCCGAAAGTCTTCCCAAGGGGTATCGTATTACCCAGTTACTGGGTTGTAGAGGTTAGATAGGCAGTCGCTCCATGTAAAATACTGGTATTCAGCTACATCCAGTTAGACTGGAAACCGAATCCAATATAGTTGGGTAAAGGTTAGGCAGTTCGATTGATTCTGGCATACATGGAGCTGCAATACCTATACATTGCTATACATATTTCAACCCGTATAAAAGCACTTCCTATTATTTGGAGCAGCCTTGAACTTTGGCGCTGAGAACGATATCCACAAAGCGTGACTGATATGATGCCAACGTATCTCTATACATATTCTGTAGATATTGTTATTGTTTCAAAGGTCGAGCGAAGTTTTTAGGTAATATTAGCAAAACTATGGCTTCATGTATGTGCGTAAGTAATGGTTTTTGTTAGAGTTTATTCATAATTTCTTTTTCGGTACTAAGTTAAAGTTTATATTAAGGATTTCACGGTATTATGTTGCGTTATGTACAATGTACAGTTGCGAAAGAGCTCGTATAAAAATATCTGCCGAACCTTTTCCCAACTTTATTGGGGTCGGCTTCCAATCTAACCGGATTCAGATGAATACCGTTATTTTACATGGAGCGACTGCCTATCTGACCTCCACAACCCAGTAACTGGGTAATACAATACCCCTTGGTAAGACTGGTTGTCAGACTTTCGGGCTTCTGATGACCCGTAACGACTGTCAAAGATCCATGAATGACAACCGGGATCAACGGCATAACGTGCTTTCCGAAGCACGGGGAGTCTCAGTATGTAAAGATGGTCACCCGTGCACAGACCAACCCCGGCAAGCATAGCTTAACCTGACGGATCGACCCGTGCAGCAGTTATTACTTAGCCACGAGCTCCTCGAAAGAGCTAGTATAAAATAAACGATAATTTCACTCATTCTTGTGCAGTTGATTTTCACGAAAGAATTTCTCTACGTTTCCGAATAAACATGAGAACTTTTCCAAACAGTGATCTCGTTCAGACAAATCTAGTTTGAAAGTATTTTCGAATGCATACACTGCTTCCTGCTCACGGAGTTACCTCACAATGGAATAAGCGTGAGTCAGTTTGTGGTTCACTGGGTTCAAAGCGGGTACTATGTGTACGTGGACACGTAGTTGTGGTATGTTAGAAATTAATTTTATGTGTGATTTTGTTTAATGATAAATGATTTTATTTCTGTAAGTAGGTTTATACAAAAGGCATTTTCTACACGGCACGGTATATTTATGGTACGAGGTATAAACCGCACCGTGGAAAAACGTGTCTGTCAACAAGTTTCCATAGTGATCCATGCAACACTGACGACCGTGCCTACTCACGGCGAATAACACATCAATTTGGGTATGGAAATGGCTTCTGTAATGGTAAGGCTACATTGTCGCGATAACGCGAATTACACTTTGCGCGCTCTCATTCGGACACCGCTCGACGTCTCGCTGTAGCTACAACAGAGAGCGCGACAATGTAGCCGAAGCATAATATAACATAGCAACTCACTTGTTGATTTGTTGCTATATTTAGCGGTAGGTATATATCGATATTTTTATTTTTGATAGGCTTGCGTTTACACAAGATAAACACCGCGATAATATTGACTATGGTGAATGCGAGTTACGTAGGTTACAGTAAATTTTTCTACCTTTATTGAATACACCTATATTTGCTTGGTAAATGCAGCGAAATTGCTTTACAAATGTATATGCGCTGCAATAATTTTTAAATCAATATGATGTTGAAATAAATAAAATGAAGCACTTTTTATAAAAATAAACAAGCACCTACTTATTTATTTCAGTTTTATTTTTAAAACCAACACGCACGTGTGCCCTTGTAGTGTACAAATAAACTAAAACGCCCGTCGGTTTGAGTGACAGGATGAATCTGTAGCTGGATGTAATAAAAATAACGCAATAAAAATTATGGTGGTGAATAAGTAGTAAAAATAATTTTAATGATATTTCTTTTCTTTTTCCAGGTACCTACTTAAGCGGAGAAGACAGCCATGTAAGTCTTACCTGAGTATATTTTTAAAGTGTGCTTAACTGATGTTTTTCCTGTTTGTAGTAATAAAATCTTAAATAGGTAGTCATTACCATAATTGTGCATATGTTGTTAATAAATAATTGACATTGCTTATGTAATAGAAAATATGAATACTTACATCTCTTCTCTTCTTCTCTAATCTTCTGTTCTCTTCTCTATCTCTTCTTTCTCTAAATATTATAAAACCAAGTCGCTTTTCGCGTTTATCTGTATGTCTCCGTTGTTCTTCTAAAATACGCAATTAATTTTGATGAGGTTTTCAACATCATTTAGAGAATGTATGAAGTTTTATATATAGGGTGACTGAAAATTGGTGACCGATACTTATACACGTGACTTTACTCATTTTTACGAGCAACTTTTACTATGCGACCAAAACGGAAATTACGAAAAAAAATCAGTAGTTCCCTACATTTTGACGAGCTATGCGAAGATTAAGAGCAATTTTTTACGGTGGGGTTATTTTTTTTTGTTGAACCAAATATTGCCCGCTAATTGAAAAAAACATAAGAAAATTGGAATTTCGTGGGCTATCTCAGCGGATCCTATATCCATTCATATTAAAAATTAAAGTCGCTTTTTGTGTCTGTCTGTGTGACCGCGCTGTTCTTGTAATCAACACAACGCGATAAGATTTTCACCATCATTAGGGAATTTATTCCGGAAGTTGTCTGTCTATAATACATTTAATTTAGATATCGCACAGAAAACTCGATGTATTGACATGTCGCCACATCAGTACATTGCACCCGTGTGAAGCAGGGGTAGATCGCTAGTTTCTTTAAAAAAAAATCACTCCCATTATAAGTCTGAGATGTATCTACAACATTTTATTCTAACAAAACTTAATTATGAACAAAGGCTCAAGGAGGAGACTACATGCGCGAGTTTCTGCGGACAATAAACTGTCAAGTTATTGAGGCGTACCTTATGTTATAGATCTCAGGAGAACGGAGCGCTGAAGAAAATATAAAATGTATGAATTTTGATAACATGCCTGCTAAGAGGTGTTACCAGAGGAGACTTTGGCAGAAATTTTAATAAAGTAGAAGACTTTTTCTTCTGACATGAGAGCGTTCTCTCCTGTCTTTGGTTTCAGACCACAAACTAGGCTCGATATAAAAATTCTACCTTTTATTATTGTAAAAGATAATTAAGAGATTGAGACATGCATCAATAAGAGCGTCCAAGTTAGCTAAAACACAGGTACCTATAGGTACACTGGTAACCATGTTTAGCCTCCTAACTTTCCTGCTGGGGAGTTTGTTGCGCCACTTCTTCTTCCCAGCTAATGCACTAGGAAGTGGTGAAGGGTGGGCATTTTGGGGGACTGTCTTATGTAATTGACGTTCGAAAAGTGTTGATTCTCAGCCTAGTTTGAATAAATGACTTTTGAATTTGAATTTGAATTTGAGCAACAATCACGCAACATTGCTTACCGCAAAATTTGATGCTGCGAGATATTTTTTGTTTAACATGAATACGAAACGTTGCCTGCAACACTGCAACCATGCGGCCAGCAATATTGTTTCCCGCAACATTTATGGTTATGGCTTCATAATAACAAACTACGATTACTATCTGTCTGCGTATGCGCTGCTGGATGGGTCGCACACACCTTGAATGCTAGCTTGAAATGATAAGTAACGGGTACCTAAAGATGGTGGTTTATTGCATAGTTTCAACTACCATTTAACTAATGCTATATGAACGTTGAATGATCGTTAACACATTGAACGCCGTGGTGGCCACCGGTGAGCGACACTATACTTTCCATATGGGCTGACGCCGATTCGCGATTTCGACAAATTTTACACATTATATTTTATTGGCTCATACGGTTTAAAATAGTCAAAAACCCTACTCTAAATAATTATTTCTTATTACTATCCAAAGAATTAACGAAATAATTGCTGCCGTACACTGGTGACCACCACGGCGCACGCCGTAGAAAATCTGCATTTCGTTCGCGCGGGGCCGCGGGGGTCGGGGCGCCGGCCACACCCCGCGCCCTCCGGGATTCCCGGAAGCACTGCGTGCGCTAGACACGCGCCATTAGAGAGTAATCGCATGCAAGGTCACGCGCATTGTTAATATTTCTTATTACATAATTATTTTGGATTGTTTTAGTGAAAGTTTTACCCTGGTTATCTCTAAAGTGAATAAACTGTATCCTGCCTGACTCTAAGGAAAAGTGTGGTGTGAATCATGGATGATTTTGAAGACTTTGAAATAACAAATGACGATTTGACGCAGATTGATAATATTGAAATTTCCTTGCTCAATAGTAGCTTTCAGCTAAGTTCGGAGTCTGAGGAAGAGTATGACTTACAACCACCTTTACGAAAGCGACGTCGACGAGTTCTGTCCATTACTGACACGAGCGACATTGAACTTGAAAATGCCGTGCCAAGTACTTCTGGTCACACCGCGTCGCTTCCTGCATCATCTACCATATGGCACCAACCAAAAGGTAATCAGCGTCGGATTATCCCGTACACTGAATTCCCAGGATTAGATCCACGACTTGTAAGAGAAATGGTCGGTAAGACCCCAGCAGATTTCTATCATCTTTTAGTACCTGACGAAATATTCGAAATGGTGGCGGATTATACGAATAGCTTTGCTATCAATAAAGTCACAGGGTCTGGCGCAGCATCTAAATCTGCGCGAATTCGCCAGTGGAAACCAACATCCGCAGCAGAGATGAAACGATTTTTCGGATTGATTATTTTCATGGGGATCGTAAAATTACCCAAAATATCCGACTATTGGTCAAAAGATCCTGTACTTGAACAGAATTTTCCTCGAACAATAATGAGTCGAAACCGATTTGAGCTGCTGTTGCAAATGCTGCACTTTTCTCAGCAAGACGAAGACAATAAATCTAATAGATTACACAGGATTGAGAAATTGCTCGAAGTTGTGAACAGGAACTTCCAAAAAAACTACACCCCTTCCGAAGAGATCTGCATAGATGAAAGCGTGGTGCCTTTTCGCGGACGAATCATTTTTCGGCAGTACAATAAACAAAAAAGGCATAAATATGGTATAAAGGAGTTCAAGCTATGTACCATTCCTGGATATACATACAAAATAAATGTATACGCAGGAAAGAACAACGACGAAGTCAATACTACACCGTTGAACGTAGTTATGTCTCTATGCAGCGATCTTTTATACAAGGGACATACACTAGTGACCGACAACTGGTACACCAGTATAGATCTTGCCAAAAAACTTCTGGATGCAGAGACTCATCTCGTAGGCACCATTCGGAAGAACCGGAAGCATCTGCCAAAGGATGTAGTAAATGCTAAACTGAAGCGAGGCCAATTCGTGGCAAAGGAAAGCAGTGAGGGCATAACTGTAATGAAGTGGAAGGATAAAAGAGACGTCTTTTTGCTGTCCACAAAACACTCAGTGCGATTCCAGAATGTCCGAAAACGCAACAGAACTGTTTCCAAACCAAAAATAGTCATTGACTATAACGGCGCTAAAGGGGCTGTAGATATGTCAGATCAGATGGCTGCTTACTCAACTCCACTGAGGAAATCGATAAAATGGTACAAGAAGTATGCAATCAACCTTCTCCTGAACACAGCAGTGGTCAATGCACTGGTCTTGTATCAAAGCGTCACTGGCAAGAAAATACAAATGGCAGACTTTCGGCTAGAATTACTGAAGTCGTTTTGCAGCCAACAAGATGTTCCAGTTGCAAGACCTAGAAGAATGGCACACAAACTGCAACAAAAAGAAGGACAAGCCAGAACAAGCAGGCGAACATGTGTGAATTGCTACAAAATTAATGTAGCTACTTACGGCAGAAAGTTGGCCAAAAACAAGACTAAAAAGGTGAGAACGTTTTGTCCACAATGCCCGGAGAAACCTTTTCTCTGCATATCTTGCTTCAATGTGCTTCATCATTGACCAATTTTTTAGCCTCAAAGAAGAGAATTATTTTTGTTAACACTGATTTCATTTATGTGCCAAATATTCATGACAAAGTTGTTAAATACGTAGTAATTTTTTGAGAAGTTTTTTAAGTTTTTTTCGAAGTTTATTTAGTTTATTTTTTACTAAGTTCAAAAATGAGTGATTGCCTAACGTATAATAAAACGTTTTTAAATATTTTCTAATAAAACATATATTTTTTAAACCTTCTTTTATTTTAAAACCACATCTTGTGTACTTAGCCAAAAAATCAACAAAGGCTTTTTTTATACCTAGTGTCGAAACGAGCTAGCATGCGTAAACTGGTCTCCAGGGCCGCGCCGGGCACGCTCAATATAGTTTTGTACCGGCACTGTGTCCTCCAGCGAGAAAAATGAGTTCAAACACGAGCCCGTCGCGCGGCCACCGGTGAGCCCCACGGCCTGAACGGGTAGTATTGCTGTCGCTCACCGGTGAGCCCCATGGCCCAAACGGAACATCACCAAATTTGAATCGGCGTTTAATGTGTTAATGATCACAGCTGATTATGAACGCTCATTTTGTACTGTCGTGTTACATTATAATTTGTGCAAGAGCGACGAGCTAGTGTTGATATATGCAATGCGCGCGTATCATGTACGATGATTACTAAAGTCTTTTAATTGATTCTAAGCTCAACTAAGCCTTTTTTTTTTTTTTTTTTTTTTCAGGATGGGAAATCATCAAATGACTTCTCCCGCTCTGGGCAGAGCGAGAGGGTGTGTCAGACTTTTACTGACTAAAACCCACTCGTGTTCCTTCCGTTGCCTGTGTGCCGGGGCCGCGTTATCCCTTTCGGACAAGCTAAGGTTTTATACCTAGCATCAAATTGCAAACAAAAGTAACAGGCAAGAAAAGACCCAACAATTTTCGATAGATAATTTTCCAGTATCGGTATCGTAACTGTTTACCTTTTTAATCGAAGGACCGGTTACGTATCGATAATATTGCGATTGACACTTAAAGTCCGCCATACGCCTTGCGATCAATCGACTTTTTATATGCCTATGTCATGGCACCAATCTACTTTATATTGCTGGCGGTAAATTGGATGGGGAATGGCACACTTTACTGTTTTTAATCATCATCATGAAGGATTGAATCTAGGAATAAGAGGTTCTGAAAACAGTAGTGCTTAAAACGCAGTTCCTTAATTTAATTGACTATGAAAACTCCTGAATTTTCAAAAAAGTTTCTTGCCTGTTCTTCTCCATAGGTAACTACTACGCTTTGGAATGGGCAACTAGCTTCATTTTTCCGAATGACTGACTCCTTTGATAATTCAAAGTGCGTGTAAATGGTTTAATTAAAATAAATACTTTAACAAACTCAAAGCATTTAGTTTAATTAGCTAAAACATATTTTTAACAACTATGTAGCTATTAAAACAGTTAGGTATCTACCCAATTTTTTACCTCATGTTTTCTTTGAAGTAACTAATAAAATATTGATTCAGTATTCAACACACTTTCAAATACTTAATCACAACGTATAAAGGCAGGTTGATACGAGTCCAGTAATGTCATAGTACAGTAACTCAGTCCAGGGCTGACTTACAACTGGGCTCATGTAGACACTAGTCTGAACACAGTCCAGTGCTGACTTCGAGCCCTCAAGTTAGTCCAGTTGACTAACATACCCGTATATTTTCGGGCCCAGTAGCTTATTCCGCCTGACTTACTGACTTATGCCGATACCGTCCATGAACCCACTGACAGGGTCCGGAATTTCGCGTCACTGGGTCCAGTCACTGCCATCGTATAAACCAGGCATTAAATTTCTTTTCACACTATCATGTGTCATTAAAAATTCTTCGAAAACCAAAAAAATACGGGACATAATTATATAATACTGACAAACGTAACACAGGCCGACAAAAACAGTAATAATTGTAAAACGTGGTTTTGTTAAGTTATTCATTACAACACAATTAAATTTTAATCGTTAATCGATAGTTATTAGAATACATTATTATCGTTCATGACATCCATTTTTAATACTTCAGCTGTCTTAAAAGCCATGTTTAATTCTGTGGTACGTCATTTCAAGAAAAACAAAAAAAAAACTAACGACTTCTATAAAAAACACTACAAAGTGAAAAATTACCCCTTTCGGAAGTCGGTAGTAAATAATGAAAATATAAAACCAAAGACACCAACTTCCGAAAAAGTAATTTTTCACTTTGTAGTGTTTTTTTATTTTGAAACGGTTTTTGTACTTACTATTTTGTTTTTTACTCACATGCTTACTAGTAGTGTTATTTAAAACTATTTTCGAAAACAAACTATCTCGACTAGCGTTTACAGATTTCGGAAAATTCTGAAACACGCGTTACTACTGGCCGCTAGAACACTAGTAGTTACGGGTACTTTAGAAGTTTCCGCACAAGTTGTATGTACCTAAATGTCACAAATGGATTGTCAAATCTGCGACCTGCATACGAGCAGGTCACCTGTATACACAAATGTAGATCATCTTCAACTTAATTACGAATGGGAAAATCCGTGACTCATTTTCAAAAATCGACTAAAAATGTCTTATTTTGTCATTTTGTTCTTACAATGTACCAATATTGGTTTTGGAGACAAACGTTGACGAATTTTTTACATTATGTATTAAGAAGAGTCGGAGTATTGAAGGTCGCAGTGGTCAATTAATAAGTACACACTTCCTAGTATTTTCAAGTTTGTAAGTTCCGCTAACTCAATGTAATATTCAGGTAAACGAACCGCCCATAAATTATAGAGTGTTATCAATTGATTGAAATCTATTTTTATTAGTTTGAGGTGTCGGTTTGTTAGCACTCTTTTTATTGAGACAGATTTTGATTTGAAAAACCTTGCTTGATAAGGCTTTGTTTGCCATCGGATTTGAATAAAGTCTCATGTATTTATTCGTATTTTCATTGCAAAGGGGACCCTGTAGTTTACTTTATTACTTTAAAGAGTCTTGCTCTTCTAGAAGCCTGCAGCCCAATTGTGTAACACATTTTCAATCGCAATCCGAAGAAGTCTGAAGAAAGTTCTTAATCCATTGCCACATATTTTTGAAAAATTCGTCTGCTTGACAACGTTAATAATGCAATTAATGTTGTTGAATTATCATAAAGAAAGGTATTGAGTGTGTTACGCAAACAGGTGTGATATATACAGGGTGACTTGTAATTTGACTATTGCTTCCAAGACGTGAGAGTGTGACCCATTTGCAACAATTAAGCACCCATAAAGCCTAGTTGAAAATACATGGGATTCGAGAACCCAAGACGCACCCTAGAATCATCCTGTATAGATATAAGGATTTTAAGTAGGCCAATTTTAAAGAAATATCATAAAATATGTTATATTTTAACCCCTTTTAAGTGACATTATGTAATGATGGTAATAATTAACCATAACCAACTTATTTGTCCCATGATGCCATAAATTGTATATTGCAGATGCATAAACTGGGTATAATTTTTCAAAAAATAGTTCACACTACACTTACTTTCAATTCCTACACTCAAAACGTGCGGGTACGGCACACAATACATGAGATAGGACCATATTGTATTGTCAGACAATGTGCCGGCCATTCTATTCTATAGCCTAGTGCTAGTCCTATAGCTATTCTGCTGCTGGTCCTATAGCTATTCTGCTGCTGGTCCTACGGACTAACAATAGAACGGTCAAGACGTGCGGGTGCAAGATATGGACTAATTTCGTCAAATATTAGATTCGCTGCTCAATTACTGCGTTTGTGAAAGTTGGTCCTACTTTTCAGTTATGATTGTGCGTGTATTGGGGATAATCTGCCATATAGTTGTCTCACCTGACAAATAGTAACTGGTCAATATAGGCTTACTCATTTGATGGATAAAGGCATTGAATTGGGGACTCACAACCCTTCGTTTAGTGAATGTGTGTTCTATGAACTTTACTGTAGTAGGTATTGTATGTTAAAAATAAATGAGTATTGCTGATAGCAGAGTATGAAAGTGCTGCCTGCATCAAACATACACCCAGTAGATAGTAAAAACAAATACGAAAATTCGATTGGAATGGAATTTAAATTCAAATCTCTGAAAATACCATACAATACGCAGTTATTTTATTACAACCGCCGACTGGAATAATATTTCAGGCTTCATTCACATTTCGACTCAATGAAGCTTTAAAAAATTTAGTGCATAGTGAAAATTCTACGCTGTGTTCATAATGAATTGTACCCATACAAATGACATGCAATATGAATAAACTATAACTAAACTTTAGCTCCAGTATTTTATCAAAATACTTTTTATAGGAAATGAGTTCAGATTTAATTAGACTTCACGAATATTTTTACAGCAATAGCTTCAGTGATTATTATTATAGATGTTGGATTTCAGTTTCGGTATTGACTTCAAGGTGTTCTTAATTTTTACTTAATATTTATTTATTTTCTGTGAATAAATTAGTACATAGTTAGTTTGAGAAGAAGTATTAACAAAACAGTTATTAATTTTATATGCCTACTTCTGGCCATTTTCTTCTACGAGGCTATTTACTCCAAATTAATTATACGCGAAGCGAGGGCATGCCAGCTATTTATAAAAATATACCTATATTGTCTGAGTGAGTTTTGTTGTCAACTAATTTGAACTTGCCTTATGTAAAAGCGCCGAGTGTTTTGGGTTTCGTTTTTCTCAATACTTCAATTTAAAAGGTATTGCTGTAACTTGATATTTATTTTCTTTTACATTTGTTTGTTTACCCCTGCTTCATTCGAAATGTACTATGTTTTGAAGTTATTGAACTCATTTTAGATTGATTTTGTTCCATTCAATTATTTACTAGCTTTGTACATTATTTTCTTCGATATTTTAAACAGGGTTCATCATCAGCTCATCTTCCTGTCCTTGACCTATGACACGTGGGGTTGGCGCAATACGGTTTTTTTTGTTCCACCCTATCAACCGTCGTGCTATCATTCACTCCCTTCTCTTTCATATCGTTCCTCACATAATCCATCCATCTTTTTTTTTGCCGTCCTCTGCTGCTCCATCCATCTACATTTATATTCATCACTCTTTTAGTCACATGCGTTTCCTCTAAAAGACGTTCGTTTGGCTTGGTATGGGCATGTAATGAGGATGGCCTCATCACAAGGCAAACGGTTTCCTTTAAATTTTTCTGTCACTGGCGCTACTTTCAAATTCTCCTTATATATTCATTTCATATTATTAATTTTCATGACTTCCATTTCAACATTCTCATCTCCACTGCATGCAACCAATTTTCATCCGTCTTTTTCACGGCCCAGCATTTCGATCCATACAGTACGACAGGTTTTATCACGGAATTGTAGATTTTCCCCTTTTGAGGGCAGCGTCGTGTTTGTCGTTGTCTTGGTCTACTTCACCATCTTCTTGGAGAAGCGACCAGGTACCAAAAGTCGGAGCAGATCCAAGTTAAATATGTAAGCAGTATTTTAAAGTATTGAAATACATCGTGCCCTCAAGGGCACGATGTATTTCAATACTTTAAAATCTTTAAATTAATTGGAATCGACCCATGGATAGACAATCACCCGAAAAGGCTCGCGACAAGGCAGTTGGGTCAACCCAACTGCCTTGTCGCGAGCCTTTTCGGGTGATTGTCTATCCATGGGTCGATTCCAATTAATTTGAAAAAAAATTGGACACAATTACAAAACATATGTGTAAGAGCGGGAGGGCTTGGGGATCCCAAATGATAACGATCAGACATCTTGTAAACACTTTTTATCACTCACAACCAACAATGATTCACTCAACTTAATTTTACAACGAGATGCACACAGTACAAAATACAATTCAATACTGATCGCTCTGCCTTTTTTTTTTTTTTTTTCTATTTGGCATCTCGCAGTTGACCTCTGAGGAGGTCGTAGCTGCTTAACCGGACTTTCCTGTGGTTGCCTTAAGTTTCTACACTTAAAGCCTCCAGCCAGGGGCATAAACTATACTAATTAAAATTAGGCGAACGCTCGCTAAGGGCACCCCCTGTGGGGTACGGACCTCGGCTTAGGGCGTCGCTGGGGGGAGGACAGCAAGATGGGACAGGCTGGATCAAACATAGATTATTATTATTATTCGGGGAATTTAAGATTACGGGCTCAGCTTCGACGCGGGCTGGCGCATCGACGAGCAAGGGTCGGGGGGAGATCGCTCTGCCACTAGAGCAACGCTATTTATACTTTCAAACAACTGTCAACGTCAAACAGCAACGACTTCCGGTGATATTTGTTTTACAATAAAGTTTAGATTTAATTTAGTAAAAATAATGTAATGGCGCACAATATTTTGATTTGTAATTAATAACACTTTTTAAATACTTAAATTGTAAACAATTTCCATTTTAGAGTTTTAAATTAAAACGGATATTAAAAAAAAACTTAAAATTAAGAATACCACTTAATATATTATGATTTTATAATTTAATGCAAAATCACTTAATTATATTTTAATGCTCTGATTTGTGTTTCAGTTACGTCATCATCCGTTATGACGTTTGTTTTAGTCTGTGGTACTGTTTTTATTTGCCAGCGCTATCATACTCGTATGTACCTACGTTATAAAAGATACATTTAACAAAAGAGAGTAAGCAAGCAGCTACTTTATATCCAATCTCAATCATGTCCTGAGTATACATACATAAGTAACAGTTCTAATGCCAAGAATAAATGATTGAACTTGATTAAAATCTATGTGGACTAACAAAATAAGGTCCCTATAGACTAAAATGTCACCAAAATACGTCTGTGACATTTCACAAGCTCTGTGTTTGGCAAATACCATCGGCATTTATGTGTTATCAAACATATCGGTTTGACTTTTATAACAATTATTGAAGACGTGTGTGGGAATGATAAATGTTGTGTGTTTCAACAACCTACACCAAAATAAACCTTAAGAAAAATTAAAATCATTTTCAGATAACAAAGATCTATAAAAGGTCACAAAACAATTCTATTTTCGATTCAAATTAAACTTTGTCTCATTGAAATAAATTTCTGAATACCAAAGCCTGTTAGTTCTAAAATTAAAGTTCCTATTCGTCAACCATAATATAGCTAACTTGCTTCTTGGCACCACACTGTGTGATTCCAGTTTCTTTATAATTTATGTCCATGATGCTAACGGGAACTAAATTAGATTTTCTAGAATAAAACCTGTTCACAAACTGTGATGCAGAGCACTTAGTATGAAATTAGTTTTAAAATAGTGGTTACTAAAATATACTTTGGAAGAGAACATTCTTATCCATAAAGCTGATTGAAAGACTCGATAGGCTGGGTAATGATGATAACTGAGTAGGTACAAAAGCAGCTGCGGTGCTGGTTAATGAATGAATATCTCCCGGGCCTGCAACTTATAGTGGTAAGTTTTATTCATTAGGAGTCATAGGTTTCGAGTTCGAACCCAGGGCACGCACCTAAGACTTTTCGGAGTCATGTGCATATTGTATAATTATCCTTTGCTTGAAAAAAACGATGAAGGAAAACATCGTAAGGAAACCGGCTGTCAAGTCAGAGGCCTATGGGCGGCTTTAAAACTCTGACACCAGGTTAGTCACTAACCACCCGATTTAAAAAAAGAATTAGGGGTCCGAGGTCAAGCTCAGTACCCATAGTGTAATTTCTCAGTAGCAGCCTAGAATCTGGATTTGTGCCCGGTTGGTGGCAATAGGCTCGCCTCCGTTACATGGTACTTAAACATGACTGGCGAAATGTTGGCGTACTATAGGTACACCTCTGCTTAATCCTTCGGGAATACAGGCGTCATGTTATGTGTTATGAGTACATCATAAACACACACTCCCTCAGACGAAAAAGAAAATACGAGTACAACAGCTGTAAAAGTCATAATATGGGAGTTGCTAACAATCGTCATACACCCAGCTTAAGATATAAACACAACTAGTAGGTAGTAGGTAATGCAAGTACGGTCAGAACTTCCGCATTACCTGACCCCTCTTACAAAGAAGAGGGGAAGAGGGGTCGGGGGGGTTAAGCAGGTCACTGACTGAACCACTACCACCGGCTACCGGCTGTCGGTGAAAACCAGCGCTGGGGCTCTGTCTCGCATAGGGTCGCAGCATTATGCTGAGCGATGGCCGTTTTGCGTGGATGTGGCGCATATTTTTCCCCAAATTGTTTAATTTTCGTGTTTTGTTTTTTCCTCGCGTCATGTATACCGCAAATAAACGTATTTTCTTTCTTTCTTTCTTTACCATCTGACTTACACAGCTCAATCACTGAGTAATCCGATGTATGTAACCGTCATGTCCTCTAATAGCTACACGTAATTTCTATCAAGTAAACACATTAATGGTTATGGCTTCACCGATTGTCCGGCAACACGGGAATGTGTCACACACAGACACAAACACAAACATTAAACTTGATCGATTGTGTTCTGTTTTCCCGGCGATGAAGTTCTTAAAAACTGGACGTCAGACTGCTACAGAGAATTTTCTAAGTAATAGCAAAAACCCACTTAAAGGCTGAACCTGGTGCTCAACCCCGGAACCTCATGAGTAGCAGTCGTGTTTTTAACTACTAAACCAATCAGGCAGTTACAGCAATAATCCTTGTGTACTTTTATCACGAGTAATAAACAAGGAAGTTTACTTCCAAAGGATAGTTACTAATTTTAATTAAAAACAAAACATTGCCATAACTTCCGATCGCATACTAAATTAATGTTGAAAGCTTCTAGGAAAATGCAGCGTCGAACCACAGAATAAAGTTATAATTCAAAATGTACAGAAAATGTTCCCGTACGCTTTACGGGTAATACTGTCCTTAAACTAAGCAATAGAGGAATTACTTCGCTCTGAACAGGACAACTTTGTACTAGCTTCGTAAAATTAAAGAGACAGTCGCTAGAAATTGAACGTTTTAGTTCACATTTTACACTTATAGACTCATTGTGCGCTTTTATAATTTCTAACGTGACAATATTATCATGGACACCAGTCCACGTCGATAAAATGTATGGAAATACAAGCATTATATACCGTTATCGTGGGCGGACATTTAAAATCGTCTTCATATATTTCCATACACTTTACTTCCCCGTGTTATCCTGATGCCGTGGACGTCCACGATAATATCGCCACGTTTAAATTATATAAACGCACGTTACGGATAAACAATTTGCATTTGAAAAAGTAGGTTTTGTAGTTATATCTTCACTGGAACATAAAAGTATCTAACGAATAAAGGTTGTTTATTGTAATCAAATCATTTAACACCACTAAAATAAATGCCTACACTAGGCAGAAGATTTATTTGATTATCTAATGCTTCCTATCGCGTCGCAGCTGAGTAGGACTCTTGCCTACGCAGCTGCTACGCCGTAGCAAGCGCTACAGCTACGCGAACGTAGGAAACTAACTTCGCCCCTTTCATGCGTTCAATGTGGTAAATATAATGGGAGAAATAAATGTCTTAATTTATTTCTCAAAAACAGAATACAATTATTAACTTAGAATGAGAAACATACATATAAACGTTACTTGGAACGAGTATCGGAACGGTATGTTTGAAAAATGAACTATGTCAAAAGGTATTTTTTTAATATTTTTACTTGATGTAGGTAATCTGCTTATAAACACCTTTTATTTACTTTAATAACAGCCGATAAAAATGCTGAAGAAATTGGAAATGCTGAAATCAATTTCAAGATGAAATATTTGAACATTTAAATTGATTTCTGACTTCCACTTAGTAAAGAGAAATAAGGTTAAAAGGAAGTTTAAAAGCCATCTGGAGAGCTTCTTTTGGAAAAAAAAAACTTCAGTTTCTGATCCCTTAATTAATTAATTAAATCATTGACTGATAGAGTTTTGTATAATTGCGAGAGATTTCTGTATTATTTTAATTCCTTGATTACTTTTGATATTTCTGCTTTTAGAGACTTGGCAAAAAAAATCTTTTGTTCAAGTTTATATAATACTAGCTTCCGCCAACGAGCGGCTTCGCCCGCGTGATATCTTGAGTTACTCAGTGATAATAATAATTGTAGCATTCTACACGAGATTTTTTTTTTATATCGTTTGAGTAGTTTTTGAGTTTAGATTCAGTAGTTTTTGAGTTTATTCATTACATACAAAAATACAAATCGTTTCTCTTTATAATTTTAGTGTAGAAAATTCTCACAAATTTCAATTATAGAAAAATATTAATTTTCTTTCATAAATTGGCTGTTTAAATAAACTCAGTGTCGAAAATAGCCCCGAGCAAGATCTCCGTTTTAGCCACAAGGTGCAAACAAAGTGAAGATAATAAAATTTAATGTTCTTAATAGCTGTCCGCGGGGCTATAGACATGAATAAGCTGCTTTCTTTTAGTATAATGTACCTACTTTTAGAAGATATTTTTTGGCATTTGATATTTTTTTAACGAATAGTCTAATAAATTTATTTTAGGGTGAGCCTAGGCTGAGCATATTTCTTTTACAATATAAACATTTGTGAAGGGTCAAGTCTAGATGACTACAGTATTGTTTTTATTATCGTTTTATTATAAAATCAACAGTCAACGCTAAAAATCAATCAAGTGTAACAGCATGATTTATTTTTATTAAATTTTATTAGTTGTTATAATATATTGGTTTTATATTTATATACCATAAACATCTAGCACAGCTGTTAATACTATAAGTTCACATCCACTGGTTATTCTAACCTAATAAAGTATCCTCCAAATCTAATTTAACAGAAAATTAAACAACTTAATTATCCAACAGTATCGTTTTAAAACGTTCCCGCGGGCCCCTAGCGGAGCCATTCTGAAGTGAATTTGTAATTTCTATTAGGTTACGAGCTCGGAACACGTGACAACGCCTGCAACCATTATCTAAATTGCATCTACGACGCTCCACAGAGCCACCGATGTGACCTTACAAGGAGTGTTAGGTTTTTTAATTATTAAAATTATTTAAAATACGGTGGTTGTTTCTTTTTAAATGGCAGAAAATAGGTTAACTATATGAATATTTTTCTTTGTATCTTTCTTTAGCTCCAGGGTTTTTTTATGTGCGCGAGGTATTTTGCCTCCAGATCCCATGGCGGCAATCCGGCAAGGCGGCTCGCCGCCTCACCGGAGATCGTGCGGTATCCCCGAACCAGCCGGATGGCCATGACCCTTTGGGACGCCTTCAACCGACGGGCTGGCCGCAGCCTCAAAGAAGGCGCCCACACCGGTGCCACGTAAAGGGCCATGGACCGCACGACCCCCGCGTAGAGCCTCCGGCAGGAGGCGTTTGGACCCTAGATTGGGCAGGAGCCGCTTCAAGGCAGCCCCGGCCCGCTCCAGTCTGGGAGCCAAACGTCGGATATGCTCCACGAATTTTCAAAATTCCACCGGCTGTCGAGGACGAGTCCCAGATACTTCATCGTCGACTCGACGCCAATGTGAACCCCTCCTACCATCATTTGGGAACCCAACGGTGGCGCGTTCTGAAGACCATAAAAACACATTGCCTCGGACTTGTGTAGGACCACCTCGAGTCCCAATTGCCTGATCCTGTCTACGATTTTTGCAACACACCGTGTAGTTAATTCAGCCGCCGCCTGGTGCGACCTACCCTGCGCCAGGTCCAATGTGTCGTCAGCGTAGCAGACCACGCTGACGCCGCTAGGGAGGTCGGTGCGCAGCACCCAGTCGTATACGATGTCCCACAGATGCGGCCCCAGGACCGATCCCTGTGGGACACCGTACGACATCTTTCACCGGTCCCATTCTCCCTGGTGACCGGGGTAGATGACGGCCCTGTCTGTCAAATAGGCCTCGAACACATGACAGAGGTAGGCCGGCATCCTGTGATACTGGAGTGCCTCCTTGATGCAACTCCAGGGCAGGGTGTTGAAGGCATTGGCGATGTCTAGAGACACAGCCAAGACGACCCCACTCCGGGCCACAGCATCACTCGCATGATGGCGTCCACCGTAGAGCGCCCTCTGCGGAAGCCAAACTGGCTCTCCGCCAAATCCGGCCCCACCCGCACCAGCCGCCCGACGAGGCCGCCTGCAATTACTCTTTCAAAGAGCTTACCCACCTCATTGAGCAGCATGATGGGCCGATATGCGGACGGAGAGTACGCAGGGCGCCCCGGCTAGCTCCAGGGCTAACATGACACGCGTGAGAATTACTCACTCTCGCGTCGAAAACATTTGTCTATTTCGTTTCCCACCAGCGTTGCCATACTAGCCTCACTCTGTCAAACGTGATATTTTCTCGATAAACCCTAACATGGCACCTACATAAGTTATCTCAGTAAGTAAATGAACCAATTGGTAAAATGAAACAAATTTGCAAGAACCAGTAGCTACGTATCTTATCATTGCAGCGATCGTCTATGTACTTGAATACATTCATATTTATCACCAACTTTGATTAGATTAACTGCGCTATTCACTTATTAGTTATAAAAAACTTCTGTTTTCAAAATGATAAGACCAGATATTAAAATTACAATAATTAATTGGTAATTGACAGAATGAGTCAGAGACAGAATATCGTGCCGTTGGTTTTGCAGAGCACTGTAAAAATCTGTTTGGTTTTTTTTACTAATGCTTTCAACTAAAAAGTTAAGGGGCCACGAATATTCGTCTTTGAAGTCAAAGTCCAAGATCAGTGGGTGTTCTGATTCAAATCAGAACACCCACTGATCTAACTTGACCGAACAAGACACGTGAAACGGTCAACAAGTTTTACAAATAAAAGTAAGAAACTCTGATACGGGTATGTAAATAGGATCTTTTCTATCCGCATGAACAGTTCCATAGTTTCGGGATGAATTTCGCGAGTTCCTCTATATTTGTTTTACTCGATAATGCGGAGAAAGGGTTCGGTAAAGAAGTTATAATGTGAGCAAGTTTGTCAATGTGATGTGACATATATGATCATTCAAGTAAAAACGTAGATGTGGGTGGCAACATTGAAGTAAGAATATGTAAGTATTGGTATGTTCACTTTCTGCACCTGTGTCTTTATTCTTTCCTTTTTCGTTAAGTCAAAATACGAAGACGTCGAGCCTTTGCCCTTTGTTTATTTTTCGGAAAATTACTCGTTGAATTTTATGTAGGACTATTGTATTCTTGTCATATACACAGAGTGAAAGTGACAGGATCCTCGCTGGTTTAAAACATTTTATCAGTTAAAATAAAAGTGTCTATAACAGACTACGAGAAGTTCAAACAATATACAACAGTGACAAATAATGATTTTTATAATGAACGGTCGATAGCTTGAAAATTGAGCAAATTAACACACTGTTAATTTGCCGAGTTATAGCAATTTCATACGACTGACAAAAAATTACAGTTGTGAACTGAATTTACAGCCAATTAAAGTTGATAGTTAAATTGTTTTTCAATTGTCTTTACCTTAGGAGTTCATGATAGAAAATGGGACTTTAACTTGTAATCAGTCTAAAACCATCATGTGGGTTGAAGAAGACAGGTCGGTGCGCGAACAATGTGAACCACGAAAGTGCGGTCAGCTACGAAGTTCCATGAATATTTATGGGTCATATATTCCCTCGAAAACCATTCACTGTCTCTCTCATCTGGCTTTAAGCTGTTTCCCTTTTTGAGTTTCAAATAAAGACATTCAAGAATACCCGATGTGCCTCTGGCTGACATCATTAGAATCTTTACTTTAAAAAGGTAAAAGCGAACAGGAAAAGTTACTTAACGTATACATTATTTATACAAAATGTTTGTTTATATCGGTACCTTTTCCAAGGCTGCGAAACCACAGCAATATATTTTAAAACTTATTTCCGCTGAAGCAAGATTAAATTTCCTTTGCAGCGAGCTGATGCACAATCTATTGATGATATTTTTCTTCAAAACGGATAAGCTATAAATATGGACGATGCCTACAATTTTCTATAAATATTAGTTACAATCAATATTTTCTTTGATGCTTGGTTTTAATTGGCCTCAACCTGAGTGAGCAGATCTCAAGTCTGTTGTTTTGATCTGATAATTATATAGATACCATAACTCTTTGGTAGTTAACATAAAACAAAGCCAAAATAAAAGTCAAAGCGTTTATTTCAATATAACCATTTACAAGCACTTTTGAAATATCAAGGAGTGAGAAAGTTGAAGCTCCGTTGACTTAGGTTGACACATTCCGATGTACAACCACAGATGAGAGGTATCACAGATGAGATCTAAAGCGGTCATTATTATAGCGACATTGTGGGGGGTACTAAGGTTCATCAACAAAACAACAGTAACGCATCCTCAAACGAAAATAGCACGTGAAGGATCGATAATATACGAAATACGTTAATACGTTGTTTAATTTTCACTTCGGTTAATAACAATTACGAGTATTTACTTTCCCTCTAAGAATATTGGAAAATAATACAGAACATGCTATTTATATTGACTTTAATGTAACTTTAAACTGCTACACAGTAACAAATAGTTTAAATTATTTGTATGGAGTTCATGCATAATGTATCAGTGCGGTCGAACTACTGGCGTCGACCAGGAGAGGGTTGAAGGGCTCTGATTGTGGACCAGCCTCAGTGTGCTGTGCCAAGGTTGCTGATTAGGCGGAGGGTGATGACCAGGTATGCGCGTCCGCTGCATGTTGGTGGTCAGGATACCCGTTGAAGCCGTGGGTGCTGGCTGGCTGTGTGACACGCCGCTCGAGTGACGGTTATGACGACACGCTGAAGTAGTTGGTGAGTTGGGGTCACCAGTATAGAGGTATGAGGAACAGGGTGTAAAGTTCACTCATCCTGTATAGGAAAGGGAGGATCCTCCGACCAGACACGGTGGTTATGTCTAGTGGGCATCTGCCCGACGATTGATATCGGGACGTTGTATATGTGCTGGTCGCGCGATGCAGGATTTTGCGTGACGTAAGTGAGATGCGTAGTTTGCATGTGACGATGTAGATGCCGCCACAGACGAAAGGGCGTTATATGACGTTAGATAGACGACACTCCTTCAATGAATACTTGAGCGATAACCTTCAGGGCTTAGCACATTTTAACCTAAGCAGCAGTAGTATATTTACTTAAGGAAATTAATTTATTGCACTTAGACAATACATTTCTATCTTTTAAAATGCCCGAAACTTTGTGAACTTCTTGCCTTTGAAGACTCAAACCCATTCTAATGTCTTAAAAAACACGTTTCACAACGGCACATTAGACTGTGCTTGTCCTGTCAGTGGTATAGGCATTCAGCTATTCAAAGCAATTGTCATGCTGGACCAATCTTCAAAGGTTTGTTTTTTCACATGTCTTATTTTACTTGGTACACGAGGGATATCGATATATGATAGGGTGATTGTAGGTGGTCCCCAGGATATCTATAGCCTACTTTTGCGATGTATTTAACAAAAACAAAGACTTATTTCCTAACAAAACAGTGTTCAAACAAGCTAATGTCATTGTAAACACAGTTCATTCCTCGCTCCTCTGTAATGGTACCAGTTACTCAACTGTGGACATTTATTTTCGGACTAATGGTAGGTTAGTAATGGCGGCATCATATCGATCGTTATTAGTCGCCCGATACGCAATAGAACACGCTACAAAATGCAGAAGGTTGAATCCATAAGGTAGGATTCAGAAAATTTATGTAGATGGCAAAAGACATCCCGAATATGTAGTAAAATGGGAGTCCAGCAGGGCTCAATCCTTGGTCCGTTTTTTTTCGAAAACAGTCGTACGCTTATAGAGGAGTAGGTGTGGCGATCTCAAACAAATGCCGGTTGCGAGTGTGCTTGCACTCGCTGTGCGTGATACATATCTATGTGTTCTTGTTTTGTCACTCAGTGTATGGAGCCAACCTTCTGTAACTATCTACTTTACGTCCACGCTATCTTTGTAGGGAAATAAATTCTTAAAAGGAAGGGAAGCGCTTAGAATATTGACTTGGGTTTTATGGCGCTTTTTCGGTAAGGCCTATATTTTTCATAGCGTGTTTCTCAGCTATTAGTGGTCTTCCTTGTTTTGAGAAGTCGGTCGTGCAAGTCTATGTAAGTCTAATTCTAGAAGAGCACGATTGGTTGCTTCTTTCATAAGGTAAACCAGGTTAGAATAAGGTGGCAATTTCTTGTGAAACTGTTATTTGAGTTACTTAGCAATGACCGGTAGCTTAGAAAGAATGAAAGAATAAAGTTTATTAGGTCTCAGTTCGTGAAACACATAATACGAATAAATATATGTAGTGTGTGCATTACGGCTGCGCCAAAAATTTCATAAATTTCGCCGATCATTTCAGGCTTGTTTATTTACTTGTGTGTTTACAAAGGGTTTTAAAGTTCCTTAAAAAAAAACACGTTCCTACTTTTCGCATAGGTTTATAAACAAATTTTATAGGGAAACATGCTAAAAGCAACAGACTCATGACTATCTAACTACCTACTTCATTATGACGACTTTTCAGTAAAAAAGAAACATAATGGAAAGTCAAGGAAATTATTTGTTAATTAAATTGAATAGCAAGAATGACAGCTGTATGAAATAGCTATGACACGGCAATTGATAAATAATTAATTTCCTTTTTTCTAAAGAAAATAGATTGTAAATTATAAAGTAACTAACTATTGGATTTTTTCTACAAAGTTCTGTTACTAAGAACACCGATACTCACTCGATTCTATACCTACATTACGTCCAACTATTGATTAGCCTGTAGCCGTACTCACCAGTTTAGATCTAGACATAATACTTTTAGCTACAACTACTTCAGTGGCTCCCAGCTGTGGATTAAATGTAATTTATTGCTAGTCAACCAATTTGAACACACGTCTTCGTTGCCAACTGATTCCGTAAGTACATATGTTATGTAATGTAATGTTATGCCGGTAGATTTTGTAAGTGGCGCATCGGTTTCGCAAAATGTAATAACTTTGGTAAAGATTTATAGTTCCGTGACTACTTTGCTACATACATTTCACTGTCTGAATTTTCTTTTCTTTTCGATCTTTCGATATAGGGAAAAATCGTTAAACAAAGTCTTCACAAAAGCTTCGTGTGGGAAAAGGGCATTGGTGCTTATGTGTGTAGTTTTTTTGGGATTCCCGACCTTGCATCAATAGTCAGTTACAATATTTGTACGTACGAGTACAAATACAATGGTATTTTATTTTATTTGGGAAAAACAAACAATCGTACAGTGTTTATTAGATACATAGTATGCTATAAGACGCACAATCAACTACGTTTCCACGTGGTATGAGCTTATATTAGATACAGTTTTGGTAAAATTAAATAAAATCTATATATAACAGCAATATTTCTTTTTCGTTATTTTAAAATCGAATAGGTAATACATACTACATAATAATTAAAAAATATTAGCAAGGCGCTTAATAATTTGTTTTTTAATGTATGTTTAGATAGGGCAAATACTTCGATATCGTTAAAATTGTTATAGTAAGCCTGGACAAATCTCCGGAGCGGCGCTCTCTCTCCTGCACTTGTATGACAGTTGTAGCAAAGTGTAAGAGCACGCCTCTCGTCTCATTATTGTTTTAGGTATATAATATTCATCATCATCTGCCTAGACTTTTCCCGACGTAGTTGGGGTCAGCTTCCAGTCTAACCGGATCCACCTGAATGTACATCTGACCTCCACAACCCAGTTACTGGGTAATACGATACCCCTGGGTGAGACTTCAGACTCAGACTTCAGACTTCAGACTTCAGACTTCCTAACAAAGTTTTTTCAAAGAGAGATCATTACTTTACTAAATTATTTATTTATTTATCTTATCCCACCCTAATCTGCTTAGTACTTACTCAATCACTTAGCCGCATCTAGCTCTAATGTTACTCCCGGGAAATGATAATAGAAAAGGCATTTTTTCTTAAAAATTGAATTTTTTGCTTATGACCCGGTCAGGGTCATAAGCAAAAAATTCAATTTTAAAACTACCAACTAGTAAAATTAACCTTTCCTAAAATTATTATCGTTTGTCAGGTGTAACCAAGTATGAACTTAAGTTAGGGCAATTCTAGCGAAAAACTTGAACCTAGACCAGTACGTCGCTCGTTACGGTAGAACGGTCTAGAAACATCTGATTAAGATCTTTGAGTTTGAGAAAAATGTGGGCAGTCATAGAAATAACGAGTTTATTAAAAAAAATATTTTGAAAATAAATGTGGTATTTGATTCGGGTATAAAAATACGTCGATGCACTTTGCCTATTCGAATCATCATCAACATTATCTTTATATCATTACCTACAGTCGAAACACGTCCACTGCTGGACATAGGCCTCCTCCAAGCACCGCCACTTCGACTGGTTCTGTACTTCCCGCATCCAGCGGATTCCTGCGGCGTTCACAAGGTCATCGTTCCACCTTGTGGGAGGCATTCCAACGCTACGTCTTCCAGGATGCGGTCGCCACTCCAGAACGATGTAAATCCACGACGGGTGATAATCAGTCAACCTTGCTACCTGCTTTCTGATTCAGATTCCTACGGGTGTATTTTTATCGCGGCCATTTGTTTTCGCGTATTGGATTTTCGACGCTTTACTCAGCGCCGAGAGATAAATGTCCAACAGTGTGTTTTCTTGATGCACTGGGATACGAGCTGGATGCGCTTTGTTGAATTCTCAATAACGAGAGTTGAAAATCCAGTGTACGAAAAAAAAGTGCCGCGATAAAAATACGTCCGTGCAAACCTGGGCTAAGTATACGTATTTATAAGTATGGTTCGTGCTGATATGAGAGAAAACCAGAAATATTTCTGGCCACTGATGTTACAGTCAATGCAACACGCTTAGCATGACCACAATAGAAACGGGTTTTATTATTCATAAGATAGACAAAATGACAGATAAGCAATCACAATCTGTCATTTTGTCTATTCTGCCGTCGACAAAATCCGTAGAAAACCCGTTTCTATGGTTGTGAAGATACGCGTGCTTTTGGCACTTTTTTTAACCAGAAGTTTTACGTCGTCGTACTTTTACCCTTGACCGTCAAGTACAAGAAAAAAAAAAAAAAAAACTGCTCAAGTCTTAAGTGATAGTAGGTTAAGTCGTGCAGTATTCTAAAGTCGAGATAATGGCACATTATGTTACATACTTGAAAGTTTTAGGAGGCAAACGCATTTTGATATTTGACTTAAAAATAAAGTCGTTAATATAAAATGTATCCTTTAATTTGTTTGAGCTGTTGTTACATTTTTGCTCCTGCAATGTTTTTGGAATGGGACCTTTTTAAATTATGAGGACTTTAGTAGTAATTGTAGGTAAATAGGTGAACTCAATGCTTTGGTCATCATTTCATTAGTAAAGTTAGTTTTTTTTATAAAACCCTAAAAGCTTTATATTTTATTGTTATAACTTAACCACTTATAATTCTTATTTATTCACAAAATAATATTATCTGCCCTCTTCACATAAAACCATTCATACCCTTTTATCATTTTGTCCATCACCAACTTTCACAGTCGACGTTCCAGGTCAGATTTACCAAAAATCTCCACACCATTGTAGAAAATAACATATAAACATTTTCACATAACATCGTTACTATTCTGAAATCTCCACAAAACCTCAATACATCAATAATTTCTCATCTCCACAGTAGAAGGCAGAGGTCGGAATCAATTTCCGTTTCATATCCGACCCCATCTTTGTCCCGCGAGTCGCCGTTAATTTTATATCAAACACTTTTGTAAACGAGTGTTAGGTTTTTAAAGGAGATGGGGATTTCATCGAGTTATATTTTGAAGAGATCATAGTAGCAAGTAGCATGTTTTTCTGCTATTTAAGTAGTTGGTATCGTTTTGTCTGCTGAATAAAGTGCAAAGTGTTATTGGGTTTTTCGATTTGGAACTTCTTAGTAACTGCCCGGAGTTTCGAAGTTCGCGGTGTGATACCCCCGTGCCTCGAAAAGCATGTTAAGCCGTTGGCCCTGCGCCCGATCTCTTACCGGTCGTGTCGGATTGCCGTCCCATCGGACGGTGTCTGCGCAAAAACGCTTGTGCACTAAGTATAATATCTCTCGCGCCGAAGGCTGGTCTCTGCTGAGATTGCTTGCCGAAATTCGGTCTGGAGGATTATTATAGTTTTGTCTCCATATCTAATCAAAAGTTGAAAGATTAATATTAATAATATTTTTTTGCTGTACACTTTGACATTTCAGGAAATGATTAATACCAATATGGCAAATTGAGTGCGTGGTGTTTGGTCCTTCATTACCACCACGTTCATTAAGAACAAATATAGTCCATTTGCGTTTGAGTTTTACTTTAAAATTGATAACGATTAAATATTAATTAGACTAATGTTTTATTTAGAAAAAAATTGACGAACAAATCTTGTCTACCTATCATATAGTTTTTGTTTGCCTGTTTAATTTTACGTTTTTTTTCCACATATAACAAATAAAATTATTGGATAAGTACCTGTTAATTTTTTCGCATTTTCTGGATTGTAGCCGTATTACGTAAAATTTTCACAAGGACGCCTTAAGAGGTTCAGGAAAACAAAAACTTAGGTTGGATAATAATATTATGTACTTATGAGTTGTGTATATTTAACAAACAAACACAAATCCAGTTTCCTATGTACTCAACCATACTGTACCTTCGCACAAGATTTACAAGAAACTTGAATCGCTTGAACGCCTCAACACAGTTGAGCACCTCTGAGTAGACTGTAGGTTATTCGGGTATTAACGTTTCAAGTTTTAACATTTCAGTAACTACAGTTCATGTTCTAGGAAATGATAACATAGTTTGTAAATACATACGATAATAGTAAAAAGAAAAGTTGAGTTTTTCCCAGGTAAAAATGCTTAGCTGACGACCGTCACGAAAAATAAAAAACTTCATTTCAGACCACAAAGAATCCATACAGTAGTGTTAGTAAAGAAAATTTAAAACGAATATCAGTATCCAAATAATAATCCTAAGCATAATTATGTAGTACGTACTCATTACAACACACACAATAACATAAACATACTATTCTAGGCTTTTGAGTCGGATTTTATACATCTATAAGAACTCCGACTGAAATAATAATATTTTTATTTTGTTTTAAACGTTATTGCACATGCCATGTTTTCTCTATCATTGACTTATAGGAACACAATAATGGTAAAATAACACAATTAACTTTCAAAATAATTCATTTTCAATGTGATGTCTTGAAAGTAGGACGAAAAATACCTAACTGTTTAATTTTACAACCAACAACAACATTAATTTACTGATACGGTTGTCATACGGACAACACCATACCACTTAAAGACCGATTACCATTTGTCAGAATCCAAACGGGCGTTTGAATTAAGCGGCATCATGACAACAATTATCACGGACCCGTGTCAAGTGTAATAAATATGTCGTGTGACGTCACATATCATGACAATATGGACGATAAGTTAGTCTGTATCGTAGGAGACGAAGGTAAGGTGATAAAAGACAATGATTTTAAGTAGGTTTAGCTTGTGTAATCTACTTAACATTTTTTAAATCTATTTGCTGAAAAACATCGCACAGCCTAAACCACTGGATCTAAAAACATGAAAATTTGCACAAGAGTTATATAATGAAAGTGAGCACTAACAAAGATTTTGTAAACTTTTCGCCTAAATTGGTTAAAATAGTGGATTATACTTTGAATAAGTTTATAATTTTTGCCGATGTGAAATCTCACCGGGCGTAACAAAGACAACTTGTGTTTAAGGCTAAAGTAACTAAACCAACCAACATTGACTTCGTCTGTAAATAGAGGTTGGTCCTTAGAGACACTAAAAATGGGTTGACATGAAAGTAACAACCGAACTAATAATAAGTATAAGGCTATTAGTGTCTACTGCATGTCTAGTATAATAAATAACCATTTACCAAATTCCCTTCGAGATCTATATCGACATAGTTAAAAAATACTGTTTAATAAAAGTTTAATCAGTATTTTTTTACTTTATAAAATATATTTTAAGGAATATTTAAAAGATAAGACGATAGAACCCGTACGGAATGTTGTAATAATTATCCTTACATATTATAAAACAAAGTCCTCCGCGGCGTCTTTGTAAGTTTTTGACTTTATCGCGTTCAGACAGACAGACAGACCTGTCTGTCTGAACGCGATAAAGTCAAAAACTACTGAACTGATTTTCATTCATTTTTCACTAATAGACGGAGTGATTCATGCGGAAGGTTTTTGTGTGTAAATTGGCTGAAATATGACGATTATTGTCGAAGATGTCGGAAAAAAACATGCCGACTGGGAGCTTTACGCATGCGCCGCGTAAATTGTAAAAGATACATGAAATGTATGTTCTACAGAATTGTAGATCTTAAAAAGTTCAACAACAAAGTACAGTAACCCTTTTTATCTTACAGAACTTGATAAAAAATTCATTGGTATTTCCGATGCTATTTTGACCGGTATTATATTTTCCCTTATCCAATAAATATGTTATTTAAATTGGGAATTGAATTTAGATTAAAATTTGCCTTGATATCATATCATTAAAATTAATACTTTAAAGAATATCACAGATTCAAAATACGCGTAACAAAATAATTATGATTGACAATAACGTGGGCGCAGCGGTAGGAGCCAATGACCTTTTCCCCGGCTATTAGGTATGTAATCCCGGTAGTACGTACCCGTCGGATATTTTCCGACATCCACGCGGACGAAGCTGCGGGCAAAAGCTAGTATAATAATAATAATTCAAATTCAAATATTTATTGCAAAAACACAGTACATATATGCATTTCCAGGTGTTAAGTGAATGCGCAGTCCACTGCATTTACCAATTCAGGCATGCAAAATTAAAAATAATAGTTAGACAATTTCATAAAATTCAATTAATCGGTTATATAATGTCATAAATTCGGCAGAATAGTTATACCCTGTGCAATAATATACATTCAAATTATAAGTAATGTCAGAATAAACAATGTCCAAATAATTAATGAACTTACCAATTTATAATTTAACATGCATTGTAATATTAAAATTATTATTGAAATTAAAAATACATACTAAATAAACATTCAAATTACATTATATAATTGCATTTAGATAGAATTAAGCTTAAATAACTCGGTCATTTGACATATCTAATTATTATTTATTTAACTTATCTGTTAAGAATTCACCAATGGAATAGTACGCTTTTTTAACCATAAGGTCTGTTAACATTCTCTTGAACTTGTTAACATCCTTCTCAAGTCTTACAGTCGTGGGTATCATATTATAAATTTTTGGAGCCATGCCCAGAAAACTTTTTGCATATAATGCTGTTTTATGAGGCACAGCGTGAATTTTGTCCTGGTGACGTTTACTAGTCAGGGCTTCAAATAAATACAAGTGTTTTTTAACGAACATTGCTACTTCAAACGCGTATAGGGCTGGAAAAGTCATTATTCTTAGGTCAATAAAGTGTGGTCTACAACTGTCAGTAGTTTTTATTTGGCACACAGCTCTCAAACACTTTTTTTGTGCCTTAAACACTAGCTCCCTATCTGATGAATTTCCCCAGAATATTATGCCATAGCGTAATGTAGAAGACACGTATGCATGATATGCAGTCAGTACGATTTCGCGGCTTGCTACTTTACTGAGTTTATGCAAAGCGTACTGGAACTGATTTAGTCTTTTTATTAAATGTTCAATATGATTACTCCATTTCATATTCTCGTCTATATAGAGTCCCAGGAACTTTGTGTGCTTTGTTTCTTCTATCGTTTTGTTAGCGTATTTTATATTAAGTTTATCTTGATTTATTCTTTGTTTAAATGACATAATATGAGTTTTATCTAAATTTACATTAAGATTGTTATTATTTAACCATGTTATTAACCTGTTTAGATTTAGATTTATATCCATTTCATGACACTGTGCATCCCTATTTTGTGCTGTGAAAATAATTGTACTATCATCAGCGAACAAGGTCATTGGATGTTGAATAACTCTTGGCATATCGTTTATGTATACGAGGAACAATGGTGGGCCGAGGACGCTACCCTGAGGTACACCAAAGTTCGTTTTTCTTGGTTTTGAATGGTACGTTAGTTCTAATTTTGTCTTTTGGCAAATCCTTGTTGTACTCGTTACTTGATACCTATTTTTTAAATACGATTCAATTAATTTTAATACGTTGCCCCTTACTCCATATTTTTCTAATTTAGACAAAAGTATATTAAAATCTACAAAATCAAATGCCTTGGTCATATCCATGAACAAGGCAGTCGTCGGTGTCCGTCTGTCCATATTTGTTACCACTTTATTTACCAGGCTATATATTGCCATATTAATATTTTTGCATTTTCTAAAGCCGTACTGTTCTTCCGCAAATATTTGATGTTTTTCAAGAAAAGGATACAGGTTATTATAAATGACTTTTTCAAAAATTTTTGAGAAAATTGGAATTAACGCTACAGGTCTATAATTCTTAGGATTTTGTCTGTCATCTTTCTTATATAGTGGTTTTATTACAGATATCTTTAATTCTTTAGGGTATGTACCATTTTCTATGCATAAATTTATAATAAAACTGAGAACAGGAGATATTTCCACAGCTACACTTTTTATTACTTTAGTAATAATCTCGTCATAACCTGCACTATTGGTATTTTTTAGGGTTCCGATAATTTTGTGTATATCGATAGGTATTGTAGCAGGCATAAACATTGACTTAGCTGTGTTGGTAATAGATGATAAGTCAGGATTTTTACTATTACTTAGCGGTTGAACTAAATCAATATAATAATTATTGAACGTTTCTGCAATTTCTAATGGATCCGTTATCTCTTTGTTATTGATAATTATTTTAGAAATATATTCTTTTGGACCGTTTAATTTATTTTTATTTATGGTCTGCCAGGTTGCTTTCATTTTATTGTTGGAGTTATTTATGTAAAAGTTATTTCTTGATTTTTGTGTGAGATAGATGATTTTTTTGAGCCGATTAGTGTACGACTTTAGTTTTTCTTTATTTTCCGTAGTTTTATGTCTTCTTAATTGCCATAACATGTCTCGCTTGCGTTTACAACACAATTTGATACCTTTTGTCACCCAGTTAAGTTTCTTTCTAATAGAGATCCTAATTTTAATTATGGGGAAACATAAATCATAGAAAAGTTTAAATAAAATGTTAAATTCGTTAAAGGCTTCATCAGGGTCTAGACATTCATAAACGTTATTAAAGGTTAGGCTATGTATAGCATTTTTAAATTTGTTTATATTTTCCAAGCTATAATCTCGCTTTAGTGAGTACCAATGAGTAATTGTATATGTTTTATTTACTGGACATTTCACGATTTGTGCTGTATGATCAGATAAAGCCAGCTCTAAAACCTCACCTTTACTGCCCCTAATATTATGTATAACATTATCAATACATGTACCACTAATTATCCGAGTAGGTTGTTTAACACTCAATTTCAAATTATAGTTCAATAGTAGATTTTCGAATTGTGATGCAACACGTGTTTTTTTTAGAGTGTCTATGTTAAAATCACCACATATCACAATTTTTTTATTGTTATTGGTGCAGACTTTTTGTAGCATATCTTCGAAATTATAGAAAAATGTGGTTAGAGCATCTATGCTATTCTTTGGTGATCTATAAATACATATAATATTTAGCCTGTGTTCTATTATTTCAATTCCACAGCATTCGATGTAATTAGGACAGCAGTATTCATTTAAATCTATAGTTTTAAATTTATGTTTATGATTAATTAGAATACACGCCCCCCCATTTCGAGAATTTCTATTTGAGGAGGATGCAAGTCTAAAGTTAGGTATATGTAGGTGAACATCGTCACCATCCTTCATATTATGTTCTGTTATGCAAACCATGTCCAATGGCTTACCTTCATGAGAAAGTTCTTGTAAGTGATAGGCAAATAAATCCGATTTATTTATTAAACCATTAATATTCTGATGTAAAATAAATATATAGTTATACGAGAAAAAAATTAGAATTACTATCAATGTTAGAAGTCGTATTTTGTATAAAATCATCATTCATTAATGTTTGTTCAGGATTAGCATTATTGCACTTACATATTTTACTTAAATTAAAATTATAACCTTTGCATATTTTACAAGTGCCTTCAGTTTGGGTAAATAGGTCATATGTTTTTAGTCCTTGAATAAAGTTGTCAATATCTTTGAAAATTGTATGCATGCCAAAGTTATTAATCATTCCAGTGCGCTTTGAAAACATCGTATAATCATTTGACAGATTCTTATTTGAGTCCAGAAAGTATGCATGCTCATGTGTCAATGTGTCTAAATGAAGTAGGTTGTTAAATAATTCGATCCTCCAATTGTACATAGTTCTAAAGTGAGTAAATTTATATGTCGGAGCACAGAGTATAATATTAGTATGTGTGGTTTTTTGTAGGGCCATCCGAATATACAGTCCGAGCTCGAAATAGTCCTTTGTTGAGTTGAAATCTTCCTCCCCTATCAATATAATACAAAAATCATGACAGGTAAAATCTTTTAATTTGTTGTCAATGTCACTTAATAACTGTTCGGTTTGACAGTTCGGCATTACATAATGACATATGTTTTTAGAGTGTTTAGTAAGTGTCGTTTCTGCTATGTTTCTTACTTTGTTCTTGTTGTTCGTACTCAAGATGCATATCTGACAATCTGACGTTCCTAATTGTAATGTTTGTTTATGTTTAGGGTTTGTTATTGAAGTAATTGGTTTACTTTGCTTGTTGGGGGTAGTCGTTTTTGTTTTATTTTGCATGTCGAGGGTAGATGTTTTCGTTTGTGTCTGTAAACAATGCCGAGATTCTGCTTCAGAATGTACTGCTGATTCGTGATGTTGTGATATTTTGACAGGTGAAACTACATCATCAGTTTGTGTCGCCTGGTGGAATTTCTGCAAAGAATTGTTTTCTTTGCTTGGGGTAGACTTTCCAGCTTTACTCTTCTTATTCCGATTTGGTGTTAGATTTGTGTTATCTGTTAAACTAAGTTTTTTGTATGTTTCGACAACTTTCAAGCTCTTGTTGAGGTCAGACTTCAAGCGAAAGTTCTCAGTGTTTAGGTTCTCAATCTCATTGTTAGCACTCATCAGTTGGTTTGTGAGTTCAATTATTTTCTCATTTAATTCAATGACTGTTTGACTTTCGTTAAGTGACGTGTTCGGGAGGCTCATCATAGTGGTATCAAAAAGAGCAGACCCACTTCTTGAGAGGTCGTCAAGTGAGCTTGCTCGTTGGGGTTTGCTAGTGCGATATGTGATGTTCTGTTCAAGATCCATTATGCGTTGTATGTAACGCCCTCGTTTACTCGTAGATGGGAACTACTGGTAATGGCTGTGCTGCCTTCTTTTAGGTGTGGAGACAATTAGCATGTATCGATTGAGTTATCATGCAATCGTGTTACCGCTATCGCACCATAGGGGTCACTACTGAAGCGGTTGTTTCAAATGATTTCCTTAATTCATTAGTCGAGTCTGCTGCTTCAAGGTTCAGCTATTTACTGATAGGTGCCACTGCCAGATATCTGCAAAGTCCCATACAAAGTGCTGCCATCTATTTGATAGCTTCGATTTATAGCTGCTGACTTGGATATTCAGCTATTCCCAGGTAGGTGTCAGTAATAGAGCTTATTGATTTTTGACAAAGAACGTGCTGCCATCTACAATCGATTTCGGGAACAATTCTTCGTAACGGTACGTAGTTCAAATCGTTGATTCCACTATTGCCCACTAGGTTTTATTTGTAGTTTTTAATTCACATTTTCCTTTTTTATAGCAGTTAATTATAGATTTGTAAGTTATTACTCACGATGTATGTTCTTGCTTGTTGAAAATAACTATTAGAAGGAATCGCACACAGTCAGGTATGATCTTTAAGTCAGATGATCACAGCACTTAATAACTTCATTGTTTGTAAATACTATCACTAAATAACGATGTGGTTTGAGTATTGTAGTCCACTTTCACTAGTTAGCCACTTCAAAATACTTAACATGTACAGAAACTATTTTTAATTATTATTTAATACGGAGCTGTTGTTAACGAGGTGACAGTGGCGCCACCGCCGCGAGTCAATCTCTCACTATAATCATAGTGAATACGGACACGGCATGCATAGTGAGGAGGTTCCTCTTTCTAGAGCCCTGACCTCCGATAGCTTGGCCCCTGTTCCTGATCCACATTTATTTATATTTTTAAATGTTTTTCTTGTCTTTTTATAAATTATTTAAAAATGTTATTAATTGATTATGTATGTGTATATGTAATAAATGAAATCATAATGACTTTGTCATTGACATGAAATATGGCAGGATTTGCTGAAACCAAAATTACTGTAATATCTATTGTACCCTATTCTGTTAAATAAATATGTTTGATTTGATTTGTGTTCAAATAACACTGTAACAAATACATGAACACATAAAGACTCTAAAACCAACCTCAGGTAATTCCGGTCGTGTTTGATTAACTATTTCCTCAACACAACCCAAATACAAGCTCTACATCAAACTAACACGGTATTTATTGCCCGTTCGGCCATTTTGTTTGACTGCTCTAACAAATTGCTAGCAAACCGATATTTATGGATGGGTCGGGCTTCCTCTGAATTCATGGGATGATTTCTTCTCAGAGGTTTCTTAATCTTGGAGTGTTTGCATGCTCAATACTCAACAGTATTATAAAATTTCGTCTGAATTAAAATTTGTGGTGTTTTAATTATATAAAGCAGAGAGAAAAAGAAGTTAGAACTTCATGTTACTTTTGTTTATTGTGGGTAACTTTCGTGACACAATATATTAAAGAGAAATATAGGGAAAATAGACTAAAATCTGTATCTGCATGCAGCTGAGATGAGAATGCTAAGAGGAATGTGTGATGATACACGAATGGATAGAATAAGAAACGAGTACATAAGAGGAAGTCTGAAAGTGGCACCGGTGACCGAACTGTTGTGCGGAAATCGGTTGTCATGGTATGGGCATGTCATGCGGAGGAATGAGGAAAATGTAGTGAGGAAAGTTTTGAGTATGAATGTCGATGGCTATAAGAGTAGGAGAAGACCAAAGAAACGATGGATGGACTGTGTGGAAGATGATATGGATAGAAAGGGGGTGACTACCGAGATGACGACTAATAGAGAAGTATGGAAGAAAGGGACATGTTGCGCCGACCGCAAATAAATTGGCATAAGCGCATGAGAATGGATGATATAAGACTAAAATCTTAAAGAATGTTGGATTTTCGTGCCACTAAATCTTTATTTATTTATTTAATACATAAGCACACAAATGTACAGAGGCGGACTTAATGCCAATGCATTTTCTACTAGTCAACCTTTGGGCGATGCCGAGACAAACAGAGGTAGGTGCAATAGCGAAAATTGAGGAATGAATATTTATTTAAATAAAATACCTGCCTATTAAAAACTATTAATATAATCATAATTTCAGGCGAAAGACGACTATACATATATACATAATTATATATATATATATATATAAGCACAAATAAATACACATAATAAAAAAAAACAACATATTTTTGCACTATTCGCACCCACCTGTATACAAAGACAAGGTCTTAACACACATTTAATTCACTGCCCGATAGCTAAACAAAGCGCTAGATCAAAGTAATGCCGTTTTTATTGCGTACGCCGCCATTTGTTTAGTTGCTACTAACAGATTGCTTGCAAACCAATATTTATGGAAGGATCGTGCCACCTCTGTTCGTGTTCACCGGATCATTCCTGTTTAAACATGTTTTAGTGCGTGGTTATTGCTTTTTAAAGAAAGAAAGAAAGAAAGAAAAATGCGTTTATTATAAAGCTCCTCCTCTGCAAATCAACCCAAAAATAAAACTGCTGCTGCTAGCTGTGAGCAAATGGTTATGATAAGTAAATGGTTATAAATACCTACCTATCTATGAATCGACTGAAAGCCAGCAACAAAGGAAATTCCTTCAGAATCACATCGGTACGGAACTTTATCGATTGTTTGAAATGTCCAAAAAGACCATTTTTTACCACAGTGTGCTTTTGTCCATAAAATTATACCCCACCAGAATATCAGCGATGCGACATTAGTTTTAAATTTCACAGCATCATGCTGAGATGGGCCTTTTGGCCTCGCACAGGACTTTATGTTTTCTTAATTAATTTTTTGTTTTTATTTGTTTTTGCTTTTCTATGCATAAGTTTTAATATTTAGTCTGTGTTCTTCACTTTTTTCTTTTTTCTTTATACCTACATAGTTATATATTATTTATTTATATATACTTTAATGTATACCAGAAAATACATAGACATCACTTATAACAAAAAAAGCGTGTTAACAATTGCTAGGTGCAGCTGGTCATTAGAGAAAACCAATATTCTGCAGCTACTCACGGACTCAAAGGTATACGTACAAGAAGCGAATGTAACCTACTGCATATTCATGAAGAGTATTTGCAAGTAGTTTCCAATAACAGATTCCTAGGAAGAAAATCTTGTTTGTTCAAGCTTACCAAAGGAAGTACCTTCATTTTGCATACACACACTGAATAAATGCAAATACTTGGTATTGGAAGCTGGGTGGCTTCGCATGCACTGATGTGTAACTTTTCTAGTGAAGCGAAGGAAGGAAACTAGTTTTTTTTTTTTTTACATTTTCATTAATTTTTGGGTTTGGTTTTGCTGACGTGCATCTCTCGGAATCACAGATATTTTTTCTTATTTCTGTGGGCCTTTTGACTTTGTGGTATTTCTTGATATTGAAAATACACAAAAAAATATTTACTTAGTTTGAAGAATTTATTCATATTTAAGGGTGATACTAATTCACCACTGTGTGAATCGCCCGGAGGACACGGTGGAGCATACGGTGGAGGTCTGCCCGGCTTGGGCGGAGCACCACCGTGTCCTCACGGAGGCGATCGGCGGCGGCGATCTGAGTGTCCGGCCCTGGTTCAGGCCATGGTTCGGAGCGAGAGTGCATGGGAGGCCGTCACCTCCTTCTGCGAAGCAGTTATGTTCGCGAAGGAGGAGGCAGAGCGCGCGAGGGAGATGCAAGCTGCACGCCCTCGCGGCCCTAGTCGCCGCAGGAGACGTCCCGGGCGTCGGGAGTCGAGAGTCGACTTCCGGCCACCGTAGGCGCGGGCTTGCGGACGGTGAGCAATGGGCAGCTCGCCGTCCGATAAGGACCAGGCCCGTGTCGACGGCGCGTTGTGTTCCACGCGCGCCTCAAAGAGATGTCAGCACCAACCGACGGGGTCGAAAGACCAATGCCTGCTGGGGTTGCGGGTTTGTCCGAAAGGGATAACGCGGCCCCGGCACACAGGCAACGGAAGGAACACGGGTGGGTTTTAGTCAGTAAAAGTCTGACACACCCTCTCGCTCTGCCCAGAGCGGGAGAAGTCATTTGATGATTTCCCATCCTGAAAAAAAAAAAAAAAAAAAAAGGGTGATACTAATATCGCAAAAATGTTAACCAAAATGCTCTAGAATATTTGTATATTCGATTCCAAAATCGTCAGAATTTACGTTACTTTTACGTCACGCGTTCGTGCGAGAGCCTCTGTGCTCGGACTAGACCGAATTTCAACCGAAGAGACGATGACTTGTGAAATGAAGTTGCATACAGTTCATATAGCTTACCAGTTGACCCAATTCGTAATAAGCAAAGTAAATGAAATACATGTAAATGACCGGAGCTAGGTTTATGTGCACGGATGTGTAAATGTGTCGATGGAAGTGGTCCACTTATCTTGCTTTACCGTTGCCGAGAAACTCAGGCGACCTGTATATGATACCTTTTTAGTGGTTTGAAGTATATAGAAGAGTGTTAACAATGGGTGGAATTAGATGATTGCTGACAAAATAGCTTATACATTATTTTAAAGTTTAAACATACCATTTCATAGATTGTTGGGTTTTTTTTGTTCAATAATGTAGCTTAGAATGTATACGTATAATGTTGGAAAACCTCTTCAATGAGCAATGAGCTTCTTCTTTCATAATTATGTAATTAATGTATACTAAGTATTGTAAAAGATCTTTAAAGGATTAACAGTGGAGTTTCTTGCCCATTCTTCTCCATACGAAACTACCTTTTGGAAGGGGCGACTAGAATCAATTATATTTTTTTGTAAATGTTGACGTTCAAAAGTGCCTTTATGTGCCTGTCTGAAATAAATGATTTGACTTTGACTTTGAGCTGTTACATATTTTTTTTAGGGTTCCGTAGCCAAATGGCAAAAAACGGAACTCTTATAGATTCGTCATGTCTGTCTGTAATGTCTGTCTGTCCGTCCGTATGTCACAGCCACTTTTTTCCGAAACTATAAGAACTATACTGTTGAAACTTGGTAAGTAGATGTATTCTGTAAACCGCATTAAGATTTTCACACAAAAATAGAATAACTGAAACTCATTTTTTTTTTTGCCCATACGTGTCTATGGATAGGTCTTCGAAAATGATATTGGGGTTTCTAATATTATTTTTATCTAAACTGAATAGTTTGCGCGAGAGACACTTCCAAAGTGGTAAAATGTGCGTGAAACAAACAAACAGGGGGTAACTTCTCCTTGTAACTTCTAAAATAAGAGAATAATAAAAGTAAAAAAAATATATGATGTACATTACCATGTGAACTTCCACCGAAAATTGGTTTGAACGAGATCTAGTAAGTAGTTTTTATTTATACGTCATATTTGCTAAATATTGTACGGTGGTACGGAACCCGTCGTGGGCGAATCCAACTCGCACTTGGCCGGTTTTTTAAAAATTTAGGTAGTCTTTAATTTGTGGAATTTTTTAAATGGCTATTAAAAGCGCTAATATGGATGAAGACTAAATTTTTTTTTGTCCGTCAGGTAGATTATTAAAAAATGTTGGACACGTATTTTTTTCTTTTTTTACGTAGTCAAAAGATTACGGCAATACATTGAGTAGGCAATGCGTTAAAATGTGGCATGACGTCACTGGACGATAGATTTTATACTGACTTGTGACGTAGTGAGCCCCACTCCCCAACTTTATTGCATTATATCTATCTAAACCATCTTTTATTAATATGATAAAGCAAAAAAATACGTGTCTAATATTTTTTTCGTACCACTTGCTCAAAAAAGTGACATTCTATGCCACAAAAAGCGAACATAACAATAGTCATTTTTTATCTGTTAAAAACAGGGAAAGAAAATTGTACTGAATTTCATTCATCCTCTAGGGGGAGAATGTGATTTAAATTTGGAATACTTACCTAAATGTATACTGAACTACACATGTGTTTACACCATTGAGTTTGTATATAAAGCATTATACATCTTTTTGAAAAAGGAATACGCATTTATTATGCAGTTATGATTATTAAATAAAATTACGAAAACCGACGAGGCCGTATGAGCTTGATGCCTTTGCTTTTCCGACAAAAAAATATTAGTCTGGGAATTTGCCGCGTTTTTGTTTTCTTCAAGTACATAAACGTTAAGTTTATTTTAATTTATTTTTATAAATAAGTTAATGTTCTAAAAATACGTTACGATGTTAAATCAAAGCGACAGTGACAGTGAATTGTCGGATTCCATCAGTGCAAATGCTGCCGCAATTATAAATAATTTGCTTCCAAGAAAATCCAAGGAAAATTATTTAAAAACTTATGAAGAATTTTCAACGTGGAGAAGTGCGAAAGGCCTATCAATTTCAGAATTAGTACTTCTTGTCTATTTTGATTATTTATCCAAGACAAAGAATCCGAATACACTTTGGTGCATATACTCAAAACTGAAAGCTACAATAAGCATCAAACACAGCATTGAAATAAATAGATTCACGTAATTACTGGCTTTTTTAAAAAGAAAATCAGAAGGGCATTGCGCAAAAAAGTCTAAAATTTTTACGACTCAAAATGTGGAAAAAATTCTTAATGAAGCTCCTGACGAAATTTTTCTGGCCACAAAAGTAAGTATACATGATTTAACTATGAATATTTCGTATCTTAGTAATGGTAATTATTCTATATATTTACCTGTTTTTTATCTTTGTTATAGGTGGCCTTAATTTTTGGACTCAATGGTGCTTGCCGCGGATGTGAACTTGTAAACTTAAAGGTGGAGGACGTTGAAAATCATTCCAATGAGTTGCTGCTGATTAATATAAAGGAAACTAAGACAAAGAAAAATCGGTAATTCATTGTACAAGGACAATATACTAAAATCATTCATAAATACCAAGTATTACGTCCCACCAACATGGAAAACAATAGATTTTTTATAAACTATCGGAATGGGAAATGTACTCGACAAGCCATCGGCAAAAATAAAATTAGCAATATGCCAAAGGAAATTGCTAAATATTTAAAACTTAAAGATGTTGAACTCTACACCGGTCACTGCTTTAAAAGAACTTCGGCGACTTTATGGCGGATTCAGGGGTGGATATTATGTCAATAAAAAGACACGGCGGTTGGAGCTCTGATGGAGTAGCTGAGGGTTATATCGAAAGCTCAATGGCGAATAAAACCATATTAAGCAGTTAAATTAACAAAAATATAAAACTTAATCCATCAGAGCCACAACCATCAACATCTTATCTTCGTCCGTAACTCACGATGCACCACCACCACTATCTCCGACGTATACTATCTACAATGAAACGCAAGTTCCTCAGACGCAAGAACAGAGAAATACTCAAATCAACTCATCAACAATAAATGTACCAAACAAAAATGTAACTCTCTCTATCAATAATTGGACCAATGTTTAGAATGTTAACTTTTACTTTTAATTGTCATTATTTTTAATAAATGCTTATCTCATATTATTATTGTGTTAATTTTTTCGCAAATGGTACGAAAAGTAGAGTATTTTCCTCGGTGATAAAGCTGTCTTAGTCTTGGGTGAACTTAAATCCCTCGCTACACTCAGGACTCGTCTTAAATCCCTCGCTTCGCTCGTGATTTAAGCTTTTAACACCCTCGCTACGCTCGGGAGTAAACCTCGAGTCCTTCGTTACGCTCGCGATTTAAATCGTCACCCGCGACAGAAGACACTGCTTTATCCCCTTGGTTAATAATCTACTATTTATTATCTGACTGACGGAATAAATAGTTCTTTTTCCCCAGTCAACATCCCTATTTTTAAATGTTTACCTATGTTCAGATATTAGACTACTGTAAGCTTTCTGAAGAATAAATAAATAAATTATTGATTGCCACAAATATGAGTTTTGAAACGCTTCGACCAAAAATCCTGGCCGCGATCCTCATCCGCAAAAAGCATCACGAAAAGAGAAAATTACATAGCTTTATAAAAACGGTCTGAGTTTTTACCGAAATCGCAAACTATTTGTCGGCAAACTAACACTGAATAAAATAAACACTAGATCGATATAAAGCAGTATGATGCACTCATCTCGGATTTCCGTTACGAGAGAACTTCGATGCTTTACGATACAGCATATTTTGCCGTGCGGGGATAAACAGTAAGTATCTATATCCAGATTTAGTTGCTGTACGCGGTAATTTATAGCTGGTTTTAACAACTTGCACGTGAGAATTAAAAAAAACGAAGAATGAGAAATAAGTTACAAAGTTTAATTCTCCAAACTCCTCACCCATTAGAACTACATATTTTGTTGCATGGTCTACTAATATTATAAGTTGTCATCGTATTATAATAAGTAATACCACAAACAGAGCATAATGCTTGTATTTCTCGGGTAGGGCAGAAGTGTGTCATTGTAACACCCACATTTCACCAGTTATATTGAATTATGCCCCATGTAATAGGGGGAGGGCCAGCGTATTGCCATCAATCGGACACAAATCTAGATTCTGGGCTACTGTAACTGGGAAATATACTAATCAAAAAATCTAATAACACTTCTTTGCCTGACTTGAGAATACAAACCAGGAACTCAAGCTATCAAAACTCACACGGATTAATATCTATAAATTAAAATCACCATCCGCGTAATATTACTGATGATATGCTAGTGCTAAAGTAAAGCCATGAATGTGATTTTCAACCTCAAAAATTACTAATAAACCTATTTACTGCAATTAGTAAAATCATTCATACGATGAAATTAATCTATCGGTTATCGTGTTAGATTATTCAAGTTATTTAAATTCAACCGGAATTAATAATATTTGATCTAAAACTAATTGGCAAAAGATCAATAAAATGGAGAATTCAATGTGTGTATTTTAGACTAGGTGTATTAAAAAGCCTCTGCAAATAGGTGTCTAGTATCTTCTAAATACAGCATAGCCTGGGCAGTCCATCCCGCTAATACCTTGATGATGAAAGAAAGAAAGAAAGAAAGATAGAAATATAGAAAGAAAGAAAGATACAAAGAAAGAAAGAAATAAAGAAAATATTTAATTTGGGACACGCACAGGAAATACAAAAAGGAGCATTTAAAACTAACAAAATTAAAGACAAAAAGACCTATGCCACGCCAAAAAGGCTCATGTCTCAGCATAGTTCATGTCTACGTATATGAAAGAAGAAGCCCAGGCTTTTTTACGAACTTCTCCGTCCTACTTAAAGCCTGATTTACACAGCGACTTTATTGCCTGTTACAAAGAAAGAAGAAAGAAAGAAAAAATAAAGCAAGAAACAAAGAAAGAAAATACATTTTTTTAGCACAGACAAACAGGCACTCAGTACAACATAATTATACTACAAGTAAGAAAATAAATATAAAAAAGGAAACAAATAAATAAAATCAACACGACTATTTTTGCAAATCCCGTGCCACAAACGACTTTTCGAGATCACAAATGGGTACATATATCAATTAGTTGGGGGCACCCTATTTTCCGGCCCATCGGTTCCGTGTGCCAGTCAGGCTGGTAGATTTAAAACGTGGAATAGATTGGTTTCGCTGCAAGCACTGACTAGTTTTACGTCTGTTGTTGTGAAGAGTAAGTTCCTTTTTTGGGGAACTAAATGGGTTAAAAAAAAAAAAAAAAAAATGAAAAAGTTTTTATTGTTTCTCATACAAATGTTCTACAGCACAAAATGTTTTGACCGAAAGGACTTTTGGCTGTTTTACTTCCGGTTTTTTTAAAGTATTTGATCCTGAAAGCCTTTTCTAACTAGGATATTGCTATAAACGGGGTTCAAAATTATAAGTGTTAAACTCAAACTCACTCGCTACATTATTATATACGCAAAAGTTGGTCCCTCTGTCTATCTCTCATGTTTTTACAGCTAAACTACCCTTTTGATTGCGTTCGGCACAGCTGGTTCATGAATATTTATGCAAGCATTGTCATGGACCAGTGGAAATCTGTATAAAGCTGTGGAAAGCTGCACTCAGACTGATTTAAATTAATGTTTTTATAAAATTTTACAAAGGATTAATGAATATTTGTTTGCATTTTCAGATTATCGTGGGCGACACCAAGAAATATTATGTAAGTAGAATAGCGTAGCAGAATCGTCTTTATACCGATTGCATGCGATTTTTCTAAAAATAACTTAAGTTTAAAGTACCCAAAGCCAAAACTAAAAATAAAATATCTTTTGCGAAGAACTCACTAGTCTGGAACAGTATACCAACAACGATTAGTCTATGTGTTCCCCCCACTGCTGGGACACAGGCCTCCTGTCTGTGAGAGGGAATAGGCCATGATCCACCACGCCGGCCCAGTGCGGGTTGGCAGATGTCACATGTCTACTTCTATTTTTGGTTCTAGTACCGGTTTCCTCACCAACCGCATACCAACAGATTATTCTGTTTTAAAAACAGTGAACACGTTTCGCGGTTTTTATGCTATCCTATACACCAGTGGTTCCCAGCTATGGATCCTAGCGAATATAGGGTGGGCCTTTAAAAATTGATTTTCATATAGTTATGCCCCTTTTTTTCTCCATGGCAGCCAAGAGATGAGTCCCAAGTTTGGAAGCTTTTGTTAGGTGGGTCGCGGTCAAGTCAACCTTGGGAACCACTATCATACAGTTCAAATACACATCTCTACTTCCCTAGTGGTACGAAAGGTAGACAGACTCCTGTTCGGCTTGTACGCTCGTGCAGTTCAATTCCCTACGTGCCTGTCACGTGCAATTTTTACAAAAAACTAACTGTTTTGGTACATGTAGCCGAGTCTGGAAGTTTATGTGCAAGGTTTTTGAAAGCAAAATATGTTGTTTTTATATTGCCAGAACCGTTAAAACAATACTGTAGGCCGAATCTATGTAGGATCGTGTTTTTAGGACGAGAGACGGAGCGTGTTCTCTTTAGGGGAAATTTTTAGAGGGTTACGCGACGTGTTGTTTTGAGGTAACTAACAAATCAGCTGCAGTCACTGGTAACTAGTTTATGGTATTAATGCAGTTAACTACGAGTAGGTAGTTCCGTATAAATCAGCTTAAGCGTCCGTTCACATGGCGCCGCATTCGTCACCTTTCCACTGTTTAAACGGTTAAAACAAATGTATGTACAGTGCGTTCATTATAACTTGTCCCGTAACGCGCTTGGTAGAACTGTCAGTCGCCATTTTGAACTCGATTTGTATTGAAACTAAGCTTGACAAGCAATGGTGCTGTGGCGGTATCTACATCGCCACAGGTGAACTACGCATCAAAGACCTGACGTCACACAAATCCTGCATCGCGCAATTAGAGTTTACCGTGCGAACGACATATAGGTATAAGACTATCCGACATCAACCATCGGGCAGTTGCTCGCCAGACACGACACTCGTCTTGTCGGAGGATCTTCCTGTTTCTATGTATAGAGGGTGAGTGAACTTTATATTAGCGTTTTTGGGGGACTGTCTTATGTAATTTTGACGTTTGAAAAGTGCTGATTCTCAGCCTATTTTGAATAAATGACTTTTGATTTTGATTTTGATTTTTTATATCCCTCATACCTCTAAAGTGCCAATATGAAGGCAAGGGACAAGTTATAATGAAAGGTCTTTAGTGCAGTGTACAGTTGTGAATGTTATCAAAGTTGAATGAACATGCTGTTGTTGTTCTTCTATTAACTATTATATTAATCTCATTCATAATTCTATAAGGGCCTTTTCGTGTCCGTCTGTGTGACCGCGTTGTTCTTCTAAATTCCGCAACGGATTTTGATGCGATTTTCACCATCATTTAGAGAATTTATTGCGGAAGATTTATGTGTATAATATATTAATATTAAACTTACATATAACAAAGAAATCTCTTTTTTTTGTCAAGTCGAAAAAAGCCTGTGCAGCAGGGGCGGGTTGCTAGTTATTATATAAATAAATAAGTGACTGTCTGTTTCTGGACATTTAAATTGAGCCTACACTGCATGAAAGTAAGGACAAACTCTGTGCTCATAAAATACATTCAACAACAGTTATGACTATACCAGTCATATAAAATTATCTTGTTACTAACAATAACATACTTAGCATTAACCTTCATCAAAGTTAACAGCATTACGTTATATTTAACAGCATTATGCTATCCGGCGTCAAAACTAACTGGATTACAAATTGTGCGGTTAATCTAATCTTAGTTGAACTTAGTTTAGATGTTAGACCCAAGATTAGAATGGCACATTGTTAGGGAAGATTAGGTGTTTGCAGGAATACATATACATAGATCTTTCAATGTACGGATGTGTCGATCTAGAATCTACCTTTTATACTTAGCTTAGCTCAGTAAGTTTTACCCTACTACGGCGGAGGGTTATGATTTAACCGGTATGTATGTTCATCTGATCTTATCTTCTAAACTACCAACTCATGAAAATTTGATAAATGAGGTATCGTTGAAAGCGTCTTCATCATTCGTTGGCTATGTGACGTCACAGTTTGAATATGGCGCCCTCTAGAGGACATATAGTCATGAACTAAAAAATGATGATGATGAACGAGATGACTTCATGTTGGGTATCAAATGAAAGGGCTTAATTAGCACATTTCAAATATATATATTATAACCCCAAAATGATTTACGTCATACGTAATCTGTTCAATTTGTGCCCCTTACACGACATGTGACTCCGGATTTTAAATCTCTCTGTCTGTGTTGTTTTGTTAATACCTTTTTAGTTGGTTTTTTTGCCGTAGCCCAACTAGATTTTATAACTTTTGTTTTTTAGTAAAATTTTCAGCAAAAACCAGCCATAATATGAAAAACACAGACAACAGGTAATGTTATTTAAAAATCAATATTCAAAATGGCAGATTTTTGCGCAATTCAGTTCCTGCTGTAATCCGATTACTTATCTTTGTAGAAAATATTTTCAATCCACCTTAATCGCTAGAGGATGTTCTAAATCTGTCCCTACATAATTAAGTCCCAAACAAAAAGAAAACTAAGTACCTGATCTAACTAATAAAGTAAGGTCCCAAGTCCTAAGGTTACGTAGGTAAGTAATTCTATTTTCGGCACAGCCCCACAATACAGATAGCCTTATCGTCCATATTGTAACTACGACATGTGACGTCACAACACATGACACTTGACACGGGTCCCTGATAATTGTCGTCATAATGCCGCTTGATTCCAACGTCGCTTTGAATTTTGACTTTAAATAAATATCGGGGTAAAGGTCAAAACGTACTTGCAATACGACCGTTGTAAAAATACTACCGAATTTAAAGGTCATACTCGCGAATATTTGGATTGTAATTAAAGAAGAGTTCTTTGTAAAAGATCTCGTCTCTTCGATGTCGAATACACTAGATTTTGAGTTACGACCTCAAAAACGGTCCAAAAAAAAGGCAACGTTGTGCGATCAAAAATAGAATAAGCACCAATTACCAACATATTTATTTATTCACTCCAATTGCTTAGAATTCAGTTTTATTTTAGTTTTTTTGTATTTAAAAGTATTCTAATTTAAAGCTTCAAGCGAATTTACTTTTACAATATAATTATTTAACTTTATGATATTTTACCTTTTTATATTATATTTTTTTGAATTAAGAATAAAAATGTACAGTACTATCAATCATGACCAGTTGAGCAATGAGTTTTAATTCGTACTAGAGACTGAGTGTACTGTTGATCGAAGTCTCTTCCTGGAAAGTACACCACTCCCTTTACCATTCTCTTTGTCACCTACTCCCTAGCACTTATGATTTAGTAAAAAGGTCATTGGTGCCGATAAAATTAATTATATTCACATGATATCACACTTTTCAACTATGATTGAGTCGGGTTCTGGGGGATTTTCGACCTCAAAATTGATTGATTAGTATTGACTGATGGATTGATTGACAGAGTAGTGAGTTTCCGTTTGAATCTATGTAGGTGACAACTTCAGAATTTCTCGGAAGTACTTAATTATATCCTGCTACGTTAATGTGCTGTGACATAATTGTCCGATATTTCGGAACAGTTTTCCGAAATATCGGTCGCACCTATTACTAGGCAAGGCACTTTGTTTCACTGCCCTTATTATTCGAATTCAATTAATTTTCCCAGTTTGAACACATTCGACACGACTAACGTAATTTTTTATTATATCCACGAATGCGTCCAATTATTTTGTTTACATAATGAGAGGTACTTAAGGTAAGTTCATAATGCATGCAATGCATTTCACGAATCGGATATGAGTTTCAACGCGAAAGTTGTTTAGTATGACGGATGAATAACCGCCTTGACGGATGCAGATGATTAAATCGCCAAACTTGTTTTTTTTTTTAATGGGACGTTATCAAATAACTTCTCCCGCTCTGGCTGGAGGGGGAGGGCGTGTCAGACTATTACTGACTAAAACCCACTGTACATTGCCAGAGGCCACGGTATCCCTTTCGGACTTTCCCGCGACCCCGTCAGTAAATCGCCAACCTGTATTATGTATAAACAGTCCCTTTTTTAATCACTAATTTTATAAGCAACAATTTATAATCTTATTCTCCATTTAGGTAGGTATATCCTTTACTCAAAATTCGTATGTTTTCTCTTATTTTTATGTCCTCGTCGAAATGATCGCCACGCTTGCCGGGAATTCACGCCTCAGTAGCTCGTAAAGAACTCTAGATTACGTTAATTTATAAACATTAATTAACGAGATACACAACGTAATTAGGAAGGACGTGCCTTATAAATTAGATAAAGAAATATTATGTCGACAAAACCGGCTGTAGTCCAACGGCTAACGTGCAAAATGGCGATCAAGATAGAAATTGTAACTTAGAAATTGTAGGATCACAAGGAATACCAAACGTTTACGTTCAACGGTAATTACTGCTGGACATTTCACTGCTAGAAGAAAGCCTTGTGTTTACTTATAAATAAACAATCAATAAAATACAAAATTTAAGCTAAGTATCCAATTCATTTTAAAACACCAAGAGTGCAATATTGCATTCATTTTTATCAGGAGACAATAAAACAACAGTACCCGTTCTCAAAGAACAAATAAAAGCTCAGCAAGCGAAGCTCTTTGAAGCCGTCGCCATTGGAAAACGTAGTGTTTCCCAATGTTCTCCGAATAGCGTGGCATTTATTTTACTGTGTTTATTTACCTCAAGTTTTTGTATTACAGGTCCCGTCACGTAAATAGAACGCTGGCCGTTTACCTGAGCGATTTATTGATTCCAGCCTATTCCATAGCACTAAGTAGCTAATAAAGTACCTATTATGATTCTACAATAACACAATTACACTTACAATTATAAAACAATAGCCTAGTACTTTAGGGATGCGATTATACCCGTGCGGAGACACATCCTCTACACTGTCGCTCAGCGTTTCTTTTTACGTAACGACAACTTTGTGCGTGATATTGGCACGCCTATTAAGTACTTTACTCTGCTCCATTTGCTAGAATAGTAGATAGCAAAGAAATTAGATGCTATAGAAATATGATGACAGATAAAAATGTTTGGTTCGATTCTCAGAAACATTTCTCATTCATGACATAAAATTGGCGCTTGAATAAATGTTTTCAGCAGTGAAATAATCACAGTATAAAAAATATACCCGTCACCTTTTTTCAGTATGGAGCCGCGGGGCGTTTATGCAAAAATATTTTCAACAAACTCATTCGAAAAATTTGAAATCAACCAACTCATTCTTAATAACGATTCAATTCAGAAAAAATGTTCAAGTCAGCTCAACATCGCGTGAGTTCGTTCATAACGATCTGTTTAAACGTAACGATCGTTCATTCCCAAACTTGAGTGAGCGAATGAATGAATGAATGGCTAATGGAGCAAGCGCTCAGGTGGTTTGGAAAGTTCCAATGTCAGTGCCGACTTCTGACTAATGAGAAACGGAGTTACAATTGAATTTTAAGAAGTCTAAATAAATGATAATGCCGTTAAAGTTGATAGAATTTTTACGTGGGTAGGTACTTGTGAAATTAGTGATGTTGCTATTCTTGAGAGCTCTTGAAATTGGATCTCTTGATAAGTGGATTGGAAATATCAAAGTCTGTGTAAATCTGAAGAGGTCTTGACTACTTTGAATAAGTACATTATAGTAAAATGTGTCCTTTACACTCTGTTAAATACTGTTACGAAAAATAAGGTTTTGATGTTTGTAGCAAAGAAGCTGTTAGATACTTAGAATTTCAGTAATAAGAGTTACGGTTACATCTTGTTAGACTTGGTAAATTCAGAGTCTGTGGCTTTTACATAGGGCTATTAGGTTACTTGGCTGACTATTAGGTTACTTGACTGACTAAGAAAAAAATAAAATCTTTAGAAACTGTACCATTGTTATAAATTGACGTTTGATTCATCAACTACTATTATTTGCATGAAGATCTACTAGCGCTTTAAAATAGATGATTTCACATGTTAAAAATCCTATAAAACTTTACTTCACTTTATCACAAGAGCAATCTCTCTAATTGAAAAAAACTTAACGAACATTTCATCTCCAAGCGCCGTAATTCAAATTTCAATTTCGAACGAACCGACATGACACGATGTCAACCGAAGCGGTCGTCCAATGAGAATGCATTAGCGCTTGTGCGGGGACTATTCCAATCACAACATGTAGGGTTGCAGAATAAAACCAATCGCGTAATTGAGTTTCAGAATGTTTCAATTAATAGCTGAAACTTTTAGCATAATGAGTTTTATCTGATATTGTTCGACTGTTTGAGTTGTTTTTTAATTAGGTATGATTCGGTTGCGATATGGATTATGGATTTTATGTTAATGTCGGATTATGAGGTTCATTAATTAGTTTGTGGCCGTTGTAATGTTCATATTTTATTACTGCGATGGATAAAAGAGATGATTGTTATTTATTTAAGTGTGTGCTGCATCTGAGTATTGTGTTTATTTGTGTCACTGTCAACCAACATAAAGCACAAGTACTAATAAAGTTACTACCTACCTCTAATTGCGGGGTAATTGCGTAACAAGTAGCAATGGTTTTCATTTTGACAGTTCAAGAAAATTAATTGCGTTATTTACATTGTTGAGCAGACCAATATTTCGAACATATGAAGCAAAGGAGAAGCAATATCTTTCAAAATCATTCAGATTGTGATTGAAAGTCTGTTACGCAATTCCTATAAATAATTGCTGGTTCTAACTCAAACCACAACAATCGAACAGACTATAATTGCTGGGTGTTATGTACAATGTAACCAATTTACACTACCAAGAATTACATTATCAACCGCGTCCCCACAAAGTACACTAATTTATGAATTAATTATTGTATTGTTTATTCTAGTGGAGGTAAGCCAATGACTTTTCACTCCTACACTATCTACCTATGGTCATAGAAAGCACTATTAAAACTCAGTCGATCTTCAACCCTATGTAGTAACCATTACACTTTTAAGATTCAAGAACTTAATATCATCGATGCTAGGTACACACGGCTACACATCAAGGTATACATTTCCAGTATAAGCTGACCTCGCATTGTACGGAAATCCTATAAAATGCTAGATCAGCATAAACTGGTAATTGCTTGATGTGTAACTGTGTTTACACATTCTGACTGGAACGTAGTTTTTAATAAGCTCAACAAAGTGGGAGCGGTGTGCTGTATTTATTACTCAGAATATCCAGGAAATTAATATTTATCTGAAGCCATTACCCACACTTAAAGATATTATTTGCCTAGCCTTTTTCCCGACTATGTTGGTGTCAGCTTCCAGTCTAAAAAGATGCAGCTGAATACCAGTATTTTACATGGAGCGACTGCCTATCTGACCTCCACAACCCAGTTACTGGATAATACGATACCCCTTGGTAAGACTGGTTGTCAGACTTTCAGGCTTCTGTCAACCAGTAACGACTGTCAAAGATCCACAAACAGCCGGGACCAATGGCTTAATGTGCTTGCCAAGGCACGGAGGAGTCCTGCTGGGGTTGCGGGTTTGTCCGAAAGGGATATCGCGGCCCCGGCACACAGGCAACGGAAGGAACACGGGTGGGTTTTAGTCAGTAAAAGTCTGACACACCCTCTCGCTCTGCCCAGAGCGGGAGAAGTCATTTGATGATTTCCATCCTGAAAAAAAAAAAAAAAAAAAAGGCACGGAGGAGTCTTGGTGTGTAAAGATGGTCACCTATCTACGGACCAACCGCACCGACCCGTGCGGCTGTTATTACTTAGCCACAAGTCCCTTAAAGATAGCACACATAACCTTAAAGATAGCAGAAATAAAAATCAGAACTAAATGAAAGTAAAACAGACAAATTGTTCTAAAACTACTAACTGGCCGCAACATGCTAATTTGCAACCGCGAGCCGATTACTATGTAACCACTTCATTAATCTATAGTGCAAATCCAGCAGCCACGTGCAGGCTCTGTGGTTCCGTTTGATCTGGGTGGATACCTAGGTAGGTATCCTATCCACCCTGTGATCAAACGGAACCAGTGACACTGTAGTATAATTAATCACCTCGTTCAGGGGGAAAGCTTTCACCGTCTTAAGCTTTTTGGGTATCAGAAGCTATGTTCCTTTTAATATAGAGTTTCAGTGACCTAGATAACAAGAATAGATAATTATTGACTGATAGATGTGTGGTAACAATAGGAAATATTGTGATACAGAAAAATTATCACTGACTGTGTAAAATTATACTCCGATAATGTTTTTTAAACAGTCATTTTGACTTAATCTTCGTTAGTTATTAATGCTAATTTATTATGATACCATATCCGCAGCTGAACTTTATTTCCACATGCAGCGCCATATCGCCCTAGTTACAAACTTTAAGTCACACTATCCAACTGAACCAACATCCATCGTTCATCCATTAGTGCCCGTTTGCAAACAGAGACTATTATAAATTAATGAGTTCATGCTAATTACCAACTGTGATTGTTGACAACCCAGCATGGTGGCGTGACATTCGTGAAATTATTTATGGAAAGAGAAAAGCGGGGCATAATCAAATGCAGATTTTTAACAATAGATTTTTGGTGGCTCACTTCCGCGGATGCAGATCTCAAGTTTTTCTATGGGATCCGTCAAGAAGGCAAGGCAAATTGCTCACTTTTTTTTTTCAATTTGCAATGCTGTTTCGCTCTATGTTGATCATAATAATTCAATTCGCGGCAATTATAATACAACTATTACAAATTTATTATCATTTAAAAATCTACTTAACTCTCGAAATTTAATGTATTTGATGAATATAAGATTCGTGAACATGTGACGACTTAGAGCCATATTGAGGATTTAAATGATTATCCACCCACATCTGCATCCGCATGGGTTTCACATTGATTAATTCGGATGCAAATATCCGCAACATCCCTGATACGCATGGAATCTTTGGGAAAAAGCTTTTAATACGGCTTACTAACGATAAACGTACCTGTTTATTGTAAGGGTTCCGTACCATAACCCTTATAAGGTCACTCGTATGTCTGTCAAGTGGAATGATTCAATTAACCATTCCCCCCTCCCCCCTTATCTCCGAACCTACTGAGTCTAAGATTTGAAACAAAATACAGAAATAGTTCTATACCTTTTATAGATTATAGGAAAACCTATAAGATTTTTATGGTCTTAAAATAACATAATAAATCTCTCAATATTGTGCGTACAAACTTACATTTGTAATTGGAATGTATAGTAGGTAGGTATGTATAGGTAAGAACATGTTTTTTTAACTACAATGTTAAGTTTGTTCTTGAGACAATTCATCTTAACTACGGAACCCTTCATTGTGCATGGTCCGACACGCACTTGGCTGGTTTTTTTTTTTATGAAAGCCGTGTTTCCGTTGGGGATGTTTATTGGAAGTTGGATGCAGTTTGAGTAGTGAAAACATAAATCTGCATGCAGAGAACAGATGAACAACAATGTTATTATATGACGGTTTCTTTTCTTCAATTATAAGGTAGAAAATTGGGACAGAAAATTCAAAACAATAACTTTCTTTTTAATTTTCTGTCCGAAGCTTCTTCTTAAGATATTAAATGAATTCCTTTCAGCGGCATTTCATCATGGCCGTGCTGGAACAATTTTATTTGTTTGTTATCTCGTTAAATATCAGCTGTTATTTTTATTATTTTGTTTTCTATTGTGTACATTGTAAAAGTGTCCCGTTTTATATTAATTCATTTCAATTCCATTCTATTAAAATACCAGTGTTTGTAGAATGGTAATGTTACAGAATAATACCTACTGAACGAACACTTTTATTCACTGACTGCACACTTCAACTATTCATTTGTTTTTATCGAGTCTTTGTACCTCTCGAATCTTTATTTTTAGTTATGAAATTAAGAAGTTACGGGCTTAACCTTCTCACAAATACATAGGTCATTTCCAAAGGTCTTGACCCCAATGTTAGATTGTTACCACAATTCTTTGACACGACCGACATCACAACAATTACTACCATATTATAAACAGCGGAGAAATACTGTCTACGTATAAACCTCAACCTAAAAGCATGAATAAATAAATAATTAATCTCGATCAACACCTCAAAGTCCACGTAGGTAACAATTTACCATTACCAACATACATTTACATTATACATATTATAACCTCGATATAACCGGGAGTCAATAACCTCCAGCTTACAAAGGTAGAAACCTCACGAATTAGCCACAAACACTAATTAAGAACTGTCTGTTTGCCTCCAATGAGACTGTATTAATCGAGTTCTGGGAACACCGAGCTGGTTCTGACTAATATCTAGGTACCGTGACAAGAAAAAACATGATACATTTTGTTTCAAATATTTATTTATTTATTTAGGTATTCACATGTTCGCTCATTATGTAATTCAAATAAATAAATTAGTGTCAAAACAGTTTGTTTTGTGAAACCATATTCACGGTTAAGATAGTACGATATTTTACGGTTAAAGTTAGGATCATACGTCATCATGCCACTGTTCACACCACGGATATCTATGGTTCATATGGTTAAAAACAATTGCGGTATGAAACCGGCGTGCGATTCCAAAATTATACAGTAAAATGTCGTACAACGCCCGTGAGCCCTCATGGTAACGGTTTTTACTTTCGTGTCATTGTTTTTCTTCTTATCCAAAGATTTTTATTTTCCAGGTCTTTACTTGGAAAATAAAAATCTGTGATTTCAGTCAATATTCCATATTGTCTGGAGACAAAAAACTATTTAGTCCGTCAGTCAGATAATAAACAAATATTAGACACGTATTTTTTCTTCTATCGTATTAATAAAAAATGGTTTAGATAAAACGCATTAAAGTTGGGGAGTGGGGGCTCACTACGTCACAAGTCAGTATAAAATCTACCGGAAAGTGACGTCGTGCCATATTTTAACTCAATGTATTGCCGTAATGTTTTAATTACGTAAAAAAATAAAAAATACGTGTCCAATATTTTTTTTAAATAATCTTTCTGACAGACAAAAGATTTTTTTTTTGTCCACAACCCTATTCCAAAATTACCCCTTTTCAAGTTAATTTTCAATCATTTGTCATGAATATTCAGAAAAATACCGGCGGGCACATGCCCATGGGCAACATTGTATATGATCACGCGGTAAATATTGCTTGCGCGATGCAGGATTTGTGTGACGTCAGGATTTTGTTTGACGTCAGTTCTTTGATGCGTAGTTCGCATGTGGCGATGGAGATGCCGCCACACTTGCACATCCAAATTACTCGTAACTACCTACATAACATAAATAGGTATCCATAATAACAAAATGGAATCTCGCCAAAATCTCTATTAGAAACGTTCTCCATATTATTCACAGAATAGAAAGCACCAATTGAATGCGACACCAATTGAATTGAGACATGTAAATAACATTGAAGAGCTTGCTTGAGGTTTAAATACATTCGCTTGTGTAGAAATCTATTTACTTGACGGAATGGGAGCCGCCATTATTGTACCACTCGAGGTAATATCCGTTACTAACTAAATAAATGTAGACTACTAGTTTTTGCTTGCGACTTCGCCCGCGTGGATTTTAAAATGACTTACCCGTACCAACTCACATCCGATATTTTTACGTTATGAAGAAGGAATTTTCGAAAATCAGGAGTCAGTTTCTAAAAGATTCATTGACAAGAATTCATTTAATTGTCTACAATGTTTGTTCCATAATATTGTATCAATGTGTACCACAAAACATAATTTCACAAGGGTACACATATTAATACAGTATTTTGGAACCTGTAGCTACTACGACCAAAAATTTCAAGCATCTAACTCCATTGTAGCCCAGTCAATAACAACATCAAACATCGCAAACGCGCATGTAAGTACGATTCTTTTAAATGTTGTTAGATCCCCTGAGAGTAGTTTATACCCAAGCTCCAAGTTTGCAACCCAGAAAACCTTGTGCTACTCTCATGGTGCAACATCAAACATCGCAAACGCGCATGTAAGTACGATTCTTTTAAATGTTGTTAGATCCCCTGAGAGTAGTTTATACCCAAGCTCCAAGTTTGCAACCCAGAAAACCTTGTGCTACTCTCATGGTGCTCGAAAAACAATGAAATTCTGGCACTTATTTCATTTTTTGTACTTGTTGGGCTCAAATTGTATCAAATTTAGCTTGCCTCACCAAAATATAGACCAAAAATTATTTTTGAAAAAAAACTCACAGTACTGACAATTTCGCAGTTTTTCGAGCACCATCGGAGTACCACAAGGTTTTCAGAGTTGCAAACTTAGTTGTAAACTACTCTCAGGGGACCTAACAACATATTAAAAAATCGTAGTTACATGCGCGTTTGCGACATTTGCATTTTTGTGTGTCGATATTGACTGGGCTCATAGAGGCTGTGCGTCGATAATCATATGAGTCAGTAGGTATGTCATTTTTAATGCAAGCGGTTTCAGAAATAAAGTACAAACACCTTTAAATATTTCTGCTGCAAATAATTACTGCCTACTTTATGTATCACTGCCGGGTAAAGCCCTTCAACTTTAGAACAAAATTATTTCAATTTACAAAATTAACATCGCACATTCACTAAGCCGTTCAAATATAGACGACACCAAACCACGTACAAATTGACTAAATCACTAGTCTCACTATATTTACCAAGGTAATAATGGAGTTCATTCGCCTACGCACTATAAACTTCACGGTAACATAAACTTTATGATCCGAGCAATAAGGAAGATAGCTTGTGTAATAAATTATTACTATATCGACACTAAATATTCTTAAGCGTGAAAACCGCTATTTTAATACAGGGAGCTGTTTGTTTTAATTTGAGTGAATGATTTCCATACTGGCACTGTAATGAAAGGAAAACAAATTGTATTGGGTGTTGTTTGTCTTTCATTAAATTATGAAATATAATGCTGCTACTTTAAACAAAGTTTCAAAAAAAAGATCCTCGTAGTTACTAAGTACTAATATTATTTTGTACACTGACTTCCTCAGCAACTGAACGAGTTGCGTTTATAACCAACATCAAAGAGGCAGGTTCCATGTTTACTCACTTATCATGCATAATTTTCTTAAAGCATAGTTTTTACCTACACTTCATGTTTTAGTAGTGAATATACGTACATAATAGAAAATAAACATCGTATTTTAGGATTTTTGAATTTATTACTGATAATATATTACATAATATATAATATATTACACGGTAATCTAAACTTTAACAAATCTATAACATAATATAAATTAACAAAAATCCCACAATAATATCTCTAAAAGTCTCTAGTCTGAAATCTCAACAAAACATAGAACCCATAGACCTTACTCTCAACTCCGTGAAAGTAGGCAGAATCCTATTTAAAATTTCAATAAATTGCCCCATACCTACCTTCCATATCATGAATAAATGAACTGCCCGCTTACTAATGACTTGCAAACTAAATTGTAAAGGGAAACAACCAGCTATACGCCTGGAAAACTCAATTCAATCTCGTGCTGCCATTGTGAGACGTTGTTTTGTCAAACTTCCTTATACAATGACCACCGTATTTCAATCCTTCGTACAATTTAAATGGTGTATTAAAGCTCTGACAAAGATTCTGAATTCAGTATTACTGGACGTCGACTCGACTTGAATACATTTTTTCTTTAAATCAACTTCAAATCGTAGGAGAGGGTAGCGAGAAATGATATAGGTCATACTGATTGTAAGAGTAATATAGTTTGAACTAAGGTTTTAAAGTGGTGTTTATTTGAAATATATATATAAATAAATTGAAATATTATATTCAAATTGGGGAGGCTGCTGGTGACAATAATAATAAAAAGATCTGGCAGGTTATCAAAAGAGTCACCTGTACTGCAAAGCAAAAATCTCCTACTACTGACTTGCTTATAAGTGCATGTTCCCCCCAAGAGTCTGTTAACCAAGTAAACGATTTCTTTGCTAGCATCGGCGCTAACCTTGCTGCCAAAATTCAAAACCATCCTCTCAGTCAATTGTTCCGAGATTCCGCAAATTCGGTGCTTCATTTTTTTGCCATGATGGATACCGACGAAAGTGAAGTTGATACCCTCATTACGTCGCTAAAACTGAACTCAGCCGTTGGCTGGGACAATATACCGTCTAACTTTCTCAGGCGCTACAAACAACTCCTTGTCCCACCTCTTACTCACTTATTTAATCTCTGCCTACGCTCTGGTACCTTTCCTCGGTCTCTCAAAAAAGCTATTATTCACCCAATACACAAGAGTGGAAATGGAAACTGTGTCGATGACTACCGACCTATAGCAGTATTACCGTCCGTATCTAAAATTTTAGAACGCATTATTAATAACAGACTTATTAATTATCTTGAGGACAAAGGGTTGTTGTCTCCAAATCAATATGGTTTTAGGCATAAACATTCAACTAGTGGTGCTGTTTTGGAGCTAACTTCCCAGATTGTTGACCAAATTGATTCCAAGAAAAAAATTCTGTCTATTTTCCTGGATCTGAAAAAAGCATTTGACACGGTTTCCATTCCCATCCTCATCTCGAAGCTTGAGGGGCTGGGGGTACGTGGTGTTGCGTTGGACATTTTTAAAGATTACCTACAAAACAGGACTCAATGTGTTAAAATACTTAACCACCTAAGTGATGACCTTTCCATGACTTTCGGTGTGCCCCAGGGTAGTGTAGTTGGTCCCTCTCTCTTCCTGGTTTATATCAACCAACTATGCAACCTAGCTCTTCCCAATGGAAAAATTACCGTATTTGCCGACGACACCGTCCTTACCTTCTCAGGCGCTTCCTGGCACGACACATTTGAGGCAGCGTAATTGGGGATGAACACTGTAGTCGATTGGCTTAATAAACACTTTCTTACTTTAAACACGGATAAAACAAAAATACTGACCTTTACTTTACACCAACCCACACAATCCCCAGATTCCTTTGCACTTGTGGCACATTCATGTCAATCGCCGAGGTCCGATGCGTGCAGTTGTCCTGTGCTTCAACGAGTACGCTCTATAAAATATCTTGGGGTAATACTCGATAACGGTCTTACCTTCTCCTTGCACATAGACCTGTTGACCTCAAGAATCAGGAAACTGATTTTTGTTTTTAAAACGCTTCGCCATGTCGCTGAGGGAGGAATTGTCAAGAGGGTCTATCTAGCTCTTTGCACATCTCTCTTAACGTATTGTATTTCGACGTGGGGCGGGGCGCCTAAAACCATACTGCTAAAGCTGGAGAGAGCTCAGAGAGCCGTATTAAAGGTAAGCACCTTCCGTCCAATTCTTTTCCCAACAGATGAGCTATACAAATGCTGTGGAGTTCTCACTGTGAGACAGCTCTTTGTCCTCCATACCGTAGTCTTACAGCATCTAGACACCCCTTACGCCATAATCACCAGAAAACGTAGAGACGCGGTCTGTCAGCCGCATAGATGTAAGTTCGCATTCACTAAGAGATTATTTTGCTTTCAAGGCCCACATTTATATAACAGACTCAATAAATATCTGCAATTCCACTCTTATCCAAGTAATACCTTAAAAAAAACTGTAACAAATTGGCTACTTGAACAGAAATATATTGACACAGAGAGGCTTCTTCTTTCAGATTCAGATTCAGATTCTTTATCTGTTAACATAGGTAGTTACAAACAGGTGTTACATTCTCATATGTGCTCTATGTTTTGCCATTTGGCGTACAAATATGATGATCAATTTTACATTTAATTATTAATTATCTACGTGCAACAAATACTTTTATCAATTTAAATTATAAAAAAAACAAGAATGCTAAAGTGTAAGCGATGCATAAATATTTTCAAATAGTCAACAATAAAATTTAGAAAAGTTTAAAAAAAAAAATAGAAAATAATGTCAGTCATAAAATTTTAAATTAATACAGAAATGTCAAAGCAATTATTAAACTATTCCTTCAATGTCAACAATTAAATCTAAGGTAGGACATAAATGTTAAATGTCAATAAAATGTATTAGAATAATGTCAATGGATTGCAATGTCGATTAGTTAAAATAAATACAGTAATGTCAAAATAGATGACCTAACACTTATTATCTATAGGAGGCATTATAGAACTGTCGTCCAAATATTCCTTTAGCGAGTAGTAACATTTATCAATTAATATTTTCATAAGCACTCTTTTGAATTTGTCCAGGTTTAACGATTTCAATGTCTCAGGCAGCTTGTTAAATATTTTTGTGGCCATACAGAAAGTGCTTTTATTCATTAAGGCTGTTTTACCATGTGTGATTTCAAGCTCTAACTCATTTTTGTCACGTAGTTTGCGATAGTGACTTTTAAAAGCTAATTTGTACTGTGAGATGTGTGTTTTGACAAATATATTTGTTTCGTAGATATACAGTGATGGTAGGGTAAGAATGTTCAGGCTTTTAAAGAACGGTTGACAACTATCGGTGCTATTTAGGCCACACATGGATCTAATACATTTTTTTTGAGCTCTAAATACAAAATCTCTATCGACGGAGTTGCCCCAATACATTATGCCATACCTAAGTGTTGATGCAACATAACCATGATAAGCCGTTAGTACAGATTCTAGGCTGACAGTCTTTGATAGTTTAAATAGAACTTATGCAAATCTATTCATTTTTTTACAAATTTCATCTGTCTGTGATCTCCATGTCAGATTATTATCAATTACGATGCCGAGGAATTTGGCGACAGTAGTTGACTCTATTGGACTCCCTAAATACTGAATTTCAGGGATCTTACTTGGAATTCTCTGGTAGAAATGCATGATTTTAGTTTTGTCTAAATTAATTACAAGATTATTATTGTTGAACCAAGATATTATTGTATTTAATGTCATATTTATTTCATTCTCATAAGTCATATTATTGTCACATTCAACTACTACTGTGCTGTCGTCAGCAAATAGTACCATGGGATGGTTTATGTGTCCGGGAAGGTCATTAATGTATATTAAAAAGAGGGGTGGTCCAAGTACACTGCCTTGAAGTACGCCGTATTTTATTGTTCTACGTTTGGATCGATATTTATTCTCGTAGCCGTTATTAGTACATATTTGTGTGATTTCCACAAACTGTATTCGATTCACCAAATAAGATTCGAACAGTTTAAGTACATTTCCTCTAATACCATATGTTTCTAGTTTGTTTAACAGTATTCCGTGATCTACATAGTCGAAGGCCTTGGTCAGATCCATAAAGATAGTACATACAGGATTTCTCTTGTCCACGTTTGATAAAACAGGGAGAAGAAGATCATGCATGGCCATATTAATTGTCTTCTGTTTACGAAATCCCTTTTGCTCTTTAACTAATATTTTTGACTTCTCAAGGTATGTATATAATGATTTATAAATTACTTTCTCAAATATTTTTGAGAAGAGAGGTATCAATGCAATAGGTCTGTAGTTAGCCATATCTTGCCTATCCTGTTTTTTGTATAATGGAACAATTATGGAAGTTTTTAGAGCTTCGGGAAAAACTCCATTAGAGATACTCATGTTGATGATGTGACTGAGATGTGGAGCTATATATTGAGCGGCTTCTTTTATAACTTTAGTGCCAATTCCGTCATAACCTACGCTATCTGTATTATTGAGTGAGTTAATATGGTAAATTATGTCTTGCGGTATAGTTGGTTCCATAAATAAAGAACTAGAGGTATTGAAGTGTATTGGAATTTGTGGAGTTGTATTATTTTTAGGTTCGGTAACTTGGTCAACATAAAAATTGTTAAAGGACTCGGCTATTTCTGACGGGTTTGTTATTTGTTTTGAGCCTGTTCGTATTTCTGTTATTGGTTCTTTAGGAAAAAATGTTTTTGAGTTGTTAATTACTGTCCATGCCGCTTTCGATTTATTTTGCGAGGTCTTAATGTAATAGTTATTTTGTGATTTTTGTGTCAGTGATATAATTTTTTTAAATCTAGCTGAATATATTTTGAATGTATTTTTATTCTTTGAGGTGGGGTTTTTTCGGTATTGCCATAGCAATTGCCGTTTCCTTTTACTGCATTTTCTTATCCCGTTAGAGATCCATTTTGCTTTTTTGCTAATGGATATTGTTCTCATTTCATAAGGAAAACAGAGATTGTAAAAGCATTTAAATAGGTCTAGAAAATGGTTGTAGGCCTCGTTAACATCACTGGTGGTATAAATATCTGAAAAGGTGAGACATTTTATGCTTTCCGGAGATTAGTTCTACTAAATTGCAACTATCCTTCTCATACATAACACACACTTCACACACATCACTTACACCTCTCACCACCGCACTAAACTCCCTCTTCTTTGTATTGTGGCTTATATTTTTCGTCAGAACGATCGGTACTGTGTTTCTCGCATCATGTGATTATCGGCCCATCTTATGTGAGTTCTTCCAACGTTGCGCCTTCTGGTACGCGGTCATCACTCCAGAACCTTACGGTTCCATCTGCCATCTGTTCTGCGAGCTATACCACCAGCCCACTACCACTTATGTTTGGCCATTCTTCAGGCTATGTAGGATACCGTGGTTCTCTTGTGGAAAATATCAGCCAAGTTTTAAATAATTTAGAAGTAGACTTGAACAAATGCCACGTAAATTTTACTTATGAAGGGTATTATTTAAAAGTTTTGATGAAATAGTCTGAAAATCAGGATTGCGTACAAGAATTTGTGCGATATTAAGTTCTCAGTATCCTCGCCAATTTCTCGTTTAAAGCGTCCATTACATAGCGTAATGTATGAAAGCAAATTAAATCTATCATGCCTGACCATGCCGCCATTTTGAGCGGCCGGCGCTGTAAAAATGAAAACGGTTATAAAATCATTTGAGTGCACTGTTTTAATTGCAGTTCCAATTGCTTTTTGTTTTTATGTTTTTTATTTTATGTGCTGGTACGTGTTTGTAAGAACTGTTTGTGTCATGAAAACAAGTATGTATAAACAGCAACACACTGAACTGCCCCATAAAAATATACCATTTTATCTGACATATCGCAGGAAAGAGACTTTCATTTATTTTGACGTTGACAATTATGAACCCTAGGTAGTGGCTGAGAGTCGCGTCCGGCCCTGGTTCAGGCCATGGTCCGGAGCGAGAGTGTATGGGAGGCCGTCACTTCCTTCTGTGAAGCAGTAATGCTCGCGAAGGAGGCGACGGAGTGCGCGAGGGAGAGGCAAGATTCGCGCCCTCGCGCCCCTAGTCGCCGCAGGAGACGCCCCGGGCGTCGGGAGTCGCGAGCCGACTTCCGGCCACCGTAGGCGCGGGCTTGCGGACGGTGACCAATGGTTAGCTCGCCGTCCGATAAGGACCAGGCCTGGGTCGACGGCACGTTGTGTTCCACACGCGCCTCAAAGAGATGTCAGCACCAACTGACGGGGTCCGTAAGGGCCAATGCCTGCCGGGGTTGCGAGTTTGTCCGAAAGGGATAACGCAGCCCCAGCACACAGGCAACGGAAGGAACACGGGTGGGCTTTAGTCAGTAAAAGTCTGACACGCCCTCCCGCTCCGCCCAGACCGGGAGAAGTTATTTGATAATTTCCCACCCTCAAAAAACAAAAAAAAAAAAGGTAGTGGCTGAGAGTAACCTAATTTCGTCGGATAATTAACAAATCGGGAAAAATCGGCAAAAGTCGTTTCTTTTCGTTTTACCTTAATGTGACGACATTAAGACGTCATATTTCTTACTATCTAATAATCTATACTAATAATAAAGCTAAAGAGTTTATATGTATGTTTGAACGCGGATTTGAAAAAATCTTTATTTGTAATTATTATTTTATTTACATTTTTCATTTTGCGCACTTATTTTAACTTGCTTGTTCAGCGAAGATAAACTCCAACTCATAAATAACTTTAGTCAATGTGCGCTTGTGTAAGTAAAATTTTTGGGGCTAGTATATGTCGCTGCAGACTCCCTTCAATAAGGCGACGACGCACTGTTTGCATTGAAATCTGTAACAAGCATTAAGACTTAGTATAACTTTCAGTGAAGTAACAATTCCGACAGCTAGATATTTGTATCATATTATCTTACACGGTAGAGGGTAGCAGTATCACGAGTGGGGTGGAAAGGATCCTGCGAGTATCTAGCGACTATGGCGGCGTCTTCAGCTTCTGTTGTGGCACGTCCTCGAGCACCACGAGGACGGTCGCGTAGGGCTTCATCGCGGCCTTTCTCGTGACGTCGTAGGCACGTGTATATCGACCGTTTCTAAAAACAAGATTAGTGCTGTTAAGAAAACTTCAACCAAACTTAAGCTTACATATACCAACACCGAAAAACACTATTATTAACATTGGGTGTAAAACTTACATGCAACTCTGATCCCCATTTCTTTTAAAATTACAATGCGGATTCTTTCCGCAGCGGTGAGCCGAGCAGGCATTTTTATAAAATGGTTGTAACAGATTATTGAATCTATTGTAGATTTTGAATATTCTATTCTATTCTATTTTTCCTTATGGCAATGGTGCCGATGTCGACAGAATATTATTTTAAATCAAGAGATCTTGTGTCAAGCAGACAGAATTGAGTACAGACTCTCTATATAGTTACTTTACTCTTTGGTACAGACATCAAGATTTTTGTTTTTAAATTTAGATTGCATCCATGATCCATGCAGTTTTTATTTGGAATAAACCTTTTAGTAAATGTCAATTCGAAGGAAGAGTTGCAATACGACCGAATTAAGAATTATTACCTGAAACGTTTTCCGGAAAACGTAGGACTACATTGAAAATTATTAACATAATATCTATACCTTTCGAACAGTCATAATTTCTCTCGGTTGCGTCTTTAAAGGGCAGTTAAGTGTGTTGCTGTTTGTACTGTATTTTATGACTATAGTTTTAGAACTCTCAATCGATAATGTACTAACATAATCACATCTATCGTATGTTATTCTGTTACGATATCGTCTGGTAGTAAAAGGTAGAATGGTGATGGTGATTAGTGTCGTGATGGCTATTTTCCGGACATCATCTTCATTTTCGGAGATCTAGCATCAGCATTTTTGGGAAACATATTATACTGCGATTTCAAAAAGTCTACCAAGCCTGGTGGTATTATTACCATTGAAACTATCATTGTAGTTATCTCTAAGAGGCCCATAAAGTTCTCATGACCATCTTTTGTACCAACTACCCAACAAAACAAAATCGCAGCATTAGTGCCCCACGGTTTACAAATTAACCATTTATTCTCACAAATGCGTCCGTCCATAACAAAAAGGTTCGTTCTGGAACGTTCCACAAGTTTTTGCTTTGTTTTTGGAAAGCGTTCTCGTGTTCTTCACAATTAATGAATAGTTCGCTGAAGGAAAGTTTTCTTCACGCCGTTTTATCTGTTTGGTCTTTATTATTTGGTGCTGTTTGAAGGACTTGAACGAAGTTAAGATAAGATGAGATAAGATATCTTTATTTGTTTAAACATTGTATACATACAAGAGCATGCAAGATATTAGTCCGTCGTTTGAGTCCAATCATGTTTAGCCGTAAATATCGGCGTACAAATATTTATATAACATTGAAAAGAATTAACAATAACAAAAATCTAAATATTACCTAGGATATGCACTTTAGGAAATTTATAATTTAGTTACTAAATATAATAGAAATTATTTTTATGATTATATAATGTCAATACTCAAGATACTTCAAAAATTATAATGTCAAACAAGTACAAGAATAATGTCAAATCAATATTAAAATATTTATGTCAAATTGTCCAGATTGATATAAAAATTACAAGATTAAGTTACACAATTTTTGTCAAAATTACAGCCATAATCATTTAAATTTATTATTAGTGTCAGGAAAAATATTTAACAAAAAAAAATTTGTTCGGTTAGAAATTCTGAGATACTATGATATGCTTTTTGCAAAAGAAACCTTTTTAATTGACGCTTGAATGCATTACTATTTAGCTCCTTCCAACTTTTAGGCAATATGTTAAATATAGGTAAGGTGGATCCTTGATTTGTTCTTAGAGAATAAATCTGACTTAGAGAGATATAGTAATGATTCTAATGATTATAATATATCTGTTATAGTCGCGAACCATATTTTGATCAAAATACAATTTGACACTGATCTGCAAATTGCAAAATTGGAGGAAAATTTGAATTCCCGTCTACAGCTGCGGATTCACCTTAACCTTAAATAGTCATGCGGAGGATTTTGTAGTGAAAATGAACTGCATTTTTCATGGTCGGTATGTGGATGGAGTAACTATGGACCTGTAACTATTCAGCGAAAGATTACCGAAGCTACTATTAAGCTAACTTTTCACTATAAAATACGAATATATAGTATATATATCCCGAGATATAAATTATATTTTCACGATATGGCCTTCAAACTGTGAGGTATTTATTATCTTTTAACCAGTTCGCGTTCTTCATTGGCGTAGCGACGGATAAAGTATTATCTTGAAAATGTCACTCACCAAATACATTTATAGTTTGAGACAACCTAAGTGTAAATTGGTTCCATTTAAAAGTAAGGCGAGCAATATTTATTTTTATCTTTAGATGTAATTACATTATTATTATAGTGAAAAGTCAGATTTAACTCTTTTTCTAACTAAGCAATCAAAGGGTTGCACAATCTACATCCGGACTTGAGACTACTAAATGATGGGTATATCCGCCTGAGGCCAAAGAAACAAACTTGATTGAGTATTCCCGAAAGCTAGTGCGGTCGCTTACTTGTCTTAGTTCTATACAATAGCAACAAGTACTTGCTAAGTAAGTTAGTATTGTTCGTGGATTTACTTCTGCGGGTCTGACGTCACATGCATTGGTGTGTATAGATTGCAGCACTTTATGTATAGTGCATTTTGAAGTAGATTGTAAACAATGGTTGTCGAAAGGCTAGTCGAAATGTTTTCAATGTGATTATTTGTATTTTGATTTCGAAATGGGTCTTTGTAATAATAACTATGGGGACTTTCTTTTCTTTTTACTTGGCACTTTTCGGCCTTTACCTCATTACAAGCCACAAGTTTGCCATTTAGGTACCATTACATTAAAAGGCCTCTCAATAATATTCAATTTAAACCGGAGTTTTACTCATAAATACATTATAAAATGATTTTTTGAGAAGTTTTATTCATAAGTGTACTTCTGTATACGAAAAAAAAAAACTTTTTTTAAAAAAGTATTTGTAATTTCAATTCAATCTCTTCATGAAAATCACTTTCAAAGGTTATCACATCTAATTTTACGTATGCCTGCATCCTACATATGGGTATTGTTGCCACCTCTTATAGAATCCTTTTGTTTGTTGTCCCGACACCCACAGCTCCTATACACCATCACCCAACAATGTTTAACAAAGTCCTTTGTTATAGTATCCATTGTAAAACATTCAAAGTAAATATCTGAAATAGAAATGTAGGAGTGCTTTAAGTGTATGTTATAACATAACATCACCACCTGCCTGTAATCAGCGGAGGGGGTTTAAGCGTTAGGCAGAGATGTACCTATAGTAGCTATATTTTATTCTTTCATTTTCCAATCTGTTTAAAAAATAAGCAGCTTACGAATGTAGAAATATGACCTTTTGTTCCGGATCAACTCTTATTTGATACAATATAAATGTTGGTTTTATTCTAGCTACAGCGGAATTTGTATACAGATTATGTTTTTGTTAAGTTTTGAAATTATTCGGGTGTTAACTACGTTAGAAAATTGAGGAAAGGTTACGGTAACTTCATTTTAGATTTATGAAAGGATAATTATTTATTTATTCATTGGTGTTAATTCTAGTTATCTCAGTATGAATGGAAATTGTATTGACGATATTCTGTCTTTATACGCTTCCTGAAAACTTTGTTTTCCTTTTTAGTTTGCTCCGAGTATTTTGTGCTCACTGAAACGGGAAGCCTATCCTTCTTAACTTGAAAACTACGAAACCCTTATAGGATGACTTCGTTGTTCGTCCGTCAGTCTGTCAAGACCCTTTTTCTAATATCAAATTTTCGACATATTTTGATACTCGCAAATACATAAATCAAAACCTACAGAGTACTTCCCGTTGATATAGAATCATGAAATTTGTCACGAAGTAAGGTCTCCCATCATGTAAAGGAAAAAGTTCGAAAATCGTAATTTTTTAGCGTCACATAAATAATCTTTTTCTGTAACAGTACTTAATGATAATATTTGAAACTGCCCATAGTTTCAATACATCCCAATCAGTAACTCACCCGTAAATATAATAATAATCAACATTGCATATTAATATCCCACGCCTGTAGGCGTTCAGTAGAATTGATTACTATGTTACTACGGATCAACCTGTCAATATTATTCTATACGGTTGTTATTGTTTCCAGGTTCTGGGTACAAATTATACGAAAACTTGCGACTGTGGGAAGACATTTGTGTATCCATTATTTTATCTTAAAGATCAATATGGAATATTAACTATAGCCTGGAATAATATTCCTTGTTTGTATGTATTCCATAATATATTTGTATCACTAATGAATTTTGATAATTAAAAGTGACTGTAAAATTCTGTTGATATTATCCTAACTAATCCTTACAAATAATATTATAAATGCGAAAGTGAGTTTGTTTGTTTGTTGCGCTTTCACGCTAAAACGGCTGAACAGATTTGGATGAAATTTGGCACATGGGTAGACCATGACTTAGGTTGGGACATATATACTTTTTATCTCGATAGTCCCATGGGATCGAGACATGCGAGTGAAACCGCGGGGTGCAGCTAATCTTTAATAATTCTAGTGTCATGAACTTTTTGAAGGACCTCGCCGTATTTCTGACCCGAAACGGTGTTGTTCTGTTCTGGTTTCGAGAGTATAGTGACCGCAGTAAGTACAGAAACACGGAGCATATCAGATTATCACCACGATGGTAATGCACATGAATGCTAATGATCTTGTGAAGGCCTCAGAAACCCGCTGGATGCGAGAACCACAGAACCGGTACAAGTGGGTGCTTGGGGAAGGCCTAAGTCCAGTAGTGGACGTCATTCGGCTGAAATGATGATGATGATGATGATGGTGGAATGCGCATACGATGCACTTGGTTCTGTAATTTCCATAGGCGGCGGTGATCACTTACCAGTCGTACGCTCTTTTACCAACCATTTTTGTTAACAGAACACTGGTTTATGCAATACAGGGCGATAATACCCTAATCCTAACTAATATTATCAATGCGAAATTGAGTTTGTTTGCTTGTTACGCTTTTACGCTAAAACGGCTAAGCGGATTTGGATACAATTTGGCAGATGGGTAGACCATGACCTAGATTAGGACATAGGATACTTTTTTATCCCGGTAGTACATTCCCGTGGGATAACTTCCGACCTTCAAGCAGGCGAAGCCGCGGGCAAAATCAAGTAAGCTATATAATTAGATATATGATCGCATTATCACTTAATAGTTGTAAATACTATAATTAACATTCTCATCTCCCGGTAATGTCTTGATAGGTACGTCTCGAGACGATATCACATTCCGCAAATGAATTTCATTCGTGATAATCGCTGCTAGTCTAATAGGGTTTTAAACGATTTTCATTAGAGGGTTAACCCGTTTTTTATTGAATACTTAGTATATACAGTGTGACAGGGACATTGTTGCTTAAAGTGTTACCATGGATTCAGTATATGATTCTGAACCGGGCACAAATTTGTCGTCGGTTATTTAAAAAGATATCAGCTGTTTCATAGAAAAGTGCAACACCTACGCGATCAAAATGTATGCAACAGTAGGTTTTTTTAAATAACCGACGAAAAATTTCAACGCAGTGGCGTTCAGAATCATGTACTGAATCTATGGTATCAGTTTTCGCGTCGATGTCCCTGCCAGCCTGTATAACAATAATAATAAAGCTTATTACTCTAAGTTTATTTTATTTTAAGAGCTTACTACAGATAAACCCTGGCTGGCTATAGTAAGACAGGCAGATTTTTATTTAATTAATAGGTAATAGCTATTGTTTTCAAATAATCTGATATTATGAGTGTCTAGACTTAAAATAAAAACCTGACCTTTTAGATACTCTCAGGGTTATAAGTCTGTCTATTAAGTTGCATGAAAATCTCCCTAATTTAGAATCAATTCACGAAATAACTTTTTTTAAAGATCAAACTATGTAGTTTCTACTTTATTACTAAACGGAATTTAAATGGCTTTTAAAATAATTTCGCCAGATCTTACTAAACAATCCTCTTTAGTTCTCTGTATTAATGTAACGGAAAAAAGGAAGGGACATCCTCGTTGTCTCTCGACGTCCCATAGAAGATCACGAAACGCACATTTTTCTCTATTTATCAGTAGGTAGATGTTCCATCTTCATCTAATTCATTTTTAGGCACGAGGTATTTGAAATTTACCTTGATTAAAAATGCGGGTAAATCGTAAAAAGTAATAACAATTTACTAGGTAAAGGTTAGATTGGTTGAGGTATTAGGACCTCCCCTTTTTACGCTATACATTAATGACTTGCCAAAATCAATTTCACACCCTATGACCTTATTTGCAGATGACAGCACGGTGACAATTTCTAGTAATAACAATGACATGATCCATTATAAACTTGACATTCACAATACCTTGACATCTATAGTAAAATGGTTAAACAATAATAATTTAAAGATTAATTTAGATAAAACTAAAATCATGCATTTTACCCAACGTTTGACTATAGAAAATATGTACATAAATATAGATAATAAGCTTATTGAAATCGTAAATACTATTAAATTCCTTGGACTAATAATTGACAAAAGACTTGACTGGAAAACACAAATCGAGAACCTTTGCAAAAAAATGAGTAGTTCTGCATTTGCATTGCACTCTCTGGCTGCAGTTGTGAATGTAGATAGCTTGATTGCGGCCTACCATGGTTTAGCTGCGTCTCACCTAAGATACGGCATCATATTTTGGGGAAATTCTACCGACTCTAATAAGGCATTCAAGGCCCAAAAGAGATGCATTAGATCTATGTTTGGGCTAAAAACGGTCGATACATGTAAACCATATTTTGAAAGGTACAAGATATTAACTCTTCCTTGTCTGTATATCCTCGAAGCCGCAATGTTTGTTAAAACAAACCCCAATCTGTTTCCACGTCTACAGGACGCTGTACCGCGTAACAGACGCGATATGACCATTCTTCGTGTCTATCCAGCAAAAACGGCACTTATGCGCAAAAGTATCGTCTGCATGGCGCCTACTATATTTAACATATTGCCTAAAAGTTGGAAGGAGCTAAATAGTAATGCATTCAAGCGTCAATTAAAAAGGTTTCTTTCGCAAAAAGCATATTATAGTGTCTCAGAATTTCTAACCGAACAAATTTTTTTTTGTTAAATATTTTTCCTGACACTAATAATAAATTTAAATGATTATGGCTGTAATTTTGACAAAAATCGTGTAACTTAATCTTGTAATTTTTATATCAATCTGGACAATTTGACATAAATCTTTTAATATTGATTTGACATTATTCTTGTACTTGTTTAACATTATAATTTTTGAAGTATCTTGAGTATTGACATTATATAATCATAAAAATAATTTCTATTATACTTAGTAACTAAATTATAAATTTTCTAAAGTGTTATAAGTTAAGCTAAGTTCATATCCTAGGTAATATTTCGATTTTTCTTATTGTTAATTCTTTTCAATGTTATATAAATATTTGTACGCCGATATTTACGGCTAAACATGATTGGACTCAAACGACGGACTAATATCTTACATGCTCTTGTATGTATACAATGTTTAAACAAATAAAGAAATCTTATCTTATCTTATCTTGATCTGAGAATTCGACTATTACTCCCAAGGTATGGTTTATAATGCTTAGAACCCGTGGAAATAATATGTAGAGTGCTACAAAGACATTTTGGCGCCTGAATGACATTGTCAGGGGTGCGTTATTGGTAAACATTTGTGAAATTATGTCACGAAAATCCGCCGCCATGTTGTTTTCTCAATACAACAAAACAAGATGGCGGCGCAAATAACCTTGTATCGTTGTACAATGTACAAGACACAAAATACTTTATGATTTTTTGAAAGTCTGGTTGACAAACTCCTTGGTCAAGCGGTATACTTTTTTCAGAACTTCAGGCTAGTTAATATGGAGGTTGAACATTTCTTTACCATTTTCCTCGACTCTTTTATGTCCTTATTTAGAAACTAGAGCCTTGTATACGTATAATATGTTCATTGTTTGTAAGATTAAAATATAAGTATATTTTCGATCTCTATAATTCTTCTTCTTTTGATTTCATTCTTGTGTTCATTTAATTCATCATTCCTATAGAAACGTTTCAGGTACCGGAAAATATATAATTATAATAAGATACCTACCTACTTCTCGATCAAAACGTTACAAATTACAAATCGTAACATTTCGCCACATTTCGGCAATCTTCGAGGTCTTTTGATCAGAATTTCTCAAGGGAAATAATTAATTTTGTATATTAAAACGGGAAATTAATGCGGTGGCGTCTCTCATATTTGGGGTCTGTTCAAGTCTATAACAGATATTCAAGGGTTGAATTGAAGGTGAGGCATTAAAATATGAGTACAATTTACAGAAGATCAATTTATTTTAAAGACTGTTATTAAAGACATGACAGATGATTGTACGGGTTGTAGTAGTTAACTCCGTACACTGCTTTGTCGTGAAGGTTTGTAAGTATAGTTAGTATAGAGAAAAACCGTTCTACTAACAAGCACTAAGTAGTTGAGTTTATTTAAGTTAAGAGTAAGTCACAGTAGTAGAGTAGAAGGCGATGATTTCTCTCAGTAGTTGATAGCTACACAGTTATAAGGTTATTATATTTTAATTGGTTAGTCATGTCATTTTATTGCGCTACAGTATGACGCGCGCCGTTGGCCTAAACTAGGTTGCAGAGTAAGCAGAAATGTACGGCGATGAGACCGTACAATGATGATGACATTGAAATTAGAATAAATATTTGAGCCACGGAAGCAGCAAAGCAGGATCGTGATAGACCTCAAAAACATTAGCAGGGATTGCACGCATGTTAGATACAGTGGGTACAACAAGAGCGTGACCGGCATCATTTTAATTTTAATTTTGTCTTTTATATTTATATCGAAAGCACCGAACCAGTGTTGGCCCAGTGGTAACAGCGACTTATGAATTGTAAGTCATAGGTTGGAACCCAGAAGGGCGCTTTACTTTGTGTAAATTATTTTATCACTACTGCTCTCAAAACGGTGAAGGAAAACATCACCGGCCACCCGCATTGGACCCACATGCTGGATTACGGTCCACTCCCTCTCATTCAGAGGAGGTCTGTGTCCCAGTAGTGGGAACATTAGGTACTGGGCTGGGTGAGCTGATTATATCGAAAAATAAATAATTGTAGCAAGTAGAGCTTATTGCCTAGCATTCATCGTGACATTACAGAGTTCGTTCGTATTGTAGGATTTCAGAAAATGCACTTCTCCCACCATGAGTGTCGCGTACCTAAGCGGCGCACCACGAGCAGGTGTTCCTGTGTTCGTATCTAAAAGGACCTAAAATATCGCGTCATCGAGCAAAAACTTTTTTGAAGAAGTAAAAGATAAGAAATAGAGTAGGATGTGTGCCGCTGAAGAAAAAAACAACATGTACTACCAGGATAAAAGCACCCTATGTGTTAATTCAGGTTATAAACTGTCTGTGTGCCAAACATTACTTGCGTCAATCCGGAACATATATCCAGACAAACAGACAAACGGAAAAAAACTAAAAACTTTTTTTCGGCATCTGACTCGTTCCAACACATCGTAGAAATTACTTTTTTCAAAAATATTCTATGTACACTTTTGAGTTCGTAACTTTTTTATTATATTATGAATAGATTGCATTAAAATTAATATTGATAATGTTTGCGGCAAAATAGCGTATTGTAAAAAAAATTATAAAAATAAAATAAAATACCTAATTCAAATAAAACAAAAGAAGATCGTTAAGCGTCATTCAATGTCTGTACAAAGAATTGTTTCGGAATTCTCTGTAAGAAAAAGCTATTTCATAAAGAAAATAAGTACCGAATCCTTATTTCATAGACAAAGCAACATTTGTTTGCAGTTACATTCAAATATCAACTTTAGCTTTTAAGCAATAAAAGTTTTAATGAACTGTCATTCGTTTTCTCAACATCTCAAGTTTGTAAATGAAATATTTGTCAAATTTTACTCTTGATTTTAATTGAATTAAGTACTCCACAGAAATTGTCCGAGGAAGTTTAATAACAAATTAAGATTGTGCAATATTAAATCATTAATTGGACATGGAAATGAAAATTTGAGGTAGGGTTGTACCTACCTTATAATTAATATTGATTTAAACTTTGTTGTCTTCCGCAAATTGTCATCAACTGATAAACCTACCACTGATATTTTGAAAAACAAGTTTGTTGATACATAATGACAATCTTCTCGAATAGTTTCTCTCCCAATTTAACAAGAACCTAACCAACCCACAGATCAAAGAAAACAGCTTTCTTTATTAGGTAAAAAATCTTGTTTCTTTGAAAAAACTTCTGCAAAAAAAAAACAGAAACAGACAAAGACATAATAACCTTATTTAAAATGATAACGAAAAACCCGTGGAAACAAATAAAGTACAATTTTCTCCGTGGATGATAAACAATTGATGAGGAGGAAAGACGTTCAACAATATAAATACATAATAAAACGGTAGCTAGCTCGCTTATAGAATATTAGCGACAAAATGAAGCGAATAGAATGTTATTTGTTGGAAACGAGTTGAAAAAGGTTGTGAGAAAGTAGTTATTTAATTATTCGTTCACGACCCAATGGGAGTAGGGTAAGCGCGAAGTTTTATGCGCTTAGTTAGGTTATTCGTTGGAAAGAAAGAGAAACCTAATCATTCCGATTTTTTCACCTAATCATTCCGCGTTTCACACGTACACGCCAAGGTGAGGTAGCGGAGTTGATATTAGATTTAATGGAAAAAAATAAATTAGTACATATAATTACAAAACAAAGGTACAAAAATAAAAAAACAAATAATATTTATTTCATACAAAATTATAGGTACACTTACGTGTTTAGTCTTTTCCGGAATAATTATTATGATGTGTATTATCGATTTATTTACAAGAACTAAAACACAGACCTCCTCTATTCCAAAGGCACATTGTTTCTCATCATAGTTTCTCTCCCACGCACACGTCGCTAATCCCTATAGTACTGGATAAAAGTCAACAAGAACTATAACTTCCGAGAAAGCTATAATAAGGTGGTGAGAACACGAGATTACGAGTACTTCTTGCTCTACCATTGTGTCCATGGTTCTTTAACGGCGCCGCGCCATAGTGGCCCTCGGCTAACGTGAGTGGACGTAGCTTCTATTTGTATAAAAATGTAGGTAGGTTCGTCCACTATTACACACGGCCACGCTACGCACGAATGCGTAGCTGAACAAATGCACCGCGCAGCTAACGTGGCACAGCTCTCCGTGCACAACCTACGTAACAGTGGACAGTTGCCTTTAGTCCTGCTCTGCTCGGTTGTCTTGCCTTCGCCCCACTCTTGATGTCATACTCAGGTCTCGAAATTTGCCCCCGCTCTGAATGTTTGAATGACCTTCTGTGTTAAAACTAAAACTAACTTTACTAAAATATTAAAGAAATATGCTTCAATATTGGTGAAAACTCATTAGTTTTTATAAGTATTGGTCTGTCAGTAAATCGGGCGTGAAATGTTACAAAAGAGAAAGCATTTCTGTACTTTCGATTTGGACGTGTGACGTGACATTGATTTATATTACTTTGAAAGACGTCGCGACGTCACGAATCCAATATGTCGCACGTTCGACACGAAACTTGACAATAGAATATCCCAAATACCGTCTATTGTCAATCGAAAGGTTCATAAGAGCTTTATCAGTGTAATGAAATGTAACTGAACAAAATAAAACGAACAGAATGATACAAAACGACGGAAAATGTTCTTGAACCACGTTCATGAAGTTTGTAAAAATAACAGCTTTGTCCATAATGGTTTATTGTAAAAACATTGTACATAATATCTATAATTACAAAACTAGACGGACGATTTCAAGTTTGTAACCCATTTTTTTGACGTAATTTTTGTGTCGCATTTTCGCCAATTCTCAAAACAAGATGGCGGCGGCGGTCAGGGATAGGTGAGAGTTTAATTCAAATTCAAATTCAAATTCTTTATTGCTAACTATGTGTACATAAATAAAGTTCTTAACAGAGGATATCAGTTCTTAGAACATAGTGGCCCTGTTAGGGCATTGCAATTTCATCATGCATATATGCTTATAATTGTAACAGTAACAGTTGAACATGCATTATTTACATTCATTAATTAAAAAGAAAAAAGTTATAAATATTAAATTTTATATAGGACATCGTTTTAATTACATTATATAATTTTATCATTTACATCATATTAATTATAAATTATTAAAGTCATACCTAAATAAAAATACACATGTCATGAGTTACCTGATTTAAAAAATTATCATTATTCATTAATTCAATTATGTCACAGTATTGTAATCATTTAATATTAATTATCATAATCCTTTTAAAAATATTTTACTGAATTATATTCACTTTAGTGATAGGTACTTTATTGAACAAAATTATTTTTCCTCAAGAAATTCTGCTATTGAGTAATAGGCCTTTTTAATTAAGAAAATTTTCAGCATTCTTTTAAAAATAATAATTGAATTTATAATCTTAATGTCCATAGGTAGCTTGTTATAAATCTTTGTGCTCATACAGAAAACACTATTACTGTACGCTCTAGTGTGGGACGTTTTATCTCTTAAGGTATGTTTAAGTCTTCTGCTTTTTAACGTATCATAGCTTGTAATGTTTGATTTAACTAAAATTGAGGCCAGGTAGATAAATAGAGCAGGGAGTGTTAAAATCTTGAGATTTACGAAATGTGGTTTACATGAATCCGTTTGGCGTAACCCAAATATAGACCAAATACACTTTTTTTGGGCTTTGAACGCAATTTCTTTATCAGTCGAGTTTCCCCAATATAGTAACCCATACGACAGAGTGGATCCCACATACGCATGGTAAGCAGTAAGAAGCGCGGTCTGGTTGGATACTTTTTTAAGCATGTATAGAGCGTAAGAAAATTGATTCAATTTGGTACATACACTATTTACATGTGTTTTCCATGACATATTCGAATCTATATGGATTCCTAAAAATTTTGTATTTGCCACTTCAGCTACTGTTTCATTATTGTATGCAATACTTAAAGGAATAGATGTCGCGTTTTTATTTTTAAAGTTCATGTAATGTGTTTTTGTGAGATTAATTTGTAAATTATTTATTTGAAGCCAATTTATTAATTTAGATAAGGAATCATTTATTTCTTGTTCATGATTTTTGTTTTTATTATTTGTGAAAAGAACCGTACTGTCATCTGCAAATAAAACCATAGGTTGCTGAATAGCATTAGGTAAATCGTTTATGTAAATGAGAAACAGTAGTGGTCCCAGTATTGACCCTTGAGGTACACCATATTTTATAAATCTAGGACTCGATGTATACTTAATCTCTCTCTTTGTAAATGGACATAACTGTGTTATTTCAGTGAACTGTATTCGGTTACATAGATATGATTTGATTATGTGTAGTGCTTTACCCCGAACTCCGTATATTTCCAGTTTTTGCAAAAGAAGTTCATGATCAACATAATCAAACGCTTTTGTCATGTTCATGTATAGAGCTGTAACTTGGTTTTTTTATCTAGTTCTGTAAGTATTTTTTCTAAAAACTGATGAATTGCTGAATTTACTGATTTCCCTTTTCTGAATCCTACTTGATTATCTATTATTATTTTATTTTTCTCGAAATATTCAGTAAGTTTATTATTTAGTACTTTTTCAAATATTTTGGCGAATATTGGAATGAGAGCAATCGGCCTGTAACATCGTACATCTTCTGGGTTTCCTTTTTTAAATAGTGGTGTAACCACCGTAGTTTTTAAATATGTTGGGAAAATGCCTTCCTCAAGACACTGATTTCATACGGTGGAGGTCTGCCCGGCTTGGGCGGAGCACCGCCGTGTCCTCACGGAGGCGATCGGCGGCGGCGATCTCTCGCGTCCGGCCCTGGTTCAGGCCATGGTTCGGAGCGAGAGTGCATGGGAGGCCGTCACCTCCTTCTGCGAAGCAGTTATGCTCGCGAAGGAGGAGGCGGAGCGCGCGAGGGAGATGCAAGCTGCACGCCCTCGCGGCCCTAGTCGCCGCAGGAGACGCCCCGGGTGTCGGGAGTCCAGAGCCGACTTCCGGCCACCGTAGGCGCGGGCTTGCGGACGGTGAGCAATGGGCAACTCACCGTCCGATAAGGACCAGGCCCGTGTCGACGGCGCGTTGTGTTCCACGCGCGCCTCAAAGAGATGTCAGCACCAACCGACGGGGTCGAAAGACCAATGCCTGCTGGGGTTGCGGGTTTGTCCGAAAGGGATAACGCGACCCCGGCACACAGGCAACGGAAGGAACACGGGTGGGTTTTAGTCAGTAAAAGTCTGACACATCCTCTCGCTCTGCCCAGAGCGGGAGAAGTCATTTGATGATTTCCCATCCTCAAAAAAAAAAAAAAAAAGACACTGATTTATAATATGAGTTATGATTGGGGCAATTATGTACACTACACGTTTTGTTATTAGCGTTGAAATTCCATCATAGCCCGTACTTTTGGTGTTTTTTAATGCCATGATTAATTTCACAACATCGTTTAGGGTAACTGGGGTTAAGAAACAGATACGGTTATGTGTAGATATGTATGTATCAAATCAAGAGAACACGTCTTATTATTTTCTGGGAACTACAGGGAGACATAGCTACTCTATAAATTTGTCCGGCAAAATAAAGTACCTGTTTGCTAAAATAAAGCAAATTTTGTTCAAGACTCTATAATGTCTACCAGATACTTATTGTGTCCCATTTCATTCTCTAATGGCTTCAGTCAACATTCCGAAAAATGCTTTAATGGGTACTTTGGTGTAAAGACCGGAGTTAACAGTTTCACGCTTCAGGAATTTCAGATTTTTCTATTTAATTATACTAAAATATTTTCAGGATAGCATTAACATAATAATATACTACTGCCTAGCTAGTAGTATATATTGTGTTTTGCTTTGCACGGTGTTTACGACTTGACAAATTAAGATTTGTTTACAATTATGAAAGATCAATAGTATTAATGTTTGCTCTTAGAAACCTTCAGGAATAGAAAAAAAAAGAAGGTAATATTATACATAAATAATGGTGGAAAACGCATCGAAACCTTTACATTGTTTAGATTAGAAGAACAACGTGGTCACATAAACAGATACGAAAAGCGAATTTAATTTATTAAAGCCTTCGCCAAATAGAACGCGTACTTAGGGCGCTTTTGAGCGTTATCCTGACGCCACGCTAACGTAACGTGCGTAACGCACTACTAGCGCTGGCGCTCTGTTTGACAGTAATCGTACGTAATAGTACAACACAATTTGGTGCTATAGTGCAGCGTTCTAACGCGCGCTAAGGAAGCGTTCTAATTGAACATGAACGGCTGCAAAAATCAGTGAACACAATTAATCCAGAAAAAACTGACTGTTAATATACATGCATAACATCACGCCTTGCTTCCCCGTAGGGTTAGGCAGAGCTGTACCTATAGTACACCCACATTTCACCAGTTATGTTTAAGTCCCATGTAATAGGGGGCGAGCCTATTGCCATGAACCGGGCACATATCCAGACTCGGGGCTCCGCAATAGTGCTTGCGACAACTAGACCAAAGTGACAACGACATTTTTTTACGAACAAGAAGCTTGGTCTTTCTTTTTCGTGTGGTTAGTGGCTAACCTGGTGTCAGAGTATTTATGCCGCCCATGGGTCTCTGACTTGGCTTCACATACCATCGAGAAATATCTGTCAGGCACGCTGGTTTCCTTACGATGTTTGTTTTTTTCCTGATGATTAATGACTGTTGCCACGCTGCCTGAGTGACATATCAACATTTTGTTCCGTATTTTAAAATTATTTTTAAGTGTTATTATAGTGAAATTATATAACTAAATGTTAAATAACTGCATACATACTCAAGATTATTGTTTTCCTGCAAATATTTAAAAAAGTTCTTTGTTTCATTCATTACGGACGTGTCTAACGTGCACGTCTTTCTACATTGTTCTCACATGTATACTTTCGACATGAATGATGTAACCAATATTTTGTAACAATTTTTTATTATTTAAAAGAGTGTTCATGGAGTTTCTTGCCCGTTCTTCTCCATAGGTACCTACTACGCTTTGGAATGGGCAATTAGCTTCAAGTTTCTGACTGACCGATTCTTTGACAATTCAAAAGTCTACGCCTGTAAATGGTTTAATTGAAATAAATGCTTTGAGTTTGAGTTTTCCTTCACCGTTTTTGAAGCAAGTGATAATTATACAATACGCACATGAATCGGAAAAGCCAGAGGTGCCTCGGGTTCAAACTCGAGACCTGCAACTTGGCAGTCCGACGGTCACACCACTGGGTGGGTATCACTGCTGTTAGCGAGTTAGGTGATAATTATAATGTATTTTCATATAAACTTGAGACAAATTTATTGAAATGATGTAAGTCATTGTCTTTACAAATATACATATACTTCACACATTAAATATCACCAAAGTGAGTTCCTAAGTCAGAGCACGGTTTCGCAATTTCCGGCACGTTTCCCGCGTAATCGTGTCAGACGGATGTACGGCCGCCATTTTAACTTTCAAGTGAAGGCGGAAAGTTTTTCGCCGATGCCTCGCGAGTGGGGGTTTAAAGAAAATTGTTAGTAATCTCAGTTTGTCATTGTCAGGGTGTGTTCAGAGTAGGAACCGATATTAGTCAGAGCTGTTCGAGTTTTTGTCGTCATTAAGTTCGTGATTGACAGGTTTTGATTACATATTCTGTGTTTAGACAAGTAGAGTAAATACTAAAGATTCTATTCTAGTAGATTTAAGACTCATTGGCTTAGAAGAATACCTACAGTTATTCTGTTTTAAAGCAAAATATGCGTAAACATAAAAAAAAGAGTTGAATAATTAAAAGTCGTATCGCATGACAAATATTTCGATAAGTCATAATAATACATATAAGAGACTGTACTTGAAAAAATATTCTTCTGTTAGAGACGCAAACAAGAATAATGTTTAAATTACAATATAAAACGATAAAGCAGCCTATGCCGTAAATACTTATCGTCTTGAAAACGAAATTTTATCTATTTTCATCCTACATTCGTCCACAAAATCGTATAGCGTGTAAAAGCCTAATATTTCAGGCTAAGCTTTAGCACAAGTTCATGTAGCCAATTAATGTTCCTGTACCTTTATTGTATTTTGAATTTTTGTGTAACATAGGCTAACTTCATACTAACACTATATGGATCTCTTAGTCTGAAATAAAAATTTGAATTTGAATTTGGCCGAAAAAGTCCCAACGAAACTTACGTAAGTCAAGTAATCTGTACAAAACAGTTTTCAAGTCGAGCTATTTCTCAAATTAAAGCACAATAGAGCTTTGGAGATAGAAAAAAACCGGCAAATTGTTAATAAATCTAAGTGAAAGCGTTTCGGCTCGAGCCAAATACGGTCAATATTTCAGGGAGGTACGTTTCAATTTGTCAGATTGCGTGAAAAATCGAGTAGAAGGTCTCCCTCCTTCGCAAATACTATGTAATACAGTCATTTATTTCTCTTTAAGGCGTGCTACTCACTTGTTCTGGTCGAAATTAAACAGCAAAGCCGAGTGGAAAATGGAAGTACATTATGTATATTAATAGCAGTCGGTACTACTTTAAAAAAAATATTAATACTGTCGAACCGAAATTGTAACGGGCTTGCTAGACACTTTTTCGGGTTAACCGACACACGGCCAGTAAAATCGAATATGTATGTAGTAATTATTATCATTATGTAACTCTGGGAATAAGAGTAGGTCTTGAATCAATACTTCTATACGTATACTAATAAACATGATAAAAGGGGGTACAATTTAATTATTTGTTTGTATGTGAGGGTAATCTCCAGAACTACCAGCCGGATTAGAAAAAAAAAAATTGCATTGGATAGCCCAATTTTTGAGGAAGGAATGTAACATCACGTTACAACCCTTAGGAGCCGAGCAAAAATAAAAACCGGCCAAGTGCGTGTCGGACCACGCACAATGAAGGGTTCCGTAGTTGGGATGAATTTATCGCAACATGTTCTCCCATACATTCCGTATGGGAGAACATGTTTTTGCAACCGCAAATTTAAGTTGGTCGATTATTACTCGTTAACTTATGTAGCCTACTTAGTTGTGATAGTTTTCCTTTTAATTTCGTTATACATAAGTATATACTACTGCCGTGAATTTTTTCACATATCAAAAACCAACCATTTAGCTGGCAGGGGACACACACACACTTGACTCTATGGTTTTCACAAACTCACAATATTTTTGAATGACCTTTCCAACGGTACTCCACACTATAGGATAGGCGAGAAAAAAAAAACATCCCCACTTTACGTGTAGGGGCGATAACCTAAAAAAAATATTTTTTATGATTTTATTTACCACTTTGTCGGCGTGATTAATATGAATACCCATGCCAAATTACAGCTTTCTAGTAATCACCGTCTATGAGCTAAGCCGCGGACAGACAGCCGGACATCGCGGTGGTTCGGGGGCCGAAAGTTCACGCGAACGAAATTGCGGGCAGAATTGATTAGATAATTGCAAGTTTTTAATAAATAAACAAAAACAAAAAAAAAAAAAGTGAAGCGGAACGGTGTTTACGGTACGATTTTGAATTTTAAATATAGACAACAATTTTGAAAACATTTCGATATCATAATTTCTTTTTCTATCTATTCTTCTCTCGTGTCAGCACGATTAAACAAAAAGCTCGTGCCGCAGTATAAGATAAGCCAGTAACAAAGTTTATTTTACCTCATTGAGCGCCATAATGCTTAATAATCGTAACTTGGCAATCGTGCTAATGGTAGTTTGAATTAGTTTGAAATACCTCCTGTATTTATTATTCAGTGGGAATTCATGACAAATGACTGCGACTCTTTGATGGAATTGTGAACATAGAGAACTATTACTAAATCCAGATGTCACAACTACGGAAATCAAAAAAACAAATCACGACAATACGGGCACAAAGCTAGTTTACATACATTTAAACCGAAACTAAACTAGTTTCGCCTCTATACAGTTCAACTTTCAAGTTAAACAAACCACAAAATAATACAATTAAAATTATTTTTCCACAGCTACAGCCTAACTGACGGGCCTCGCATGAACGTGAGACATAAACGTAACGTTTATTCGAACTATTTTTGAATTAAAAAAACAATTATTCTACAATGTGTATCAGAAATATGTGGTCATATTTTAGCGTGTAGTACGTACGTGAGACATAAACGTAACGTTTATTCGAACTATTTTTGAATTAAAAAAACAATTATTCTACAATGTGTATCAGAAATATGTGGTCATATTTTAGCGTGTAGTACATCAAACTGAATAAGTTTCTCCATGGGAATATCATCGTAATCGCTAAGATAGTATCAGCTGTCCCATACATTTGGGCCAAGTATAGGTATTGAAGTTTTGTATGGGCCACCTGAATATTTTCTCAAGATTACATTTTGTTTATATAATTATATATGTATAAAGCATTTTTTTTAGAACAATTCAAAAAATTTTTTTTTTTTTTTTTTTTGAGTTTTCATGTGTGGTTCCCGCTGTTTACGCAGATTTTTCAGTTTAATACGTAATTATGTTTTTACGTGGAAAATTGTAACTGGCCATCTTCTACATAATGTTACTGCGTACACAAATGTATTAGATGTAAGATTTCTTCTCTTATCTCTATCTCTAAATATTATAAAACAAAGTCACTTTCCGCGTATCTGTATGTCCGCATTGTTCTTCTTAAATACGCAACGGATTTTGATGAGGTTTTCAACATTACTTAGAAAATGTATTCCGGAACGTTTGATAAATAATTCTTTTATATTAAACGTAAACGTAGTACTGAAACTCGACGTTTTGTCAAGTCATAAAAAAGGCACATTTTTGAGCTAAACCGTTACAGATAGATAAAATTGATGTTCTACTAGATACTTTTTTGTTTGTTTTCTGTTGATCTTAACAAAATCAACAGAAAAGTCCGCGATAGCATACACCTACCTTCTAAGGATGACCCACAGTAACCCCTTTATCTTACAGAATATCATAAAAAAAGATAATTATTTCTGAAGCTATTTGGCCAGTATATTTATTCATTCTTATCCGATAAAATATGGTATTATAATTTAGTAGTTAGTTTAGTTAATAAAATTAGTTGGCCATTTAGTGAAGATTAAAATATGACACGACATTACTTGACATTTAAATGAATACTTTAAAAGATATCACAGATTAAAAAATTATGCGCAGCAAAATAATTATAGCTGACGGCGCGCGGCGTGGTGCCACTTGGTGACTGACAGAGGTCAATTACTTTTCCTCGGCTATTAAGGAACTGCGATTATTGAAATTAATTTATGATTTGAATTAATAAAGTTTGATGCCAGTGTGGTGGTGGTTAAGTATTTGGACGTCCAAATTCCACAAATAGAGAAAGACTGACAATTTTTATTCATATATCCAGTTCAACGAAATAGTGGGACCATCCATAGATAATAGACCACTTTTTTATTTTAATTGTAGGGCCCTTTCACACGGCGATTATCAGAACGATCATTTGTTACTGTAAAATTTGCGATCATCGTTTCTTGGCAGTTTCACACAGCATTTTATTTTCAACGTATAAACATTAAGATATTGACATGCGCATCAGTACATTGCACCTGTGCGAAGCAAGGGCGGGTCGCTAGTTGATAAAATAAACGCCTAAACGAAGTAAAAATTATGTGCGAAACTTGTATTTCCAATTTTGAAATCGTTCGAATTTACGTCACGTTGCCTCCACGCGCTCGTGCCAGGCCCACGGGTGCAGTCGAAATACTACGCAGTCAAACTGTGCTTTGGTTTGCAAGCTCCCTTTTTGGCAACTACTGCGGTGCATATATTAACAATTTATAGACAGAATACTGTTTCTGTTTCAGTTAGAAAATCAAATAGCTATTGGAAATTAGGATTGGATTTTTAGATTTGAGGAGCAGTTATTTAGTTAGGTATGGGTAAAATGTCATTTAAAGCATTGTGTAGTGCCAGTAATAATACTAGTTAATCTACTAAATACTTAGCCAAAAAGGACTCGTAGGTATTGGGCCACTAGAGTATATTCTCAATTTCAATGGTTTCTAAAAAAAAAGATTTCAACATCACTCCTGCAATTCTAGAGGGGTTGGGGTGTACTAACCTATAGTACCTACACCCACATTTCCTATTCATGCAGTAATATTTTGCTGCATAGTTATTCGAAAAATGAAAATAATTATAAATGAAATTCGTAAAAACCATTGCCCAACCTTACATTATCCACACAATAAATACACACTACCCAAATAAACAATTGCCTGACAAGGAAACAAATAATCACTCAACTTCACAAAACCCCATACAAATCAAAGCTATTACCTACATTCATAACGCAGTTCATTGCCCACAACAATGCTTCATCAAATCTCCAATTGCCAGGCTTATGTGGCCAAGATAATGCCTAGACAGCCTCTAAATTGTCCAGGATTTGTCCTTTGTAGCCCGCAATAGGAGGTTGCATAACTCTGACGTCATAGCTAAGTAATAATGAAACATTTAGTTGGTATTAAAGTGACCGGGCCGGAATTGTTGGCAGTTTCTGAGAAGTTAGTGACAGAGTTAGTCCGAGCAATCCGATTGCGTAATTGAACTGTTACGGGTTGACGAAGTTGAGTGATGCTTACAAAAAAGTTTTTTGTACCTACGTACCCTGAAATTCGGGTACCTACAGGTCTGAAAATAAGAAGCTAGTTACCAAATCGCTGAATTTTCATAATGTCGGTCAGTTCGTGTAGTGATAAAAAATATTGTTAGTCGTTTTATAGTGTCGTAATATATGTGCTGAAATAAGCTCCACCATAAGTAATTGTTTTACGGAAGTTATTACAAAAAGTAATTCACTGCATAAATGAACATTCATTAAAAATATACAATAGAAACCAATTACTATTTATATTAAATACGTACATTACTTGGTTAAATATTAATAAGGTAAAAATCTGGCTACCACTCTTTCAGGAAACCATATTATATCCATCAATTATTACATAACACTGGTGTTATACCACCCGAAATACTTAATTACTTGATGTATTTTCCGTGTACCACAAAGAAACAACAGCCCTAATTTCGTTATGAATCATCATAATTACTTTACAGCTACATTAAGACTAAATGTTGAAAGCAGAAATAAATATCATACCTTTGTATGACAAGCGAAATGTCACACGAAGCAGGCTCCATGATAAATTATAAGAGATAATAGCTCTCAGCTCACTTTGGTTAAACAACATTAAGATTCATGGCCTGGCACTGTAAACTAAGAAGTTGAAATTGCGGCTTTACAATAGGATTATGAACTTTAGCTAACATTTTGGAAAAACGCAAAGAATATTAAATCTTTGAACGCGATCGAGAAGTTTCGTTGCTAAATTCAGGTTTTTGTTCCAGATAAAATGATGGACCGGACGTTGGAGGCAGATTGAGCTGTAGTTGGATGTGACAAAACGACAAAATGCTTCACAGAACGTCATCGTCGAGGCGACGGCGCGCTTCCAGGAGTGCTGCCACATCACCACAAGCGAGGTCCCCAAGAGCATCAGCACAACCATCTCGAAGAGCCTCGTTAGCAGCCACAGAAACCGATGAAGAAATGGAGCCAACCCCTCCTCCGCAGAGAAGCCCACGAGCAAGCCTCGCGCCAGATGCTGCACTCGATGGTGGCTACCACCGCAGTCCACGACACTCTCTGGTTCCCGAAGCCAGATCAGCCAGAAACTCCATAACACCAGATACGGCACCTCAGAACAGAAACACTTTAGCACCATCAAGAAACAATTTAGCAGTTGACATGAACTACGGATCGAGACTAAGCTTGAATCCGCAAGACTTCAACCGAAGTCCAAGAAACAGTATTACACCAGACGCTAACGCCAGGAGTCCACGACGAAGTTTGGTTCCCGAGGGTACGTCATGGAATCTGCCTCGAAACTCCTTGGTACCAGATGTTGGTCGAAGTCCACGTCATTCCGTAGCATGTATTCAAATAGATCCAGCTCGAAGTCAAAAAGACTTAGGTCCGAGTCCACGGACAAGTCCAAGAGGCAGCGTAGAAGCTCCTTTGAAGAAAGAAATGCCGGAAATGAACAGGAGTCCAAGGGGTTCGTTGGTTCCTGATTCGCAAAGGAGTCCTCGGGGAAGTATTGCGCCATCAGAGAGAAGTGCACGGGGAAGTCTAGTGACGGGTGAAGGGACGGCGGAAGTAACTAGGGTGAGCCCGAGGGGAAGTTTGACGCTGACATTTCAAGAGCCATTGGTTTCACGAGAACGTCGACCGAGCGAGGACAGTCAGACCGCGGGTAAGTAGTTTTATTAATCGTACACTTTGCACCAAGGCCGGTACAAATCTCGCAATTAATAGGGCGACTAAATATTGACGACACAAAATAGAGGTTGAAATTGATGCCAGCCCTATTAGAATTATTACACCCGAAATCCTAGTCGTATTTAAATTAAGTGGCTTGACGGATTTCTCGGAATAATCTCTATTTTGACAGCTTGTCGTGACTTGAATTGAGAGCCTATTTTGGGAGCTTAGTCTACAAGCCAATCCCGCTCCTGGCGTGTGTATATTTGCATAACAAGAATAGAATGTTCATTAATAATTGAATTCCAATTATTTTATTAAACTTGTCGTCGTGTAAGACAACCTCTCTATAATAGGGATGTTGATTAAAAATATATTTTTGTCCGTCATGTATATTATAAAAAATATTGGTCACGTATTCTTCTTTTTTTACGTAGTCAAAAGATTACGGCAATACATTCAGTAGGCAATGCATTAAAATGTGACATGACGTCATTGGCCGGTAGATTTTATACTGACTTGTGACGTAGCGTGCCCCCATTCCCCAGCTTTAATGCGTTTTATTTAAACCATTTTTTATTAATATGATAAAGCAAAAAATACATGTCTAATATTTTTTATATTCTGACTGACGGACTAAATAGTTGTTTTTATTTTCCTATTCAACATCCCTATTGTCACTGATCAAAACAATTAGGCTTTTGTAGACAAAAACTTTCAAACATCATGGCATTTTTTTTCATTGGCACATTCTCATCTTTATACGTATAAACGGATAAAATCTCATTTTTACTATATTAGTTTGTCCTCAGTCTACATTACTAACCCTCATAATAATTTCTCAAAAGTTGGCAAGATCGACGATACTACTCTACCTGTGTCAAATTATTGTTCGTCGCACACCTCCATCAAAGTCTTGTATGTTTGTTCAGGTACCCGTGGAAGAAGCGTGTCCCCCTACAGGGCGTCGGTGGCTGGCAGGCAGACCGGAGCCGGTATTCCCTCCGACACTGGCTCCCGTCGAGCCTCGAGCTCTGTAAGTCAGGTAATTATGAACAATCATTATTATTCAGCGTAGTCTAAGGGGCAGGCAGGCCAGCGCTACAAATGACTAAAAATACGAAATTCAAAACACTAAATTTAAAACATTATTTCTATTTAGGTTCTAGGTTCAATGTAAACTAGAGAAACTATTACAAACTTAGATGTTAAATGTTACAACCGCGGTTTATCCGGATTCAGTTATTACACTGAGAGATTGTTGTCACGGACAACAACATGTTGCGCAAAAATTTTGTTTGCGGTGTCTGCTCTAGTTAACAATGAACCTCAATTCTCGGATGCTCATTCCGTCATCTTCAAACGATTGACTGTAACAGAGCGATGTCTTAAATTCTTTTAACGCTAAATGCATTTAATGCTTTGTGGTGCGAGTCGGTCTAAGAGTTAGTTTAGTTGATAGGACCTTTAGGGCTCATCAGAACTTCGATCAAGTAGGCTAGGTCAGCATACCATCTAAAAGGGAGGTATGGTAAAAGAGGAAGAGGGGTTTACTTAGCAAAATAATAGTTTCAGACTGGTTAGATGATTTTAAAACATATATAGTTAATTGACTCAGGCGTGACTTTGGGGAAATCCATTATAAAATGCAATAGACGACGTATATTTCGTAACCTAATCCGCGTGTGGTTGTCGGGCGATGTGGCTCACATTGCTCTCGACGCTTGACGTGGCAACACGTCGTGTCTGGGTTCGCAACAAGTCAATCACCATCCTGAGGATGCCTTGTTGAGAGGTGAAACACGTATCGATTTCTTACAGGGTTCTTTATGACTCTTTAAGAACAGTTAAGGTCATTAGGTTACTAAATATACGTCGTCTATTGTATTTTACAACATACATTTTAACCGTTTCTGTGGTGTATTGGTTAGACACTTGTCTCAGACTCAGTGGGACCGGGTTCGATTCCCAGTTAGGGCAAAATGTTTTCTGCTCGATTCAATTGGTGGTAGGGCTTGTTCTAAATCCACCTGGCTAGCTACCACCATCTTATCTAAGTCTGTCGCCATAACATCAATGTTAACAGAATTGTTGTGTTTCGGCAGTTAGAGGTAAGATAGTTAGTTTCTCTGTGGTTGCGGATTCCGGGTGAAGCTCGCTTCCACCTTAGGCCTGATCATCTCTTACTATCAGGTGAGATGCAGGCCAAGAGCAAACCCGTTGTGGTTAAGACCAAAAAAAAACCCGTTGGGGTCTAGTTTCCCCGGAGGCACTATACCTTAATACATCCACATGTAGACAGTTATGTTTAACAACGAAGTAACTAATAGGGGGCGAGCCTAGATGTGTTTCAAGGCAAAAAAAAGCACTTTATCTAACAGACTGTAATCAATGGTGTACAAGGCTTAATGTGATCCATTGATAACCTCCACAGGCGTAAGATACATTTTAATGCTGACTTTAGAGCCAGAAAATCAGTATTTAAAGTGCCTGAAGTTTAAATGCATACTCAAAGGTATTTACAGTGAAGGAATTTTCAATTAGCGAGATTCAAGAACAGATGATAATTCTTATAACGTACCGTAAAACTGAACTCTAACTCATAAAAGAAACAGTTTTATTTCCATCTCATAACATTTACGTTCAGTCATGAAAGATTGAACTATTCCTATAAAATCACAATAGTGCCTTCAACGAATAATATCAGGAATAGGGAAGCTTTTCAAAGCTCGCGTTTATGTTAAAGGCGTAAAACTTAGTTATATTGATGCGTGAAGACCCTGATGTGTTATGAAGAGATTTTATGGGATACAGTTTAAAAGACGGAGTGATACCGGGTTTTATTATTGCTTAGGTATGAACTACCTCATGTTGTGGAACTGACTTTGTGGTGCACTGGACGTACGTCAAGGCTATGCACAATTGCCCACACACAGAAGCGTTGTTGGTTTTTCAACCTTCGTTTCACTTATTATTGATATAATCTACTAATTACAGTTTTTTTTAATGAGTTGTATTGCAATAAGTGGTTAGCTAGCGACTTCGAAAATTGATCATTTTATTCTTGCCTGAGCAACCGTCAGCAAGATCGTCATGCTCCCTTAGATGTCACTGCTTGCGGTAGCGTCGGGGGTCGGGTTGCCTTCTTCCCTTAAATATGGCGAGGGGGGTAGTGGCTGATCTTTGCGTTATGCTCGTAAACGGGTGCTGCTTGTGGTGACTGGTCGTCTTGCTGCCCATTGTTTTGTTATTGTTATTAGTAATTAACTGTATATTTATATTATTTATTTTTACTCTGATGGTCCTATTGTATCTGACGTGCCCGCTAACATATAGCTTTAATACCTATATGTTAGCGGGCACGTCCTTTATGCCTGGTGGCTTTCATTCGGGTATTAAGTTCTGTTTGCTTTTTATTTTCGCTTGAGTATAGATTTCGATGATTATTTGGTGGGTATAGTGGCGTTTGCTAGCTGACATATAGCAAATAATTTATTTTAATGTTTTATGTTGCATAATGTACCTTATTTTGCATAACTTCTATTGTATAGAATCAAGCTTTTCTAACTGAACAGACAGGAGTGCTGCTGGGGAGTTTGTTGCGCCACTTCTTCTTCCCTGCTAAGCACTAGGAAGTGGTGAAGGGTGGGCGTTTTTGGGGGACTGTCTTATGTAATTTTGACGTTCGAAAAGTGCTGATTCCTTAGCCTATTTTGAATAAATTACTTTTGAATTTGAATTCGTTACTTCGCACTTTTATTTAGGCATTCATTTAAGTGTCGCCTAGTGTTAGTAAAAACGGGGAAATTTTTCACTATTGATCATGAGCTATTTTCATTTACTTATCTTTAAGAACGTTTAAAGTGAGAAAAGGAAAAGGCTAATAAAAATATTTTATATGAAAGGATCAGGTTAACAAACTAATAATTCAAAAGCCTGAAACGTTCACAAAAAAACCGGAAGGTGAATGACCAATAATGGTGTTATAATTTTAAGTTTTTTCAACTACATGTAATTTACAATACTTTGCATGCAATGAACTGCTTTGAACATGCAACAAACAGTAATTAGTATGCTTACATTAACTGCGCTACTAATTAAGATTGATTTTTAAAAGTTAATCTATATTATAATTAAGTGCTCAACTTACACCAAGCTTTATTACTTAATAATGGTGTATAAAGCATAATTATAAGCTATTTTAATAATCAACGTCAAATCACAGACTTTGATACGGGTTTCTAACAAATTGATGCTCTCTGTGCTACGGCGTAGCCACGTAGCAGTCGTAGAGGGTCTACGAAACTGCTACGAACTGCTACAAACTGCTACGAAATCTATCAGTAGAGCAATTCCCGTATTTTTAAGAACGTTTGCATTCTAATCTCAGTTTCAATCTGTCAAAAATACGTTTATTTTAGTTTTTTGTCGCCGAAATTAGATTGCGACTATTAGATTTTGAACGCTTTCCTTCAGAATGTAGGCCTTTTATACAAAGAGTTTAGTATTACGGTCAAGAGCATACTTAAAAAAAAAAAAATATTTTAGGATATAGTAACTGGGCAATCGATCAAATCCTTTTAGCGATATTAGGTACCTACGGTAAACACGCGAAGAAATGGAGTATATCGAAAGTTGAACAAAATTGTATTTAGGATTTTTATTACCCTGGCATACTAAAGGGTATTTCGTGAATATCTTATGTTGGTATAGTGATAAATATAAATGCCAGTAAGTACACTAAAGCCTGTAGTTCAAAGCTTTTGATATTTTAGTGAGGAAACTTAATCCAACTCCTTCGGGTTAAATTGCCACATTTACGTTTAAATATTCAAAGTTATTGTCACTGTAAGTAAGGAATATATTTTGGTTTGGATTCATTCTTAAATTTTCACACGTTAAAGTACGTCTCACTACCTTACTCAGAGACGTCACTTTACGAGATCAAGATCTAGTATACACATATGATGTGCACTAAATAATTGAATAATCAATCATTAACCCTAATTGACCATCATAGCTAAAAAAGAAAGAAAGAAAAATAATTTTATTCGTCACAGAAACACGTGCATAAAAAAATAATAAAAACTCGAGTAGGTAACAAAACAATAACAATACGTATACAATAACGAGTACAAAACAGAAATAGTAGGCAGCTGCTGGCACGTCATGACTGTGACAAGAAGGCTTCCACTCAGCATGATGCTGTGCTATGCTAGACCCACAGCACAGCGCTGAGCTACTGCTAATGTCTATAAAATTGAGTGTTCCAATATTCTATTAATAAAAGTAGTGTAAGTCAAACTTAAGTTATTCTCATTACCGCTAAAGAACGACTCTGAGTGCAGCATGTATAGTAGTTCGATTTTTTTTATAATTGGGTAAAATTGCACAAGTTTTTATGTGATTTTCACCCGAATTCTCAATGATAAATGTCTTTTTTTAGAAAATACTACCTAATACTCAATTCTCCAGGTATCAGGCGACGAACAGCGTCACCTCTGCGGCGAGCAGGCCAAATACAGTGACCGCACTGGCCTGGGCCTCGGCATGGGCCTCACCACCTACGGCTCCGTGGCCTACCAGCTGAAGGATGCGAATATGGAGGCCTCGGGAACTGTCGACTTTGTCTGCAGAGCGGCTAAGATTATGAATAGGACAAGTAAGTATTTTGTTTACTTTTACTTTTCGATTTGTTACTCACTTTATCACTGGCTTTAGACCGACCAACTACATAATATGAGAAAATAAATACAATAAAATAATCATATTATGTTAAGATAAATAATATCAATCTAATTATCAAACGTTCATTGCTATTGAAGATCTACAATGTTTAATACTTGTTTTCTATATTAAGACTGCCATAGTGAAACAGGATACCAATTAGTCTATTAATAATAATGGACGGATGGATGACTCCTGTAACACAGGTTTTTCCTAGTATAGGGATCATTGATCAATATTTTGTCCCAGGCTATTTCCACGTATGATTAAGTGTCACTCCGTATGTGTACTTTTTACGTAAAAATAAATAATTATTATTATTATTTCGTTTATTATTATAGGAAGAACAAAGAAGTTTTAGCAAAACGTTGCTTTAATTTAAAAAATCCAAAAAATGTATCGTGTGATCTGTATTTTATTTTCGAAGCAGCTATGAATTCGAATTTCAAATCATCTGATTTTGCTGCTTTGGTACTGGCCATATGTTCAGTGCGTATTCATGCAGCATCTTCGCAGTGCGAGCAGCGTCAAAGTAAAAAATAATACCCAAGGTTGGACAAACACATTTGAATTGAACACAAGCTTTAATACACGAACAACAAGATTCAATAAGCGATACTCCATTGTTTCACTAAATGGAAATCTTTTGTTTCAGTACTGATGACTGTGTTTCTGAGTTTCCTGGGAACACTGCCTATTATTATGATGATTATGGGTAAGTTTTGAGCGTCTGTTAGTGTATACTAATTCATAATTATGTGCCTAGCCTTTTCCCAACTATGTTGGGGTCGGCTTCCAGTTTAACCGGATGCAGCTGAATACCAGTATTTTACATGGAACGACTGCCTATCTGACCTCCACAACCCAGTTACTGGGTAATACGATACGATACCCCTGGATAAGATTGGTTTTCAGATTTTTGGGCTTCTGAAGACCCGTAACGACTGTCAATGTTCTACGAATGACAGCCGAGATTCCGAAGCACGGATGAGTCTCGGTATGTAAAGATGGTCACCCAGCCACGGACCAACTGCGACAAGCGTAGCTTAACCTGATCGATCGACCCGTGCGGCTGTTAATACTTAGCCACGAGCCCGTCTAGAGAATACTAATGAATATACGAAAAAAATATTATATCAAGAGCATGCATGCATATTGAATCGTTCTACGACACTGATATGAAAGTTAATGAACTTACTGTACTGACATTTATAATTATAATCTTCAACAATCATTTGAATACCTTAAATTGTCGAATATGGATTAAGAACCTGAACCCTGTGACTTCTAAAATCTATGTTATTGTACTTGTAGTCTACAAATAAATAAATAAATAAATGAATGAAGTCGCGCATAGGCCTGTCCTATAGTCTGTGGCCTTTTGTAATTTTTACGTTTGCAATAGTCTTTTTTCAACCCTTTCTGAAACAATTCTTTTATGATATTTGAATCAGGACAGCGTCACGTTAAATGTACGTGCTCTAATAATATGCCTATAAGAATTTTTTATATCTACAAGAGACCACGATAACGACGCAATAGTGCGAAAACATCACTTTTACAGAAAAACGACGCCATTACGACTTATACATATAACTGAATTTATCTCTGAACGTTTGAATATCATGCATTTTTCATGCTTTGTATGAAGAAAACTGTGTAATAAGACACTTAATGTGAAATACTCAGACGTCTGTATGAGTTGTTCGAGAAAGTGGCTATATTCATTTGATAGAAAAAGTAAGACATCTTTAAGGGTGTAATTTTATCGGTATACGGGTCCATTTGCCGAACGTCGTAATGTTGCGGTTCTTTACGACTACCACGCGAAAAGGAGGGCAAACACTTACTCTACTTGAATCAATAAGAAGAATATTACCTATATGCCAATTAATAATTTTACAGACGGCTAGTCAATAAATCAACAGCAGACCGACCAAAACAACTTAATTCATAAAATAACTAATTTCAGTTTGATTCAAATTATAAAAGGTTGACAAGTAAAAAGGGATTTTACAGGGCGCGATGACCGACAAAAATGCCAAAAAAACACGAGCTTAAAAACCTCAAAAGAAAAACACTTTTTCTTTCTTCTGTAGTCCAACCAAAAGTCATTAGGACGCAAGAACCTCGTGTAGTCACCGAGATAAAGCTTAAAACAAAGTTGACATAAATCTGATAAGGGGGTCCACGAGATGCCACCGTAATGAAATTACAGACTGCGCGAAAATAGCGCCCGAAAAAATCAAGAGATTATTTTTGTAAATAAGTTTATTGATTAAGAGTAGGTTATAATGGACGGTCGTTATGGAAAAGAAGTATTTGAGTGAAGTTACAAAGTTTGGACAAGTTTGACTTAGTTTGAAGGGTAAGAGAAATGGGGTCAATCTATTACTTGGCTAGTGAATTGAATAGAATGAGGTGTTTTTGACGAGTCTGCGTATCACTGCTCAGTATCCCTCAGTCGTCAGTTTATTACTGTTATAATTGAAATGGCAAAAAGTTTAGGAGAAAATGAGTATGTGTCAATCTAATATAATTATATATACCTAATTTAAACATTTCATGGACGGACATGTGTGCCGCTGATTAGGTTCCATTAAATGCTAGGCGACGTCGCAGGAGATCTAGATGAAGATGGAGGAACTTATTTGACTCCTACCAGATGGATTGGCGTTTTTTTTTTTTTTTTGGAAATCATCAAATGACTTCTCCCGCTCTGGGCGGAGCGAGAGGGCGTGTCAGACTTTTACTGACTAAAACCCACCCGTGTTCCTTCCGTTGCCCGTGTGCGGGGCCGCGATATCCCTTTTGGACAAACCCGCAACCCTAGCAGGCATTGGTCCTTTCGGACCCCTTCCGTTGGTGCCGACATCTCTTTGAGGCGCGCGTGGAACACAACGCGCCGTCGACCCGGGCCTGGTCCTAATCGGACTGCGAGCTGCCCATTGCTCACCGTCCGCAGAGATGGATTGGCCTGCAATGGCAAAGCAAAACATGTGTGGCAAAGGGAGAGGCCGGCCTTTGCTGGATCCGGACTCACTGGAGCATAACCCAGCGCCACCCCAACTCACCACAACACTCAACACCACAATCACCGCAGACTGTTCCGACTCACCGCGAACTATGCAGCACCCGGTTCCGACTCACTGGAACCACAGCTGGCACTGTGAAGCATCGCAAGATACAAAATTCAGCCCACTATCGACATCCGGTCTCCAGAGTAGAGTGATGTGGTGGCATCTACAACGTCACATGCGAATGACCTATCGAAAACCTGACGTCATACAAAATCCTGCATAGCGCAATTAGAGTTTATCGCGCGAACAACATATATGTGGTCCACGACATCAATTGTTAGGCAGTTGCCCGCCAGATACGACACCCGTCATCTAGTCGGAGGATCCTCCCTTTTCTAATGAGGATGAGTGAACTTTACACCCTGTTCCTCATGCCTCTAAAACTGATCACAAATTCCTCACGATAAGTTAGATAAGTTCGTTCCCGTGGATTCGATCATGAATATTCAAATTAATTACTATCTGCTGATTGAGCTGTTTCACTTCATTCTACTCGCTCCAGTAAATTGCAAACAGGCTTGCTTATTACACGGTAACGATATGGTACCTGATAGGGTAATTATAATAAATAACCCTTTGTGTTTCCATTTGGTAAGAAAAGCTTGTCTTGGCAAAATAACTAACAACAAAGTAATTAAAGGAATATTCTATATATCGTTGTATGTACTCGTATGCATAACTGGGTAAGTTCACGGATTTCCAGAAAACATTTTTTGCAATAATTAAAAACTGCGTTGCGGTGCGCGCGAAAAACGTATTTAAGACTATGAAAATTACTGTCTCAAAGAAATCGATGATCTGCAAACCTTTATCCACTTTAACCAACATCAAAGGAAATTCTCCAATAACATTATTCTTCTTACTATTTGTGAAAATGCGGTCACCTACTCCATTATGGTCTGGGTTGATCTTGTGAAAGGGTAACCTTTGACCCTATGATGATAACTCCTTATGTTCACAAGGAAGAAAACAAACAAAATAACCCTTCCTCTTTACACCGTTAGCTTCACGCCACAAAAAACGGCAACAAATAGTCACATCAAACGATAAACCCAACTTTTAAGATCAAACCTTCGCTGAAATTATTATAATTCGAGCCCGTTTTTCGTGTTCCGTTTGGCAATAAAATCGAGGTAAAACGATCATTCGATGTTGAACAGTAATCGATCGTACTTGAACTAATATTTGTTCAGTCAGGCACGGTGTAATCAGCGCGTTGATCTACAAATCCAGTGCGTACTGGTTTAATCCGGTTTGAGCAAGACCGGCCACGGGAAATAGGTCGGCGTCACATTATCGAATGCTTGTTGCTTGTGCATGGATCTGGTGAACTTTGACCCACTTCTGCTCCGCATAATAATCCTCCGTAGATGGAACCGTCTTCCAAGAATTCTCTATGTTGGATACATATGGACTTTAATGCACAAAGATTTTCTTAACCGTAAACTGAAGCGACATTCACAAAAAAATCTGAGGCTATTCACGTTTTTCCTCATTGTGTAGATATTAAAATCTGCCTCGCGCTGGCAAGTTAAAATGAGGTCAACTGTTCCTCTATAAATGACAAGATTTATCACAGGATTATAATTAGATAAGATGGACATCAAGGATTTTTTAAATCTGATATTATTTTGAAACCTATTGCTGAACGGAAGAAGTTTACTATAGTGTTTCTACCGTCATTTGCACGAATTATTATTCCATGCAATAGGCTAGTTTAATTGAGTTGTCAATGATCACAATAGACTAGAATAGAATAATAACACATTGACAAAAAACTGAATTGGAAAACCCATATCGAAATCTTGTGCAAGAAAATCAGTAAATCTGCTTATGCTCTGCACACATTGTCGTCTATAATAAGTGTGGAGGCATTACTTAAAGCTTACTATGGTTTAACAGAATCTCATCTACGCTACGGTGTTATTTTTTGGGGCAACTCAACAGAAAAAGACACGGTGTTCAAGGCGCAAAAGAGATGCGTTCGTTCAATGTTTAAAATTAAACCTACTGATACTTGCGTGCCTTACTTTAAAAAATATAAAATTCTTACTTTGCCTGTCTGTCATTGTCATGTCTGTACATTTTAAGAGTAGCTGTTTTTGTCAAAACAAATCCACACCGATTTAAACGATTAGATGAAGTAGTCCCACGTAATAGGCGCGACAATAGCAGGGTGTGCTCTCATACTACGAGAACAACCCTCATGCGCAAAAGTGTCTTTTGTATGGCTCCTACCATATTTAATAAATTACCTAAAAGTTGGAGAGAACTGCCCTTGTCACTTTTCAAAAATAAGCTGTGATTTTTTTTAGTTAGTAAAGTGTATTACAATGTTATAGATTTTTTTAACGAAAAGGACTTTTCTATTCCGTCTTCTAATATACATAGTTAAGAATTGAACAATTGTAACAATTGAATAATGTGAATCTTAAATCAATTTTGAATTATTCTATTTGACTGCATGAATATTCTGGACATAATTTAATCTATTTTGACTTTATTATACCTATACCTCATATCTTGACATCAATTATTATTTATTTGTTTTGTATTTTGTAATGAAATTTAGAATGACTTTATGTAAATGCAATTAAATGTAATTTTCTATACCTACAAAATTTGTACGCCATTATTGGCAAAACATGGACGTACACAACATCTATTAATTCAATACCTTGCATGTCTGATTACTCAGTTTATGTAAACGCATGTTTGACAAATAAATGATCTTTATCTTTAAAATAAGATGTTCATTATTACTATAGATAGTGGGGGGGGCTCATACCTCTTCTCCCATAGCACTACACCATGTGGTGATGGATCAACAATTACTTTCTGCTTCTTATCCATTTCAGATAAAAAAACTTAGTTTTGAATTTTTGATTTTTGCCACCGACTTCCGAAATTAAAGTAATTTTTCACTCTGTAGTGTTTTTTTTTCGAAGCCGGTTGTTTCTTTTTTGTAAAAAGTTTTTATTTTTCACTTTTTAATTGTAGTACCTACCCCACACAAATTCGAATACCACTACCTGCTATGTAAATAACAGTGACAGGAAGTTATCATCATATCATCCACATATACTAAGTGGGAAAAATACGTATTATTGAAGCTAACTCATAAACTAGGCAAAGCAAAGTTAATAGAATTAATATGGGACCAATTCTCACAATCACTCACTAAACGGAATCAGTAACAGATTCATCTGTATTTCTCTTATTCTTATTGAAGGTTTCAACTTTATATTTCACTCATTTTTCCGACAATTATTGTTTGAATAACATTTTTAAATTGTAAAAAAATTAACAGATCTTACCTTTCGACATTTTCCTTCGCTACCTACTGAAAACTATGTTAACATACAGGTTAAGACTAACATCATCTATTTTCCATAGGTGTCCACTACGTGCGGGACTGTCCCGCGGAGACCCGGATCCCCGTGTACCTGATAGTGGGGGGAGCGGCTGGTGGGATCGGGCTCGGCTGGCTCCTGTTCAACCAGCTCGCCGGAAGGAACTCCAACTCCTCAGCCAGCGTGCCCGAGAGGATCCTCGCGTATTTGCTCACTATGTTTCTGATGGCTTGGTATGAATTGAAATATTTAGCTATAGTTAGGTACTTTCCTTACTAAATGCCAAGGTCAACCAAACGTCAGTAGGTAGTATTTGTCAAAGGTTATTGTTATGTATATCAAACATAATAAATAGGTTCGATATATCAAACGATAACCTTTGAGAGTCCATTTGTTAGTAAAATTGGAGATGCTTGAATAGAATGGAATACTTTTATTTTCAGACAGAGTCCATAGGGTTAGTAACAATTTTACTTAACATCCAGTGTTAGTAGGTACAGATTTAACATACAATTAAAATTCAGCGTGGAGCTGCGTCCACCTCTGCATCATCAGGGAATCCCACCGATCTGCGAACATACTGAGAATACTGTACATCCCTGATGTCGCGTGTTGGCGGCAGCACCAACAGTGTTCTATTATTAGTGTGTATTATTCTTCATTCAGTATTATTTTTCTAATAATGGCGTCAAAATCATCAATGTTATTATCCGCAAACATCCACGCAGTCGCAGCAGTAATCTGAATGCATTGTTATATTAAACGCGTAGATCGCTGTATGCCCGTTGATTGAAGTTATTGACTCTTTTAGTGTCTTGAAAATGAATGGCTGAATGCTGAGTAAAGTGAACTTAAACGTCAAATTACTTTGGTATGAGGAATAATTCTTTCGAAACGTCGAAGGTCTTATAAATACGTTCTTTCGTAATTATAAGACCAGTCTATAACAAAACTCGAAATCGGTAGATGATATCATCAAATCTCATTTATACTATCTTTAATTTTAACTCAAAAGTATAAATTACTAAAATGGAACAGTATTCTGGGACTCACGGAAATACTAGTGGAGTAAATAAAAATGATGGCTGAATTGCACGTTTGTGGTAACAGGACAGTTGCGGCACTTTATTTAATGATAAAGCAGTATAATAGCAGTTGGAAAAGTTTGTTTTATATCGTACCGAAATACACTTACGGGTAAATACATTGACTCACAAGAGAGAAAACGATAATTGTTCTTATAAAAATAAATAGCAAATCAATATAAATGCCTGGCTTTTTTGCAAAAAAAAATAAGATAACAGACAGGTTATATTCAAACTGAGTTTTCGAAGAAATTGTCTAAGATTGTAAAAGCCTTTCAAAAAAAAAAAAAAATAGCTTTTTATGTTAATGTAACTTTTTATAAGTGCCATAACATAAAACATATTTGTTGTTGATATGCAAATCACTGTAAAATATTTTTTTTGAGCGTGCGCAGTGGGTCGGTTTTTTGCTCGCAAGTGTAGTTAACAATGTCGTTATTTGTTTGGAATAGTTTGCAGCGTTCACAATATGTTTATAATGTGAAAAATTTGCAAATGCAATTTATTTTGTCAAATTGGTTTTGTTCGTTTTCTTCTGTTACCAACTTTGAATGAGAATGAGGTTGCCAAAATAGTTTTATTGTTTTTGTGTTGTTCCCATTTATCTGGCAATGTAGTTTTAAACAAGTTTTGGGGAAGTAAAACTTGAGTAACAAGAAAATGGTTTTATAAAATGTTGATTTTGTAACTATATTGTGAGAAAATTCCATGAATGCTACGGAATTACAGCATGGCACCCCCCTATGTTGAAATATTTCGTCAGTTATTTAAAAAATAATATGCTGTTCCATACATTTTGACCCGCGTAGGTATTGCACTTTTCTATGAAACAGCGGTTTTTTTTTAATAACCGACGAAAAATTGCAACGCAAGGGGGTTGAGAATCATGTACAGAATACATGGTAAAAGTTTTCGCGTCGATGGGGATGCCACCCTTTATAAAATCAAAACAAATAAATTAATGATTTAACAACTCTTTTTGTTGTTATGGGTATTCATAATGAGGTCAAAACCCAGATCCTTTTAATGTGGATGAAGGCCTTGTCCATAAAACATGTAACTGCCTCACGTTTAAATGAACAAATTCACAACCAGGACCTTAAAGTTATGAAGCCGTTTTAATTAAATACAGACTTCATAATAACAATAATATTATAATACACACGGACCTGTTCTTTAGTTCTCTGAGTCAATTCACAAAGAAGGCATTGTGTGTAATAAGTGGCAAAACTGAATTATAATCATAAGTTAGAATAAGTTAGCTTAGAAGTTAATTATGTACACTCTAGCAATAGGTTACCCCCGCGTCCTATATAAAAGCGCTCGGAGCGCAAATACGCGAACTTCGCGCTCATAATTATGTCACTTTTTGCTAGGAGAACCGGTGGCGCCGACAGAGGGCGTTTTCCAGTTTTCCGAACCAAAAGTGACATAATCACGCGACGATTTATTTAAAATAGCACGCGGCCTACCCTGTAAGAGGGATTATTAATAAATGTTTTGGAAACGTCTACATATTGAAAACATAAGTGAAGGAAATTAAGAGATAAGACAACTAACTACATAATTAATTTGTTCGTATATTCAAATCACAACTGACATCCTTTGACAGTTGTATGGAATAGCTATACCACAGCAAACTGACGTAGGGTGTCAATTTGCTTTCTTAATTAATTTCCATGACTGTACTTTATAACAAATTTCAAAGTTTTCCACTCCTTCATATGACAGATTAGACCTAATCTGTCATTTAAAAGAGTGGAAAACATCTTCACCAGTGAAGATGTTCTTAAGATTGATAATTTTGAAAATCAATCAATCTAGGTAGACAAAACTTCAGAGAAGAATCTGTTTTGACGTTCGAAAAGATTTAATTCCAATCAATTTCAGACAGATTTTCAAAACTGTGAATGTAATCTTCTTTAACGACCGATTCATTCAGCGCTGTAATCTTACATTTGACGAATGATATTGTTCAAATTACATTAAGTGATTGGAGTTCAAGCTATGTCAAAATGATTAATCATACTTATCGTCATACTCACTGGATGCCTGAGGGATGACATCGCCGTCGATGTAGACCGCGGCAAAGGTGGTGTGACGATCTAATTATGTTTGCGGGGTCAATGACAGAAATCGCACAAAACAGAGAGATTTGGAAGGAAAAAGGGGAGCCCTTTGCCCAGCAGTGGGACACAATATAGGCTAATAAAAAACTACATCATAAGCAGGCTTGCTGTTATGCGGCTTCCAGTCTTTCTTTGCTAGAATAGTTTAGATAATGAATCACACCATTATGCGTATATTTTCGATAGTAATCTCAACCTTTCTTATGATTATGATATGTATATTAAACAATCTGGGAGATTAAATAATAGAGCGTTGAGAGTCATTCTGTGAGGTCTTACTGAACTCATTAAGGAATGTAATATGTATAATAGCAATTACCTAATCAGTGATATTGACATGTCTAGTAAATCAAACAATTATGATGAAGAGAAAAATTACATTGAAAATGACGTGCTGAATGAACATAATGTTTTTCTTTAGCAAACACATTAATATTCTTCATCTTCTTGATAAATTAGAGGAATTAAAAGAAAAAGGAATAGACGTGGACGTGATTTGCATGACTGAACATTTTATTAAGACGGGATATAGTGATCTCTTGAATATTAATAACTTTAACGAAGCAGCATTTTATTTGAGGGATAATAAAAGAGGTGGAATATGTATCCTGGTAAAGTTGGGGATACAGTTCAAAGAACTATCAGAAATCGCAAAACACTCTATATCAAGTATATTTGAATGCTGTGCCATTGAGTTGACTGCCTATCGCATTATAATTATTTGTATAACATTTTCTATGATAAACTTGACATTATTTTAAAGAGAACCACTACACTATCTAACATTAAAATTGTCTTGTGTGGAGATTTCAACATAGATGTTATGAAAAAGAACAATGTAACACTTGAATTTGAATGTTTTCTACTTAATCACCATTTAAATCTTGTTCCACACCAACCAACTAGGCTAATCAGTAATACGTGTATTGACAACTTTGCACACAATTTATCGTACACGTCATGCAAAGCTCAAGTTATAGACCTGGCTCTATCGGATCATACATCTCAATATTATTAAAAGTACCTGTAAAAAAAGTTTTTTACACTAAGTCTTGGAAGATTAGACAGAGAGACTACTCGGATGAAAATCTTGAAAAACTTTGTAATTACCTGAAGAGCCTTTCATTTTCAGAAGTGTATAAAATAAATGATGCGAACAATGCTTATGATAAATTTATGGAAACATTCACTTCATTATTATATGATTTGTGCTTCCCATATAAATTATTATAAAACCCTTAAAAAAAAAACAAAATAGATATCCCGCGGATTAAAGCATTGTAGTAAAAGACAACGTAAGCTACTATGGCAACATAGATTAGTTCCAAAAAATACAACTAACAAATTAGAACTTTAAAAATATAGTAAGGTCTATAAAAAAATCGTTAATTTAACAAAAGGTTCAAAATAATTACAATATTTAGACATCGGCTAATAAATCAAAAGCCACGTGGTAACTAATAAATAAACATAAATATAACCGACCAGCACAACACATATCATAATATCATATTATATCATATCATACATACATAACTAGGTACTCTATAAGACATCAGTCAGAAAATGATAATTTATTTATTTAGTTTGTAAGAATGACATAATGTATAATAATAATTAATAATTTTTAAATTAATCTATATCAACAAATTGTATAAATAATGAATAATGACAGCATGTTAAATTAATTAAAACCTGTCGCCTATACATTGCTGTGCCCTAGCAGGGTTCATTGTTTGGAACTATCATAATGTAACAACCTGTAAACAACATGAAATGCAATAAATGAATATGAATATGAATATCATATATCAAAACAGATAAAGCGACATATTCCTCTCCAAGCGACATAGCGGAAGCTTTTAACAATTATTTCATTGATGAGGTCGCGAAAACGAAATCTATTGACAGTATTGACAATATAAACAATAACATTAATTCTGAAAAATATACGTATACACAGAACTAATTCTGATAGACAGTTAAAATCCATGTTCATGAGCCCGGCAATCCCAAATGACGTAGTTTCAGCCATCAATCAACTAAAAAACACAAAAAAGGTTGGCTATGACGGCATTACCACAACAGTTGTTAAGTTCGTAGCCGTAACAATATCACCCATCCTAACACATATACTAAACACATGCATATCTAGTGGAGTTTATCCGGATGGCATGAAAATTTCTAAAATAAAACCTTTACATAAAAAAGATAACAATAACAACATGAAAAATTATAGACATATAGCGCTAATTCCCATATTCTCAAAAGTATTTGAAAAATATATATATAATGCTATTCACAAATATTTAAATAAAAACAATATATTATGTAATGAACAAAAAGGGTTTAGAACGGATAAGACCACTAATATGGCAATCTATGACTTAGTTAATACTGTTTTAGATAATATGGATAACAAAACACCAATATGTGCAATATATACAGATACGACAAGAGCATTTGACTACGTTAACCATGCCCGACTATTAAGCAAATTAAATGACTACGGAATCAGGGGTAACATACTTAACTTACTCGAATCTTATTTGAAAAACAGACAGCAACATACTGAAATATCTTGCATATGCCCGAGTACAAAAATGGAGGTAAAGCACTTGTCAGAGTCTAGAGTTATAAAATACGGAGTCCCGCAAGGGAGCGTATTAGTTCCTCAATTATTTTTAACATATACTCGTATAAATGATATACCAAAAGCAGTGCGCCATCCTAGGATCCTTTTTGCGTACGATAGTACAGCGATAATAAAATGTAACGATATAGCTACGTACGAAGAAGACATTAATAATACACTCAATGACATAATCACATGGTTAAATGAAAATAAATTAATCATTAATCTACAGAAGACAAAATTTATGCAATTTTATCAAAAAATTACTCCTAAAAAACTAAATATCAACTATATGTCAATCTCTATAGAAGAAGTAGACAGCACAAAATTTTTAGGCTTAATGATATACAGCAAACTCACATGGATAGATCATACAACAACATCATCAACATCGATATAACATTTGTAAAAAGATAAGCAGATTAGCTTATGCTCTTTTTAAATTGTCAAAAGTCGTTAACCGAGAAACCGTACTAACTGCATATCATGGTCTCGTAGCATCTGGCATATGCAACGGAATCATATTCTGGGGAAATTCAACTAAGAGACTTATGATATTTAGAGCACAAAAACGATGCATTGGAGCTATGTGCGATCTGCAAACAAGAGATAGCTGTGTACCTATGTTTAAATCTTTAAAAATATTAACTTTTCCATCATTGTATATTCTAGAAGTTGCAACATTTGTCAAAACAAATGCAATGCTATTTACTAAATGGTCTCAAATACGGAGAGGTCGTATACTTGCTCAATATCGAAATGTTTATTTGCCAAAAAATGTAAGACAGCTTTAATGTGCCAAAGCTTGATGGGAATAGCACCCAGAATATACGTATAATAAGTTACCTGACTCCTTGAAGCTACTTAAGATTACGAGCTTCAAGAAGAAATTATCAATGTTTCTAATCCATAAATGTTATTACACTGTAGATGAATTCCTTAATGAAAATAATATTAATATAATTTGACTAAGTAATGAATGTGTGTTTTTGTTGTATATTGTGTGATTTGTGTATTAAATTTAATACTAATTAATCTAAAAATACCTTACTAAATTTGTAAATACTTAATTTATTATGACTTTGAATTTAATTTTAATGTTATTTTACCTACCTGCTGTAATTATAAAATTTGTACGCCAATGGCAAAACATAGAGAGCCAACTGAATTTTAACTGAAGACCAAATGTATGTACCTGAGTTTAACAAATAAATAATCATCCATTCATTCATCATTCATTCAGAACTTTCTCGTTTGTTGGAAAGTTAAGCCTTTCGTAAACTTTTCACTATATCTTGGAATGAAAAAAAATGTGTATTTTCAACTATTTCTTCAATTATGTTAACTTCTACATTACTGAACCCACAATCTCCAATAGGTTTGCCGTCGGTAACTACTGGACCCTCAACATCATGTGGCCAGACTACGCCCCTACCCTGTTTGAGCCTAACAAGTGGTGTCACAGGACATTGTACGTGTTCTCGCTCACTCAGCTCGGAGTGGTGTGGGGACTGATGTCTTTGTTCTTACTGCTCCTGCTGGCTCTCGCCGTTTGTCAGGTAATGGCTCAGGTATACTATGACAATTTATAAATATGGCTTTTGTAGATTTCATAATTAGAGATTCATTCGTTAGAGGTACATAATCAACAAAATGAACATCCATGCTGTACTCGAAAACTTCACTACTTCAAAATTCGTTACTCGTACCTAACTATTTACTAAATAAAGATATTAAATTCACTAGAGATTCCATAATTATCTTTGCGTTATGAAGTCAAAACTAAAGTTATACTCATATTATTGAGAATGTGTATAAAAATTATCAGGCGTAAATAAGTTTTATTATATGAATACTTTGCATATTAAAATTCTGAAAGTTAGTACAGATAAAAGGGTTCGAGAAAATTGGGTACGAACCTGTGGTACGCACATTGCCTATGCAAATAGATAACATAAACTTTTTAGCCTTTGCTAAGTAAATACCTATCGTAAACCACACAGTTTGTGGTTTACGACGAGTCTTTATTAACATACTAAATACTTGATATCTTTGAAGGCTTTTATGGGAGAATCTCCTCTCTCACTTTACTCAAATCTAAATTATTAACTTTAATGTTCTTGTTTAGGTATTCGGCTGTGGCTGGTTAGGACCGCCGAGATACAAGTAGCAACGGCGCAGCGTCGTGCTAGAGCTATGGCACAGGAACATCAACAACACCATGGACGTGGCCGGCGCTCTGCTGCCCTTCACACAAGTAGTCCGCCCCGAGCTCACCATCCACGTACAGGAGGTGCTCACTCAGGCAGGCAAGGAAGCAGACGGTCCCAAACACAAAAACACAATCCCTGAAATAAACGAACCAAGTGACAGAGACGATGATGTGAAAAGTCCAACTAAAAACTTTGACAGCCCTAAAAGTGTGCATATAAACAAAAGTGTTAATGACAATGCTAATAGGAAATACTATGAAAAAAGTGCTAATGGTAAGAATAATGAAGTAAGAAGCTGCGACGTGGTGACAATGAAGAATCCTAGGAAGGGCAGCCCTGCCTGATGGTTGTTCGTCGTGCTGCCACCGCACGGCAAAAAGCATGTACATTTCGAAGCAACAGATAAGATATACTACTTCTGAATTGCTATGGAAAATTTATCGCTGTCGAGCTAAATGTCGAACCAAGTTTTCATAAAATGTCGAAGGTATTTATGGTAACATTTTCTTAGATCAAAAGCGATGATTTCTTTTTATTGAAATATTATGTGGAAAAAGTCCGACGATGTCATTTATTTTACATTAAACATTTATTCAGAAAGATTATTATAAAAGTAGAAAGTGTTATTGTTGGGACCAGGAGTCGTCTTCAGAAAAATACTTCAAAAACCTTACAAAGTGAATATTATTCTAAAATGAAAGCTAAACTCTTTTCCGTTTCTAAAGTGTTGGTACATTAAGAGAACCTTTTAAAAGTTGTAATCTACAATCTAAATAAAAACCGAACAGAATCCGACTGTGACTGACAGTTGGAATTCAGGCTTAGGCCAGATCTTTGGGATAAAACTTTTAGATTTCCTTTCGCTTATTTTCAAGGATAAAACTTGAAAAAACTTTGTAGCATTTAGATGACGTTCGATATTTATGCTCGCCAGTGTACCGTTGCTTGACTGTCACTGCTTTTCGACTCCGTGCTCAAACCGCTGTCTGTAACTGTACCTACTTCTTTAATAGTATATCTAAAAAAATATGCATAAAATATTAACATAGTATATGTGATAGTAGATTTAATTTCATATCATTCTGTTATCTTTAAATAGGTATATGTGCTGTTTCTTTATCGTTAAGATACAACGAATATTTATTAGATATTAGTGCTTTTTATATTGCATTGTAAATATATTGATATTGTAATCACTAATCAATATATAATGTAGATATATCATATCAGCTGACATATTGTAGAATACATATCCTATAACAGTAGTATTATTAAGTGTAATCCGGGAACGAATTGAGTGGGATAAAGTGGGTTGCTTGTGGCGGCTGTCATGACCCGTAAGTGAAGGAAAAAATATCTCACATAAATTCCGGATCCTTATATTCAGCCTTATTTATTCAAACCGTATGAAAACAGACTAGGTAGTTTATGCTAGATTACACTGTCATCATGTGTACTAACATAAATTGCTAAACCTGTTGATCCAATAGGCTTGTCGTAAGTGCCATAGAACCAACATTGTTGACAATGGGAATCAGCATCTGTAGTTGACGTCACGAGTATGCTGTCTCATGTTTATATTGCCGTCCCATTCTAACGTTCCCCGGGTGATATGAACGTATACCAATAAACACCATATATATATTGTAGATTGTATTATAAATAATATTTTGTGTGCACCTAATATCGATACTTTTAATAAATTGTACTAAATGTCTGATTATCGTACGTGATACATGTGACGATACTCGGGGCATTATAAAAAAAAAACAGTAAAAAAAATACTTGAGGACAAAATTTTGCAAATTTTTTTACTTGGGAAAGTATAACCTTATTTACAGCTTGTGTCAAAAGCAAACAATTAACACTTCGCAAAAGAATGAAAAATAAAAAATCACAGTTTTATAAAGTCCCGAATTTCGATGCAAAGTTATCACGAAAACTGCATGGAACAGGCTTTAATAGAGATTTTATGTCAAATCATATTTTTATAGAAGAGAAATAATGAAAATGTGTTATAATAATATTTGTATCTATATGCTTTTAGATAAAAAATCGAAAATCAGTCAGTTAAATGTACCGTGAATTGTGCTGCGTATTGTGTGTTTCCCTCGAAAGAGATTTTCTGCGACTTTCAGTGCCACATTAAATAATGTTTTATCAAGAGTGAACTAAACTCTCTTTACAAATGAATGAATATTCTATTGGATTTTTTTGCCGTTTACAATCAGTCTTTACGCAGGTACCTACCTACTTAAGTAGGTACCTACCTCTTATTGATTTTATTATGGACAGAATAACGTAAAGTTAATTAATCTACTTCTGACACGTGAATGCGCTCAGACACTTACAGTTTAAAAAAATAAATAGTCTGAATATACTTAATATAAAGTCTCTCGACTTACCTACACAATTTGTCAAAAAATCTTGAAGTTACCTATGAAACTAATAGTAACTAATTTGTTTTTGTCTCGTTGGCAATTACGTACAAATTCTATACTATCTAAATAGGTATTTTACGTACCTATTTTGGCTGTTTATGAACTTTTAGATTTTAAACTGCTATTGCGTAGGTATGCAAAGTGAAAGTAAATACCTAGTTGATAATGATTAAAAAAACTTGCTGCATTGTTAAATAAAAATATTCAAAACATGTATGGAAATCTATTAGAGTAATTAGCTTAAGGTACGCTGTCCACTAAGTGTAGCATCAAATAATCATAGTTGAAGACATAAATCTTACAGAGTATAAACATTGTGACAAGTATTATCTCATCCGATGAAAAAACAAATTAAAGTCAAAGTCAAATCATTTATTTCAAATAGGCACTTTTGAACGTCAAAATTATGTAGGAGAACACTAGGTTTATAAAACAACTGAGGAATTAATCTCAGTGAGTTTAGTGTTATGTAGCTAAACGTTCAGCGTGATTTCCAGATTTTTTTGCCTTAAATGTAGAGCCACCTAAGATTATTAAAATTTACACATTTTTCTCACAGCAGACATCACAGAAACGTAGACTCAATATCTTGCTAACATACCGTTCAAATTCGTTCAACCGCAACTTCATCTCCTTACTTATGCAGCAAACGTTCACTGTAAAAACGAGAGACTCGTAAAAGCACTCTAAACGTTGTGCATTTTATTTTTGCTTTTACAAAAAGTGACACACATTTAAGCCATGACCATCTGAAAAAGTTACAAGCAAATTACGTCCATCTCGCGTTGTTACGAAAAAAAAGAATATCTGTTCCGAAATGTAGCTTAGGATCCCGAAAAAAGTCAACGAAAGTCCCGGATTCCTTCACGTGTCGACCTTTCTCCCGGTATAATAACAACTGTCGGTTGTAATTCCCGAAGGCTGTAACAAAAAGGGTAGGTAAAGATAAAATGTCCTTTCCTCATCGTTTGCCGATTGCTATGGGAATTACGTCGAAATTCGATTGTGAGATCATAAAATTTTCGATTATCACAATGGCTAAGATCGATTCTGAGCTACAGGAAATAATTGCACTTAGGTTTCGTTTGAGAAGTAAGCATTCATTCTGGCTGGTATTACAGTGAAACATTATGAAATGTATTCTCATTTTTGAGAAAAATCAAGATTTTAGAGAACACTTTAGTGGACAGCTGGCCTAATAATATATAAAACCCTGTATTTATTGCAAAATTCGTCCTAAACTGTAAAGACGTCCCCTCTAGACCAATTTTTTATCAAAACAATGCTTTTTACAGTATTTTTGTAAATTCCTTTTTTTAAATTAAATATTTGCTGATTAAAACTTATTCAGGAACATCATTTACTGACGGTGCTTTGGATATTAAATTAAAAAAACCTAAAAATTAAATGGTAGAGAAATTGGCAATGCGTCATAGAATTGAATTCTTTTAGAGGATAAGTATAATAGTCGACCACAAAATTCTGTAAATGGTCAGAAATTACGTTAACGCGTACGACTAAAATATTTATTTAAAAACCTTATTCATAGCTTAACTGCAAAACCATATTATGAAAAAGAAAACGATTACAGGATTTTCAAATGTCGCAGTTAAACTGTGAAATAAGACTTTCCCTAGTATTAAAAGTATTAGGAATTTATAGTACTGGATTTGGGAACATAGATAAAAATGTAGTTATTTTTGTATAGGAAAAAAAACGTTAAATTTTAATCACATCCCTATACTCTTGGATAAAATATATCTTATATATCTATTTAATAGATAGATCCTTTTTGAATATACCTATTTAGTCTTAAAAATATCTTAATGTGTGGTATGCAAAAGAATTTTCGATAAAAATAAATAAATATGTACAATTGTACGTGCTAAATATCTAAAAACTGCTATGCTATGCTGGTCAGGAATTGAATCAAAACATAGAACTTAGTTGAAACATCCCAATTTTTTCTAGCACTATACTAAAATGGCTCTAGTTATTAAAGCTGAATATAGTTTATATTATTTTAGTTGGTATAATATCATGTGACAATGAACCAAAAACCTATTATATTTATTAATTTAATTTAAAATCAACTGTGAAAATAAAGTTTATATCTTTCTTTTACTTCAGACAAATGAAAGTTCTAAATTTTGTTTTCAACCTCTCAAAACTGACCTTGACCTTTTAAATTATGTACCTCTGATTTTCAGTCAAATACAAAATCATAATACTGATATTGAAGATACACTCCTATATTTATGAAGGTGATATTGCCGCGAAATGTCTCAATAAATTGTCGTGACCCTGACCTGAGATTTCGACCTTCCTACAATTCGACTCCATTTCCATTCATATTTATTTCATGCTTTGGAATATCCTAACAACATTGGGTTTTGGGAACATTAATATTAAAATCAAAACATAGAAATTCTATGTCGCTTTCTTCTCTGTATTTTTGTAATATCCTGAATTTTGAAAATATTTCTAGATATTAGTGAACTTAGATATTGTACTATGATTAGTGCCTAAAAGTAAGCTTTTGGAGTCGCGTTTTCATAGTCCACCATTTTGATTTTTCAATGTCGTATGACGTCAAAACTTGTGTATTATTTCTAATTTTTAAATTGGCGTTCTCTTTCCTGTATCTTCAAAGCAGCAGCTTGAATCATGAATTTATGACACAAATGTATGAATATTTGATTATTTTACTTTTTCATGGACATGAAAACGCGGTATTTGACGACCACGAAATATATCCTAGAAATTAGATCCCCATATCAATGTCCACTTAATATCTTATACTATATAATATTATAGCCATATTTACATTAGTGTATGAAGTGGATTACAATTAATTAAAGACTATTTGTAGATGTCTCTTTAATTATATGAATATTATCATATAAATCACTGGAAGCATGACCTATAGGTATTATTATAAAATATGATTATATAGAAAACTGTAAAGATTGTATTGCGTGTATTTATTGTGATGACATGAGTAAATAAATGTGTTTTTTTAATGTAATGACTCTTTTTTCTAGAATTATTCACAGAAAAGGGACACATTTTTAAAGAAAACTTAGATCAATAGATCTGAATGTATTCTTTTTTTTTGGCATCGTGTAGTACTGGCACGACAGTAATACAAATGTTGATCCAGAACTTCGCCACTTCCACGACTTTCGAATGTATTAGCCCAATTATACCCAAGTTACATAAAATAACGATTTTCTTAAAATAGCGCTTTATTTCCACCAATTAGCTGGAACATTAATAGTATTGAATAACTAGAAAATCTAATTGTGAAAAATATCAAAAGCTCAAGAGTTTCGAACGTAGATAGAGATATAAAGAAGTTCCCAGAAATAGTGGAATATGTATTACGTGAACTAGATTCTCGGATATTTCCACGAAGATTGAACTAGCGAAAAAAATCAAAAAGATATTAATGGAATACTTTTCATTCAAGTTTAGAACGAGATTTTTAAAACTGATATTACGCTAACTACTCTTCTCGCTATCCACCATTTCCATCTTCCTAGTAGGTAGTTATGGATGCTGGTGATATTACCTACAAGTAGTTGTCAACTGCCTCTGGGTGGAGTGGGTGACATAATCCAATATCAACACTAAGGGCACAACTTTAGAGCCTGTGGCTGACAAAGTTTTGCTGTTTTGATTAGCACTATAATTCAAATACGTTTTTTTCATTTCAAACCATGTAGTGAGACGCTCAATATCCATAAAAGCTACATTCCGTGGAGACAATTATTTGATTTTACTTTTGATTTATTTCTGCATAAGGTATAGAGCTATACGGAAAAGAGCTATGCAAAAGGACTTTGCATAGTCCTTTTGATCTCCGGATCCGGATCCGGATGCAGAAGGCGAGGAGCAGGTGGCGTTTCTGCCTACCCCGTAGAGCTGTTTATTCATCGAATCTTCTTTTTGTTCTACACGATACTTAGTATGTATCAGTCAGTATTATAGTAAGAAACTATACCTAATACAATTCTAGACAAGGGAAAGCGATAAATTGTATGTTTTATTGCGTGGGTGCGGTGAGCGTCCAATGTTTTATTAAAAAGGTTCCAACAATTATTGGGTTCAACGAAACTGTTGATTTTATACTATAAAAAAGCGTGAAAGTTCAACTGTTAACTAAATAATTTATTGTAATTTGCAATCAGGATGGCCGTTAAGGATTTGTAAAGATATGCAGTTAGGGTTAACCAGGGAAACAATTGTAAACAAGAAATGCAAGCGGTAGTCGGAAATGGTAATTATCAAGAGACTGGTATTTGAGGTACTGTTTCCAATTACTCCTTGCATTACACTGCTTGACTATTTTTCTTTAAGACAAACCATCTTGTACTGCTACTGACCCACATAATCACCAGTGGTCACATAATCACCTTTTTGAAGACCCTTAAGAGAAAAACACGTAATAATATGTAGGTAAGTACGAGTATTACAATGGGCAACAACTATATTATACTAAACAAACCTGAATTGTCAAAGGAGTCGGGCAGTTAGAAATATGAAGCTAGTTGCCCATTCCAAACCGTAGTAGATTCCTATGGAGAAAACACGGCAAGAAACTCCATGGACACTCATTTAAATCAAAATATAGTTACAAAAACCCAAACCTACAGCTTTATATGAAACTGAAAATTCTTTACATCTCAAAGTTTAACCTCAGTTTGTATGCTATCACGGAAATAGCTCTCTCAAGTATTACAGCGGCAAGCTATCTGAGAAACCTTTAATATAACCCGTCTGATTGCTCGACGTTCTCCAAGGAGGCAATAAAGGGAGATGGAGAAATTCCGAGAATTATATGTAAGCATTCTATTTAAAACTGGAATTGAGTCTCGTGTTGCATTAGTCTTTGCCAAATTAGTTTTTGGTGAAGAATTTATTACTTTAATATACGATAGTATGGGAAGATACCTAGAGTGCACTGCATAGGTTCATCGTGACTTGTCTTTGGATCAACGTTTAGTTCACAATGTGTTTCTATAACTGGGAAAACATAAATACTTGTTAATTACTGAGATAACGAAAAAAATATAATTTGTTTAATTTGCAATGAACAGGGAAAGATTACCAATCGAACCTCACTGGCTATGCGACATGCAACTGCGACAGCATGTGACAAGTAGTGAGAGTGAGCGACTCCCCCTAGCCTGTCCTTGCGACTATTCGCCGAGCTTTCGTAGTTGCATGTTGCGTAGTGTGCGCCATGTTCAAAGCTCCATGTATACGATGCAAGTTTATTGCCTGTGCTATAACATAAAATTGAAGCAGCAATTACTGGCACCGTCTAAACAATACGCACATTTGTTGCGATACGGGCAAGTTAACTGGTATAGGTGTAAAAGCACGTACAATAAAATTGCATTTAACTCTACAAGTACGACCGAATGAAACAATTAAAAAATAATCTTGAGAAGTCGTTCAATAAAATTTTATGAAATATTAGGCAGCGCAAATACGGTCAATACTTGAATCAATTGTACAAGCACGTGCAACTCTGGGTTAAGACGAGGCAAAACTTGCATGCAATAGCCTTGCATATAACATATAGCCTTGCAATAAAATTGCCTTGCCGCTTGTTTCTTAGTCGCAGGCAGTTTTATTGAACGGCAAAACTTGCATTCAATTATTGTATGCCATTTTATGGAAATCGCTCGCGTGTAAACTCTTGCATGCAATTCTTGAATGGCAATAAACTTGCACCGTCTAAATGGAGCTTGAAAACTATTGAAACAAATTCACACCGATTTTTCTTAGCCGACATGAATGAAATAAACAACATTTTATTATAAATATTTAATCTCCTGTTAGCCCCGAGCCATCATTAAAACAAAAGACTACACAATGGTATTGTTTATCAGGAACCAAATCAAGAAGTTTCCCATAAGTAGGCACAGTTAATGTGAGGTTTATTAACTACTTTCAAACACGATGAAAAATCCATTATATGACCCGAAACTGTGACAAAAAGCTAAGAAAGTCGCACTGTCGTGTGTATTAACCAGAGGGTTTGTGCGTGTTGGAGCTCTTTATCTATTTCTGTAACACCCCTTACGTTGGGGTGAGGAAACGAACATATTCAATTTGGATGAAAGCGGTCGCCGTATATTTATATGAACACGCGTGTTGAGTATGAAAAGCTTATAGATTTTGATAAATACCTAACTGACTTAAGAAAACGATCGAAATACTTTGTATGCTGGGTGTAACATTGAAAGTAGAATCATGAAAGGAGGTAATTCAATAGGAAATCAGTTTTGCATTAAAAATAAAAGGCGTAGGAGTAGGCTACCTTACAATTTCCAAGAATTATGGAGTAACAAATAAGTCAGTTTGAGTAACATACTTTTATACAATACAGTGATACCTTCTCACCAAAATCAGATGTAAAAGAAGTGAATTAATATTAATAATATTATAGAATTTCATGAATCTTTCTCTATTTTCTGCGCCCAACAACCGGTTTTCGCTGATACGCATAGAATTGGAAAACAGAACACTGGAATTCACTTAGCTGTCTGTCAGTCAATCTGAACGTCACGATTTTCGTTTTTTGAACCAGCCAATATAGGCAGCCAATCATTCTGCGTAGTATTTAACAGAACAGACACCAAACTAAATTCAGAGCGAGAAATAATCTGCAAATTAAATTAAGCCCCTATTCCCTAAGGGAAATATTATTCATAATTATTTAAACTTTAGCCTAGCTCAAATAAGATGAACTCGAATTTCTATAATAACGATGAAGCCTAATAACTTTCTTAAAACTCTCAAGCGGTTTTCTGAAACGTCTCGAATTATCTTAAGCTAAAACTCTGACTAACAGATAAATAAAAGTAGGTACTAAAACTTAGAAATTACTTCGCGCAATGGAACTCCATTTCATACCGGGAACGAAATACGAGCAAAGAAACTATCGGTTCGTCGACGAAGTACCTACTACCTACCTACTGGACAGAACAAATGGACTTGGTCGGGTTTGAAAAATGTTCGCAACCTTCCTTGCTAAAGAGGTCAAGTCTGTAGCTCTAAGGGTGGTCATACACGGAAAGCTTGAATAAGTCATAGTTGATCACTAAATCATCAAATAATCATCGCTCTTTTGCGACTACATACCTTACCACAATCATCCTTTCATTGACATACACATAGCCAACAAAACCTTTGTTTTCAAAGATATAATGTCGTTTACCAGTGTTTAAATGTGTACACTGTACATAAAAAAAAAAAAAAATGATAACTGCTTGAGCAGTTCCGTCGTGCGGTTGAGCTGCTGCAAGATATACACTGAGTATTTTCGACTTCTCTATTCTGCTCTCTGCCCATCTCGTCTGTTCCGTTTTCAAACTGCCGATGCCGCAGCGGGTGAAAATGGCTGCTCGGGCAGGTGCGGTAACTGCCCGAGCAGATGACATTGATTGCTCGAGCAGATGACGTGGACAGTGTACATCGTGTACGGTCGCCCTATGAAATAGAAACCATAATCATTTTGCCGGAAGATAACTTTCCGTTTCTAGAAAGGAAATAAATCCGGTCTCGAGAAAAATTTCGGAGGATCTTTAAGCCCAAGTTTTATTATTGACAGGATCCCGAATTCCCGAATCAAACAACTCATGTCAAACAAAAATAAGTCATATTCGGAAAGTTTTGGCCGAAGACGTTTACTTGGAGAGTTTGCGTTGACGAAACTTGGGACAAATATGTTGTCCACAAGTTGGGAAGTAGGCTAAGTACACAACGCTGGTAGTATTAATCTGGTTAGACTCCAGCTTAATATCTCATAAACTTGCTGGCTACGACATTGGGTAGGATTTGATTAGTCTTACATGAAAGCGGCTTTAAATTACATTTCGACGATGAAGTGACCAGAACTCCTATATTAAATTTTTCGCGAAATTCTCTTTTTATGGTTTCGCATTTAAAAGTCAAATTCGCAAGTTCTCGTAAAATCTCATAACTAAATTTTTTATTGCAAGTATTGCAAAAGCATAAATCAAAATTTAGAAATACCTTCTAACTAAACCATAGAGTCTATGGCATTACCACGTAACTACCATGGGACACGTGTTGACTTCAACAGTTAGATTACATAAGTTATTAGCACATCGGTTAATCAATTTAACAATTTTTTTTTTTCACTTTGTGTAAATTGTTACCTTCGGCAGTTAGAACTTCTTATCACTCCGCCGTCGATTTAAACCTTTTCAGTTTCTGGTTGCTTCTTCAGAACTTTTTTGCTAAGAAGTACTTTAGCTTTCATATTTTCTCTACAGCCTGTACAAAATTCCTTTTTCAGTACATACAATCTGGGTTCCTTTTACTATTCACTCGTTCTCTGTGTGGTTATGTAGAAATATCCCATACAAACTCATATCACATAAAGCCGACTGAACCAAACACACCGAGATAACGTCACGAGTGTGAATGTAAATGTTTTTATTTCAGTAAGCCTGTTTACACGTGTTCCACTATCTCAACTTTATAGCATTTGCCTAATAAAATCTTGCTTGAACTTGATTGTTTTTTGCTTTCAGAGGCCTAGCTTTATAACACGAACTATTTCACTTTGTGTTTTACTGATTCTTGTTTCCCAAGTTGTCACCGAAAAAAAATAAAAGAAAGTATGCATGCATGCAGAGAAGTCAAATATTTATATATTTAACCATTTATGTACACACAGATAAACAGACTAGAAGAAAGGAAACAAGCCTACCTCGTTTGTCTAGTAGTCGCAAAAGCTACTGCTGAGCATGAGGTCCTGTGTTCGATTCCCGGGTCGGGGAAACTGTTATTGGGTTTTCCAGCTGGAATTTCTTAGTAGCAGCGGAGTTTGGATTTGTTCCCAGTTGATGGCAATAAGCTCACTCCTATTACATGGGACTCAAACATAACTGGCGAAATGTTGTATAGGCACACCTCTGACTAACCCTTTGGGGAAGCAAGGCGTATTTCATTTTTTTTTTCGGTGTAATTATTTTATTTTAATGTTGAGTATTCTTTTTTTAATAATAGTTACCAATTAAGTGAAAGAGTGTACACCTTTAAGATAGTTTTTGAGGAAAGAATTATTTATTATTAAGATCTCATGTAAAAATGTACCAAAAATCACACCAATAAATGAATTTGAATGCAATTTTATGTTATGTTAAGAAAGGAACAGAAAAATACGTACAAAGGTGATACTTATTTCTAAAGAAATCCCTTTCAGCATACCTGCGATAGGAAAGTGAATAACAGAGATGTAGATAACGTGTGTTAGACCCTGTTGTATCACCAAAAATCGCATTAATAAAAAATTTGAACTTTGAACTTTGAACTTTGTGTAACACTAGAAGACAAATAGTTGTTTAAGAGCGCTTAATGCAATAATTAATATCGTAACACCGAATATATGTATAAATATATATATTAATATTCTAGTTCGCTAGTTAGCCACCTTTCATATTTCCATACAGTAATATTGCCAAATTAATCAAAACAGCTAAATATTTGACATCTATTTGCGACGTTGCCCATTTTCACAATAAACGCTCAGTCGAAAAACAATAAAAGGGTACACATTTTTTTATAGTTAGCTACTTTGTACCTAAGTGGCTATTTCTGTTTTGAAAGGTAAATCAAGCAAAATCAAAAGTCATTTATTCAAACTAGGCTGAGAATCAGCACTTATCGAACGTCAAAATTACATAGGACAGTCCCCCAAAACGCCTGCCAATCACCACTTCCTAGTGCTTCAGCTGGGAAGAAGAAGTGGCACAACAAACTCCCCAGCAGCAAAGCTGTCTGTTCAGTTAGAAAAACTTGATTCTATACAATAGTATGCAAAATAATTTACATTACGCAACACAAAACATTAAATAAAATTATTTGCTATATGTCAGCAGCACACGCCAATATACCAATAAAAAACATCGAAATCTATTACTCAAGCGAAAATAAAAACTAAAAACGTAAACTGAACTTATTACCCGAATAAAAGTATCCAGGCATAAAGGGCGTGCCCGTTTACACATTTCTCAGCTAATAAAGCTGTAAATCGAAGTCTCAAATGATAAACTAGGACCGTCGAAGTAAAATAAAAAAAATTGTTAATTAGTTAACTATAGTGGAGCGCCTGGGGGTTTTGACCTCGGATTTTTGTTACAGTGAATTTTTAAAATCGAGGTGGGATTATGTTTTTTATGGTTTAAATTGTAATATTTACCAATTTCCTTCGCTTTCCTTTTTAGCTTTAAAATTTATTTTCGATTGCTTCAGTAGGTTACCCGTTTTCAAGGAAAGTGCGACAGAGGGGCTAGCGTCTTCAATTATTAAGATAGAGAAATGAAAATGGTATCAAAAGATGTGTTAATGAATGGGCTAAAATACCGCAAAAAAAACGCACTTTTCTTGAAAACGGGTCCCGTACTGAAGCGATCGAAAAAGCATTTTGAATGCTAATCTTATCGAAACCAAAATGGTATCATTTTGAAACCCTTTAAATTCTGCAAGTTATTTTTTTATCTCCTTTCGTTTTTTGAGAAGTTTAAGATTCTTTGAAAAAAAGTCCTAAAAGAAAAGATAAAAAAATGATGTTGTTTTTAACAAAAAAAAAAAATGCAGCCCTTTTAATTTCAGTAACGCTTCTTTTGATATCACTTTCATTTCTCTATCTTAATAATTGAGGACGCTAGCTAGAAATATTGGTTTCAATACTCCACCAAATAAATGAAGTCTAAGAAAATATTTGTTATAGTCAACGATATAAATTGTTTAAATGAACAAATATTTTATGAATCATTTTCTTCTTTATTTAATTTACCTTAATTAACTTCTTTTTCTCGATTACTATCTCTTTATAAATAGATAGGTTAACTTAATTTTGATATACAAAAATACTCTATAGCCTAATATGTATTGAACTACCTTGAATTGTTCTCAAATCTTTATTTTTTTCAGATCAAGATCACAATTTTTTAATAGCTAAACTTTTTTATATATATTATTATCTAAACATTTCATTTTAAATTTTTAAATTTCATTCACTGTAACAGAAATTCCAGGTTTTCATGTTTTTAATGCTCCAGGCACTCCACTACTAAAAACAGTAACAAAACCATTGTCAGCAACACGACCAGTCACCACAAAATATACCCATACACGAGCAAAGGCAAAGATCAGCCATTACCCCCTCGCCATATTTGAGGGAAGGAGGCAACCCGACCCCCGACGCTACCGCAAGCAGTGACATCTAAGGGAGCATGACGAACTTGGTGCCGGTTGCTCAGGCAAGAATAATATGATCAATTGTCGAGATCGCTAGCTAACCATATATTGCAAGAAAGTCATAAAAAAAACACTGTAATGATTAGATTATGTCAACAATAAATTAAAATAATAATAAAATAAATTGACGTATACAGTCAAACAATATAAACAATTATAAGAGCTCATATAACTGGTCAGTAGGTTTATTCTTGAGAAAGAACATAAACATTGTCTTGAGTTAGTTAGTCAGTGACAGCTCGGCCCGAGTCAACTTTCAAAACCCTTTTTTTAAGACCACCTTACTCAAAACTTTATGTTATAAAGTTCCACTCCAAAGCATTCGTATTCCCTGACCATTTTCAGAGGTCCTCAACATCTAAGTTATATGTAAACTGAGTCAGCCATCTCATAAGTAAACGCCATATGGTAAAATGTGAACGATCAGTTATTCTGTCCGTTTTAAGTTACTAACGGATTGCGGGTTTGCGTTTTATGAGCTTACTTGCGTAATGTATGAGAATCTCCTGTAAAGCCGTATAATCTTGAGTGACTATTGTTATTTCATTTGATTTTGTCTGTGATTAGGTAGAGTCATTTCATTTGGTGCCATTACTCGATCCTTATTCTGATTTACACCATGTGCACCCATTTTGAACAATACCTTGTAGTATATTTATATCCCAAAACATAAATGGGAAGCAAGTTCAATAAATTTAAAGCACAATTTGATTTGATGATTTCAACATTTGACTTGGATAGTTTTTACAAGTAAACCAAATTTTTTAAGATTAAGATAATGTTGGCATTACAATATAATAATAAAAATGGTAACTTGCGTGTATCATAAAGAAGATAAGTTGATAAGCCAAATATAAGATAACACATTATAATGTAAAAACTAGCCAATTCAAATCTTGAAATCATCAAATTAAATTGCCTTTAAATTTATTTTAGAACGTTGTATGTTCTTATAAAGTAATTTCAGGATTATCTACAGAACTTGGCACCAATTTTGATCTCAATTCTTGTATTCAAAAATGTTAAGGTTGTATTCTCTGAACCCACAGCGAACTGAGACTATCCCCCTTATCAACTTTTGTTCTTCATAATTTGTTTTTATTGTTTTTAAAAAAAAATTCAAAATTCAAAAGTCTTTTATTCAAAATAGGCTGAGAATCAGCACTTTTCAAACGTCAAAATTACATAAGACAGTCCCCCAAAAACGCCCACCCTTCACCACTTCCTAGTGCTTAGCTGGGAAGAAGAAGTGGCGCAACAAACTCCCCAGCAGCACAGCTGTCTGTTCAGTTAGTTTAGGTTTCGGATACCAGAACGTTCATCCTCCCTAGGGGTTTTATTTAATCTAAGGGGTTTTAGTAAATAAACGTGTATAAGTTAAATCGATTTTGAGTTATTATGGGGCCAAAGGTGGCTCCGAATAGTTCGTGTTATTATAACACAAGGCTGCTAAGTTACCAGTTCCTTTTTCTTGGCTTCAACTTCAAAAACGCAGTATCCCGGATTCCCATTCTCTACTTAACTTGATTTTCTTTGATTTCCAAAGCAAAGTGGAAATGAAGTAATGTAACAACAACTCTCATATCAAATTATCACAACATAGCGAACTAATATCCTGAACAATTCTCTGAAACGACTCCAAATGGCAAGTGTTTACCTCTCTACGTAATGTAAGTGCTCATTATCCGCTACTAGAACGGGATGGTGCTATACACTCGATATAAGTGCATCTCTATCTAACGCAATAGAGAAACATTATGGCTGTATTACGTTTTACAGTCTGACTGCTACGTAGGGTATTTAAACAGGATGGTATTTGCTATTTAGAATTGTGTACTGAGCGTCTAAGGTAGTGTATGTTTGTGTGTGACAATATCCTCCCGATCAGCTAAGTTACCTACTGCTTTTGTTTTTTTTTTAAAGCTAGACTTTTTAGACTTCCATTAAGAACGGTCGTGATAAAAGCTGATTGTTTAAGAAAAACATACATACATAAACTCTCTCCTTCTTCATATGGAGGTAGGCAGAACCTACAGAACGCCATCTGCTGCAATCCTTACATACATTTTTTGCTTCTATTACGAGCATACATAGGGTTACGCGCGCCGTTTGCGATTACTACGCACCTGACCTTTTTTAACACACTTTTACTAGCTTGTATCTATCTATCTATGTAACGGAATCTTTCAACGTAATTTTCACAAACATCAAGATGTTCGATTAACTTGTAAATTTGCACACGTATCAAGGACCGATGACAATACTATAATTTAGTATCTTGGAGCTGGTCTGATGATGAAGCCAGGAGGTGGATAGTGGAACTGTTTAGTGGCTACTAGTAAACCTCTCGAATTTAGACTCATATGATTCAATTTGACGAGTCTAATTGCACTTGTTGTTGAGGGTCTGATGATGTAGCCAGGAGGTGGATAGTGGAATTCTTTAGTGGCTTTTTAACTAGTACACCGGTCAAGTCATAATTTCGTTGACTTTGGAGTTATTAACTAAATGAAAAATATACTCGACGAAAAAGTAAAAAATATTTTTTTTTTGTAAAAAAAAACAAAAAAACATGTTTTGTGTAAAAAGCGTGTTTTTTTGTTTTTTTTTCAACTATTTTTTTTATAGAACATTACTAATAAGGTCACTATATGTCCTTCTCGGTGTTTCCACTCACATTTGCCTTATAAATACCTTTTGTTATTAGCGTTTCATTCATGCTTGAATATAACCAAACCATCTAAGCATACTCTTTTACATTGTTGTCACTATATTTTCTTTTACAAAATATAAGTCCAATAATCGTCATGCTTGACAAACGAAAGTACTTGCAGTTTAACAGACCCATTTCTTAAAACATAATGAGCTTTAAGGCTCGTACACGCTCAAACAATGCAATTTATAAGAAAACTGTACGGTATAACAATAACCGGCGTCGCGTCGCGCGACAAGTCGCGCTGGTCTGCACAAGCCTTTAGACGAAATCCACCTTTGTAGAAGGAATGACCTAATCTTTCGGTAAGTCTTTTTGTGTTCTATTAAGTATAATGTCGGGTACAAATTGGTGAAATGTAACACACATTGAAACAAATTCAACTAGTTGTTGTTTTCCATTTCATGAAGAAAATATCTTTACTTTGCATAAAATATGGTATATAAAAGGTCTTAAATATATGACGTTCCACATTTTGTACTAACTTTCATGTTGCATTGCATAAATAGGACGGCTAATTTGTGTTACATTTCATGTATCATGTTCATCCAATCTGTACCCGGCATAAGATTTATGTATCTGCTTTATGAAATTATTTGTACCTATACAAGTCACTATTTCTCTTCTGTCACAATAGAACTAGGTCATAACTAAACAGCAGATAATGAGAATAAAGGCAGTAATTAAGCCTTCGCGCAGGAATATAATAGTAAGATAATAACTAACGATAATTTGTTTTTAATTGCTTTAATAACTTCAATAAAGGCATGGTCTGAACTTGTAATTTTCAGGAATACGACAAACTGTGAATGAAGCGGAAGCGGTGCACTAGAATATGTTGTATCAGACGTTATTTCTGTTGTTACTACTGGCTCTTTTGTGTACCTACTAGTCAAGAGCATGACTGCTGGTTCTGAGCTAGTGGTCCTGAGTTCGATGGTTTTTTCCAATAGTTAAGAAAGTTTTTAGAATTTTCCCAGTAGCCGCCCGCCCCACGCCGTTTGGTTTTTTGACAATGGACTCGCTCCCTATTACTTTAGTCATTTGGAACAAAGTTGCTGTATTAGGTACATTTATGCACATCAGTCTATCCCGTCGTTACATTGAGGACAAAAAAATAAATAAAGGTTATTTATTTTTTTACTCCAACCATAGATAACCGGCTTATTATCCTGCAAGAATCCATTACTCAGGACTGCTAATCCTCCAATAGGTTGACTTTATAAGTCATTTTCATAACACTCCTAAGGTCAAATCAAATATTTGATTTGGAGTTAATCCGTAAAGTTTGGTTTCAATTAACTAACTAATTGGAACCAAAATTGAAATGATACGACAATAGCTTACAGCTGTTTTCATTATTATGATCTTGGTTTAAATTTTGAGCAAAAGGAATCCTAAAACAATGTTAATTTTTTGCATGGAGAATTTCTTACGCTATTTGAAGGCAGGAATTAGAATTTATTGAACTCAATTCGCAAAAATGTTTTTTAAGTTTTAAAAAGGCCAAGAACATTTTCTCGTATTTGCATGAATGAGCTAGCATAAGCTCATGCTGCGGTGAAAAATATTAGCTAACATTACTTTTTACGGTCGAGGTCATAATAATCTTATTACAGCAGCCCTACCTCTATCTCTATGTCCATCTAAGTTGATTGATCCTATCATAATACCTAGGTACTACATACATACATAAACTCAGGCTTTCTTCCCATGGCGTTAGAAATAACCTACGGAACGCCACCAGCTACGATCTTTACGTACATCCTAGGTTCTAGTTTTTTCCAAACTGGTAATCAGTATTTAGGCTCTTTCTCTCTCCCACCTGGACATGAGTTGCCTTGCGTGCGTGACTTGTCGCTGCCGGCCGTAGTGAATGCGATGGTCGACAGTGGCGAGTCCTGGGACGCGCTGGTTTCCTACTGCGAGACAGTCGTCTCGCAGAAGGAGGCTGCGGAAAGGGAGAGGGAGATCACGTCCACTCACCCGGCCCGCAGCACTGGGCGTCAGCGGAGGGCGGATAACGCCCTCTTCCAGCCCCCCTAAATGGGTCCAGGGGCGACGGACGTCCCCGAGTCCGTCGCCCCCCATACATCAGGACCCGAGATGGCGGCGCGTAGTGTTCCACGCGCGCCCCTCTTAGACGTCGCGGGGGGAGTCAAACACCTCACTCCCCTCCCTGACCCGAGGAGGCACGCGGTGGCGGGCCGGCACCAGCCGGGGATCGCGGAAGATTTCAAGTTCCCGCGACCCCCGGCGTAGGTGTGAGTTGGAACACCGGGGTGGTTTTTAGTCAGTAAGAGTCTGACAGACCCCTCCGCCCGGCCTAGGGCGGGGGACATCCATGATGATTTTCCAATCCGGAAAAAAAAAGAAAAAAAAAAAGGTTAACCTGGAAGTCTCTAAACAGACTCCGGACCCAGGTTGGCCGAAGCAAGGAAAATCTGTTCAGGTGGAGATTCATAGACGAGTCCGCCTTGGAGTGTAAATGTGGTGCTGTTCCACAAACGATGGGACACTTAATGTCATGTCCTGCGTGTCCTTTCAGCTGCACGTTACGGGAACTGATGGACGCTAGTGATGGCACCTATAACGTAGCCGAATTTTCGGCCGAGTCTATTTAGATTGCTATCGACACGCTACGAAGAAGTGCTTAGGCAAGTACCTACGAGTATTACATCAATTTTATATTCCCAGTATTTTTTTGACTGGATAATGCTAATGTAGCAGCTATAATACTGAAGTTTAATATCTTTTCATGATATTATCTTTAATAAACCGCTTTTCCTAGAGAAACTATTTTTAACCTGGTACCAGAATATTTACGAGTTTTCCTTATTTTATTTAATGCCGTAAATATAGTATCGTTAGCTTGTTCCATGGAATTAAACCCACACATTGTCTGTGGTTGTTTGATTATTTTACACGGGACTTATAAAATAAGGGAGATAAATTTAAACGCATAATATCATGATAATAATAGATGCCTTATAGTATACAGACCAGAATAAAACTGTCACCTGTGTGTGTATGTTATTATGATAGTCTATATTTTTGTAATTATACGTAAATCCTGTAGTCGTTCTCTCCTTGACATTTGAATATTATTTATTTATTTAATACTTCAAGCACAGAAATGTCCAGAGGCGGACTTAATGCCAGAGGCATTTTCTACCAGTCAACTTTTGGGTGATGCAAAGACAAACAGTGGTAGGTGCAATAGCAAAAATTGAAGAATAAATAAATAAATAAGTAATTAAAAAGTTACACTTATACGTTAAAAAGATACACTTATACGTATTACATAACAATATTATTATTATTATATTATAAATATAATATATATGCCTAATTATATATAAATATAAGGATAAATAAATTTACATAAATACACGAATATACAAAAAAAAATAAGACGAACAATGGGAAAGCATTCAAAAAAAAAAAAAGCTTCGTGCAGACTAGCGCGACGCGACACCGGTTATCACCGATTGTTATACCGTGAAGTTTTCTTAGATATTGTATTGTTTGAGTCGCGTCGCGACGTTGTGTCGCGCGGTCGAGTCGCGCTAGTCTGCACGAGGCTTAAGGTTGTGATGATAATGCCGGCTTTTTATGAATGTACTCGCAAACTTAAACTTAAAGAATAATCGGTTGGTTGCCATCCTGATTTCTTGGAGGAGCGCATTCCACAGATAGATAGACGGACCGAAGAAGGAAGAGTGAATGAAGTCTGTGCGGCGGAATATTCAGACAGAAGGAACTATATTTGGATAGGTAAGTCAATTGTCACCATGTCGACTAACCCCATGGCCTCGTGGCCACGAGCTACACTCTCAAATGACACGCGTTCTGCGACAGTGATTGCGGCAAAAACAAGTGAAAGAAGTTTTTAAAACCATGCCAGGAGTCGCCGTGACGCGACTTCCGGAGCGTTGGAAACATCTGACGCGCGCGTGTCGCTTGTCGCAAGTCGCATCGCTTGAGGCGTGAACTGAGCCTAACGTAGAGAGGTATAGGATGTCCTAAAGCTAGGTGAAGCGATGAACATGGCAGGAACAGCTGAACAACGCATGAGAGTAGCCGGAGGCTGGTTGCACCATTACTAAAATGCTGTTTTAAAATTAGCTAAACTAGACATAAACTAAAAAGAAACTCCAGTAGCTTAAATGCATACTGTAATTTTAGTTACTACATACCTCCTACATTAAACGCATATTAACCTTTATCTCGGTAATAGCCGACTCCACTGCAAACAACAGTTAGTTTCATTCAGCTTTAACTCAATTACTCTGAATAGCTAAGGAAATTCAATTTAGCTTTCTAACCTTCAAAGTTAAAAGATGAAACGTATTGGTGTTCGCAGGTAGGTTACAGGCACCGTGGAAATAGAAAACAGAAGCTCAACTAGACTATTTGTGTGTTTTTTTTTGTCTATACTGCATTGGAACGCAGCGTTGACAGCAGCATTACTAGCGATTTCAAAATCTGTGTGTGGACGTGAGATTTTGAAATCGTCAGAGAGACATGGGTGATAAAGTAACTGCGTGTGTGAAAATAAATGTCCCGAAAGACTAGACACGTGAAATTAAAAAAAAACACTTTCTCTAACAAAATAATGCAAATAATTATAAAATAACTTTTTTGTATTGTACAGTTTTTCAAAAGTTATAATCGATAATATTATCTGTGGTGAAGGCTGCTGTGACGCGTAACCACGCGGTGGATTTTATTATTTATTTAGTGTGTTTTTTTATGAAATTCTGTATTCCATTTGGAATAAGATTAGACTAAATGAAACATCCCCACTTTACGTGTAGGGGAGATAACCAAATTCTTATTTTCATGATTTTACTTTACCGGTTTGTTGGCGTATACCCATATCAAATTACAGCTTTCTAGTACAAAGAGTCTCTGAGCTAAGCCGCGGACAGACAGACGAAAATGGCGAAACTATAATGGTCCGTTGTTTACTACGGAACCCTAAAAAGTGAACATTTACAATGTTGGTTCAATTTCAAAGACATGCATTTTTTAATGATGCATGACCTGATTCTACACCTAGGACTGGCTCCAGACGAAGGAACTGCTCAACGGTCAACGGTAAAGACACGAAATTTTATATACGCATTCAATTATGATAGTCCGTTCTGAAGTCCACCATGACCTGGCTGCTACAACCAGACGAGGGAACTTCTCAACGGTCAACAGCAGAGACATAAGGAACTATAAGAAATGCTAGGAATGCTAGGGATGCTATAAGGAACTTCATTCCAAAAATTAAGTTCACAATAGAAAATGTAACCGCCACCGCCGGGAGCCGCTGTCTTAGTACAACCGGGATATTACTATGGGCAGCCGACCCCTCCGGGCGTCACCGGGACTTTACGTGAAGTGAATAATTCAATGTGGGTCATACCTGCAATCTAATTACGCAACACGTTTCCGTAAAAGATTACCACTAATCAGTTTCATTTTGACAGTTTAGCAATATTCATTGCGTTATTTACGTTGTTGAGCAGATTTTTTGTTGAACTTATGATCAGTGAATTAGCAATCTGTTTCAAAACGATTCAGATTCTGATTGATCGTGTATTACGCAATTAGGGTACTGGTCTATGACTCTTGTTCAAACTGAATCAATTTTGTTGAACCGCCATCACGGATCTTGTCGCGGTGCATATCTACAGCGTGTGTCAGAAAGGTGTCATATCAGCTGTCCCATACATTTGGGTCAAGTAGGTATTAATAATAATAATTATATTCTTTATTTTGGACTACACATACAAGTACACACAATCCATAAAGCGTTAGTAACAATGACTTAAAACATTTGCTTACAAACTAAAACTGGCGTGGCCCAACACACGCTAGCACGTGCTTCTTTACCCAGTGCTTGGAGAAAGTTGTTCGATTTCGACCTACGAATAATAAAAGTCTGGAGCAGAATTTTTCGTTGATTTTGTTCACAATTACGCGTCCTGACTTTTATTATTCGTAGGTTTCGACCCTTTTTGACCACACCCTTCTGATACATGCTGTATATCAGTGCAAAAAGTGCAAAAAGCATTCCTGCTTTTTTTTACAGAACACTCGGTTGCTATCCCTACCTCTATCCTACCTAGTTCCTCTTAGGATGTCTGGGATATCATACGCTGGTGACCAGAAGGGCATGTGGCCAGGTAGGTTATGCGTAAAGTGTGGAAGGGTATGACGGATGCGCCTGACATCCATATTGAGCTGATTCGACTTTACACACCGAATACTTATCTCCGTGGCAGAAATCATCGACTGATAGGCGTGACTTTATGTCGGACAGCAGCCAGTGCCGCGTCTCCGCTACCGTGCGTGTTGCCCGCACTAAATAAACTCGTGGAAGCCACCCGGACTGGAATCTGTTCGATAACAAATTAGCCAATGGTTATGTGCCTACATTTTTGTGATATAAATAGTATTTCAATGTTGTTATTCGTTTGTGTTATGTTTGTACTTAATATATATACTTTGATTTATGTAATTGGTTTCACAAACCGTGTATATCAAATAAATAAAATAATACGAGTATATCCAGTAAGACGGAATTCATGGTCTTCAGATCTGGCACCAGATGTCCCAGTACTGTACCCCCTCTCCTAATGAATGGTAACCTAATTAACAAGGTATATAAATTTAAATACCTGGGCCATCTGGTTACTGATGACCTGAAAGATGACATGGATCTAGAGGAGCGCAGAGCATTGTCAGTTAGGGCGAATATGTTGGCCCGCCGATTTTCTCGATGTACAGACGCAATTAAAATAACCCTTTTTAAGGCATACTGCACAGTACTGTACTCGGGAGCCCTGTGGTTCACATATACCCAAAAGGCTAACAATGCTCTGCGTATCCAATATAATAACACATTCAGGGTATTATTGCGATTGCCGCGCTTTTGTAGTGCCTTGGCAATGTTTGCAGACGCACGCACTGACGGCTTTGATGCACTGTGGCGTAAGAAATCTGCCTCGCTACTTTGCAGGCTGCGTGGCAGTCCCAACACTATCCTGCAATCAATAGCCGCCCGGGCAGACAGCCCGCTAGTGTGGGCGCTTGCAAACCGGACCCGTTCTGTTTTAGTTATTTTAGGGGTATGAGGAACAGGGTGTAAAGTTCACTCATCCACCATAGAAAAGGGAGGATCCTTCGACCAGACGGGTGTCGTGTCTGGCGGGCAACTGCCCAGAGGTTGAAGTTGGGAAGCTTGTATATATGTTTATCGCGCGGTAAACTCTAATTGCGCGATGCAGGATTTTGTGTGGCGTCAGGATGTTGTGTGACGTCAGGTCTTTGATGCGTAGTTTGCATGTAGCGATGTAGATGCCGCTACATCACTCCCCTCCGGAGACCGGAGGTCGATAGTGGGCTGAGTCTTGAATCTTGCGATGCTGCACAGTGCCAGCTGTGGTTCCAGTGAGTCGGAACCGGGTGCCGCATAGTTCGCGGTGAGTCGGAACTGTCTGCGGTGGTTCCCCAGTGAGTCGGGGTGGCGCTGCGTTATGATCCAGTGGGTCGGATGTGGTACAGCGCTGGGTTGTGGCTGAGGGTGATGACCAGGAATGCGCGTTCGCTGCATGCTGGTGGTCAGGATACCCGTTGAAGCCGTGGGTGCTGACTGGCTGTATGACTCGCCTAACGAAAGCTTGCGGGAGTGATGATGATGATGACGTCACGCTGAAGTAGTTGCACGAAGGCTGCGTTGACGTTCATATTCGGTGTCACCAATTTAGGGGTATGAGGAACAGGGTGTAAAGTTCTCTCATCCACCATAGAAAAGGGAGGATCCTCCGACCAGACGGGTGTCGTGTCTGGCGGGCAACTGCCCAGAGGTTGAAGTTGGGAAGCTTGTATATATGTTTATCGCGCGGTAAACTCTAATTGCGCGATCCAGGATTTTGAGTGACGTCAGGATGTTATGTGACGTCAGGTGTTTGATGCGTAGTTCGCATGTAGCGATGTAGATGTAGTATGCCGCTACAGTTATTAAGTACTAACATAGGCTAAGCTATTTTGTTACTAATACTATAGACCATTGTAGTCTGAATAAATAAAGATAAATAAATATATCAGTACGTCGTCGATTCAAGTTTTGTTCGTAGTTATTCCACTGTTTATAACATTTACTGTGCAGATACGTTTTAGTAAAGGGGTCGGTATACGTGACCGGCCCTTTCTGATTCACTATTTATACCTTACTCGGTGACCTGGTACTATAACTGGAAAAATTGGTGTGACCCACGTGCCTTGAAAAGTATTGCGAATGAAATTGTATGATTTGCTAGTGTTTGGAGGGACTTTTGGATAGATACCTAACCGTCGTTCGAGCATATAAATAATATTTGGGTCTGTTCACTTAGTTTTCATATTTTATTTATTAGGTACCTACGTTTTACCAACAATTTGGTTGCTTTACCAAAAAATTGGCTTAAAAATATTTCTGGGACTCACCTAGAATCTACTCGTAAATAAGCTTTGGATAGAAATGAAATGAGAATGTTGTAGTGCATCCCAACGGAATGTAGAATTGTTGTTTTTGAAACGAATAACGTTTTGTTTCTTGATTCATTCTAACCTCTGTCTTAAGATATTCTCAGTTTTCATTCATAGTCATAGGTCTCGAGTTCGAACCTAAGGCTTACCTCTGGGTTTTCGGATTCATGTGCGTATTGTATAATGATCACTTGCTTCTATAATACCGGTGAAAGAAAACAGCGTGAGGAAATCGGCATGCCTGAGAGATATTTCTCGACGGTATGTGAAGCCAAGTCAGAGGCCCATGGGCGGCATAAAAACTTTGACACCAGGTGAGTCACTAACCACACGAAAAAGAAGGAAGATTTTATTCAAGCTTATTTTTGTCTAACATTTACAATAATCGACTCGAAAACAAAACCTCCACTCCAGTGTCCGAATTTCGAAACTCCTGAAAACTCGTCCCACTTCGAGTTCGTCGACCCCAAACCTTCCAAATTTTTCCACCATTACACCAGTCAACACGTCCATCCCAACGGACCCATAGCGTTGAATGGCCGTTCTGTCCCAACTTCATATAAATATTTTTATCTCACCCCCTGAGCCTTTGTACTTACACAGTTTACTTTTCTTTTGTGATAGGAATAGGTATGTTCCACATAGTTTAGTTTTCACGTGGCACTGATTATCTATCTATATCTTATATATATAAAAATGAATCCCTATTTCCCTTGGTCACGGCATCACGCGTGAACGGCTGGACCAATTTCGCTAATTCTTTTTTGTTGTGTTTGTTATTGTAAGGAGAAGATTCTTACGGAAAGTAAAATTAAGAAAATTGCGCCGAAAATTGGAAAATTTCAGAAAACATAACAAGTATTATGGGAACACCCAAATACTCCGAAATATTTTATTCCGAATTTCGACGTTCCAATTTTTTAAAGTCCGAGTTTCATAATACCTAAGAATTATAATGTCTATTATTAAAAATTACGAAATTTATTTTACCGAAAGTCGTAAATGCGATTGGTTAGTTGCTTGACTTCCTTTTTCTCTCATATTATCTGCACGGACTTTATTTGCCAGCCTCGTTGGTGTAGTGGTCGCAAGTGCTACTGTTGAGCATGAGGTCCTTGGTTCGATTCCCGGGTAGCGCAAAGTTTAATTCGGTTTTCCCGTCTGGATTTATGCCCGGTTGATGGCAATAGCATCGCCCCCTGTCATATGGGACTTAAACAAGACTGGTGAAATGTGGGTGTACTATAGGTATTAGGTACCTACATCTCTGCCTCACCCTTCGGGGAATACAGGCGTCATGTTATGTATGTGATCATGATAATATTAATAGCCAGATACAAGGTAGCAGGGCTGCCTAGTAGAGTACTCAAGACTAGTCCGCCGGACGTATAGCCGACCTCGTATTATTTAATTATTTTACAGTGTGTCTTGTCACCGGTGTCCGAGCCATTACGGTGAAGCAATATGATACATTTTATCGACAAATCCACGATAATTTATTCCTTAACTTATTGCCTTTATTTCCATAACCAAAAAAACTTAAATTTATAAGAGGATTACTAAAACACTTTTCAATTAGGATAAGGTTACTTTTCCGGTACAGGCCACCTCCAATTTTCTCCAGGTTCCCTATTTTTGACTTTGACCAAGCAGTATTTGCCTATGCATTTATTTCTATTTCATTTACCCAGCGTTCCAGTGGGCGACCTCTGGGTCTTTTTCCTGTTGGCCCCGACCATGTCGCCGTTCTATGGGTCCATCTAGTGACAGGTAGGCGTGCTACATGGCCTGCCCATTTCCACTTCAGACGTTGGGTATGTTCGAGGGCGTCTAGAGCATTAGTTCTCTTACGTATGTCTTCATTACTTTGTTTGTCTTTTAATCTTAAGGATGCTCCTTTCCATTGATCGTTGGCTCTTTTGTATTTTGTCCTTCGTCGCTTTGGTAAACATCCAATTATTACAGTGGTAATTAATTATTATTAAATTACCACTCTAGAAAAACTCACAGTAAATTGAATCTTCAGTCACATTGTTTTTAAAATATTGATATAAAACCTTGAAGTTTTATGAGGTACAAATAACATTCGACTTAATGGTAGTACAGCAATAACGAGCTCGACTATATCAACTTTGTATAGGAACTTGCGGACGCTATTTCAAATACGGATAAAAATTAAGAGTGTTTATTCTGAAGGTGGGCAACGTCGCGAATAGATGTCAAATATTTCACAGTTTTGATTAATTTAGCAATATTACTGTGTGGAAATAAAAAATGTGGCTAACTAGCGAACTAGAACATTGATTATGAAATGCAATAATTAATATCGTAACACCGAATGATTAGTTTTAAATGTAAAAAACCGGCCAAGTGCGTGTCGGACCACGCACAATGAACGGTTCCGTAGTTGGGACGAATTTATCGCAAGAACAAACTTAACATTCTAGTTGAATAACATGTTTCCCCATACATTTCAAGTTTGTTTCAAATTCAAAATGTTTTATTTCACATAAACCTACAAGGGCATTTATGAAACGTCAGAAGCTAGGTGCACTGTTATAATTATTGGTCGTTTCCTATGGAGCAGAGTCGGCAAAAAACTCCACGGTTACTCTTTTAAAAGGAAATGGTTTTTACAATGTTTTTAATTACAGTGTTCAAATTTTAATTACAGTGTGTAGGCCTATCAACAAGTACCAGGTACTTAGCAAAATATAAAATGGTCCACTGATCTAAAGTCTGCTAAGCCTACAACGTTCTCACATTAACAAAATCCAAAAGAAAAGAATAAAAATGATAAATAAAATAATAAAATAAAGACCTATTTAAAGCAAATGCCATGACTGCCACTACAGCTGTAAAAATCTAATTTAATAAAAAAATATAGAATATTGTAGGTATATAATGTCAAATAATGAAAAGATTATGTCAAGGAAGTATGTAAAAAAAAGGTAAAATAAAATAATAATCGTAATTTGGGAGCAGTTAATAGACATTTACATAGTTATGCCGTGAAGTACCAGAGAAACCACATGTGCAGAAGGAATTATTGTCATACTTCCTTGTCTTCAACGTAAACTTTAATCTTATAATATGCTTTCTTGATAAGGATACGTTTGATGTGGGTTTTAAACTTTCCATCGCTAACTACTTCTGTCACCGACTTTGGCAACTTGTTATAAACGCGAAAACTGTTTATAAGAAATGTTACTAGTTTTAGTTAAACTAAATTTGGGTATCACAATTTCATGTTTACAACGTGTGTTTATATTATGGAAATCACTTCTTATCTAAGTTCTTGTGAACATACAAAATACTTTCAAAAATATTAAGAGAAGGCTAAGTTAGTATATCCATTTCTTTGAATTTATTTGTATGGGACTCAGGACCCATTTTATACATTGCGCGAATTGCCCTCTTTTGTAAAGTGAAAATTGAATCTACGTCAGCTGCCCATGCCCACAACGGAACGCCATAAGACATAATACTGTGGAAATAACCACGTACACTAACCTAGCTATGGATACATCAGTCAACTGCCTTATTTGTCTTACTGCATATGCAGCTGAACTTAATCTACCTGAAAGAGCTCTAATGTGGGCGCCCCATTGCAATCTCGAATCTAAAATAATTCTACGCACAATATTGAGAGATTTACCATGTTTTTTTAAGACCATAGACTTCTTATAAGTTTTCTTGTAATCTATAAGCATAGAACTATTCTCTGCATTTTTTTCAAAATTTTAGGCCGAGTAGTTTCGGAGATAATGGTAAATTTTCATGTACTTTCTTAAATGTCTTTAAAAGCATTTATTTTAAAATTATAAAAAAAATGTATTTGAGATTCTCGCAATAAGCCCTTTCATTTGATATGTCACACGGTACAGAACGCAAAACTTTCGTTTTAAATTTTCTTATTTGCCCCCCAAAAGTGACCCCCATATTCAAAATTCATTTATTTACGTTACACGTCCGTGTTTGGGTCATAGAAATACATAGTACAAGTGTACCAAATTTCAAGTAAATTGGTCCATTAGATTCGGAGCAAATTGGTTGTAACAGACGGACATACAGACACACGAGTGATCCTATAAGGGTTCCGTTTTACATTTTGAGATACGGAACCCTAAAAACTATATGGAAACTTTCCAAATGCGTTTTTTACATCTAAAATGGGTACAACATAAAATTCAATGTTATAATTGCAATTCATTATTAATATTCTAGTTCGCTAGTTAGCCACATTTCTTATTTCTATTCAGTAATATTGGTATAAGAATCAAAACAGGTAAATATTTGACAGTTATTTGCGACGTTGCCAACTTTTAGGATAAACCCTCTTAAAGGCTTAATCAGAACGATCGTCACGTGAAAACCATCGCTTTCATTTTGTTCGGCGGACCCGAACGCTTGGTCGTGCCGACAGACGGCCTTTTTTCGAACAATAAAGTGACACGGGCAATATAATAATAATACATTTCTCATTTTGCATTTTATTTTGTCTATGGTGGCGATGCACCAATGAAATTTTAATTAGACTAAGACATCTCGTGAAGCCTGTCAGAGTTTATTACCAAACAATGTCCTATAAACATTGTTACCCTTAGCATGACAAATTGTTTTTAAAGATAAATAAATAATAATATGCGTTGGTTCATATTATTTGCACAGAAATTAATATGAACCCTCGTTTTTAACCCTATTTATTTAGCTAAATAATTCTCAACATTAACATGTCAGGATTAATTTCGAGTATAATTAAGAATACACTTTTCGGCGTTATTGTGTGTCGAGTAATTCGACCTATCGATATACGAATAGATAGGAACTAGATTCTTCCCGCATTTTAACAAGAAACATCCTATGGTACTGTAGCGGCATCTACATCGCCACATGCAAACTACGCATCAAAGACCTGACGTCACACAAATCCTGCATCGCGCAATTAGAGTTTACCGCGCGATAAACAATATACAATCTTCCCGACTTCAACCTCTGGGCAGTTGCCCGCCAGACATCACACCCGTCTGGTCGGAGGATCCTCCCTTTTCTATGGGGGATGAGTGAACTTTACACCCTGTTCCTCATACCCCTAAAGTACTAAGCAGTAGTATATCAGTGAAAGATGTTTCTAAATCGTATAAGCAGGTAGGTCACAAAGTAGTTCGCGATATTTCTTATGATTTATGACGATACTACTGTTACGTAATTCTACGTACAATAATATAGCGTAGCTTTGAAGCTCGCTTTGGTATTCTTGTAGTTTTACATCGAATTTATTCAAGACACGAGTTTTTATTACTCTTTGGTCCTTTTTACTCCAAAATTCTCGTCGTTTACTACTTCAAGAAAAAGTTTTTTTGAAATATAGTCGTTGTGTAGCATAGTTATATATGTAGTTACAGGGTCAAAATCACCAAGGTGGCAAATTCCAAATTCTGTTTTATGGTGAATTTAGCTAGCAGCTATTACTTTGATGATATTGATTTTACTCATTACAGTTTTTTTTTTAATGAGTTGTAATGTTTTACGTTGCATAATGTATATTATTTTGCATAACTACCTACTATTGTATAGAATCAAGTTTTCTAACTGAACAGACAGTTGTGCTGCTGGGGAGTTTGTTGCGCCACTTCTTCTTCCCAGCTAAGCACTAGGAAGTGGTGAAGGGTGGGCGTTTTTGGGGGACTGTCTTATGTAATTTTGACGGTTGAATAGTGCTGATTCTCAGCCTATTTTGAATAAATGACTTTTGAATTTTGAATTTGATGATCACTAAACTTATGTTTAAACAATATTTGCGTTGGCAGAGCATGGAATTGATTACTACTCTTGTAATTTTATTTTTAAAGAGAGCTATCGCTGAAAAAAATCATTACGGGAACGTTTTTGTGAGGTTTTTAATAATATTAAAATATAACATAAGTATTTATTTTTTTCGCTGTTCAATAGCGGATATATATTATTTAAAAATAGAATTTAAAGAAATGTAATGAAATTGCCAATAAAGACGTTAAAATGCAAAATATAGTGCAAATGGAGCTATGATGACGATGTCTTTGTCTAAAATATCTAAATATGCGAAATATCGCTGTCTTATAATATATAAATTAACATGCTATAGGTATAAGAAGTTCGCCTTATTCTAATATTACCAGGGCCTTTTTATAAATATCTAAAATAATAATGTGTTATCTGTGAGTTTAGTGATGTTCCCGAAAATGATGAGGTGTTCGCTGAATGATGCGTGTGTTCCCTAAATGACGATATAGATACAATTTAGGTTTATAAAATCATAAGCAATGTTTTTCTACGTCGTACTTATTTATTCATTTTGGCATAAGGTTCTTAATTAACAAAAACGTAACTTAAATAACTTTTCAGTCTTTTAATTGCTGTACACAGCCGATTATAAATTCTTAATAATCATATTAAACTTTTATTATGATGGTAATAATCAAACTATCTAAACATTATACTTATTGTTTTGAAGTTAATATAAAATAAACTTTACATCAAAACTAGGCCCTCCTAATCATATTAATTAAACACATTAATATTATATAAAAAGAAACAAACATTAGAATTTTTAATAAACATCAATATCAGTCTCAAAGTAATAATACTCTCTATTATTTTCTTTTTTCAGCAATGGCGTTGAAATAATACTTATTATTTGCTCAAATGCAATGTAGGATACATCACTTGGATCTATTTTTCATTTTTTTGCTTTATTACGCACCGAATTCAAGAATGTGACTAGGATTTCTTCATCATCTTTGTCGACACCTGTCTTACAGCACGTGTAGCATGAGCACCGTTTCGTCGACGGAAGAGTAGACAAAAGTGACGTTCCGTGTAGACAGTACGACGACACCAAAGTAGAAAGACTCAACTGCACTTTTTACGAAATTAACTCTTTTACATAAATCTACTCAGAATTCTTTGGATTTTTTTTCTGTTTGATTGTCAATTTTTATTCATGAATAAGTCACGTATATAAAGACAACTACAACAATTTTTCTCAAAGTGTCGAAGTACCATATTTTGGAACAAAAAAAATTACAGTAATATTGGCCTTAAACATTTCCTTGGTAATACCCTATTAAATAAATGATGTAAAATAGAAGATGATAGAGCAGCTTTGTTCTTCTATTAATTATCCAAAAGTTCAAAACGCTCTCCTGTGAAATCATGATTTTGTAGATAACGAGATAAAGTTTTCTACTGTCTTAAAGCATGGCGATTACAAAATCAAATTATCTTCACTACGTTAGACAACTGTCAGTTGTCAGTGTGATTTTGACAGTTTGGGATAGAAAACTTTCTTCTGCAATAGTCTACATATAAAAGGACCTATACAAAGATCGATAAAAACGAAAGACAAAATGACAGATTGTAGAAGGTTTCTATGGTGGGATGTCAAAAATCGAGAAACGAAATGTCACTTTGTATAGAAAAAGCTATGTCTATTCTTCGTAGAAATAGAAAGCGTCATGCTACGCGTGCTGGTGGCAACATATCTGTAATTGACAGTTTTCTGTTGTGTAGGTACTTTAATTAAAATAAAGGTTCCAGGGGATATTAAATTAATTTGGGTGTAGGTTTTCCTTGTCTTGATTGTAAGATGTACCAGCTTCAACAGAATATTGATGCTAATTGATTTTTGCGCAGTCTGCTGACGAAGAGAAATCGACACTAAATTCTCCTCATCAAGATGATGAGTAAATGGTGTTGTAAATGTTCCGTTTCTTCAATTGCAGCAAATTTTGTACTAAATTTTTCTCTGCTTTTGCTTTTCTCTCTCAGTCATCTCATCAATGTTTTTAACTTTCTTTTCAGCTTTTTTTTTCTGATAGTACGCTCTATCCTTAGCCCTTTTTATTTCTCTCTCTTCCTCTGTCATCTTATCTAAAAATTTCGTTTTCCTGGCATTGGCTTTCTGTCGTTGTCGCAAGTAAGCCAAACAATTTTTTTTACTTGCTTTTTCAGACGTTTTTAATTTTTTTCAGCCACTTGAGACTCCATATTGCTAAAAAATATTAAAAAATATGTTAGCACAACATACACTAAATTAATTAACCAATAGTTATAACAGGGCGCGTTTATTTGAAAAAGTCATTTCGGGAACGTCATCATCATTTCGAGAACGCTCCGTCAAGTCCGGGAACGGTCCCGAAGTGACCGTTCCCTAAATGCCTTTTTTAAATAAACGCGCCCTTTTTAGACGGCAGCCATCTTTGACATCATGTTAGACATAGTTATTGTAAAATATTTGAGGTTACTATTTGCTATAAAACACTACAATATTCCAAGTTGAAAAACGCATTCCCGGTATGATGACGTATAGGTACGCTCTATAAATAATGAATTGAAAGATACTTACCACTTATTTTCAATTGTTTTGGCGGAAACGAGAGACGACAACCGTTTGTTTACATCGTGCACATCACTGTACCATAGACAACTAAAGGTTGCGTTCAAAAACTGAATTTTTACTGAGAATAAAAATTGCGTTCACTAAAATGAGGCTTACATTGCCGGACTCAATATGTTGACTTGATTTTCTTTAATTTCTTTTCTTTCTTTAGTAATAAAAATAATTAATTGATATAAGATAAAATTGTAGGCCATTAAGTAAGAAAAACTTTTCAATTTATTTTATTTTATGAATATTTCCAAAGTTAGTTTCTGAAGATTGCTTCATAGGACGCGTTCTCGAAATGATTTTTTGTAGTTAATTCTTCAAATAATAATAAATGTGATTTCGTTTTTCAGTATAAAATATGATGTACAGTTAATATGAACAGAGTTAAGTAATATTTACAATAACGATTTGTTTAAATAAACTAAATCTAGACATTTATTTGCTGGTAAAGCTGATTCTCCACCTTGGCGATTTTGACCCTACAAAACAGAGGGGTGATTCCCGTATTTTGAAGAATATTCGCATTTTAATCTCAGTCTCAATCTGTCGAAAAAACCTTTATATTCTTTTCATTTTTGTCAAATTGATATTCTTCTTCTCCTTTTGGTGTGGTTAGTGACTAATTTGGTGTCAGAGTTTTAAAGCCGCCCATGGGCCTCTGACTTGGCTTCACATACTGTCGAAAATTACCTTTCAGGTATACCGGTTTCTGGGCACGCCACAATTGCGGCGATAAGTCCCCTCTTTGAGGAGTGGCTTGAGAGGCGCCATGGCATCTTCACCTTCCGCCTGACGCAGGTCCTCACCAGATACGGTTGTTTCGGGAGGTTCCTGTGCCGCATAAGGCGAGAGGAAACGCCCAGGTGTCACCACTGTGTTGATCGCCCGGAGGACACGGTGGAGCATACGGTGGAGATCTGCCCGGTTTGGGCGGAGCACCGCCGTGTCCTCACGGAGGCGATCGGCGGCGACGATCTCGCGTCCGGCCCTGGTTCAGGCCATGGTTCGGAGCGAGAGTGCATTGGAGGCCGTCAACTCCTTCTGCGAAGCAGTTATGCTCGCGAAGGAGGAGGCGGAGCGCGCGAGGGAGATGCTAGATGCGCGCCCTCACGCCCCTAGTCGCCACTGGAGACGCCCCGGGTGTCGGGAGTCGCGAGCCGACTTCCGGCCACCGTAGGCGCGGGCTTGCGGACGGTGTGCAATGGGTAGCTCGCCGTCCGATAAGGACTAGGCCCGGGTCAACGGCGCGTTGTGTTCCACGCGCGCCCCAAAGAGATGTCAGCACCAACTGGCGGGGTTCGTAAGGACCAATGCCTGCTGGGGATGCGGGTTTGGCCAAAAGGGATATCGCGGCCCCGGCACACGGGCTACGGAAGGAACACGGGTAGGTTTTAGTCAGTAAAAGTCTGACACGCCCTCTCGCTCCGCCCAAAGTGGGAGAAATCATTTGATGATTTCCCATCCTCAAAAAAAAAAAGAAAAGGTATACCGGTTTCGGCCAGTCCACCAGTTGAACGCGTTTCAAAGAGTCATGGCTATCCGGATGGTCCGGGGATACCGCACAGTCTCCGGTGAGGCGGCGAGCCTCCTTGCCGGATTGCCGCCATGGGATCTGGAGGCAAGAGTCTTCGCGCACATTTGGGAGTGGCGAGAGGAGGCGAAACGCCAGAGCGTAACTCCGCTGCCGTGAGAAATCACGGCACAGCGGCCAAAGCTCCGCTCCGGCGGGATCTCATGCGTCATAGAGAGTGCGATTGTCGCAACCCAGTGCTGGGCACGCCACAATTGTGGTGATAAGTCCCCCTCTCTGAGGAGTGGCTAGAGCCGCCACGGCAACCTCACCTTCCGCCTGACGTAGGTCCTCACCGGACACGGTTGTTTCGGGAGCTTCCTGTTCCGCATAAGGCGGGAGGAAACGCCCGGATGTCACCACTGTGTGGATCGCCCGGAGGACACGGTGGAGCATACGGTAGAGGTCTGTCCAGCTTGGGCCGCCGTGTCCTTGTGGAGGCGATCGGCGGCAATGATATATCGCGTCCGGCCCTGGTTCAGGCTATGGTACGGAGCGAGAGGGCATGGGAAGCCGCCACCTCCTTCTGCGAAGCAGTAATGCTCGCGAAGGAGGAGGCGGAACGCGTGATGGAGAGGCAAATTTCGCGTCCTCACGCGCATAGCCGTCGCAGGAGACGCCCTGGGCGTCGGGAATCGCAGGCCTATTCCCGGCCACCGTAGGCGCGAGCTTGCGGACGGTGAGCAATAGGTAGCTCACCGTCCGATAAGGACTAGGCCCGAGTCGAGGGTGCGTTGTGTTCCACGCGCGCCTCAAAGAAATGTCAGCAAAACAGAAGGAGTCTGCTAGGACCGATGCCTGCCGGGGTCTCGGGAAAGTCCGAAAGGGATACCGTGGCCCCTGGCAATATACAGGCAACTGAAGGAACACGGGTGGGTTTTAGTTAGTAAGAGTCTGACACGCTGTTCCACTTTGCACAGAGCGGGAGAAGTTATTTGATAATTTCCCGCCATAAAAAAAAGGGATACCGGTTTCCTAACGCTGTTTTCCTTCACCGTTTTTGAAGCAAGTGATAATTATACGATACGCACATGAATCCGAAAAGTCAGAGGGCCTTGGATTCGAACTTGAGATCTATTACTTGGCAGTTTGACGGTCACATTACTAGGCTATCACTCAATCAATTCACACTCATACATTGACATCGATTGCCGTTTAAATAAGATTGTTGATATTTTGTAACTAGCTTCTGCAGTTTTGCCAGCGTGATATCTTTATAAATTATGGCCTATGTTACTCAGCGATAATATAGCAATAAACTGGTAAAATATTTGTTTTAAATCGGTTCAGTAGTTTTTAAGATTATTCATTACAAGCAAAAATACAAATTTCTATTTATTTTATTAGTGTACATGATGATTGCAAATTATAAATAGTCACTAACAAGAACTATTCCGTTATAACTCACCATCGAAGTTGCCTCAATCCGTATTCATAATTTATTCTTCTAGTCTTGGCTATTTGAGAATTGCTTATACTGGGGTAAAAATATTATTCTGTTAGTACCTATTATAGCAACAGAGCTCTTGCTGGCTACTTTCAAATTTATCTTCACCTGGTACACGCTTCCCGCTTCATTAATATTAATGTAGTCTATATCCCTGTTGCTAACACAGTGGCATACGTCGTTAGGCAATCAATTTAGCTGCAGGCAAGGTTCGTTAGGTAGCAGCACAGAATGCATCACTTGCTTAGGTAAACTGTTATACCTGGTGTTAATAACCAGACAAACGTGGAAGATCCGGTTAAGCTGTTTACGAAAACATGTTCATTTTAACGAAAACATTATTTCAAAACAAAGCCAAACTGATTTATGGCTACTGGACTACAGCATATTATAGTTAATTTATCAGTAAACAGACACACAATTCGTTCAAGTCAGGTTTCAATAAAATACATTATCGATACGTTAAACTTTATTCTTATCTAATCTTAAAAATATTATAATACGAGATTTTCCATAGATATACATAACACTATAGTTAGGTGAATGCGGTCTGTTGTCCGGTCATTTTTTCGTTTTTTCTTTGAGACCGATATGCTCTGCCTGCTCGAAGGTGTCTGGCAGAGTTTGGCCAAGAGTCTCTGGTGTTAGGAAGATCAGAAATCCGGATAGCAGTGCGAAAGAGCCAAATAACACAAATGGCAGCTCAGCAAACCATTGTGCACCCTGCAACAGACAGTATGCTTTGTTGAAAGACCATTAATTCACATAAAAAAAACAATAATTTTGAAGAAAAACACTGAAATCCAACAAACAAAAATAAGTATGTAACAAAACCAAAATCATTAAACATACAAAATCAATTAATCATACATTTTCAGTACCTACTATTGTTACTACTGATTACTGCTATTAGAAGTTTTATACTGAGATCTTGAGGAAGCAGAGGACCGACGATGATTCCTGTGGCACTCCTTCAAAAATCTGTCTGGGATCACACTTTTCAGTTCTAAAGAACAATCTGAATATGTATGATTTTTAAATCTTTGCTTCCAGCATTACCCCTACGTTGAGTGTTATTTAAACTATTTTATGGAAAAAAATAATCCGTTCAACTCATTCAATAGCCATACTGAGTTCGAAAATGTAACTTACAAATGCGGGAGTGAGCGGCGCAAGCATTGAACCAATCCGTCCCACCATGGAGGAGTAAGCGAACAAGGTGTGTCGGTGTTTTGTTGGGTACAGCTCCGCTGTGTACAAGTACAATGCCTGCATAACCATTGCTATCGACATCTTTGCGATCAAATATATTGTCAGTGAAACTGCGTACAAATCTGCAGCAAAAAAAAAAAAACTATTAAGAGAGTGCATACTGTCAAAAAAGTTTATTACGCAAAAATTAAAAATATTAAGACGCCTACCCTGAGGTATAAAAATGTAACCAATCTGGCATGCAGCACATAACCAAAAAGCTCCAGTCAATACAGGCTTTCTTCCAATCCTATTCACCAGGAAATATGAGATCCAAAAGCCAGGAATTTCGACTGCTGCTACAGCCACGAAGTTCAGATATCTATTGCCAGACATGGTGACGGCATTGAGGGACAGTCCGTAGTAGATGAACGTATTTGTGATCCACCACACGGGAGAGACGAGGACACGGATCAATATTTTCTTGTGCTGGAACACCTGTACTACCAGCCAGGGTTCGCCTCCGCGTTCTTCTGCCTCCTCCGCTCTGACCCTCAACTTCTCCTGTGCTGTTCGCCGTAATGCTTGGAGTGATTTCTCAGATATCTGCTTTCCGTTAACCCTTGCGACTTTTCTAAGGAGAGCTTCGGATTCATTGAAGCGACCCTTGCTCATGTACCACCGCGCGGACTCGCTGATGATCCAGTAGTAGAAGATGGCAAGGAACTGCGGGATGTAGAGGGCTAGAGTCAGGTTCCTCCAGTTGGGTACACCCCACGCAATCAGCCCCATTGTTACTTGTCCTACCGCGAAGCAAGTGTTCATCGCTGCTCCAGCGGCTACCCGGTACTTAGGGCCAACTAGCTCCATTACTGTGACAATGTTCATGAATTAGATGGAATGGCAGTTTAGGAACAATCGGATATTATTAGCTCGATGTTACTAAATAAAGCAGCTTCTAAATGGTTCAGTTATTTACCTAGTATAAATTTAGTGGTAACTGACTTAAGTACTTTTATCTTAATAACCGTGGTCTGCTACATACTTCGTATCAAAAAAAATCTTTGAAAATATTGCATGTTGATTCATAAAAGTGACATGAATTATTTTAATTAGTCCCATAAAAACACTGATAAAACAATACTTACATAATTTAAGTGTGTTACACGTGGCGTTATATGATAATCATTCGACAAGCGGAACGCAATCTTCTAAACAAAACAATGTAATCATAATCGCAAGTCATAAAGTTTATAAACTAATATATCACGTATTGATTATCAAATATATTTGCACGATACGGTTAATAAAATGTACATGTCACTACTATCTTTTGTACACTTTCCCACCACAATGTAAGGGATAATTAATATGCAAAATTGTATAGTATCCTGAATAAATAATGTTAAACATAGTGTTGATACCTATGTGTATTATAGTCTACCGCCTTAACTCCCTCGATACGAAATTGTATGAGTTGTGTTACAATTAATTTGTTCTACAGAAAAGGATAATCAAAAAGCAGGTCATAACTTTCATACTAGGAATTTATCTATGATACGAGCACGATCTAGTAATATAACTATTAGGGTACTCCGACCAAATTGGTTAGGTTAAAACTGAGACCAACTACGAAATTTCGAATACTTCGAAAATGGTCACAGCCAATAACACTAGGGCACTCCGACATTTATGAACCGTTTTCATATAACTACATTACGGTATATAGCTATATCCCTAGAGACATAACTATATCACGGCTTCAACCATCTTACAGGGACACATACATACTTAAAGAAATTACTCACTCAATATATAAACGCAGGAAAAAGATCCAGATCCAAAAGTGGCCTCTAAAAACTCGGAGAACATGAACCCGAGGTAGGTGTCAGCCCAGTACCGCGTGACACCGATCCAGGCCGTGTTGAACGCGTTGATGGTGAGCGTGACCCGGCGCCCCCAGCGGTCCGACACGAAACCGGTGATCGGCAGCGCCGTCAGCGTGCCGAATGTTCGCATAGTGCCGATCAGCGACCGCCGCCATTCGTCACACGCCAGCCCGTACTACATAGGTAGTGATAAAAAACGTTGATCAAGCATCTTTCTCACGGAGTACAATACACACAACACCTAAGCCACCTCTGATTGTCGACTACTGATCACTTATATCTATTGTGTGATAATATAGTATTGTTAATAAACATTGCTGTGGCTTGTTTGACATCCAATAAAATAAAATAAACATGCATTTTGTCAACTAACATCGTAGACAACGGAGTGTGTGTCCGCATACACGTAGTCATCACAAGGCAGGCGGGTGTCGCGGTTGAAGAGTGTTGCGGGACAGGTGTCGCTGTCGACCAACCGAAGCGTGGCGTTCACGTTGGCGAAACGTTCGCAGTTGTCGAACGAGCCCTGACTGGATCCCCGTGGCACTGCGTTTTCCAACCAGTACGGAGAGAAACTCGTCGGCTCACTTTCACACTCCGGGATCAGACATCTATAATTAAACACTCAAAACTCAAACTCATAGCTTTTATTTCAATTAAACCATTTACAGGCACTTTTTAACTGTGAAGGAGTCGGTCAGTCCGAACAGTTGAATTTAAAGAAAAAAAAAATTGTATGTAGAAAGATCAGAAATAGGTTCGTCAGGAAGGCTGACCAAACACAAAATACAAAATATAATCATGTGGAATATCTAGCAAACGCTGGCATGATGACTCGAAAGCGTTAATGTGGGATTATCCAGAAAAGGCAACACATGTAATGATGAGTGGAAACATTTTACAAAAAAAAAGCAGCCGACTTAAAAAAACACTGGCAAGAGAAAAATAAGTTAACTTTCGGAAGTCGAAAGTCTTTGGTTTTTTATTTTCGTTTTTAGCCACTGACTTCTGAAATTAAAGTAAATTTTCACTTTGTACTTAATGTTTTTTTTGGAAGACGGTTATTTTTTTAAATAAAGTTTTTATTTGTCTCTTTTTAGTTGTGGTATCTACCCCACACAAAATCGAATACCATTACCTGCTATGTAAATAACGGTCTCTCTCAGAGGTCCATGGTTGGCTTTAAAACTATGACACCAGGTTCGTCACTAACCACACGGAGAGAGAGAGGGACTTTCTATGTAAATAACGGCGGCAGGAAGTTATTCTAACATCATCCATATAGACTAAGTGGGAAAATACGTATTATTGAAGCTTACTCCAAAACGGCCCTAAAAAGTTAATTAAATGTATATGGGACCACCGCGCAAGCTTCATCTATCAAACGAAAAAAGAATTTTCAAAATCGGTCTAGAATTGATGAAAATATCAATGAATTTACATGAAAGGATCATTATACGCATCAGTCACGTCAACTTTAAGTCACCGATCAGATAAGTAAAAAAATATAGTTACGTAGAAGTTAAAAGACGTTGGCCACACAGTCACAACAGTCACGTCACTATGGGCGCGTCTTAGTCGACATCGCGTCACCGACAAGTCAAAACTTGTATTGCTACGAACGAAACAAGCCTTGCTATGACTGACTCACTGACTATCTGTTCACACACGTCCCTGAAATAAACGTGACTGATCGGCGACTTGACGTTGACGTGACTGACGTGTGTGCATGAATCTTTAAAAAAGTGATACATACAGACGAACATAGAAGTTCCTCCTTTTTTGAATTCAGTTTACAGGTTAAAAAAAACGAGAAACCAACTTGGAGGATAACTAGGGTTTCATCGGAACATTTTTTTTTTTTTTGTTTATGACATCAAGCAATAGCATTAGGATAAATGATATCAAATCATTGACATATTACTTTACCTGGTACTGATTCGAGAGGTGGTGAACACATATTCAACGGCGCTCCAGGCTACGAACTGCACCAAGAGCACAGACAATAAAAAAGTCTTCAACTGGTACTTTCCAAACTGTCCTATTTCTTCTACGAGGATAGTGTCTAAATCTACTTCAAACTCCGTTTCAGGAGGGAGGACTTCGGAGTCCACGTTCCGACTCTTCTCTGAGTCCGCCATCTTGAACATGTAAAAGTTACCATTTGATATTAAAAAAACTGTTTTGCATTTGGGTAAAAACCTCAGTTAACAAAGTGAACAAAGTTTTTCTGTTTTCGCAATTTTATTTTATTTTATTAACAGCCGCGTTTACGTAAATAATCCTTAAAAACTAAATTTAGTCAATGCAAAATACTACACAGTTTAATGTCTATTGCAAATCACACTTAATGTTTTTAAAGTTTTGTAAATTATTTGCAACCCTAAGTTTTACATTTAGTAAATGCACAGTCTTACACAGTTTAATGTTTAATATAACAATATATTATAAAACGGAGCTATTGAAAGTACGAAGGCTTTACTAAATATTACAAAACCTAATAATTACATTAAAAAAAAAAAATTGTTTTTATCACCATTTCTTGTCTTCGAATTAAGTAATAGTTTTGTAATTTTTTCTCTCCGAGTATGGCCCCGGTTCACACCACGCCTGCCAATTGCGCGTGCACCTTTACACTTCACTTTGGTAAATGTGCAACCAGTGGTACCGTATTTATAAACTTTTTATCACATTTATAAGAAACTGCTGATATAATGAACTAGTAATATCCGCCGTCTTCGCTGTCATGTGTAGAGGTTAAAGTATTTATCTAAATATTTATGTTTTTATGGGCATTCGTTTTTTGCTTATTCATATTCACGCATATTATAGTTTTATTCAAATGACCTTTTGGAACTTACAGTGATCTTTGTGCAGATACTGAAAATATCTGTATAAATATAATCTGTAGATGATCAATTTTCATCATAATTTCTACTTTTATCAGCTAATTAATCAAAACCATATAAATATAAAATAAAATAATAAAACATATAAATTATGTCCTGTGAAAGCCCGATTAACAATAATTTGTCATGTTTTTGAGTGATTCGAGAACCTCGTACCATATACGCATATTTAATTATTATTAATTAGCAAAATTAACGTTTTATTAAATTTTACAGTGCTATAGTGAGTATTTCAGTTGTTTATCATTCATCTCATCTACGTAATTTCACCTTTCTATCGGGTCTAATGTAGTGCTTCTTTCAGATCCGTACAGAAAAGGCCTCGGTGATGCCCACGTTCTACCCGAGTCCACACCGGCTGAGGCATTACCACTCGGGCTGAGCGCGGTCTACTGCGGTGCCCCCTACCCGTGCGGGTCCCGATCCCACGCCTCCGCGTGGCCTAGCAGCCAGGCTCCTGAGCTGGCAACGTCGTCGTCGACCAGCCGTGCGTCCCACCCCATCTACTACAGGCAACACTGACGATTAACGGCATTAATTGCCATCGGATTTTTTTATTTTATTTGTATATTATATCGCGTTGTATTTTTTACTACTTGTCTCCGTTTAGTTTTTTTTATTTTGTGTGTCCATAATTGGAAAATATAATCAGGTCACCTTGCCAAGAAGGCGCAGCGGTTCCTCGCGGCTAATACTTCGAAACTCCTAAAAACTCGTTTCACTTCGAGTTCGTCGACCCTAAACCTTCCAGATTTTTCCACCATTACACCAGTCAATACATCCATCCCAACGGACCCATAGCGTTGAATGGCCGTTCTGTCCCAACTTCATAAAAAATATTTTTATCTCACCCCTGAGCCTTTGTACTTACACATTTTACTTTTCTTTTGTGATATGGAATAGGTATGTTCCACATAGTTTAGTTTTCACGTGGCACTGATTATCTATCTATATATATACTCGTTTAAAAATGAATCCCTATTTCCCTTGGTCACGTCATAACTTACGAACGGCTGCACCAAATTGGATAATTCTTGTTTTGTTATATTTGTTATTCTCAGGACAAAGTTGTAGGTAGGTGTAGGTAGGTAGGTATGTAAATAAGTAGGTAGGGTAGGTAAGTAAGATAAGATAAGATAATATTTATTTGCTTAAACATGTGTCATACAAACAAGAAAATACATGCATGCAAGATGGTAAGAACATTATTAGGTACAGGCATGTTTGCCACATGATGTGACGTGCAAATGTCAAGGAATATTATTAATTAATTAAAACATTCTCTTCGAATAACAATGAAATAAGTAGTTAAAGAGCAAAATAACAAAAATCAAACAGAACATTAAAACAAAAATAAGTTAATAAAACAGTTATACAATAATGTCAACAATAAAAAAATAATATAAAGATCCAAAAATTAACAAACACAAAGAAATTATAATTAAATCAAATGGCTACTATGTCAATACAAATCTTTCCTCTAGGAATTCGTTAATGTTATAATATGCTTTATTTAAATGAGTCTTCAGTTTTCTTTTCAAGTGTACATTATTACGCTCCTTCCAGCTCTTAGGCAACTTATTGTACACAATTGGAGCCATATGAAAAACACTATTGCGCATAAGTACAGTTCTACAGAGAGGTACCTACACATAGTTGGGTTTGGTCACGCCTGTTCCTGGGAAATTGCTCTGCTCTGCGCGTAAATAATTTAGGATTGTTCCTGACAAACATAAACAGTTTCAAGAATATATATGGATGGCAACGTTAATATTTTATGCATTATGAAATAGGGTTTGCAACTGTCCGTGGTTTGCAAATGAAACATTGCTCTAAGGCATCTCTTCTGTGCTTTATATGCTATTTCTCTATTAGTCGAGTTACCCCAAAAGATAACACCATATCTGAGAACGGGTTCAACCAGACCGTATTAAGCTGTTAATAACGCCTCCCTATTGACAATTCGTGACAGCAAGTACAATGCATAGGCACTACTACTAATTCTCTTACTCAGAGAATATATGTGATCCTTCCAATTTAAATGTCGATCAATAATTAGTCCCAGAAACTTAGTTGTATTAACCGTGTCAATAGTTATATTATTATATGTTATGTCAAGATTGGAAAATGTCAATAAACGCTGGCTAAAATGCATAATTACTGTCTTACTTAAATTAATTTTTAAATTATTATTATCTAACCATTGTATAGTATTGATCAATGTATTATTAATGTCATATTTATATAAGTCTTTATTATTACAGGGTATAGATATATTACTGTCATCAGTGAAAAGTGTTACAGGATGGTCAATTGATTTAGGAAAGTCATTTATGTACAGTGAAAAAGTGGAGGTCCTAAAACACTTCCTTGCGGAACTCCGTAGGTAACAGGTCGTTCCTCCGAAATAATGTTTTCTTCATGTTTGGTTCTAGTGTTCAGACTACTTATTTCGGTTTTTGTTTTCTGTCATGCAAATATGATTTTATAGGTTCGAGAACATTTTCTCTAATACCGTACGCATCAAGTTTTTTAAATAAAATATCATGATGGACATAGTCAAATGCCTGAGTCATGTCACAAAATATACTCGTAGCACAGACTGGAGTCTTTTTATCCATATTTGACATAATCGAGTGCAAACAGTCATAAACTGCCATATTTATTGTTTTCTGTTTCCTAAAACCCTTTTGTTCGTTAGGTAGGGTAGGTAGATGGGGTAGGTAGCTGTAGATAAGTACTAAGTGCTACCCGTGCGAAGCCGGGGAGGGCAGCTAGTTGGCTATATATAAAAGAAGCTTGACTTCCTTCTTCTCTCATATTATCTGAACGGACTTTATTTGACAGCCTCGTTGGTGTAGTGGTTGCAAGTGCTACAGCTGAGCATGAGATCCTTGGTTCGATTCCCGGGTAGCGTAAAGTTTTATTGGGTTTTCCCGTCTGGATTTATGCCCGGTTAATGGCAATAGCCTCGCCCCCTGTTATATGGGACTTAAACAAAACTGGTGAAATGTGGGTGTACAATAAGTATTAGGTACATCTCTGCCTAACCCTTCGGGGATACCAGGCGTCATGCTATGTATGTGATCATGATAATATTAAAAGCCAGACTACAAGGTAGCAGGGCTGCCTAGTAGAGTACTCAAGACTAGTCTGCCGAACGTATAGCCGACCTCGTATTATTTAATTATTTATTACTAGTAGCGCCCCGCAGTTTCACCCGCATAAGTCTCGATCCCCTGAGAATATCGGGATAAAAATTTTGTATGGGTATTCTATGTATTAATCCAGGTTATAAACTATCTGTTTGCCAAATTTCATCTAAATCCGTTCAGTAGTTTTTGCGTGAAAGAGTAACAAACATCCATATATCCATCCATACTCACAAACTTTCGCGTTTATAATATTAGTAGGATATTATATAGCTTTTATTTCCTTAGCCAAAAAAAACTTATAATTGACAAGAGGGTTACTAAAACACTTTTCAATTAGGATAAGGCTCCTTTTCCGGTACAGGCCTCCTCCAATTTTCTCCAGGTTTCCCTATTTTTGGCTTTCACCATCCAGTCTTTGCCTATGCATTTTTTTTCTATTTCTACTACCCAGCGTTCCAGTGGGCGACCTCTGGGTCTTTTTCCTGTTGGTCCCGACCATGTCGTCGTTCTATGGGTCCATTTTGTGACAGGTAGGTGTGCTACATGGCCTGCCCATTTCCACTTCAGACGTCGGGTATGTTCGAGGGCGTCTAGAGCATTAGTTCTCTTACGTATGTCTTCATTTCTTTGTTTGTTTTTTAATCTTAAGGATGCTCCTTTCCATTGCTCGTTGGCTCATTTGTATTTTGTCCTTCGTCGCTTTGGTAAACATCCAATTATTACAGTGGTAATTAATTATTATTAAATTACCACTGTACTAAAACTCCCAGTAAATTGAATCTTCCTTAAGGTTGAAATTATCTATTAACATTGGTTTTTAAAGCAAAAATAGACCTTGAAGTTTTATGAGGTGCAAGTAACATTCGACTTAATGGCGAGCTCGACTATACCAACTTTGTATAGCAACTCGTGGACGCTATTCAATTTACGGGTAAAAATTAGGCCGCCTCCTAACCAAAACTTTAATTTTGCTTTAATTTTGTTTGGCGGACCCGAACGCTTGGTCGTGCCGACAGAGGGCCTTTTTTCGAACAATAAAGTGACACGGTAATATAATAATAATACATTTCTCATTTTGAAGTTTATTTTCTCTATGGTGGCGATAGCAAATGGTGCGGCAATTAAAGCCTGTCAGAGTTTATTACCAAACAATGTCATATAAACATTGTTACCCTTAGCATGACAAATTGTTTTTATAGATAAATAATAATATGCCTTGTGTCACATTATTTACACAGAATTTAATATGAACCCTCGTTTTCGAGTACCTATTTATTTAGCTAAATAATTCTCAACATTAACATGTCAGGATTACTTTCGAGTACAATTACGTATACACTTTTCAGCATTATTATATGTCGAGTAATTCGACCTATTGATATACGAATAGATACGAACTAGATTTTTTTGGCATTTTAACAAGAAACATCCTATGGTACTAACTACGCAGTAGTGTATCAGTGAAAGATTTTTTTAAATCGTACAAGCAGATACTTCCAGATTTACTTTTACAAACATAAATAATATAAATAAACAATTTTACCTTTCTATCCCGAATTCCATTTCGGGTTTAATTGAGTTTGTTGCGCCACTTCTTCTTCCCAGCTAAGCACTAGGAAGTGGTGAAGGGTGGGCGTTTTTGGGGGACTGTCTTATGTAATTTTGACGTTTGAAAAGTGCTGATTCTCAGCCTATTTTGAATAAATGACTTTTGAATTTGAATTTGGTGGTTAGTGACTAACCTGGTGTCAGAGTTTTAAAGCCACCCATGGGCCTCTGGCTTGGCTTCACATGCCGTCGAGAAATATCTCTCAGGCATGCCGATTTCCTCACGCTGTTTTCTTTCACCGTTACAGAAAGAAGCAAGTGATAATTATACAATACGCACATGAATCCGAAAATTCAGAGGTGCGTGCCTTGGGTTCGAATTCGAGACCTTCGTACCAACCTTTCGTGTGCGAGTACGTGATGTATGACTTTGGACACGAATTTGTATCGAATGTAAACGTACGACCGTGGTCGTCCGAATTCAGTGCGCTCACTGATTACGTTTTTCACCGTCAAATAGGTAGTGTCCCGGTGATATCCTATTGAACGCACGAAAAATCCCAACAAGTTCGGATTGTTTTCGGACGTCGGAATTATACGTACGTATCCGTACAACTAATTCGCAGTCTACGCGCTCCCTTTGTACTTGAAAGGTCGGGTTTGTTCGTGCGGGTTCGTACGTGTTCGCAAGAGAGAAATTCGTACGAAAACGCATCCAAACTGCCGGCGGCCTAAACGAAGCAAAATGAGTAGGTACGTAAATATTGTTGTAGCAGTTGGCGTTCTGCCTGTTATAGTTTCTGCTTACACTATGGAAAGAAGGCCTGAGTTACCTTTAAAGTATATTATTCTGTGATAGGTATTGCTGGCATTATCACTAACCACACACATTTCATCAATAGAAAAACTGTTCTAGGTTCTATCAGATTTACCGTAAAAACCGTAAAATGTATGAATAGTGGAACGTTTTTGTTCATAGTAATGAACAAAAACGTTCCACTAATCATACGTTTTTGACAAATTCAGGCTTCACCTTTATCCTAAATGCTGGAAGTTTCCTACCAAATGTCGGGGTTCAATAAATACGATCGTCAAGTGTCCTTGAACGTTGGCTTGCGCTCGAGTGCCCTCGACAATACAACTCATGTAAATCGTTTGTATGTAGAGGTATGTAAGTAGGATTAAGGATAAGGGTAATGTAACGGGGTTAGGTCTGTATGTTTTTAAAGTTATTTTAAATGTCTGCGTTTTGCGGGTTTTTTTTGGTAAGGTAATTTCTGATTTTTGAATCCTATCTTTATATTTTTTCGTTTATTACAATTTCCAACATATAAAATATTTTTTTAAGTATTTCTTAAAATAATATAAAAATCATTTAAAAATTATAATTATTATAAATGCGAAAGTGAGTTTGTTTGTTACGCTTTCACGTCTTATTTACTCAACCGATCATCATGAAATTTTGCAAACACGTTGTCAGGAGTACTGAAAAGAACATATGGTACCTTTCATTCAGAAAAACAGTCCTGTTCCCGAGGGATAGACAAATAACTTTTAGACTCGAGCGAAGCCGCGGGCAAGCTAGTAATTTAATACATGAACTTTGGAAAAAATCTATTCTATTCGAAGTTCCTATTATTTTATATTCACCATTATTTCACTACTTCGCGTTCCTTGATACTGAAAAATTCAAAATCAGGAACATTAAAGTAGATGGAATACAAAAATTAAATGACAAGGAAATCCTGAACGAATTAATTTAGGATTTCGATACAACAACCTGTACATAATTTCTAGCACATTATTTTTTATTTAGTCGTTTATAAGGTTGACAACGCCGTCCACATCGTTAAAAAAAATTATTTATAAAATAATTATGATTGAGGTGTAAAAGTGTTTGTACAAACCTGCTTACAGAAATAAATCATTTATCATTTAAACAAATTAGTTATGACTCAAAAAACATTGCTGAAACTTGAATCTCCGTGAAAACCTAACCCTGAAAAATATATCAGTCATTAAATATTCCATCACCCGACGAAAAATAACGTAAGCCAAGCTTTAATCCCCTAATTAACCCTTCCAAATTTTAAATTAATTTGGTAGAAAGAAAAATATGCAAATTAATTGTTCTGTAGGGTCTACCTGACCCATGACCTTGAATAACGCGTGGCGACTCGAAGCGGGTGCGAACCGTTACGGGCCTCTACGAACCGCTGCGGTTACGCCACGTCGTGAGTCCTGATATATAATTACGTTTTTGGAATTGCTAAACATACGGGATGATATTCTGGGAAAACCTACAAAAGTCACAGGGATATTTCACCTGAAGTTTTGCGCCTGCAGGCAATTTCATTATGAAATAGTGCGGCGTTGGCGTACTCTACTGAATGTGAACTTCTGAATACGTAAACTGAATAAAGTTTTGCACGTCGACGTGCAACGTTCTTAGGTTTTATTTCACTATAGATAGCTGTTGTCCGTTACTTCGTCTGCGTGTATTTTATACTAGCTTCTGCCCGCGACTTCATCCGCGAGTCTATAACCTTCCTCAAGAATTGGGCTAACCAATGCAATTTTTTTTTTTTTTAAACCGTCTGGTAGTTCAGGAGATTACGCTCTACGTACAAACTTACAAATAAACAAAAAAAAATTGCCTTTTTATTGACCGAGCGAGCGAAGCGTCTATGCATCAATTCTGGCGAAATTTGCTGTTGTGTCACTTTGTGCGTACTCCTCTACAGGTCGTATTTTACAACGGGGGCTACTAATGGTTGTTTTTGGATATGTGAACAAAATCAGGGCAGGAGAACATATAACGAAGTTAAAAGGAAAACTATCATAGTATGCTTTACAAGTTATAATCGAGTAATAATCGACCAATTTCCATTTGCAGTTGGAATGTTTGGAAGAATATATTTTTCAGCTACAATGTCAACGTTTGTTCTTGGGATGAATTCATCCCAATTACGGAACCCTTCATTGCGCGAGGTCGACGCTCTTGGCCAGTTTTTAAATTTGAATTTGACGTATTGAACGATGTCATGTTTTTTTGATAGGAAAAGAAGTAGGTCATCGCTTGTGCTCTGTGCTCGCGAGTTCTGTTTGCAGAACTACTAGTAATATTAGAATAGATTTTTTTAATCCGAATATTCTAGATGAAAGTAGCCTATGTCTTTCTACCCAGATCCCAGGATATTTATCTGTCTTTAATAACGATCCGTTCAGCGGTTTAGACGTGAAAGGTAACAAACAAACATGCAGTCAGAGTGAGTTACTTTCGCAACATTAGTATGGATAGGCTCACGTGTCTACTGAAAGTCATGAATTATGTCTTATGGCTGCAAAAACGGTTCTATGGAGAAATATTCGCATGAAACATTAGCCTAACAGACTTTTCAATAAATCGAGAACGCTTTATAAAAATATATTTGTTTCTTCATTCATTTCGTAGAAAAATTAAACCTGTACCTACGAGATATCTCACCTTGAAAGTGACATAACAACTTTTTCGAGATAATTTTTTTCCTGAACACGACATCAATAGCGATAGAGCTGCAACTTCAAAAGATACTTTATAGTCAAGCAAGACTGCGTTGTCGATTTATTTCCATCTCCTCGACACCTAACGCTACTATTTGTAGTATTTTTGCAAATAGTAGCGAGATATAAATATCATGCCCGGGAATAATGCAGGTATTTTCTCCTTACATTTTCTTGGGATATATTGTACTCTATGATTACAAATGCGATATCATTAAACTTCTCAACTATTATACCTACCTGCTATATCTAGCTGTGTCGGCTAGATAGCATCATCTTCAAAATAATGTTTTGTTAGCGAAAAAATTGCCAAAAAACAGAAAAAAAAAGTCATAGAAAATGCCACATTACATAGCCATTTCTTGCGTTGCTGGTGGCAGCATAGCCACCCTAATATACTCACCTAAGAATATTATTTTCCTACGACCACATTGCCATAGTGTTAACCACATCGATCAGTAGTAGTGCCAATGAAATCGGTCAGTAGTTTAGTAGATAGGTTACATTTAAGCATATATTTTTGAGGTACAAAATCAGTAACTCTGCCGCCAGCCTTTTGGGCACTTTCGCACTGACATCGTTGCGGACGATTGTTTTGATGCCCTTCTTTCTTCCTCTTCTTCCCTTTTTTCTTTTATAAAGATCCTAGTTGTACATAATATATTTAGTTTTGTGTTAGATTGTATATTTTATCAAGTGTACCTTAACATAATAATTTTCTTATAACATATTACGTAATTTAATGTATGCCATTCCACCGTCCACAGCAGGCTGGTTTAAATAAAACATTCGTCCGTATATTTCCGCAAAAACAGAGCGACTTTACAAGTTTTACCTTATTACGCCCGCGACCCACGTGTATCCCTTTGTTATTAGTCAAACGTCCCGAGGACTCCAAGTCACAGGGCTATATAAAATAGCTCTGAATACGCCTCACTCAACAGAATAATACCGAACCCCTAACCTCTATTAGAATTGATCTAAATTCAGTCGTAGAAAATGGAGATAAAGTAGATTTTTCCTTGAAAGGTCACAGTTTTTAATCCGGTCTGAAAAGTTTTCTATTGAATAGTGAAACTTCCGAGTGACCGATGATTGTGATAGTTGGGCTTAGAATAAATGGGTCCTTAGAACGAATTTCTATACGCCCATTATGCCTGGAAGAAACTAATTGAACAAGTTAACGTCTTTTGTAAATGATGCCGTTTCTCTCTACTACAAACGCTCTCGTTAAAGACTGCGCTCCTGCATTAGCACAGGTAGATTATAAGAGATACAATTTAAAGTACCTACTCATAAAGTTTATAATTATTTTTTTAGTCAAATTTTGGTACTAATTACACTAGGTAATTTAAAAGCGCTCTAAAAATACAAACATTTCCGATGCCAATATAAAGCTAAAAAAAAAAATCCTGTTTAGCGTATATGAACTAAATATATATATAGAAACCTTTCTATAAAGTATGTGTGTCTATAAAGTAACCTTTCGTGTCTATAAAACTGTACCTAATTGGGTACTTAGCGATATTACTAATGAATACGATATTACTTAATCTAAATATTAAAATGTTGCTAAACATGCATGGGAAATAGCGTGATAGATTGGCGATTGTGTGTTTATTTTCATTCGGTTTAGCTTTTAATACGATCGTGAAATGAACCCGTTGGGCGCTAAGTACCTCATCGAATAAGTGAGTTAAACAAGAATTTTTCTTTGTTCACATTTGGGCTTTTCGAAGTGAAAAACAAATTGTGCATTTCGGAATAGTCTTTCATTTCGGGGAGAAAATATTGAATTATCGTATCTTTCTTTAGAATGTAATACAAAGAATATGCATAATTTTCAGTACAGAGCTTATACAACACATTGAATAGAGCCTTTTTAAGTCACGTCTGGTTTTGACAGATATTTTTTTCGGAATGGATTCTTTTAATTTAATTTTATTAATTTGTTTTCGCTTCGAGTATGTTTCTATGCTTTTCTCCGAGGCAACTATAAAAAATAAAAATCTCTGGTCAAGTTCGAATCCATTACGCGTTGCACTCGACCAGAGTTTCCAAATCATCTAGATTAGAACTCAAAATACTTGACCCTCATTAGGGTCCCAGGTTTTTAGAAACTTAATTAAAACAACTTCAGTGGAAGAAAGTTAATAAACAAATCGTAAATTAGGTTCACTATTTTACGTTGACATGAAACGTGAACGTTACGTGAATTAACATTCGGGTCACAAAGTAGTTCGCGTTCTTTCTTATGATTTATGACGATACTACTGTTACGTAATTCTACGTACAATAATATAGCGTAGCTTTGAAGCTCGCTTTGGTATTCTTGTAGTTTTACTTTACATCGAATTTATTCAAGACACGAGTTTTTTTTACTCTTTCGCCATTTTTACTCTATGATTCTCGTCGTTTACTCCTTCAAGGAAAAGTTTTTTCAAAGTAGAGTCATTGTGTAGCATGTAGTAGCATACGTATATGTAGTTTCAAAACAGAGGAGCGATTCTCGTATTTTCAAGAACATTCGTATTTTAACAATCTGTCGAAAAATCCTTTATATTCTTTTAATTTTTATCAAATTGATATTATTCTTCTCCTTTTTGTGTGGCTAGTGACTAACTTGGTGTCAGAGTTTTAAAGCCGCCCATGGACCTCTGACTCGGCTTCACATGTCGTCGAGAATTACCTTTCAGGCATACCGGTTTCGGCCAGCCCGCCGGTTGAACGCGTCCCAAAGAGTCATGGCTATCCGGATGGTCCGGGGATACCGCACAGTCTCCGGTGAGGCAGCGAGCCTCCTTGCCGGATTGCCGCCATGGGATCTAGAGGCAAGAGTCTTCGCGCATATTTGGGAGTGGCGCGAGGTGGCGAAACACCAAAGCGTAACTCCACTGCCGCGAGAAATCACGGCACAGCGGACAGAGCTCCGCTCCGGCGGGATCTCATGGCGTCATGGAGAGTGCGATTGTCGCAACCCAGTGCTGGGCAAGCCACAATTGCGGTGATAAGTCCTCTTTAAGGATTGGCTAGAGAGGCGCCACAGCGGCCTCACCTTCGGCCTGACGTAGGTCCTCACCGGACACGGTTGTTTCGGGAGTTTCCTATTCCGCATAAGGCGGGAGGAAACGCCCGGGTGTCACCACTGTGTGGATCGCCCGGAGGACACGGTGGAGCATACGGTAGAGGTCTGCCCGGCTTGGGCCACCGTGTCCTTTTGGAGGCGATCGGCGGCTGTGATATCTCACGTCCGGCCCTGGTTCAGGCCATGGTACGGAGCGAGAGGGCGTGGGAAGCCGTCACTTCCTTCTGCGAAGCAGTAATGCTCGCGAAGGAGGAGGCGGAACGCGTGACGGAGAGGCAAATTTCGCGCCGTCTCGCCCATAGCCGCCGCAGGAGACGCTCTGGGCATCAGGAATCGCATGCCGATTCCCGGCCACCGTAGGCGCGAGCTTGCGGACGATGAGCAATGGGTAGCTCGCCGTCCGATAAGGGCCAGGCCTAGGTCGACGGCGCATTGTGTTCCACGCGCGCCTCAAAGAGATGTCAGCACAACAGAAGGGGTCTGCTAGGATCGATGCCTGACGGGGTCTCGGGAAAGTCCGAAAGGGATACCGTGGCCCCTGGCAATGTACAGGCAACTGAAGAAACACGGGTGGGTTTTAGTTAGTAAGAGTCTGACACGCTCTTCCGCTTTGCGCAGAGCGGGAGAAGTTATTTGAAAATTTCCCGCCCTAAAAAAAAAAGGCATACCGGTTTCCTAACGATGTTTTCCTTAACCGTTTTTGAAGTAAATGATAATTATACAATACGCACCTGAATCCGAAAAGTCAGAGGGCCTTGGTTTGGATCTCGAGATCAATGACTTGGCAGTCTGACGGTCACACTCCTGCTGCCCCTGCCGGCTATCACTCAATCAATTCACACTCATCAATTGACATCGAGTGCCGTTGAAATAAGATTGTTGATATTTTGTAATTTGCTTCTGTGGTTTTGCCAGCGTGATATCTTTATAAATTATGGCCAATGTTACTCAGCGATATTAAAGCATTCTACTGGTAAAATATTTGTTTTAAATCGGTTCATTAGTTTTTGAGATTATTCATTACAAACAAAAATACAAATTTATATTTATATTATTAGTGTACATGATGATTGCAAATTATAAATAGTATAGTAAGCCGTTTACGAAAACACGTTCATTTTAACGAAAACATTATTTCAAAACAAAGCCAAACTTATTTATGGCTACAAGACTACAGCATATAATAATTTATTTATCAGTAAACAGACACACAATTAATTCAAATCGTTGCGTAGCGAAGTATTCAGAAGGTTCCAGTAAAATACATTATCGATAAGTTGCACTTTATTCTTATCTAATCTTAAAAATATTATAATACGAGATTTTCCATAGATATACATAACACTATAATTAGGTGAATGCGGTCTGTTGTCCGGTCATTTTTTCGTTTTTTCTTTGAGACCGATATGCTCTGCCTGCTCGAAGGTGTCTGGCAGAGTTTGGCCAAGAGTCTCTGGTGTTAGGAAGATCAGAAATCCGGATAGCAGTGCGAAAGAGCCAAATAACACAAATGGTAGCTCAGCAAACCATTGTGCACCCTGCAACAGAATAAGTATACTTTGTTGTAAGACTTTAAATTTACTTATAAAACAAACGTTATTCTGAATTAAAACACTGAAATCCAACAACAGAATCAAACATGAAACTAAACCAACATCATAAAACATACCAAATGAATCAATTACACATTTTCAGTAGCTACTATTCTTACTAGTGTTTGCTGCTATTCGATGTTTGAAAGACAAGGGAGAACTAGAGGAAGCAGAGGACTGCAAAATGATCCCTGTGGCACTCCTTCAAGAATCCGTCTGAGATTTTACTTTTCAGTTCTCAAGAACAATCTGAATATGAATGATATTTAAATCTTTCATTGTTCCAATATTACCCCTTTTGAAAATACGTACGTAAGTAGGTACATTTCCAGTATCTTTGCGACTCCCGAGACTCGCAAGTTCAAATTAATGGTATCAATTCACTCGGTTTAAAATGAAAAATTGGTGTTCCGCAAGGCTCAATATTGGGTCCTTTCCTCTTTTTAGTATATATTAATGATATACCCCATTTATTATAAAAACCAACCACAAATGGTGTTATTTGCTGACGATACTTCTCTAATTTTTTAGACGTGCATCAAATCTTGACGACGTAAATAACGCCCTACTGCAGGTCTAAAATGGTTTCACTGATAATAATTTACTATTAAATGGGAAAAAAAAATGCATAAGATTTGCTTTACCGAATGTTAAAACTAGTGATTGTGACATAGTATTGAATAGGGAGAAATTAGAATTCGTCGATAAAGCTGTTTTCTTGGGGATCACGCTCGACCCAAGGCTGCAAAGGGGGCCTCATTTAACATCTTTTGCAGGACGTCTAAGTTCAGCAGCATATGCTGTGAGAAAATCCGTCAATTTACTGACGTAGATATCGCGAGGCTAGTCTTTTTCAGTTACTTTCATAGTATCATGTCTTACGGTATTTTACTAAGGCAACGGGCTGCAGATATCGATTATATTTTTATTCTGCAGAAAAGAGCCTTCAGAGCAATATATGGTCTCCGCAGACGCTATTCTCTAAGGGAACTGTTTAAAGATATTAACATCATGACGGTACCTTGTCATTATATCTATGAAAACATCATGTACGTTAGGAAAAATCTAAGACTTTTCAGTAAAAGAGGTGATAGACAAAATTATAGCACTAGAAATAGGGACCAATTAGTTCAACCGGGTTTCAGACTGGCTAAAGTAGACTCATCCTTCATGGGGTACTGTTTAAAATGTTACAATACAATACCTCCCCACATACTCCAATTGAATGAAATGAAATTTAAATCTTGTATAAAACGCACACTATACTGCCAAGCATATTATAAGTTGGGGGTTACATTGTTGATAAAAATGCTGGGCTCAACGATGATCTCCACAAGGGCGCATAAACTAATTGATTAGCATTCGAAAATATTGTTGGAGCTGCTGAAGATTATAAAACTATCTTTAGATTGTATAAATTCAATCTCTTAGTATTATATAATTGCATAGCACATGTATGACCACTATGTACAGTCGCGGTCTGAAAATGCTTACCACCTTAAGGTTTATAATTGCATGCACACATCTTTGTCACAAAACCGATGATATTCTGTGTGATTTGATTAGGTATAGAGCATAGATTATTTTTTATTTAAATGTCATCGTTTAGGATAGGAACCTATACAAAAACTTTTTTGTAAAATAACGATTAAGATATTAACTGGGATAAATACGGACAATAACCAAGCGAGGTCCAACCAGGTTGAACTTATTACTGAAAATGCATAAATAGGAAGAAAATCAAATAGAAATTCAAAACATCTTTATGTTTTTGAGGTTTTTATTTTTAAAATTCTATCAACAATTTGCTGTCTAATATAGAGTCTATCAGCAGCTACGACGGCACGGCGTATTTTTCGCATACATGCGACAAGGGCGCACGCCTTGTCGCATCTATGTGAGAAATAAATCAGTCACTTCGATATAATCCCATACCCGTGCACAATGTGATCTAAGAGCTTCAGGGTTTACTTCATTCTAACAATCCCAGCGTTGAACCATTATGCCCCACAGATTTTCAATCGGGTTCATATCTGCTGACCGAGTAGGCCATTGAATAAGACGAATGTCACGGTGCACGTTGAAACTCGCCATAGAGGACCGGGCCGAGTGTATCGGTGCATTATCCTGAACGTAATCAAATTCTGCTGCAGGATACACAACGCGCACAGGAGTTAGCATCACATCTTCCAAAAGCCACACATAATTATACGCAGAAGCCCTACTTTCTAACGACGTCAGTTCTCCGTCATCACGTCTTCGTGGCCCATTCACCCCCATAAGTAACCGTACAGATTAATTTAAAATCTCGATAATGAGCCATATAGTTAATCTTCCGATTTGATTCGATTTAAAAGATTTTTGGTCGGTAAATACAAACAAATACAAATAATTTATTTTCTTTCACAAGTTATGTACTACATCTAGTGGTCGAAGTGACCTTTTAGACAAAAATTGCCTGTGTTAGGACACTTCGCTCTTCCGAAGCTTAAAGTTACGTGGTGTACCAACAATTTTGAATCTTAATATCTTAAGAAAACAATTCAAAATAACTTTACAAAAAGAAAAAGTTATGCCAAATTTTGAATTTACTTATATAATAAAAATATGAAAAAAGCAAAATATGTACTTTAGCAGCTAATAAAAATCTTATAATATACTTCTATATAGTAGGCATGCGTGTTTTGTGATGAAAGAAATTAGTGAGTGGGATGTATGTGTGTGAATGATTATATAGGTACCTAAATCTAACATAAATAAAATTAAAATGAGTGGCATCGTCCTAACACATCAAAAGACTATGGCTGAGGCATTTAATAATTTTTTTATCGATAAAATACAGCCAAAACTAGCTGTCGACTGCAGACCTAGGACGTGTACACTAGTCTACAATGATAAAACTATGTTTATGGCCCCTAGTATTCCAGACGATATTAAAAAGATAATAATGTCCTTGCATAATACAAACAGTGTGGGATATGACAGTATTGCGACTTCTATACTAAAACACGTTGCGGATGAAATCAGTGGTCACTTGAGTCATGTCATCAATCTCAGCATTAGTGCAGGCGTCTATCCTGATGCTCTAAAAGTTTCTATTGTCAAGCCACTATTCAAGAAAGCAGATAGGGAGTTAATGGAGAACTATCGGCCTATATCACTAATTCCCATAATTTCTAAAATATTTGAAAAATACATTTGCAAGGAAATAAATTCATTTATAGAAAAACATAATATTATATGCGAGGAACAGAAAGGATTTAGAAAGGGTAAAACTGTTAATATGGCCATTTACGACTTTTTATATAATGTTACATATAACGTCGACAAGAGGAACCCAGTCTGTGGCGTATTTTGTGACATGACTCAGGCGTTTGACTATGTGCACTTTGATACATTATTAAATAAACTTGATGCATATGGAATTAGAGGAAATGTCAACAATCTAATTAAATCATACTTACATAACAGAACTCAAAAAACACATATTAACCAAATTGACATGAAAAGTAAGCATGACATTGTATTTGAGTCTTCAGAACGTACAGTTTCGTTTGGTGTGCCACAGGGGAGTGTTTTGGGGCCTCCTTTATTTATAATATATATTAATGATCTTCCAAAAGGCATCCCTCAACCTCTGACACTATTTGCCGATGACAGCACCATAACGATACCTTGTAAAAGTGTAGATACTTATGAAAGTGACATAAATGATTCAATAAATTTAATGATAAAGTGGCTAGATGATAATAACTTAAAAATTAACCTAACTAAAACTAAAGTTATACATTTTAGTCAACGTATTGACAGTAACAGTAATTTAAATATACAATACGATGAGCAGCCTATAGAAGAGGTAGAAACAACAAAGTTTTTAGGACTCCATATTGATAAAAAACTGAATTGGAAAACCCATATCGAAATCTTATGCAAGAAAATCAGCAAATCTGCTTATGCACTGCACACATTATCTTCTATAATAGGTGTGGAGGCATTACTTACAGCCTACTATGGCATAACGGAATCCCATCTACGCTATGGTGTCGTCTTTTGGGGCAATTCAACAGAAAGAGAAACGGTGTTCAAGGCTCAAAAGAGATGCGTCCGTTCAATGTTTAAAATTAAACCTACCGATAGTTGCGTGCCGTACTTTAAAAAATATAAAATACTTACGTTGCCATGTCTTTACATTTTAGAGGTAGCTGTATTTGTAAAAACGAATCCATACCGATTTAAACAATTAAATGAAGTTGTACCACGTAACAGGCGTGACAACAGTAGGATATGCTCTCATGCTGCGAGAACATCACTCATGCGCAAAAGTATTTTCTGTATGGCTCCGATGATATTTAATAAATTGCCTAAAAGTTGGAGAGAACTGCCCTTGTCACTTTTCAAAAATAAGCTGAGAATTTTTTTAATTAATAAAGCATATTACACTATTTTACATTTTTTGGATGAAAAGGACTTTTCTATTCCGACCTCTAATGTAGATGGTTAAAAATACAATTTTATAATGTGAACACAGTTAATTATAGTGGACATAGTTAATTTAATTTATTTTGGACTTTAAAATCGTGACATAAATTTTTATTGTTTATTTCTTACGTATTTTCTAATGAATTTAAAATGACGTGACATGAAATGATTATAATGATACTATTTGATAATTATGTATATATACTGGACATAATTTAATTTATTTTTGACCATAATATACTTTAAATCTTGACATAAATTATTAATGAAATGATTATGAATGTTAATCCAATTAAATGAAATTTTAACTAATAACTTACAACTTATACCATTTGTACGCCGCTATTGGCAAAACATGGACGCTCACAACAAAATATTAACTCAATACCTTGCATGTCTGCCTTGTCAGTTTATGTATACGCATGTTTGACAAATAAATTATCTTTCTTTCTTTCTTTCTTTCTTTCTTTCAAAATGAGTGTATCCACACTCATTCACACACATACATCCCATCCATCCCATCCATGTATGTGTTTTTGTGAGTGGGTGAGTGTTCGTGTGGATGAAAGAATTACGATGCGTGCTGCAATAGGTCTTCGGTTTCCTCATATGTAAGTAGTTTAATTGATTTAGTTATAAGTTTTTTGCATTCGTAATAGTTTTTGGTGTATAAATGTAGTTCTTTGTTTAATTTGTTATACAGTTGGGATGCACGTCTGTCATATTGCATACTAAAAAAACTAGTTTTAGATTGTAGAATATGCGCCACAAGATCTTTCCTTCTTTTTGTTAGATTACCAGCATCGTAAGGCAGTGTTTTGTGTTTTTTCAAGACAATTTGAGCAATATATAATTTTCTCACTGAGAGCAGATCACTAATTTGATAAAGTCTATAAGTGGGGTATCTTGTTCTCTTAAAATGCATTTTGATCAGAGCTCTTTGAGCTCGTTCTACTTCTATAAATTTAGACTTAGCTGCACCTCCCCATATAGGAATACAATACACCAAGACAGATTGCACTAATGCGACATAAATTTCCTTTAATAGGTTCCTAGATGAGTCATTGCTAGCCCTAGATGGAACAATGTGTCTTAGTGTCTTGAATATCCAGCTCAAACTTCTAACCCTTTTTACGACCTGTTCAAGGTGGGGGGTACCAGGATAACCTCTGGTCAAGAATAATACCTAAGTATTCAGTCTGTGAGACCTTGGTTATAATTGTACACGTACAGTTTTGGTTTTGAGGGTCGCCACATTCATGAACTTTAATAGTAAAGTCATTCTTAGGTTGTGTACGATTGCTGATAGTGAAACATATGTAATTTGTTTTTGAGGTGTTCAAAGTAAGTAAGTTGTTATTTAACCATATATCAATTTGAGCCATACCTGTGGAAGCACTATGCTTAACATCATCCCAGGATTTTCCATAAAATACAATAGCTGTATCATCGGCATATGAAAATACTTTAGCGTTGTATAAACTTATGTTACATAAATCATTTATATATATTAGGAATAGGCTGGGACCCAAAACGCTACCCTGAGGCACGCCATATGATACCACTGTATCATCACTGCTGTATTGCCCCAGCCTAACCCTCTGCTTCCTATTTGAAAGATAATCTTTCAGAAGATTGAGTGGAGTTCCTCTTATTCCGATTTTCTCATGTTTGTTCACCAGGATTGGGACAGAGACGGTGTCAAATGCCTTTTTGAGGTCTAAGAAGATGGTCAGACATTTGCGCCCATTATCAAGATGATTATTTATAAGTGAGCTAAGAGCAGTAACAGCATCTTCAGTGCATATGTTTTGCCTAAAACCAAATTGCATCGGGGATAGTAGATTAAATGTATTTAGATATTTAAGGAGCCTAATGTTTAATATTGTTTCTAGTATTTTGGAAATAGCGGGAAGGACAGATATGGGCCGGTAATTATTGACATCGTCTCTGCACCCACCCTTGTGAACCGGAGTAATAGTTGATTGTTTAAGAGGGTCCGGAAAAATGCCGTCTCTAAAGCAGAGGTTTGCAAGATGGGTTATAATGGGAACACATTCAATGCTTATGAACTATAAAAATCTTGTCGCAATATTATCACAGCCAGGAGCACTATCTGACTTTAGGCTCATCAACAATCTTTTCACTTCATGGGGTCAGTGCCCAAAAGTACAAAAAAGTTGAGTTGTGTTGATACTGGGTGAACTGAGAGGCCATGATTATTTACACTTGGCTGGATTTGCTGGGCCAGTTGTTTGCCGATACTTACAAAAAAAATTGTTAACATAATTAGCCGATTCAATGAGGGAGGGTTTATTATTTGTCAGTTGAATGCTCTCACTTTTAGATTTGTTAGTGTATGTTACTGTTTTAATATTTTTCCATAGTAATTTGCTGTTTGAGATTGAATTTGCAAATAAATCCCTGTCGTATTTTCTTTTTAGTTTCTTTATGAGGTTATTATAGTGATTTCTGTACTGGTTGTACGTAATTTTAAGTATTTCGTTGTGTGGGTCAATCTTAGTTTTTTTTTGTAGTTTATTACGATTTTTTATGCAATGTAGTACACTAGGCGTAACCCAAGGTTTAATAATGCGTTTACTTATTGCAAAGGAATTTTAGTATGAGTAGTGTTAAGATTAATAGATTCAGTGAGCTTTGCAATAAGTAGGTCAGTCAGTAGTTTAGGGTCGTTACAAAATAGTAATTCTGCTAAGTTTTGTTGTTGAATATGTTTTAGAGCTT